>JAODJW010000038.1:19863698-19891145 GCA_026777045.1 Hyperopisus bebe
CCCCCCCCCCCCCCATACCCACCCACACACACCCACACACACACACACACACACACACAAGCTAAAGCTGTCCAGGTTCTGTTTCACCACCCCCACCACTATAAAACTAGTTCTGTTGCCCCCCCACACCCCCAGGGACAGGAACACCTCTCAGGGGCAGTAGGGCGACTATTTTGGACCAACCTGACCTACAATCACATTCACAAAATCACACTCACGATAAACCCCCAGAAATGGCTTCATACCGCCGATGTAAAGAATCAGAATTTGTGAATATCTGCTGGAATAGCGGTATTGGCGTAGGGGGAACACAGCGAGGCGTCTCGGCACTGCCGAGAGCAGCAGTGGATGGCACTGCTGGGGGCACACGGACAGCAGCCGCCCTTCCCAGTAAGTCAACAGGTTAACCTCACATGGGAGATGCCATGTTTTGATATCCATCCAAATAAGGACACATATCAAATATTAAATGCAGAAAAATAAACAATGAATGATGCGATGAGGCTTCCAATCTCAGCAGAGGTTGAAATAGAGACGCTGACGAACACACACACACACACACACACACACTCACTCACAGAGTGTGTGTTCTCTGGGGTTCAACGCAAGACAATTAAAAGAATATCTAGCTAAAGATTTACTGCTCGGCACCAGGGGCGCCGCTGACGCTGGCTGGCCCCCGGCCCCCGGAAAACAGGAAGGGGAAAGTGAGCCTCCCTTGTTTTCACATTCGAAGAGGAAACACTTGGCTTCAAAGCGGAGCATAAACGAGGAGACGCGCTGCATATCGACTTCCACAAGGCAGTGTGGGTGAGTTTCATAACCTCCCAAAGAAGGCATTTCTAGTTGCAGTTCAGTTCTCATCGTGCGTTTTATCACTGGAATTGAGATGTTCCACCCCCCCATCACAAAAAAAAAAACAGCATCAAAAATGGTTTCAGATGAATCCCTTATGGATATTTTGCCCGACTCTTCAGTGGCAAGCAGCAGGACGGCGAAACACAAGACCATGAAATCCACGACCAACCACCCCTCCCCTCAGAGAACGCGTACTTCAATTTGCCTGTTGATGCCACAGTGGCACAGAAGAGCTTTTCAAACATCTCTGCTTGTAATAGTTTGGCAACCAAATGCAGAATAACTCAATATGAAAATGCAGAGACTGTCCAGTTGATCCTGCCCCAAACGGGTGTTGGAATTCCCCAACCCAATGATGTGTTACCGAGTCAGAGCTTGCCCAGCAAAATTAAGCTGAAATCGAGACTTGGCAGTCTTTGGCTCGGTTTAGTGTCCACCCTGCATAAAACTCAGCTACCTGCTACAGTCCACCTATGAAATGGGTCCAGGGCATCATCTGGAAGCCTGACGGTTATGTGGGAACGATAACTTTGAACATCGGAGACCATGTTTCTCCATTCTTTGTGGCCCCCGCGTACCCCTCCCTCGAGCCTTGGGTAATGAAATAGCTCCTGGTGCGTCCCGAAAGTGTCAGCTTGCAGGATTAAAACTCATATGACTATCATGTGACGCCTGACGGTCACGTGACGTCGCTCCCATTAAGAAATTCACTTTCCAACAGGTTAAAGGTTGGACGGGCTGGCGTCGCACCCAAAAGGAAAACCAGCCAGCTGTCTGAAGCAGCCATTTCCTCAAAAAGATAACATTTAACAGGCAGTAACTGCTTTGAATTTGAAAGTGGAGCCCTGCTGATCAAAATAAATAATGCAGGTCACTCTGGAAAACAACTTCAGACAAAAGAATTAAAAATTATGGCAGCGAAATTCAGTTTAGAATTTATTTTAGACACCGTGGTACAAATGAGAGAATTACGCCTTAGCTTGATCTCCAGGAAAACCAGGGTGGGCCACACATTTCCCCAGTAACAGCCAACCATATTGTCATCACTTGAAGGCACCCACTTCTCTATGGGGCCACGTCGCAGCCAGCAGGGACTGAATTGATGAGGACAAAAATACACCCGTATTTACACACAGCTTTTATTTCTGACCATCCGAAACAGCCAAATCCGCCTGTGACGGTCCAGCTTCGACTCCCGCCAACGGAGCAAATACCATGCCTTGGTTTCGCTTTATTTGCCCTCTTTTCTTTCATCAAATGCCGAACCGAAACCCAGTGGACGCTAAACCCACCAAAGACCAAAAACAAAAATGATCACTCGGAGGGGGAAGGGGGTTCAAAACTGTAGCCAAAGGCCCCCTTTCTCTGCCTCCCCTCCCTTACTAATGACTTGGAGGTCGTCCTAAGCAGATGCAGTATCTCGCCAGGCTAACAGGGACATCTGTGCAAACAGAAAGAGGCAACAGCTTGCGGTAAAGGTACTCAAAGCCCCAAAAATACAGGGCCGATTATCCTTAAAGGCCAAATAAAAACTGCAAAAGTAAGACTATAAAGCCCAGAGATATGAAGACAGAAGAACATATGATACTGGCCACTATCATTGTTTAAATTTCTAAAGTCAGGCTCCTGACTGTACCGCGCCATATGACTCTGCTCATTCATACTGGCCGGGGACTCAGGATGCAGGACATGCGGACATTCAGTACCTCTGCCAAAAGTCCGCTTGTTCAGATCGCCATCAGGAGTCCATGTCAGCGCAGACGAATGTGCGTATATTATTCATGCCCGGTACAGTAAGACATGCAATATTAAAGCCGGCACGGTGACCGATGCGCTTCATTCACATAGGCAGGTGCCCGTAACGGAACAGGACCATCAATGTTTCAGCGCACCTCCTAAATACTTCATGCCCAAGGCGCAGATGCATCGTTTGCGAATAAACCGCAGAATTCTGCGGCCCCCAAACTGACGGCATTTGCCCCACTTCCCTCTAAATGACTTGTGGCCATTAGTCTTCACACTGTAGCCTAGGTGGGTTTGCAGTGGGGCACCGGCCGATCTTCGGCACCGGCTCTCCGGAGCGCACGCCCCCGACCCCCGATCCCGCAGATCCCTGGGGGAGGGAGGCCCAATCTACCCAAACTTTTTTCCGCTCCAGATCACACGATAGCCCGTCGGCTTTTATTCTCCCAACAGTGCAGACCACAGACGTTCGCCGCCCACACGATACAAATAAATAAATAAATAAATCGTATTAAAAACCTGGATGCAGGTTCAACTGCACCACAAAAGCGCCCCATCGGCGTTTACCACCCCCCACCCCATACCTGTAACTGGTGGGGGGAAAAAAAGGACTGCCGGCTTCCCGATGGCTCGTCAACGGCGTCTCCCTTCTCCTTGCTCGTTGCTTGGTTCTTCAGATCCGGGAAGCCGCATTATAAACACTGAGGAAACAGACTGAAGGGGCTCCGCCGCGATCGCGTCCGCATTAACGGGCACGGCGCGGAGAGGGGCTCCGGGAATCGCCGCCGGTTAACATCTGTGTAGTTAACGCGTCTGCGTTTTAAAAATAAATCCCATGCATGTGCTGCAAAAAAAGCACAAACCCGTTGGCGAGACCCGTGCAGTGTCTTATCTTAGGCACCTGGCGCCAGCTGCGAGCGAGCACGTTTCCAATCTGGCCATAAAACTGCACACGTTGACCCGTCGCCACGAACTCTGACTTTTTGTGGATTTACTTGAAGATGAGAGCCAGCCAGCCTACTAGGGTTTCCTTTTACGTTAAATCATTCTTCCCACCACCACCATGCGGCTTTCCCCCTCTCCTGAGTACGCCACGGGGAGCGCGCGTCCGGCTGCTCCGCGCACGGGATCGAGGACGCGCCTCCAGAGCTACCAGCATGCATCGCCCTGTTTTTACATATTAACACATGCCTCCTATTTAAATACGTACATGAAACATAGCATGTGTAGATATTCCCGAGAATGCATATATGTAAGTTTTTATGTTAATATAAAACGTTGCATATATGCTCGTGAACGGTGCCAACTGGAAACAGTCATCAGACGAGCATGACTGTTGATATGTTTAAGCAGCTGCGATTTAAACTGTGAAACGTAAATTTGTCTTAAATGAGTCACCCATGTTCAAAATTTGTACTGTGGATAGTGTAAAAGATCATAAATCAGCTGGGCTCGGAATGTATGTGTACGAAACACTTAAAGTAATAGGACACTTAAGCAGCTGGAATAAAGAGCAGCTCGTTTTTCATTGGCGATGATATTGGTGTGTAAGTTTTCTGACAGAGCGCAGTAAATGGTTAACATTTCGTTTGGCCTTTTTCTAACTCCGCACACAACACCGCCATCTAATGGCTAAAGTTTATAAATAAGACACAGACAAAGTTGCTGGCTCATTTGGTGGGATTTGAAAAATATTATATTAACAATTTACCGTAACGTTAAATGTGCTCGGGGAATATGACATTTTTATTTAATAAAAATGTAACAAAATAAAATATAGAAAACGTTGGCACCCATCCGATAAAACTGTTGTTAAAGAAGGTTGTTTTTGGTAAAATTTTTATTATATCAAAATACAAAACATTTCTGAAGCAGAGTTAATGTTACATGTGATTTAAGCATTTTGTAAATATCAACTCAAATTCTGCCCAGACTGCTTGGCGTGGTAGTAACCGCTCAACGCAGCGCTGCTTTCACAAGGCAACAGCAGTTACTACATCGGGAGCCTCATAAGCGCTCAGCAAGACCTCGAACACACCGGGGCCTGGCTGATGCCACTTAACCTAACAATCGACCGGACCCCAGCCCCTTGAAATGCACGAATGTGTGTGCAGAATGTGTTAGTTTCACGGCTGTATGAATTTCAGTTTTTAGATGATCGCAGTCATCGTTACCAAAAAAGACAGGCCTGTATAAGCAATGAAAACTCACTCTGTCTGGGTCGTTCAGGTAAATACGGGGGGACGTAATGTTACACATAGGAGAATAAAAAATACGAATTTAATTAAACAGACTCAAGCTCGAAGCACCACGTTCTCAGTGCGTTTATTCTCATAACCAGAGCCTGGTCAGCCGACATAAATTAATAATCTAAACAGCCTACATTCTACAGAGGCAAAGATTTACAATTCTCGCTTTTGCCCCGATTTTCAATAGCATACGAGGGAATCTTCCTTTATGCCCAGTATGTGGTGGTTTATGGCCGCTGTTGTTGGAAGTTGGGATTATACCGCTACCAATTTATATAGATTGGGGTAACATCGGTTCCGCGATGACCCCGGCTTTCTGCCGATAAGTGACGCTGTTGCACCGGGCAGAAAGCACACGGGCTTGGGAATGTGCCGCATGCAATCCTAGACAGTGTATTCAACTTCCTGCTGAGCAGAGACAGAAAATGTGGGAGAGAAAAAAACAGTACAATAGAGTATTATGTAACATAAGGCTTTGGTACAGCACCATATATGTTTTTTCCATCTTTTTAAACAACAAAATGTGTTGGGGAAAAACAGGCTGTAACAGATCAATACCCGAAATGGTAAACAATTAACCCTCTGGCTGCCTCTTTTATTAAATTTTAGTATTTGGAAAACAACAGTACATTGATAACAAAGCTCAAAATAAATCTAAACATTTTAAATATTCTCTTTTTTTTTTCAATTTTACACAATGTATTAGGAAAGGTGTATGAAAATTCATATTAAACAGTAGCTTACCGTTGCCTTCAATGTGGTAAAACAATGTACATTAGGTGCTTATTTCAGCAACATCTTGAAGTAATAACATATTAGCAATAACTATTAAGCATGATATTCAGTGAATAAACAAATAACAATACATCCTCAGAGTGTAAAACATTTTTTTAAAACAAACCTTTAAAAGGCTGTAAAAGCGTACTCTGGTATTAAACAGTTAAGTGTGAATGGTGACTATGAAATAAAAGGCAAATTCATTATGTACCGTATCATTACATTCTATCCGTTATGTTCAGTGCTGATAAACTCTGGAAGTGTCCAGCATGGAGAATGTCAATTTTACAGAAAACAATGCACGATGTAATATTTAATAGTGAATACATAAAAGTTGCCCCTGTCTTTCTCTAAATGAACGGCTGGTGAATCTGCTATTGACCCTAATTAAAGTACAGCTTCTACCTAAACGGTTTAAGTTTACGTACAAACACAGCAGATGTGTTTCCATGTGTGCACCAAAGCCGTCTAATTTACGAAAGGAAACCCACTGCAACACCGCCCCCCGTCTGTGTGGCTGAATTAAACGGACTGTGGTCGTAAAACAGAGACAAGCCGGGAAGACTAAAACTTATAGAAGAAAGAGACGTATTTCGTGCAACCAGACAGTATTTCAGAGCAACTGGACCTTGAGAAGGACGTGTAGGTCTACTGGACCGGTAAAAATCCCTGTTTTAAAGACAGACGCCACCAACAGGGTTAAATTTCTGCAGTGTGTGCTTGTAAACGAAGTTTCAGACGGTGCTTTATAAAAATAACAAAAGTAGGTTTGCCAACAGGACCTCAACAAAGCTCTGGGTTTGAGTGAACGCCATCTCTCTTGTTTGGTGTTTTGTGTATAACGTGCTCAAAGCTCTGTCTTGTACTTATGTACTAACAGATCAGACAGTTGCTCAAATTATTTCAAATCAGTGTGTTTCCAATCTATGCTACATAACCAGATATTTAAAACTTCTCTGGAGACAGTTTTGTTCAGATTTTCTAGTTCCGTTACGTTTTAACGCACACAGCTCTTTGCTGCTCCTAGATTTGCTCTCATCGGTGTTATTTGGTGTAACAGACTTTGTAGTCAAAACACATCTAAAATTGAACGCCTGTTACCCAAAAAAAAACTAACAATTTTTTTGTTCTCATCAGACATCAGCTTTAAATGCAACAAACATTCAGGATAACACCGCCACAGATCAGTTTATTGCCTGCACAGATACTATGTGTCTTACACACGTAAAGTACTACACTGTAACTTCCTTGGTTAATAAAAAACAGAGTGCTTGCAATGTGAGTGAAGCAGTGTTGACTCTGATTAAGAGCACCACGAATACAGTTTGGGAATAGCACCAAGTCATCATGTGTACAACGCAGTTGCAAAGTCGACACAGCATCGAAAAAGTCCAGACACATCGCTAATGCACGCGCTTGGAGGGGCCCCCCCTCCAACGTTAGCGATGGGCATGTCTGGTGCGTTATTTCAATCATGACAGTTTTTGCAACCTTAAATCAATAAGAGGCAGGTAACACACACCCATTTATATATAAAAAGAGCTTAAATTGGAAACACACATGTCGTTTGTTGTCAGAAATAAGTCGGGGCCCCCAATTATGGCAATAGTTTTTATTGTTTTTTTTTTTTTTTTTTAAAGCAGATTTAAGTATTGGTCACGTACACATATACAGTAAAATATATCTACTTGTACGGTCTGTTGACTAGAGCAATAGAGACCACACGTCAGGTACTGTGCCGCTAAGCAGATTGTACGGGGGCCCCAATGAAGTTGACAATTCCACCAGGAAAAAATATATATATTATAGAGTCTGAGATACAAGATACAGGGTTTCAGGACTGGATCTAACCGATCCACGTAGTATCGAGCAGGACCGCGTAATTGGCAGCCCATTCAGACTGGTTATGATTACCGTACTTACAATACTTGTAAATTATTATTTTTTTTATCCGTGGCATAGCCTGAGCACACACTGTATGCTTATGTAGGCTAATAAAAAGGGGGAAAAAATCCAATATTTAATGCCGATGCATCCCCATTCAAAGAAAACAGCCAAATAATCTATAATCATAACCACGTCAATCAAACGAGTTACACGTGAAGAAACCAATTTTGAAAGCCAAAGCTTTTAAAACACTACCAATATTTCTGATTAGGTTTAACAATTTCACTAACAACCCTGTATCTGCCTCATACTCTTACAAATCTCGAAATGCATGTCGTACCACTTTTTTTTTAGTTTGTTTTATACATAACTCAACCGACTCGCTTCTAAGAAGTCTATATAAGTATTAAATACCAATATTCATATTTATTTTATGATACAGTATTGCTTAAAGCAGCAATGGATATAAAAATAAAACAACCTTTGTAAGTGGAAATAATGAAACGCTACTCAAGAAAAAAAAAAACTTTCCTCACGTGTCAATAACACGTTCCACAGAAAGTTATTAATGTTACCCTTTTGTAATATACTTTCATTAATAAGATTAAGTCTCAAAACTAAAGTATGTCGTAGCATTTAGTTATAATTTGATTATTCACATTGTACAGATCTGTAAATAGAGGATCGCTACAGTACATGGTTATATCGTGCCACCGGATCGTTTTTTTTTCTATTCATCGGCTCTTTCTGTCTGCATCGTTTATCAGATATACATAAAAATATATTGCCAGATCTTAGTTATTTACACACGTGACGCAAATGTTCCTCATTATGTGTGTGCAGATGTGCGCGGCTGTGTCCCAGACCGAGAAAGCGCAGTGTGTTTGTCTGCGGCCGTGTCAGGGTTTAGATGATTATTTAAGCCCTCGCCCTTTAAGTGATTTTTTTTTCTATTTAATTTGCTTAAAATGTCACGCCTTGGCCCTGTAGTCTGCTTTTGACTGGCATCCAGATAGTGTGTTTTAATGTAACAAGAACTGACAGTTGGGCCTCTGATCGATATAAGAATACAGTGAGCAACATGTGAAAAAGTATATTTTAAAAAATGTGTTAAATTAAGCTGAAATAACTCGCTCTAACTCCTTCTTCTGTGACCAGTACCCATGCATTCGTTATAAGCTTACGTGCGTCATTTGTGAACCGACGAAATTACTTCGTATCACTGCAGAAACTTCATTCCCATGCACTGCACGGCGCCACCGTTTATTTCATTAAGAGTAAATTTATTCCAAATATTCCAATAATGCACAGAATAGCACACAAACAAAGCCCACCAATAAAGTGGATCCGTTTCCATTAGGTGCAAGACTCACGCCATGAAAAACTAAACCCAGTCTCAGTCTAAGTTTAGCAGGCTGGAGTTTGCAGCAACACAGACCGCACCCGCACTGCACCAGAAGAGATGTTGTTCTTTATATAAAATGAACGCCAATATATGAAAAGTCTGAATTAGCTCTGTCTAGGCGGAGTTCTCCACGCGCCAGCTTAACAATGGCTTAAATTGCTGTCCAAAGTCAGCGCACCGAAGGTATGGAAAGGGAACAA
This sequence comes from Hyperopisus bebe, assembly GCA_026777045.1. Lineage (NCBI taxonomy): Eukaryota > Metazoa > Chordata > Actinopteri > Osteoglossiformes > Mormyridae > Hyperopisus > Hyperopisus bebe. The sequence goes on from JAODJW010000038.1 coordinate 19,872,818, forward strand.
AAAAAGTTTTTGACATTTTGTATATATTTGTATATAGATTGTATGCACATGCATACATACAAACACACTCAGGCACACACTCAGCCACACACGTTAATTTGAAGTTCTAGGCGATGACATTATACATACATTCAAAACAAGACCTATTATTATTAAACAATATATATTTCATTACGCCAAATAAATATCACATTCTATTGCAGACGAACGTCTTTTTTTCCGTGGCATAAAGACATCGTTAAGCAGTATCTCCTGTAGTACATGTTTGTTAAAAAAATATCTTTTGAAAGATAACATACCAACAAACAAGGCAAAGATTAACTGCCCGGAAGGACTCCTAGTGTATTTTTTTCTTGTTAAGGTGTTTCAAGTTAGATCTCTGACTACTGCACCGAGACGCGTTGCCCTGGATACAAAACTTCAGCAGAAAACATGCTCAACACAGGTATTACCCCACCTAGTGTCTGGATTCTGACACAACAGCAGGGATCGTGCGGATGAACAGTACTTGTAACTGGAAACGTACAGCAGAAACTATTCTAGTTAGAAAAAAAATCCCAAACTATCGATGCTTAGTGCCAAAAAGACGGTCTTAAAGTGGCGTAAAGCACACTGCGACCTCGCTTTTGGTGGACACAAAGAGCACAGTCCCAGTGTCACCTGCCTGCAAACTGGGCTCTCTTGGTACCACATGGAGGTGCTCGGTGACACTCTGCCAGTCTCCTCACCACTGCTCAGCACCATGAAAAAAAAAAAGAAATTGGGTATTCGACAGTTAACGTTTTCCTCTGTTGGTGCCCAATTGCATTGGTCTTGAAAATAGTGCCCATTTCGCAAAGACCACGAAAACAGCCCCAAACAGTCTAAGTGTGGGTTTAGAACTAGGATATTTAATCTTTATGCTACCTTCTGCCTTGTCTTCACTTAATGCCCTCTGTACTGTTTTAATCACGTGGAAGCTTAAGTCTAGTCAAAAGTATTCTGTTACATATTGTTATAATCAAATGCATCATTTATTGTATGCATTTTTAAATATCAGTCAGCACATGCCCTAGCAACATAAGAACTTAGCTAATATCAATCTGCACCCCACGCAAACTATTCATGTTAGGTCAAAGGTCACACTGGCCACTTTTCACCCCGCCCCATTCAATACGTTTCCTATCATCATGTGTGTCACACGCCCCCATTTCTTTAAATCCTTAACCTCTTACATCTCTCCTCATTCAAGCATTCCGTACTCAGAACTTTAACCATGCAAGTGAAATCTCTCCACTAGAAGCATTACATACACTGCTTGCTAGTGGACATTCTACAAAAAAAAAAATGAAACTCTTCATGACTCTCTTCTTACATGCATTTTTTAAAAATGAAAACTTAAAATATTAAAATATTTCTGTACATTTTTTAAAATGGTTTCAAATAGTGGAAAATTATCTAACAAACAGAGATACTTAATCCCTGTGAGGAAATTCTCTTTGCCCCGTATTGCTTTCCATACTGGCGAGAACAAATTTGGGGGCCACAGCAAAGAGACAGCCACCTTGCAGTGCCCAGAGAGCGGGGGGGGGGAGAGATGGGGGAATTAATGGCCTCACTAATGGGTCTATGAACACATGACTACACTGTCAAGGCCAGGCTTGAACCCCCAACCTTCCAATCACAGGCATATAAAGGCTTAGCCCACTGAGTCACACACCACATTATAACACACACCCATCAGAATCTGTGACCATTTTGTAATTATGCATCTGAAACTTTCCAAATGTGACTGTAAATAACAAAGTTTAAAATATTGTGAGAGCAGAGTTCTAAGGAAGGGTGGCTTTTATGTAACTGCCTAGTTAATAGGGGGAGTTGTTTGGAATAGGCTGCCTGTGTCCCACTTCATGATTTGGGACAGTGGAAGAGGCAGATATTTCACTCTGAACTAGCTACACCTGTACAATTTGCCTGAATTCATCCAGGTGGACTTTGAGTTATTGTGACCCGTTGAGCTTAGTTGTACTCTACAGCAATCTGTAGTGCTTTGACTTTTAAAGCACAAGACAGAATATTTGTGTGTCTATATGACTGATTTGTGTAATCAAGGCAGCTAAGTATATGAGGCCAAAATAATCTCCGACTAGGCAGCTTGGTAACAATTGCGACTCCAGGCTTCTGAATGCCCAGCTAATAACACAATTTAACTAGGCAGGATCTAAGACTGAGAGGTTGCTTAGCTGCCGTTTAAATGTGTTTGTCAATGAGCAACGATCTTCCCATTTTCTGTTGCAAGCCATAACTCCCCCATACTACAGAATTCCAATGGTAAGAGTTTAGTAAGTAAACTCAATGATTAGATGTCACTGCGAAAAGCAATAAAATATCATCTTTGGCGAGGCCTTAGCCTTTTGAGATCTGTAATTTACTGAGAAAAAAGTCTCATACATCAAAACTCCCAGTAATTACCTCTGATAATCTTTTGTTCTGTTATCCCCAATCTGCACTCTGGATCAGATAGCTCTGGGAGCCAATGAATATTATTCCTCATCAGTTTCATTTCTAAAATAAATAAGTGTACCAATGGTTTCATAGTTACAGTTACTACGAGCTTGGCTGTGACATATTTGACTTTGCAACATCTTAATACAGAAGATCTCTAGAAAATGTCCCATTAACAGAATATAATAAAAAAGATTTCAGAAATAAAAAACTTATAAAAAACATGTTGCACAAATGTAACCTAAAATATATATTAACGACTAAAGCTGAAATGGCATGCAATTTAACATACGTTATGAGCTAAGAGAACCACCACACTGCAAATCAGCTACACTCACAGCCCAAACATTCTTACATACTTACATATGATTATTCACCTTAATAGCTAAATCTGGCAGATATACTGCAGACACACTCGGAAACACCTATAATACATACATATGATGCATGTGAGTAAGACATCTGTAACTTAATAAATAATGTAAGTCACATGACAATTTTAAGCAGACTGTTTCTGGATGCTCACTGGGCAACAGAAATGGTCATTTCAAGTGTTTTTTTTATCAACCCATGTTAACAAGCATTTATTGCAAGCATTAACCTGCTCACGTGATTTTTCATGGCAGGCTGATAGCAGTCTGCCATGACGGACATTAGGTCGGACATCGGGAAGCCTCTTTACAGCGAAGGATCAAGGTGTGCTCACAAAAAGCCACCTACCGATGCTGCTTCCGAAATCAGTCGGGAAAATGCCGGTTTGCTTGTCCCAGCTGTTTCAGGACACGCACCTCCCACATTAGCTATCGCGCGTCAAAACCGAACTGTGCCCGAATCTGACCGAATGCGGTCGAATCGTTCACGCGAGCGAAACGGTACGGAACAACAGCAGCTTCCGTACATGGCGGTTCTCAGAGCGCGGAGTCTGCTGTTTCAAGGAGTCCCGGGAGCTCTGCTGTCGGCCACTGCGAGCGGTAAACAGAAAATTAATTTCCCTTTGTCGGTGGAAAGCTACCTTTTGGCTTAAAGGCCGTGTTTCGTACGTAAGTGCGCTCCGCTAGACATAAAAGCCTGCACTGTCCGCATGAAGGCGAACCGGCAAAGAGCATCTGAAGAGGATCTCACTATAACGCGGCCAAATGGTGCCCACGCACACTCAGATTTATACAAAAGATAGGCGGGAATATACAGCACTTTCCTGATACCACAAGACTATGAGACCCCTATGTCGTAATGCCTAAATTGTAGCACCTCACGGTAAGATTACATTTACAAAAAAATCGCCAGGATTTATTACACGGATTTAAGGGTAAGGGGGTGTCTCGAGCGCGCGTTTAGTTTGAAACGCGCTTGTGTGGACAGCTGTGTGGTTCACTGCGACCGTAGTACTCTGCTTAAGTGGGGCTGGGGTGAAGTCATCCAATTTAAGCAACTGAGATCGTTAAATTCACACTTCACCCTTCAGAGCCGCCACTGTTCCCATAAACGTATTAAATAGGATTACGTCAAACAGATCACTCGCACAAGACGGGTTTTCTGTACTCCGTATACCAAATGAAATTCATTTAAGATCTAAGCTGCGATTAAATACTTATTTCGACTACACGATTTGTACGGCTGTCAAATGTGACCCCAGTGACACTTACCACGGCTATTTGTCACATCACAAAAAAGCACAGCTGATTGGCTGTGTTGACTAAAACTACGCACCAAGGTTTTATGCCCAGCCTTGCACAAATTCACTGATATACAGACTACTGACTCATCCCAGGAACCTTCAACCCCTATGTCAGATGGAGTAAAGTGGGTTTCTCTACTTCTTGGAATGTGATGCTGGGTTGAAGGTGATAATCGCCACGAAATGCCATACCATTTGGTAATGTAGGTTTTCTAGCCATTCAGGTGATCCAGTGTTACTGGGCTCTGTGTGAAATCTTGAGAAAAACAAAACAAAAACAACATTCAGCATTCCTATTACCCATTTAATAAGATAAATTTGCCTTGGCATTGACTAACAGTAAGCTTTTTTGTCTTTATATAGGTCAAAGCCTAAACAGGATAGAAGCCATTTTCCCCCATATTTATAAAGTCATAATATATATATATAACAAATATCTTAAGAATTCTAATCATAGTGAATGAAACACTGAATTTTTCCAAATGGCTGACAGAGGGAAGTCCATGGAAAATCAGTGCAGACCCGCAGTACAGAAAAAGCCGATCGTAAATCACAATGGCAAACGCTCCCAAGTTTTAATCAGTCGCAACAGCAGTTTGATGGCACTAAATTGCGTCAGGGGCCCTGAAATTGGCGCCCTCTAGCGGAAGGTGTCTCCTTTTTCCTGATCAGCATATGAAAGTTAACAGTTTACAAACCTACAATGTGTCTCTTCTCTGCTCAATGAGAGGAACCTAAGTAAAGTTTAGGACCTGTCCCCGTTCTTTAGTGGGTCAGGCATTAACAAGTCCCAGCTGAGGCCAGTGGTGTGAGTTCAGTCCACAGTTCTCCCCCCAGAACTCCAGAGCTCAAATTGACTAGCAAGATGGATCCAGGGCCCACCAGAGTGTGCACCTGTGCACCAAGACAGAACACATGCATCTTAGTCTCACCCAGTCTGGATATGTCTGATCTGACTGGGAAATACATATGGATTTATACAAAATAAGCACCCTTGGATGTTAAAAATAAAAACACACACGCACAAATGCAGACTTTGATTTGCAGCCCTGCCAACTCGTGAAACAGCTCCTCCTGCTGGTCACCAAACGTGGGAATTATTATTATTATTATAATTTGAGGTACAGGAGATTTTACACCTTCCTGCAGGCTGCAACCAGAAGACTCCACATTGTATTTTTTTTTAAAAAAAGAAGTCTAATCTAATTAAAATAAGGACGTACAAAAACAGGATGTCAAGGCTACAAAATTGGTCACCAAAGGCAGTTAAATTTGAGTTATCCGACAAACACAACACAATAAATGAAAATAGATCAGGCAACTGAGCCCTACCAAGGCCCAAGGAAGCCATATAAGTTTACACCGGCCCTCCCAAAGCAATTAAAAAAATACTATAGTACAGTATGGCACAAAATCCTATCCTCCTCACAGTACAGTACTTTTGTTGTTTTATTGATTAAGGAAGTGGTAGTATTTTTGGCATTACTATAGTACTTTTTTTGGATAGGGTCAGGAGCCCTCTATACTAATGACACAGGCTGTGTCTGTTCAGAGACGAGGTGAATGTGTTTGAGTAGCGAAAGCCAAGATTTTGCTCCAGTGCAAACAAAAGCCAGCTAGGGCTATCAGACCTGACAAGAAAACAAACAGGCAATGGGCCCAAAGCTTGGCAATAATATTTGAAATAAACAACTGATATTTTCTCACCTCCATACGTGATCTGATATAGATACATTTCTCATTGTGCTTTGCATTTTAAACGGCCTACTTAATCAGTGAAAATACTGGATTCCACAGTGGTGTCGATAAACAAGATTGCTGCAGACGCTCAACTAAAGATACCATTACCGAAGCCCTCGATAGTATCAAAGAGATCTTTAACTATGCTAAACCGTCTGTCCTTAAACTTAAGGTCGCTTTATTTCCTTGCAGGTTCTAGGTGCCCCTCGCGTGATGAAAACTCATCAAACAAGTACGAACAGCGTACGGCCGCCATCTACAACATTGTAGCTGAAGCTCGCTTATGATTGGATAGAACAAAAACAGAAACCATTAGCGAAAGAAATAAACAGGCTCAGTCCTTGTGGTAAACTGCAAAATGACCTGAGGTATATATTTCCAAAAGAGATAACCCTGTGTTGCACTGAAAATGTCCCCTGTGGCAGGGAGGTTTGGCAGGGCAAAGTAGGTGAAGGAATGTGAAGCAAGAGTGAGACTGCTGTAAACCAGGACCGCGCCAAAATAAATGAGTAAATAAAAGTCCTGTGTTGCTGTTCCAGGAACACTGAACTAAGCTTATCGACATATTGTGGTAATACTGTAGAATGAACGTCAAACGATGAACCTTTAGCTAGCGTTATTACTGTTCTGTTCTCACAAACCCTTTCCCAGGCATTTGATTAGTTAACATTTAAGCTTTGTACAGTTATGCGCAATTTTTTAAATTTTTTCCCTGTGTTGTGATTTGCACTGGAGTAAAACTTTGGAAGCTATTACTAATGTCCTCTGAAGTGCCAAAAAACAAAACAAAATAAATACAAAAGAAAACATCAAAATGAAATAAGAGATTATTGAGTTGACGACAGCTGCTGAGTTGAAGAGCAGATGTGATTGGTGTTCAAGGGGGGAGAGCTGTCTCGTATGATTGGTGGTTTTGGGAAGGGGGGTGTGGCCTTGGCTTGGTGACCTCAGAGTAGTGTGGCGTGGTCTGGGTCTGCTGTATCCATGCTGGCCAGGATGGCTTTCTGGTCCTCCCGGGGCGGTCGGCGGTACAGCAGAGCGGAGAAGCGAGCGTACGGGTCCTGCCTTTTCTTCTTCTTGCGGAGGTAGAGAGCTTCTTCGGGCTGGAGTACCTGAGAGTCACGGAGCTGCTGGGTCTGGGAAGTGGACACACCTGGGGTGGACAGCGACAGTGTGGTCACAAGAGGCGGATGGCCAGGCATCCAAAAATACGAGGAACGTGCCAAGGAAGTCTGAACCCCAGAAAGGGTGCCGTCGATATCCCCTCAGGTGAGAAATTTCAGTGTTAAACACATGTAACATATGAAGTGCTAAGCTAGGTTAGAAAGCATGGCAAAAATGACGTGACAAAAGAAAACCAACAAATCCATGAAAACAGAGTGTAAAGCTGGGCTGTTCAATCACAATATGAATCGCAGGGTATTAATAAGATTAGAGAGCCCGAGACAGGTGAACTAAGCAGCGTCATTGGTCCCAGAGGCCACCAGGGGTCTGTGCACATCTGATCAGCCTGTCAGAATGGGAAGGAAGATGCAAATGACAACTAGGTTAATAAAATTTTGGCTAGAGTTCTGAAAAAGGCTGGGCCTGCCCTGTTAAAGTGAGTAAAGATGTTGATTTCATCACCATTGAGTTGAAGCCTAATAAGCTGCAAGTCAGTCAAACTTTTTCCTGGGCGATTTTAGCAAAAACACCTGTGCAAATGCGTCAAAGGCAGCGATACCGACAATGTCCACAGCATCATCCCGGGTCGAAATCGGCACAGTCAGCTAAAAATAAGTCAATATTTGCAAAAGTCAGCCTTCATCACTCACATCAGAGTAGAAACCGTTTCAAAATGGTGAGTGGAGGAGCAGAGTCCTTATGAGGAGAAGAAGGTGTAACATTCAGCGTTAAACTATTAAGCTTAACGAGAGCTGTTTCCTATCAGCATCCCCCGGGATGGTCATTGCAGCATGCAAAAGAATTCCAACCACAAACTGGCCAACTCCAGGCCTGGACTCTACTGCCCTCAGATCTCAGAAACATCAGAAAGGGAGGCAGGTGACACTGTATTGTCGGTGCCTGGGTGGGGCTTGAATGACCATCTGTGCCCCACCCAAAAAGAAACACCCCAAAGTAGCTACAAAAGATCTGCCTACTAGACAGGGGTGTGGCCCTGGGTTGGCATGGATTGTCTACCCACTGCCCAGCTTTTAAACGGTTAACATTAGTGCCCCCTTGTGGAAATCTTGGGTCTGGACATTAGATTTGTTCTGGCGCCGACACTAGCTCCTTCCCTTCAGGTCATCAGATTTTATTGCGTCTCATACCCCACGGAGAGAGTTATGGTAAGCAGATATGGAAACCCTTTTGTATTCCTCAAAGAAAGATAGTGTCAGATCACTCTTTGGCACTAGAAGAACAGAAAGATCTGTGCAGTGCTATATTCAGCCATAAATGCTCATGAATGAGTTAAACTGGCAATGAGTGAAAGGTGAATGGCAGTTTTTATCACATGATTCATGAGGACAGATTTTTAGGTTATCTGTTCCAGTGCTGTACAGCTGGAGATAATACAGAGTTTATCATGACACAGGTCTGGGGTCACAGTTAGATTTTTGGTGGTGAATGGGGGGCAGGGAGGGATACATGACGCCATGTGGAGCGCTCCATGGGGATTACTACGGCTAGGAGGGAAGCAGTCTGAGATAATACTACCTTCTCACACCACAGTGGGGTGCTGCTGGGAAGTCAGAATCACCTGGTGCAAATATACAATCTGATTGGGGCCTGCAAGACAGGAAGTGCCCTATTAATCCCAAACAAGATGTGCCTGCTGGCAGCGATGTGGCACAATTACCTCCAGCTGAATAAAGGGCACAAAACACATTTTGTGGATGACAATGTTCAAAAATCATAAAAGTTTTGCAGCAGCTGACAGTGCTTGCCTATATCAGGAAAATCAAAGATGTTAAATCCGACCCCATGTAGTTTGTAAAATGATACACTACGTTTGGAGGTTCGAAATCAATGTTAGCTGGAGGAATGAGCAGCTGTGTTTCAATTGATGCCCCTATGAAAGGCTGCCAGAGTCAGTATGAATGTACCAGACATGCTGTAATCAGACAGGCTATTTTACATAACAGCACTTCAAGTGAGAAAGCAGGGTTAGGCAGTTCCTGGAACACCTGGAGGCTGAGGATCTAGCTCAAGGGCCTAACAGTGAAATTACTCTGCTGACCCTGGGAACTGAACCTCTGACTTTCCAATCACGGGTTCAGTGTCCTAACCTACTGAGCTACACACTTATAAATAATGTTGCAGTGACATATCTGGCCACAGACATTTTGTGATGGAAAAGACTACACCACACTCACCTGCCTTCTTTCTGAACTTGGAGTTGTTGTTGTTGATGGTCACCTTCTTCCCTTTTTTAGCACGGTAGAATCTCAGTGCTTCCAACCTCTCAGACCCTGCAGGGGCACTCGATGCACCTTGACGTTTTCTGCAGGGAAAAAAAAGATGAGAAAAAGGTCAACAGAAGACCAGGCTCTGCATAGATATCTTGGGGTCCAAAAATCGTATCCTCTGGACCCAAAATCGGCAGTATCTGTACATCATTAGACATGCCTACGGTCATCTCCAAATCACCCTGAGCTATCGCATTCTTTGCTCAAACCGCAACACTAGTCAGGCACTGTCTTTATCGATGTTTTACTTTCATTGTGAAGAAGATGAGAAATGAAAGAGATGTCTTGCGATTTTTGTTCACATAAGTTCCTAGTTCACTTTTCTGCTTTTAACGTGGTTTGATTGATGTTACTAGATCGGACTGCTACTTAGATTTTGACCTGGGGAATCTCTGTATTTAAAACGGTGAGCAAACTACCAGATGACCTTGCTTTAAGTAGTCTCATACAATCAAACCAACGTTCCATTTTTCTTTTAAAGAAAAAACGGAACTGCATTAAGTAGTATGTAAATAAGCGTTGCATCAATATCCTCATATGGGTATTTGTGAGTCTTTCTGCCCCCACATTGAACTAAATCTGCAGTCTTCCTGTCCGGATTTGGAGGCACTGTTATTAGCTTTCTTCAGAATTCTGATAAAAACGCACAAGGTTCTCATGAGGCACGAAAAACAACTGAAACTGTTATATGTAGTCTGTCCTTCTGCAGCGGCTGTGAAAAGAGAAACCGAAGGTCATTAGTGTGGGGGAGGAGGGGGGGGATCACAGCTGAGCCACAAAATCATCATCAATATGTGTCCATAGACATGGATACTGTCTATAATGGGCTTCACCATGCTGACAGGGGGAAGAGATGGCGGGAGGGGTGATGGCTACTCAGGAACAGTCGCATAAAAAAAAAGCAACCAAGGCACTCGGACAACAGATGTAACAAGAATTTATTCTGAGATTTGTCATTTTTTTTGGAACTGAAGAGCAATATTTAGCAATGGCATGCATGGCGTTTCGCACATGGAACAGGACTTTAAAGGGGAATACTGCTCTCTCAAGCACTTCCTGTTTCCGTCATGCACTTCCTGTTGTCGCTCAAGTCATGGCATCGCTAGTTTTGGAGGGACACTCGCCTGGCATTGCTTTTGAAAGGCTCGGCTGTTCTGCAGTCTGATGGGAGATTTTGAAACGCAAGGACTTTCCAGATGTCTGAGACGGAAGTGCTGTCACATTGTCCACTTACAGTCAAGGGAAGCTCAAATACCAGTATTTCAAAGCTGTGAAGTTATCAATATCAATGTAAATCTTATCAGAAAAGATAAGATTTGCACCTGGGAACATTTTGGTGTTTACATTAAACAATATGTATATATATAATTTATATAATTTTTTATATAATTTTAAAGCACCACAGATCTGTGTTTATTCAAGACTGCAGAACCCAAATGCGCACTTGGAACGAAATAACTTCAATCACTGCAAGTAACCTGTCTAAACCACATCAGGCTAGACCCAAAGACTTGTATTCCCCTTTAAAGGAAAAGGTGATTATAAGCCCCACCTGCTGCCCCCCCCCCTTTCAGACATGGATCCAACCCTTACCTATTGCGATGTAGAGGACCTGGTCACAACAACGCTGCCCAGATAGCTGAGATCAATCAAAAACAAAGCAGGTAAGACACCCCGAGCAATCAGAATGCCCAATTTGTCCCTAATTAAGATGATGGAGACATTGCAACAGATGAGAGTTCACAGTCCCTGCAACGCGGTTTGGCCAATAATCTCCTGGAGTTTCCTGGGGACGAGGTGGGAGAGGGGGATTTTTTTGGGGAAATGTGGTCATATGATCAAATCATTAAAGAAGAGGAAGCTCCAAGCCCCCTTCCCTGTGCCTGATAGGGTGTACACTCCTTAAGCACCCTCCACATCACATCATGTAGTAGGTGTCCTAAAAAGCCTGGAGTCAGTTGTAACAAGGAGCGCCCTTTAGCCTGAGAGCGCTCATTTCAGGGTCACTGGTAGGTTTCCGCCTGTTGGGTGAAAGATTAAAGGAAAAAGCATGATGAGGAATGGAAGAAAAAACTGGGATCCTGTGGTGACCCCCTTAGGATTCCAGGCTTTTTAGGGACCTTTGTTGGTCTGGACATCCTTCAGGTTTGTGCATCCTCTGAATTGACATGACCCAGGTTTTTAAGCAAAAGACCTTGACCTGAGTCACATGATCGACACTTGATCTGTGAAGCAAAGGACTGCTTTCACCTGGGGACTTGCGTTCATCTCAGAAATCAGCTCTGAGGTCTTTCTGATTGTGTATTCGGCGGCGGCCGAATCTGTCCGAATGTCTGTCCCCAGGTGAGCTTGTTGCAGTGCTTCATAGATTTCATGGATGGATGTTGGAAATCGAATGTTTGACAAAAAAAGCAGCAGGGACTGGAATTTGTACAGCCCAACAAATGAAGACCTCTATGTTAAATGGTATGGCGTTGTGTGACATCGGTGCACAAACCTTGGCAAATCTGACTAGAAACATTATTAATTTTTATGGGAGTTTCAATATAGTTACTAATATATATTTATATACAGTACAGTGGTACCTCAGTTCTCAAACTCATTACAGCTCGGTTTTCGAACCAACCAGTTCGAAAAAAAATTACCTAGAACTTAATCTGAATCTCAGAAGTCAAACCGTGAACGCCGACCTAAGAACTTGTACGCTCAGCAGAAACAAAGGGTAACGCTTCAGCCTCGCATTTGCTGTGATAGCATCATGCATGTTTACACTAGCTGAATACATATATTTAGACAGTAAAAATACATTTAGACAATGATAGTAACAGTAATTATTATATAATAAAATACATTTTAAAATAAAGATTTATTAATTATTTAAATATTAATAATAAACCATTAATACATTTAATTATAATACTATTGTTGTGCCCAGCAGGGACGGAACGGAGACAAAGGCGCAGACATCAGGGTATCTGGGAATACGGGGTTTAATTACAGGGAAGGCAGGTAAAACGAAGACGGACAATACAATGACTGGACTGGGGAAACAAACTGAAACACGGACTAAATACAGAGAACTAACGATGATAACCAGAAACAGCTGATCACACGGGGATTCTACACGGGGTTAACGAGGGGGTGTGGCACATGGAAGGAGCGGACCATCGGGGCAGGACACATTGGTTTTTTTTTAACTTTACAAATTGTTTGGATACATTTATTTTCTTACTTTTTTTAAATTACTGTTTTGATAAATGTGCTTAGATGTGTTTAGTACAGTATATGCTTTTCTTGTTTTGTCCGGTTCATTTAATGTTTAAATGCTAAAAGAAACACATATTTCGGTGTAATTTTTTGTGGCCGGGAACCAGTTTATTGGTTTTCCATTATTTCTTATGGGGAAAATTTGATCGGAACTCGAACTTTTTAGGATTCGGTCCGTTGTTCTGAACGGATTAATTTCGAGTTCTGAGGTACCACTGTATTTGTTTAAACAATTACTGTACAACCCTTGTATAGCACAGAAGGGTTGTTTTCGAAGGTTTAAACTTTAAGCTGACTCACTAATTAGACCAATTTTGAATGGGGTAGAAGACTTCTTCTCTGGTGGTCAAGAGTTCTTTTCCAGATGACAGCCTATTGCACCTACCCTGAAGCTGACAACTGAGGTGGAGAGGGCTCGGATGGAAGGATCTCCTCGTCTGTCCTCCTCTGGGATGGCATCTGCCCAAAAACGTCGCTGCTTTCCATGGGGGGTGATGGGGACTGGGACGGATAGCTTGTTGCAGTGGAGGCGAAGGCCATGTGGGAGCGGTAGCTCGGGCTTGCCCGCCTGCTACTCTGGCCCTGGGCGGGTGAGGAGGAGGGAGAGGACCTCTGGGAGAAGCTGGCTGCGGAGGGGGGCTGCAGGGTGATCTCCGACATCTCGGGAGGTATGGGTGGCTGGATGACACTCGGACGGGGCCGGGGGCGCACTACAATCTCTGGGGAACCGTCCTGTGAGCTTAGAGGACTCTGAGTCAGAGGGGAGAGTCGGGATGGCTGGAGAACCACCTGATGTGTGCTGGGCTCCATTCTGCGAGTCAGCCTGGGGCTGAGCTGAGGCCCAGGCTCATACCACCGGGTGTCCAGGCCTCCGAATGTGCTTGGGCCGCCCATGTGGGCTGCCGGGTCAGGGTAAGGCAATACTGGTACACCCAAACCGTGGCTTGTATGTCTTAGCTGTAGCTGCCCTAGACTCTGTGCCTCTTGCATAGGTAAATGCTTGGCTGGAGGGCCCTGAGGCTTGACCTTGCTGGGAGACTTGCCTGGGCGGCTCTTTGGAGTCTCCAGCTGCAGGACACCAGGGTATGGGGGAACCTGAAGGGCAGAGGGCTGCAGACTACTGGGAGGAAGAACATGAGGAGGAGGTGGCAGGGGAAGCTCCCGGTGAAGATGCAAGGGGTGGTGGGGTGGGAAGATGAAGCGTGGGTCCTCCAGGCTCGCGAAAGGGAAATCCGGCTGCTGCCAGATCTCCGGGGAGCGAGTGGAGGGGGTATGGGTCAATGGGAGGGTGCTGCCAGAGGCGGCGTAATGTTGGATCTCCCCCTCCCCCATCTCCTCTGGTATGGTGGGATGGCCAAAGGGGCCCTCGGGTAGGTAAGGGGGCGAGGACATAACTGAGCTAAGCGGGCTGGTGTCGGGCATGTAGAAGGGAGGCAGGGACTCAGACTCGCCGGGGCTTCCAAGGTAGCCATAGTATGGGCCATGCGGAAAGATTCGGTGATGCTGGGCGGCTCTGATCTGCCCTGTGGCCTGAAGCCGGCTGCTCTCCATGATAGTCATACCTTCCATGGGCCTCTGGAACCGGGGACTGTAGGCTGGGGGCTGCATGTATGACTCCTGGCTGGAGGACATGGGGGAGATCTGGTGGGGTCTGAGTGTAGCCATGACTGGGGGCATGGGCCCAGGGTCATCGTTTTCCTCATCTGACTGCCGAAATTCTGGGTACAAGTCAGACTCCTCCACAAAGGGGAAACCCTCGATGCGCCTGGGCTTGACGGAGGTCTCCATCTCAGAGGGTTCCATTACGAAGCGGCCATCTGGGCCACGACTGATCAGCTCAATGGGGGTGGTGGCCTCTGCCTCGTGCTTGGAGACGCTGTACTTCTTGCTGGTTATTGCTCTCTTGGTCTTCTTGTAGAGGGACAGTTCCTTCTCCTTGGCGGGACTTGGCGGCGCTTTCTTCACATGCAGGCCACGGCCTTCCTCTGAGGATTCGGAGGGGGGTCCCAAGGATCGAATACTCTCGGGACTTAGCTTCCCAGAGGAGGACCTGTGGAATGGGAAGAAGACAACAAACCAGTCATCTCCAGCAAGGTTCAAGCTAAAAAACATAGATACAGTTAGCCATAGCAGGAACCCACATAAACTGATTTCAAGGGACATTTACCTTGTTTCAATTATTCAAAAGAATATGTGAAGGAACATTTCTAGAGGTGGATCACTTCTTTGTCCTTTAAAACTCATTAGCAAATTAACACCAGAGAAACTCAAGGTAACCTTTCAGTAATGATGTAACAGACTGTGAGATCTGCAGTGGAGGACATGTGAGCATATTTTACTATGGGTACAGCTACTCAAATTTATGCCACTGGTAGGTGCAGCACAGTATGACAGAGACAAGGTCAAGAGCAAAAAAAAAAAAAAAAGCTGATATCACATGACTGCAAAATTGACGCACAGAATCACGTGACCCTTAATGAATTCTGCACTGCTCTGTGGGAGTGTCACCTCTGATGCTACTGTGCAACTGCTCTGCCTGAAATGCTTGCCAAAGGCGTGTGACTGCTGTGCATTAAGGACATGAGTCACAGTCGAGTCATGTGGGTGGGCATTTGGGCAATGGGGGATAATCATTTGTATCAGATCTCACCATGAGTCAGTGTTGCCCATGAGCCACAACAACTGTACTTATTGCAGAGTTCATAAAGCCTCCTTGAAATGTGTCCTATATACTGCTATTTTATTACTCATGAGGAAACATGTTCCCTCTAAACACCTTCCTGAATAGAACAGTTGGGGATTATTGCACTTGTCATACGACAGGCCCTGAGTTCCCAGGTCTTATGACCCATCTTAGTGGTACTGCATCTGGTTTTCCCTCTGTTTTCTGGAGATGTCACTACTTAGCCTTCCCTGGATCTCATACTCTCCTGTTGCTGCTGATTATTCATATTTCATATTTTTCATTTTATAATTTACTTTCTCTGTGACATATACTAGGCCTGATCATTTAATGACTTCACATGTACAATATTGCCAGCTGTCCCACTTGCTAACAACGTTATCAGAACATATCAGTTGTAACACCAAAAACACACAGGGGGACCGAAAAAAACTATACATGTAGTCTAATGCAAATTGTGAAGGACAAATTTATATAGATTTACTAATAATGGAACATTGTATCTTTGAATATGTCAACATACAGACTTAGAATGTGTTAAATTCCAAGTTGCACAGTCCTTATGAAGAAAGAACAACCAATATTTCTATGGATACAAGTGAGGCAACCGTGGGTTCCTCATAATGCCAAGAGAGTATCTGTGCCAAGAGACAAGGACCAAGTAGTAGCTACCTTCCAGAAAACAAATGAGCAATCAGATGACATGTTAAACCATAACAGTTTATTGAGACCAATAAAATACAATTTATGGCTGCAAGTTTATGGGTTTTTTTTGTCAATGTTTGTAGTCTTTATGGCTGCTTTGATGGGCCTTAGTTTCGAAGACAACCAGCTGTTGATAGGCAAGAATGTCCTTTCTGCTATTTAAGTCAAGCTGCAGGACCCAGTGTCCTTACTGCAATGTCTTCTTAAGGTATGAGGTACAGTGCATGACAGCATTGAGGACAGACATCATCTGCCCTCCATGGATGTAAAGTAGCGAACACACCAGAGAACAAGTAAAGGACACTATCAAAATGTCATATAATACCTCAAATACACAGTACAGGTTAGTAGAACCCACAGAGTGATCAAGTTGAACTAGATCAGAAAAATAGCATCTAATACACACAAAAGATATAGAAGCAGCTTTTGAAAAATACCAAAATATTTTCCTTCTTTCCTTTTTTGATCAAGGAGGTATGATATCTCTATTTCCAAACTATTGTGCAAGCTTTTCAATTCTATGATTAAACACATTCAGACAGTGCTATGATTGTCTCCGCACAGCACACTAGCAGAAGAATAAAATGCCTATTATCACTATGACCAACGCACAAAAAATAGGGACATGTCAAATTTATGCAATATAATAATAATAATACATCAGTAAGGTGTATACAATATAAGTCCTGGACACAGGAACAGAACACTAAGTAACAGAATAATTTGTCACCAAAGGATATACTGTTAAATATGGTAAACAACGCTGAACTTCCAAGTCTTCTGATTAGTTGTCTAAAAAGAACATGAAAAATTACCATGGCAACGAATAATGCGGAAGGTGACTGCTACTAAAGGGGCAAACGGTATCTCCACCAACCAACAAATCCAAAATGGGAATGAAAAACAGCAAGGTTTGCAGGATGGTCACATCAGCAAATGGCAAGCGTGGGTACGGTCAAGCACTGGTATGCAGCAGGGTGCTGGTCCCTGAGAGGCAGTGATTTTGGGACCGCTTCACAGCGAAAAATCTGGTAGAGCACGAGGCACATATGAGGGCATTCACAGGGCGCTTGAGCTTTTTTGCACGCATGGTGGTAGGTCTTTCCTCACTTTCTCCCACTTCATGGATCCAAATGTCCCAAGTGCAGCAAAAATTGAGACTATCTGAGGGAAGGGATAGTGCAGTTTTAACTGGAAATACCAGTGTTACGGTACACAAATGTGTGCTGCTGAGGGAAAAAATGCATTTTGTTAATTTTCAGGGTCCACTCACAACCTAGAGGCTGTCACTTATCTGTATTCCAACACTTCCTTGGTGTGATCCGTGGACAATTCACATTTTAAATTGTCTTCAAGCTCACCACCTCCTGTCACAATGGCTGTGGTCTTCACTGTAGTCATTGAATTCTCATGGGATGGTTTAGACCCCAGTGTTGAGGTTTAGTTGGTTCTACTGAATTGTCTGCACCTTCAGCCACACCCCATGTTGGAAAGGTCAAAGATCCATCAGAAAGACACTATGTTGGGTTGGTTCCCCTGCACCAAAGCAACTATGTCTTCCTTCTCCATGATCCTTGAAATCAATGTCATCAAAAGTTGCTTTTAATCAATGTAGCTATGACAAGGTCATCAACATGACTCATTATCCAAAGCTTATGTGTGCCTACATCAGCGGGGAAGCTGACATGTTGCTGTGGTCAAGAAGAATGAGGGGTCCCAGCTGGATACTCAAAATGTGGGTGATCTTTGGATATGGATATACAACTAATATAAACTGCTTCCTAAGGTAATGGATTGTCCTGGAGCAGCCTACATTTCATATGGAAGTTAAGTTCTACTATTCTAATCTACTGCATGCTTTAGCAGTCAAGCAGGCTGGTTCTATGCATCCAGCAGCTGGTAATGTATGGACTTTGGTGCATTAGGCATTCCTACAAAGGCCAAGTTAATAATATCTTGTGTCGCTGGATGCTTATCTGCAGAAACAGCATTAGCAGCTAAATTGTAAAGGGATTCAAAGCCAAAACAAGGGATATGTTTAGTCTTGGGCAGAGATTCATCTGTTCCGTAACTATCTCCTCTATTTTCCCATACCGAGGTGGCAGAAGGCCAGCAGCCACACATCGAAAGCTGCGATTTCGCTCATTTAAGTCATAAGACGGCCAATGGGAAAGCGTCTACGGCGTCGCCACCGGCGATGAAGCAGCCGCAATGATGGACTTTCCGAGCTGAGCGACGGGGAAGAGCTCAGGCTGTGGGGAGCAGCAGATGTAGAGGGAGCAGGGGAGTTGGGGTGGGGGGGTGGGGGGGGGGGGGGGGCCG
>JAODJW010000038.1:19891245-19915327 GCA_026777045.1 Hyperopisus bebe
GGCGCAGTTAAAAGTATAGGCGGCCTGCCATCGCCTGTGAGTGGAGCCGCGAGGGTGTTTAGCCCAGCGTACGGCGGCCACGCCCAGCACCCGCACATGGAGCATTGCCGCCAAAGCCAGCGCACACTGCTGAACAAGGTGCAGGCACTCACTGAGGACTGGTGGGCGGGGGCCTGTAGCTGCTGCCGTCTGGCCCCTCCCAGTAGGGCTCAATGCCAGGCAAAGGGGTAAGAGGAGTCCTGCGGCGAGAAACACAATAGAGATGGAGGAAGAGTTGACGGTCAATGAGGCTGTGCGTCCTTAAAATCAACACAGCAATAGACAGAGAGAGAAAGGGAGAGAGAGAAGGAAGGAGGAAGGGAGGAAGAAGAGCAAGAGACACAAGAAAGATATAGCCAGTGCATGTCTGAATTCTGTTTATTAGTCATAGTGCATTATACATCATACATTTCACACATGCACGGAGGATATTATTTCATGCAGCTAGGTCAGGATAAAACTGCAATATCACTTGCCAGGTATAATGGTAGATTACCTTTGTAGCTACATGACTTTTGGTAGACATTTTTTAAACAAGTTTTTTTTGATTTTATATATATATATATTCATAGCAGAAATGCTACAGTTTGCTGGAAGAGACTTTGCACCTTGTTGCTGGGGAGACCATATAATTAAAAATTAAGAAAAAAAAAATAACCACGAGCATGACAGATCTGGGAGACGAAGCCGCTGCACCGAAAGGGTCCGCCGTGCAAATGCACGTCACCGCTCGGCCCTGGAGGCGGGAATTCGGCATTCGGGAAAACATCAGTACGAGAACAATGGAACTTAAGGAGCGGCACTGCCGGTGTAACCGTGATGAGGAAACACCGATGGACTTCACGTTAAACGTGCCGCTCGGATTTTGGCGGGATATTTTATCGGTCGCCTGTTGGCTTTATGGATGTCTGGTTAATATGTCTGCTGAGTCGGTAGCGCTGCATCAGGGAATTGACATACATAGGAATAAATAGCACAACTACGAAGCAAACATTCAAATCCTCTATGCTTTGTACCCGAGAAACTGGTTTCAGTGTTTTTTTTTTTTTTACAGCACCATACTGAAGTCACATTTAATACGTTTTTGAGGAGATGTAGTATTAATAAACTGACTTTCGTGTCATAAAATATGCCAATATAGTAATACATCGTTTTTTTTCCTAACAGTCACACCACTCAGACAATAAGTTTTGCATAACGAGAGCAATTGCTATTAACTGTGGAAAAAAATAGACAAACAGGTTTCTATTTTTTTTTTTCTTTTGTAAAACAATGCCAAGATAATTTGTTTCACCGTTAGATATCATTCCAGGACTGACAGTGGTTCTCCACAAAGTCACAATACTGTGTATTACAGAGCTGACCATCACAGAGTGGGATACAGATTTACATAAACCGACACATCAACTCCAAAAGTCATCAAAGGGTGAAGTTATTATAACTGGAAAAGGAAAGACACACATAAAAAGGAGTTAAGTAGGCAAATATATATATATGTATATATAAATGAAGGGATTTATATATAGCATATATTACATAAATCCCTTCAGCTTGTTTTTGTAATCGATTGCTTTTTTGACTTTGGTTAGCAATTTAAAGCTTTGTATAACAAATACTATTGTATCGTTGTTTAAACTGTATTGCATCTTCAGCTTTGTCAGTGTACCATGGTAAAAACCAGCTGAGGTGCGTGACAGAGCCATCAAAGCAATGGGGAGAAGCCGTAGCCAAGCAAGGAGGTAGGGTCATGTTGAGTTAAGCATGCATATTTACCATGGTAAACTTGGTGGGGTTGGGGGTGGGAGGCTGGACAGGTGTCCAACACGTATGTGTCCAGGAGGTTCACTGTCAGCTCTCTGGCTGAATGCACCTCCCGTCACACAGAGTTACCAGACGTCAATGTGGGCAGTCAGATGGCACCCGGTTTGCCCCACCCAACCTAAAATTACCGGGCCTTGCAATTGGGTCTGGTGTTATCTGATACGTGACCTTCTGAGCTGGAAGACACAAACGAGGGATGTGCTGCACTTAACCTGGTTAAGCCCAGCTGACGGTAAGGGAAGTGGGTTACTGTTTCACGAAGCCGATGGAGACGCCGGCCCGGGTACAGCATGTACCAGCGGGCGGGACCACGCGGCTTCGCAGGCCCCGTCGGGCCTCCGGCTGGACACTCACGTGTACCGTCTGTGATTTGCTAGTGGGCCGCTTTTCAACCACTGGGTTTCGGTTGGGCCCTCTGCCGTCCTGAACGCAGTCGGGGGACAAATCAGAGATCGGGTGGGGTTCAGTCGGGAGGATGGGCGTCCCTCCATTTTCATTGATCTATGAGATCGCCATCTGCTGTCTATCCAGGTGAGTTACACCGCATCACCTTCGATGTGTTTACAAACCATGGTCACATGCTACAGGTACTCCGCTGAGAAACCTAAGCCGACTTCTAAATATCTACTCGGTTATGGCTTATAAGTAATAATTAGCAATGAAGTAACACTACAAGCTTTCCCTGTGGTTAAAAGTGTAAAAAGTAGGCAATTTCCTCTCATCTGCATTTTAATATTTAATATGGTCTTCAGCAGTGGTCCTTAGCCCAGTCCTCATGGATCCCCAGACAGTCCACATTTTTGCTCCCTCCCAGGGGAGGGAGCAAAAATGTGGACTGTCTGGGGGGTCTCAAGACTGAGCTGAGAAATGCTGGTCTACAGCAACCAGTGACTTCTTTGTTCAAGCCTTTTTGCAGCCATTAATGTAACCTGTCAGCATCGCTGTGGACCGCACACAAACGGGGCCAGCCTCCATGGTGTGTGTATGGTGAATATGAGTGAGCAAGCCTGATAAGTCAGCAAAAGTCCCCAAAAAGTCACACCTACCTGTGTGGGACAATACATGGTGCCGTGACAACGGACACCAAGCTATACGGTACAACAGTTGAAGCAGCGGAAAAAACTGTATGTAAGATAAGCAGAAATTGACTCTCAGAAAATAAATATATAAATAGATATACAGATATATAAAAATAGCTATATGAATATACAATATTCTGGCATTCTTTCGCTCCCTCTTCCCATTTCCCTGTTTCATGCACCCCTGTGTATAAATGATGTAGTAATCGTTTGCCACACATTCTTGTCAAGTGCCTTGGGGAGACTGTTGTGAAAGGCGCTATATAAAAATAAATTGAACTGAATTTAATTGAATATAAAAGCAGCATTGGTCTGTACGTTTCCCCTTTGTTATTGATGGTTTAGGGTATAGAATCTAAACTTAATGGTGTCTGGACTGAGTGTTTGGATTTGAAACAGCCAAGTACTTAACAGCAGGTGTAACCTTGCCCTTGGGATCCATTCTCAGGAGAGACTTAAAATCAGCATTTCATGCCTCAAAGAAGCTGGCCTATTTCAACAACCTCAGTAAATCTAAACCCATCCATTCATCCATTTTCTGTAACCACTTGTCCTACTCAGGGTCACGGGGGTCTGAAGCTTATCCCAGAGGAAAGGGGCGAAACAACCTAGGCTGGGGCACCAACGATGGGCAGGGCACAAGGCAGGGAACAACCCAGGATGGGGCACCAACCCACCACAGGGCACAAGGCAGGGAACAACCCAGGATGGGGCACCAACCCATCGCAGGGCGCACTCACGTACCATTCACTCACACTAGCACACCTATGGGCAATTTGGTAACTCCAATTCACCCCAGCATGTTTCTGGACTGTGGGGGGACACCGGAGTACCCGCAGGAAACCCCATCAGACACGGGTGAGAAATTGCAAACTCCACACTCATTGAGCCACGGCGCAGACTCAACCCTGGGTTCCAAAGGTGTAAGGCGACAGTGCTAACTAAATGTAAACCGTAATCATTAAAACTTTTTTAAACAAACTGTGCCCCTCCCCCATAAAATAACTGCCAGACACAACTGCCCAAGAAAAAAAAGGGTGTGATGAAAGTAATTTAGAAAACCATCGTCTACGAATTACTTTCATTTTTGTTCACAAAGCTGATCAGTGGTTTGATAATGCCACGGAAGCATTTGCTAATAAATACCTGTGGAAATGAGAAATTTTGGACCAAAGCATTCATCATTTTTCCACACAGCTTATCCTGGACAGTGTCCCCGTGTATATATATAAGATATTCAGCTCTGAGTCATTCAAGCATTCAACCAGTGAGTTGAAACGGCAAACTTATTGTGGCCAAGTTGTTAAGTTGCCTGAAACCTACTGGATTTATAAATTAGAATATAGAACAGCGTTTCCCAGTCTGGTCCTTGGGAATCCACAGACAGCCCACGGGAGCTGGCAGGGAGCCCAGAGGGAGCCAAAACGTGGACCGACTGTGGGTCCCTGAGGACCGGATTGGGAAACACTGATATAAAATATTAAACTGCTTTACTCATATGTGTACTATCTGACTATTTTCTCTCAATCGGCATATCCACACATATAATATTTTTAAGCTTAAATCTGAACTTGAAAATGGTTTTCTAAATATGGAATAAACCACAAATATTTAGGATAAACCACAGAAGCAGCCCCAATTGTGTTATGCTTCAAAATTTGGAAACAAAAAAATTGTAAGAACAAAAAGAATAACAGCTAGGTGGTATTATGACGTTAAGGTTTGTTCCAACATAAATCATGGTGCCCAGCTGCCCAGTTGAATCCAACATTAGGAAACTTCACTTATCACTTTATATGCATTACACTAAGCAAGTGCTAAATGTGATATAGTTTAGCTACCTATGTTGAGCAGACGTATCGCACAGCACAGTGTAGTGCATTGTCTCCCATGGATCTAAAGACATCCTCTCATTGGTCAGACTCCTGTCCCTGCATTCACCTGACATCACTGCACCTTTTTTCCTGATGAAAACAGCTGGTGCAGCTGCTTCTATTTACAGGAGCAGTGGTGCTTGCTGCCATTGAATTCTCTGATATATATCTGCGTTTTGGGGACAAACAATAGTCAATTACAACCACCATCAGTCACAAGAACGGTTCTACTGGATGGCTGTAGGGAGGTCGACATGCCCCTGTAAACTGAACATCCACTATGCCACCTGTTGCTTCAAGAATTCTTGGTTATTAATAATAAGTTAACAAGGAACGTTTACCGAACATGACAGTTAAGGTCTGAAAATGCAGGCTATCCTGTTTTCCTGATGTTCCCAGAATGTCCCACTACTACAACTAAGAATAGTAATCCCAGAGGCAATATAAGTAATAATAGTAATATAAACGCAAACAAAGGGCACAGTAGAATAGGGGTCACACTACTGCTTTACACTTCTAAGGTCATGGGTTCAGGACTGGACGGTGTATTCGCAGTATACGCATACAGCACTTCGATAAAATTATAGTTATTATAAAACAATATTTTTCAACATTAATTACATTTAGAAAGATTTTCAGATAATAATGTTCCCCTGCTGACATTGACAGAACCTTCGTTAAGACATAAAATGTGGAAAGTCCCATTAACGTTAAGAACGTTCTCTGCCAACTCTGTGAAGACCTTTAAATAACGTTAGCTAAAGCTCTGGGAATATTTCTTGTTCTCTGGCATAGTTCCTAACATGCTCTGTGCTTTGGTTCTAAGTGTAGTGCTTGAAACCAACAGTAAAGCTCAGAAAAGCATAGTATGGTGGATGGAGCAGGCCGAAAGGTGGAGGATGCGCTATCCATAAGATACAACTGGACTCCAAGCTCTAAATAAACTAACCATTCTGAAGTAGCATGGCGCCGTTTAGCCATTGGCAAATGTCCTAACATGCTAATTATTTGTGCATGCCTCCCGTACTGGAAATCAAAGCCATGTTTATGTAAGAACAGACCTTAGCAGACCCTTAAGCTTGCGAGGAAACATTTCCATCAATACTGACGGTTTGAACCATGACTGGGGCCGAATGACTGACCGTCGTCCCATCCTGCACCGGGTTACCGGCAGCCGGTGTTGGATGTGACCACAGCAGGGGCTGGCGGATGTAGCTGCCCAGCATGGAGCACAGGGCTCCATCCCATGCCTTGGCATAGACTGAAGCATGTTTTAAAACAAACGAACAAACAAACAAAAAAAAAAAACAGCTGCTGCAGCTGGTGCTACTTACGGTGTCTCGACGCTTTTTCTGCAGTGTGTTATCGAAAGTGGGGGATCTGGTAAAGAAGATACAAGAAAACAAGAAAGATACAGACGATGAGTTGTCAGTGGCTGGCTCGACTGGCGGTGCACAACATACGCTAGTGGGACTTTTGCTTACAGAAAAATGTTCTGAGGGCAGAACAAAAAAATGATTGGTTCAGAGAGATAACCAATCAGATTGTAGAGGAGGTTTAAGAAACTACAGGAGGCGGAACCAAGACCCACCTGCTCTGCAATCTGATTGGTTATCTCTCTGAACCAATCATTTTTCATTCAGCACTCAGTAAAATGCCCATGAGCACAAAATACTGCCAGGGAATTGCTGAGAATGTGCTTGCTGTAATTTAGTCTGCGACAATTAAGTCAGAGCATCTTTCAGTTTTTCAGAATGTGTTTTCCCCAGGGGGTTGTCAACTTATGCAGAAGGTCCCATCTTTACTCTTCCATGAGACACATATAGAGATGAGAATGAAGAGTGAGAGTGCAAGATCAGCTGTTTATTTTCCATTATTTTGGGGATTAAGGGTTTTCCTGTAGAGCCCGGCGGTGACAGGGTCCCTCTGCCTGCTATGAGATTTGAACCGGCGTCTTTCCAATAACGAGGCTCAACCTACCGCATAAAAAAAATCACTGTATGTGCTGTGTGTAATTTTTTACTCATATAATGTAATATAAAGAAAATATATGCTATTTTAACGTAGAATAAAATGAGAATCAGCTCTGAATTTAACTAAATGTTACAATCGAAAAAGGACTTTGTGTGAATTTGTGTTTTCTCACAATTCATATTTGTAACAGTAATACAAGTATAAGTCTATTTTCTAGTCAGCCTGTGCATGTGTATGTGTGTACGTGTGTGTGTGTGTGTGTGTGTGTGTGTGTGTATGCACGATCAATAGGATGTTTTACAGTCCAAAAAGAGTCACACAGTTGCTACAGCAGTTACCCATTACCGACGACAGATCACACTTGGTTTGATATCTCGGCACTTAACCACACTTACACCTGCGGTCAGATTAAAGGCGCTCAGGGAAGCACTGAGACAGTAAGACATCACTTCACACGGCCCCGTGGAGCCAGACCGGCTGGCCTTCCCTTCTGCACGCCCAGCCCCACCCGAACAGCTAGCCATTGTGCCAAGAGGACAGAAATCTCCCAGCACGTACCTTCATTCTACAAAGCCTGCATTTCTGCTGGGTCAGAAGGAAACACCCCAGTGGTAACTCATCCTCGATTTTGTAAACGGAAGCAACAGGGTATGCAGACTGCCCTGAACTAACACCACATGGACAACTTTAAAGCAATGTATTGCAATTTCTGAATTATATGTCACTTAATGATTTAGCAGTCGCTTTTATCGAAAGCGACTTATCTGTTTGTTTGTTTATTTTTGAGGGATCAGGGTCAGACAGTCCCTAGAGCAATTGGGGGTTAAGGCCTTTGCTCAAGAGCCCAACAGTGACATCACACTGCTGACACTGGGATTTGAACTGGTGACCTTCCAAAAACAGGCACAGCGCACCAGCACCATTAACGATATGGTCAAAAATAAATATTCAATCCAAAAAAAAAAAAAGAAACCCAAGAAAAAGAACATAAAAACATATATAAATAAAAAACATAGATGTTGCAGTACTAGACTGCATTTTACTATTTATTTTAATGGCATGTTCATCCTAGCTATGTTGTTTCTATGACAGTTCATTTAATCAGTTATCCTGTTGGGTTGCATGGCCAAAGTTCAATTGAAATGCATTATCAGGAAGCAAAGCTAAAGCTAAAGAGTGAAAATGACACCATGCCGACCAGGAAAAATAATTTTCTCTCCCTGCGTATACCACCTATATGTCACAGCTGATCCACAGCAGCCCCGTTGACGCACTGTTGTAGTACCCACCTCGCCGTCTCTTCAGCTTGCGCCGCCGCTGCTTGTTGACGAAACAGGCCGCCAGCGTGCTGAACAAGATGGCTGCCGCCAGGAAGCAGATGGTGGCCACGATGCCAGCCACTACGGGCCGAGCCAGGCCCTCGTCTGCCATCTCTGGGGGAGGGAAGAAGTCTGAGGAAGAGAGGTACGTGTCGACAGTCACATGACACAAGAAACCGGTATGCACAGCTGTGGGAAGGACGCTTCTCAGTGGCCTCAGGGACAGATTTCAGTTTCCAACCACTAATATTCCTAACAAGCAAATACTGTTTGCTTGATTAGCCTAAAAATACAGTTTACTTGCTAAAACAGATAAAAGAAGCCACTTAAAAAAATGCATTTTAATTAAGCATATGTTTTAACTGCGCTTTAATTTTTAATATTGTCATTGCTGTTATCTTTTAATATTGTCATTGATGCTATCAATGACAGGATTGATTTGCCATTCAAAGATGCAAGTTTTTTTGGCTCCAACAGGGGGCAGTAAAGTACTGAAAATTTTCAACCTTGCAGCATCTTTTAAATATCCCTGGCAAACTACTTCAACCTGCATGCTCTCTTCTTGACTCACCAGTACTCGAAACTCCCACAATGTTACTGGGCTCGCTGATGAGGTCTTCCATAACAGCCATCACCCTGAACTCGTACCACGAATCCTGCAGTGAAAACAAAAAAAAGCTCACCAACCACTCAAAATGATGGCAAGGGGTGTATGTGGGGGGGCACTGGCTCCAGCTGAAAGCTGACTGGCCATCGGAGTGCCCTCTCCGCGTCACTCACTGATTCAAAACATATCATTGGCTAATGATAAGGTTGGGCCTCAGTATGAATTAAAGCCCCTCTTATGTCCCCTAGAATCTACTACAGCTCACCTGGAATACATGGTCCATGTGTATAATATAAAGGATTTTCATGTGTCGCTACATGCTAGCTCAGTGGCTAGCACTGTGTTCTCAGGGGCCCCCTTGTGGAGTTTGCAGGAACTGCACCCTCTGTGTAAGTCCACTCCTACAGTCCAAAGACATGCGGTTCAAGAGAACAGCTGTCTGTGCATTACTTTAGTGCCTCAGGTCCTGCATTTCCTGGGAGGGACTGCAGGCTAATTGTGACCCTGTACTGAACAAACAGTCAAAGACTGGCTGCCACATTTTATCAGTACCCCTGGGTAGGTTGCACCAGTAATTCAAAGTGTTGGCAGGCGGTGGACATGAACCAGACGCTGGACACCAGGCAGAATCCTACAGAATCAGTTCAGGCCATAAGGGACGGAATGGGACTTTCTCGTTAGCTGGAAGAACGGCCACGCAGTTCAGTAAAGTAGGTGGGACTGACGCCACCCCCCCCCCCCCAGATGGGACCGTGCTATGCACAGTCATAGAGGCATAGAGCAGGTCACTGGAGCTACAATCATCATGTGCAGTGAAAAACAGCTTAAAGCCAAGGGCAGAGGAACCGACATCATCAGGGAAACAAGGGAACACTCGGGAGCGTGGGGGGGGGGGGGGGGCATACGGGCAGAGGATATGACCTCATGAGAAGACAGAGAGGAACACAGAGGAGCACAGCATCAAGGATCAAGGGGAATGACCTCATGAGAAAATGTAAATGGACGACCAAGATGTGTACTGCCAGAGGAGGCGATCTCACAAGCAGAAATGAGGGAACACTCATGGGGATACTATGATGTCATGACAAGAGGCTTCATCTGCACCGAAGCTGAACACCCATTTCGACAGAGGGACGGCATTTTCCGGGACTCATCCACCACCACTAGGTGTTTCTTGCAAAACGACGTGGGACAGCTGGTCCACCGGGCTCAAGAGAGCGGCAGGAACATGACAGTCGATATGCACCTTCAGGTAAAAGGACAACACAGCTCACTACACCGGCGAATCAGGAAATCGAGTCAAGCTCGAGTGAGGGAGCCGCATTCGAAATCCCAAATGACACAATTACTTCAACCGCCCCAGTGAAATCCAGCCGTACGCCATAAATAGGTTACAGCATCCAGCATGCGCAGAATTGCAAGTACCAGGCCCGGAATAAAGCCTCTCTCAAACGTAAATGACATAAATCAGGGGTGGCCAATCTTATCTGCAAAGGGCCGGTGTGTATGCAGGTCTTTGGGATAACCTGTAGCTCAGCTGTTCAAACCCGGGTGTGAGGACTCTTCAGCCAATCAGTCCTCTAATTAGTAATCTAATTAGGGAGTTGCAGGGAAAACCCGCATACACAGTGGCCCTTTGCGGATAAGATTGGCCACCTCTAACATAAATGATAATGTGTTTCCATGTTCACCTGTATAAGCCATGTGTGAGTTTATGATGTATGAGGAAAACATCCCATGAAAAGTTTCCTTCAGAGATGGGACTGACTGAAAATATGGGTCTTGGGGATTTCAACCCATTCCTAACACATTTTGAAATCTATTATGTATAACTTCATATATTTTGGCTGTAGTGGAACATATATTGTGCCATGCAGTATTGGTGTATTATATTGAATATATGTCTTTTATCATGTCTGAGTATTATTGTACTACCTACATCGGATATTCTTGCTTGATAGCAGTAGAGATGTCCATCAGGCCAATAACTCAAATCTGAACTTATTTGTAAATGCACGGTTGCTTTTTATCAGGTAATGCACCTCATGGTCACAGAGGAAGCATAAAACTAACCACTTTGAAGTCCAACTAATACTTTCTATCCCACTTTGATCCTGAGCTTTCCCCAAATGGCATTTCTGACATTTAATTCTGGGAATGAAAATTTCAGAAGCTCTTCTTCATCCTTTAGCCCTGTACTACATGGGTTCCAGCATATTAACTAAACTTGAAAAGAATTTACTGCAAAGAGGGTCACTTTGACGAACCACAAACCAGTTAAGCGTCAACGTGTCATCAAACAGAAGTCAGCTTCACATCAAACAGACCTATACCTGTGTTTCCCAACCCAATTGTTGAGGACCCACAGACAGTCCACGTTTTTGCTCCCCACCGGGAGCTGGGAGGGAGCAAAAACGTGGACTGTCAGGCAGGGAGCTCAAAGGGAGCAAAAACCTAGAACACCTGTGGGGCCCCGAGGACTGCATTGGGAAACACTGCCTATTCAAATTGACTTGTCTATCAAAGGAGCGTCCTTGGGGCCAAGAGAAACCCAGATGTTGCTCTTACCTGGACAAGGTCTCTCGCCAGCAGCTCTGTTTCTCCAGGTGGGATCTCACTGTCCAGGATGTCCCACCTCTCTCCCAGGCGGAACTCCATGACATACCGATCGATTGGCGACGTATGATTGGCTGGAGGGATCCATGTCAATAGGACTCCCTGTTGTGTCCGATTGGCTGTGAGGCACCTTGGTGGGGTTAGCAGCACCAGTGGTTCAGGGGTACTTATAGGAAATACTGGAGAGTAAGCAGACAGGCCAAGAAAGAGTGAACCTTCATATCCCTGAGCAGCTCCAGTTAAGTGCATGCAACTATGAATGACTGATATGCAATTATCTTATTTTAAAGTCTTCTGGATGGTATATTGTTTTCTTGTACTATACTGGATAAGAGGTTATGGAGACTAGTTAAATACAAAGCAATGCACAGGTGAGAGTAGGGTCTCCTAGTCCTTGGAGCAATTGGGGTTATTGGGGATACTCAAGGACCAGGAGTTGAACCAGTGACCTGATCACGGGTACAGAGTCCTAACCTGTGTAGCTACTCTAGTGAAGGATACTGGGCTTAATGGAGCTTAAGGTTAATTGTTGTGATTACTAGTACAAGTACTGAGCATAATAAGGTGCTAACTTGCAAATATGCTGCAGACTGATTAACTCGTGAGAATGTTTTGATTAAATGACTTCTTTTCTTAATTACGGTTTGATCGATCTTTGATGCGATTTGACGTGTTGAATGCCCCCTATCCCCGCACCGCGGAGTCCGCCCCACCTACCTAACGTGTTCACAGTGACGACCTCGCTGAACGGGCCAGTCCCCAGCTTGTTCTGCGCCAGGACGCTGAACTGGTACGCCGTCTCGGGTTCCAGGCCCTGCACCAGCAGCCAGGTCTGAGTGACGGGCACAGGCACCGAGAGCCAATCGTGTGGCCCCAGCTGTGCTCTCTTCACCCTGCGCCATCCGGGACAGTCGGACACAAGCGCGAGAGGGGTCACTGACCGGCAGAGTCACGAGGCGAGCGGGGCACCTGGGCCCCAGCGGCTGGTACCGAAACAGGGGCTGCTTTCGGCATTTGTCGCCCTCTGCTGGCGCATTAAAACTCTGTTGGGAAACTGTAATGTACAAAAATTCTACTCTGCTTTATGGCCACTTCCCTGCAGTAAGAAGGACCCCCATGTGACAGCAGTGTTCAGATCAGGGTCGTGACCTTCCATGTGACACTTCAAGGCATTAGTAAAACACATATTAGCATTTCCCCAGTAACACTAAAAATTAGGTTTGACTTAATGAGTTATCCAAGAAGTATCAAGATAATTAAGAATAAATGATCTGCAGGTCAAAAAAATCTATTAGTTTAATTCAGATTTATCATACCAGATGACTTTTACAAAGTAAAATTAGGATTAAAATGCAGACAAAACATTAAAATCTAGATATGTAAAGCCTGGCAATTAAAAAAAAAAAATCTCCTATACTGCATTTTTGAAGATCTGAAGGTTTGGGAAAGGAAAGATTGACAGATCCAGGGAAGCTCCAGGATGCCTAAACAGCCTGGATCCGGTAGGAGCCAGACTACCTGGACGGCACAGCACAATTTCCCATAATGCACACGGGCACTTTCGTAATGCTCTGCGGCACGGAACACAAGCAGGCATGGAAGGATGGAGGGCAAAGCATGCCGCCCGGAACGGCGCTGCAGCGCACGCAATGCTCGCGGACACGTTCAAAAGGGCGGTAGCTGGGCACATGCAAACACACTGACTGCGCGGCGAGGGGTGTCATCCTGCCATCCACGGTTCATTCTGAGGTACTGCATCTTCCAGCTAAGTGCAGAAATATTAGTAGCAGAAGAATTAGTAACAGTGGTTGTAATACGTTTTATTGATATATTTTTGAAGCACAATATATGCAGCGTTTATTCCCATTTATAAATGATGTATTCACTGTGGTACCTGCAATCGTATGATTGTGATCACATGCTTGCTGACATTACTGACTTTTTGAAAATACTTCTGGGTTTTTTTGGGTGCTCTCCGGCAGCGCTAGAACCGTCTGGACTCACATCCGCCTTCTATTCCGATTAGTTACTCGTGTGTGTGTGTTACCTGTGAGAAGAGTTGTACTAGCACCAGGGAGCACAGTAAGGGCACGGATACCCTGGCAGATTCTGGGGGCCCGGCACTTCACAGGGGGCCTTGAATTCATTAAATGAACACAAAAGGGATTCAAGGTGACAATTTGTCAGGGGACCCAGAATTTCTACGTTTGCCCCTGACTGGCTCCATGCCGCAGCCAGGATACGAATGAGGATTTTTCTTCTCAAATATTTTCTGCTGCACAAGTGTTAAGTATCACCAGTATGCCTGGCAGTGCTCAGGCAGCCCGAGTAACGCTAACGAGGAGCCGGAGCCGGATGGGCGATCGTGACAAATTAAAGAGTGAAGCTTACGGGACTCGTACATGCTGTACTTGTACACGCCGTTCTCCACCAAGCCGTTCCACTCGGCTTCTGAAGCACGGCGGACCAAAACGGCGGCGTGTCTCAAGTTAGCGCATGACTGCCGGCAGAGCGCGCGGGGGCACCGGCGCATTTACGTCAGGCTGTCAGAGTGGTGGGACTGGGCAGGGGCGGGCACGAGAACGCCGCGGAGGGGCGCATCAGAAGCCGGCACGGCTGACAGATGGTGGGGGGGGGGGGGGCGCCGTCTGAGCGAAGCAGATGTCTGACAGCCAAAGGAAGCTCCAGACGTCCTGCCTAGGTAGGTGGCCTGATTGGTTGAGCTCTCTGTCCGTCAACCATGACCAGAAGCTCCTTATTGGCTGAGTGAAGGCAATGACATCTAAATGGCCAGGGAACATGGGCCAGGTATGGCATAACCCCGCCTCCCGCCGGCACATGCAAATGTCTCTACTGAAGCACGCTGTGCGGAGGATCTAAGCTAAATGCACGGGGGCGCGGTTTTCCAGTTTCTGTGGAGGCTGGGGAGCGGAAGGGGGACACTGTCTATTCCTAGAGGGACACTGTGCTGTCACCCATTGTCACAGGGATTACCGGAGGGGCCATGGGAAAACCCCATCACCACCTATTCCCCCCCCCCCACCACCAGGATCCCATCATCATGCAGCTACGCCCTGGGTGATTCCCCACTTAACTAAGCAAGGGCAGCCCAGGACCCCATTAGTATTCTAAGTGGGCTCGCCCTCCTTTAAAAGTGGAGCCGGTCGCTCGGCCAGGCAAAGCCCCCGGGACTGAGCGTGGGCAGTGTCGGCTCCGCTCACCGCAGGCTACACCTTAGACCAGATTAATCGAGCACTGATGTGCTGGATTGGAGGCAGTGAGGCAGGAAGGTGCACGGTATGTTGGGATAAACCAGGCTGCCGGATAAGAGGACAGTGCTTAAGACTCCCAACCCGTGAATAATCACCCCTGCAAGCCGTCCCATCAGCCAACGGGGGCGGGGTCCCTCAATGTCAGCCCACCCCCAGCAAAAGCGCCTCACTCACACCCCCTAGACCAACTCGCACACGCACGCATGGACATGCCCACAAACAGACCCACTCATGCTCGCAGGCGTGCCCACACACACACGCGCATATACACCCTGCCTGGCTGCGTGGTCACCATGGTTACACTCCCTTCCCCAAAGTGGTCTTGTCTGAGGACGCAAGGGCTGTTTTTGATATCACTCCCTATTACTGAAACAGTGCACTATACAGCATGTCTGCCATTTTGTAGCAATGCTCAGCTTCTTTAAGGCAAATCCGACTCACTACGTAGTACTAATACTCACAATGCCCTGCAAGTTACGGTGCATACAGATGATGTACACTGTGGTCCTGCATGTAACCATAATGCACTGCAAAGCTGTCATCAACTAACTATAGTGCAATCATAATACATCGTAATACTAACACAACAAAGGGCAATTCTGTTTACAAAGTATATATTTTTTTTATTTTTAAAAGTATAATGATACCAATCTTTCCAAAGACTGAAGCTGACATTTCAATTTTAAATAATGAAATAATTCAATTCAATAAAATACAGATTCACAATCCTATAATCACTTTATCTTCTTCATTCCCTTTGAATCGTTGCTGTATTTGCTATCCGCAAGTCAGTGGTTGCTAGGATACCAACAGAGAGCGTCCCAGAACATGGTGTCTGACATCATTGTCCTTTTCCATATATATTGTGAACTACCCTATATAGGCAATAGAGAGTGAAGAGAGAAAGTGTGAAGGGATGTCATAGCAATACTGAAAGAGTCAGAATAAATTGGACCCCCCCCTCCCCCCCGCCCGAGAATAATGTTCCCAAATACCATTTGGCAGAACATCATGAAGGGATGTTCTTAAATAAGTAAATGATGTAAATAAGGGGTGGGGGGGGGGGGGGGCAGAATGAGGATATTCGGTGGAATATCAAGAGAACAGGAGAAGCCAGGGAAAGCCAAGCTGTGCTGGAGCAAAAGGAGGAGAGCGAGAGGCAGCCGGTGAAGGAGGAAAAGGGAGAAGGTGTGACCCGCCACCACCCCCACGTCTCTCTGCCCCCCACCACACCCCCCCACTCCAATCTTCCGCAGTCCCACCCCCTAAGAGTGCACCCTGACAGGTTTTCATGTCTTACTATGCGCTGCTGATCCTGCCCACCTGCCCCTAATTCCCGTAAATCGTTAACCAGGAAGCCCCCCCGCCACCCCGCAGTGGACCTGCCCGTGCCCGATCACCAAGCCACACCAGAAATAGCTCCCTTTCTCAAAAAACAAAGCAGCTTGCTGGTACACCTGCTCTTCAATGAGGCCCCATTTTTTTTCCCATAATTACTTTCTGCCGTATATATGTGTCTGCGTTTCGTCATCTGAGTTCCATTATGTGCGATGACAATACTGTTGAAGATAATCTAACTGAATATGATAATGTGCAAGTAAAATGACATGGTAGCCTTTCAGCCAAAAGGCATCATGGCCATTACACAGCGTACAAAAAGGTGTATCTCACAAGTGTTGTGAAAACCTGAAACACAACAAAGTCAACAATATATATGTCAACAGTATATATACAATATATCAGTAGTTTCCTTCCTGCTTCCTGGTAGACCACAGCGGGTCAGGTCTGAAAACATTAGCACAAAGCAGCTGTAAGCTGATGCTCCCACAACATAGAGTATGACGAGAGGACACAACATTGCCCTTAAATCACACAAACTCGTTATTACTTTTCAGTGAAACGCTTAATGACCAGGCTAATTGCTTACAACAGAAACCCATAATTGTCTCTGTCTCTTAATAAGGTGTTTTATATACACAGTGTTTCATAACAGCTCAGTCCTGCAAGAGCTTAAACAAACTCCAGATTATATATATGTGCCATACATAACTTTTTCTACCACGTTCATCTATTGAGATCCTGGCAGACCACAGTGCATTTGGGAACACCTGGACTTCCAAAAGGACAGCCGGTAACGGACCACCATAAGACACTGTGGTGCAGGAATGCTGTCATCTACCCCTTTGCTAGTGTTACCTTCTTGCTAATCTCTGTCCCAGAGAAGGCCACCAAAATGTCTGTGCTCTGGACACTCACAGTTATGTTTATCAGGGGACATAAACTGATAGCATTAGAACCAGTGAAACGCTCTAAGAACGGCAAATATTGGGAAAGAATTTATGAAATAAGCGGACTTTCTAGCAGCAGAGTCAATAGAGATTTATGAAAAGGGGGTTTAAAGGTGCATTCCATTTGTACCAGGGAGTTGGAATTTCCAAGTTCCTAGTCGGAAATTTCAACGAGAATGCCCCCTGAAGTCGTAGTTCTGACTTGGAAAGTCGGAGGAAACTCTACAA
This sequence comes from Hyperopisus bebe, assembly GCA_026777045.1. NCBI lineage: Eukaryota > Metazoa > Chordata > Actinopteri > Osteoglossiformes > Mormyridae > Hyperopisus > Hyperopisus bebe. Next base: position 19,908,363 of record JAODJW010000038.1, read on the forward strand.
TCCCAACTACAGAATTCAAGATGGGTGCACCCTTCATTAACAGATTTGAAAGCTGTAGTTGTGTACTGTTTATTTGTACTTATGTCTTATTTTGTACACACATGACTGTCCAACCTCTGTCTCTGGACATATTGCTACAATGTTTGGATGCACAAAATATGCTTGTGGGAGTTTTACTTAAAAAATGTTCTGAAGGCAGAAGGAAAAATGATTGGCTTAGAGAGAAAATCAGATTGTAGAGGAGGTGGGTCCAAGCCACTACCGGAGGCAGGACCAGGACATCTGATTGGTTAGTCCTGCCTCCTCTAATTGCTTGGACCCACCTCCTCTACAATCTGATTGGTTGTCTCCCTGAACCAATAATCTTTTCTTCTGCCTTCAGAACAGTTTTATGCAAGTAGAACTCCCATGAGCACAAAATACCACGTAATGCGTTGTTATCAACTGGTATTGCTAACAATGAACCTGGCTAGAACTGGTATTGCTAAGTGGCTTTCCGACTTGTAATAGAAAGTGGTTAACTCGGGTAAAGCGTTATTTGTAGCACCGACTTCTGACTTCTGAGGTAAATGGAACACAGCATAATCAATTAGTGGCCCCAATACTTAAACACACTAATTATGACATGGAGACACCTCCCCCCCCCAGATACCAAGAACCTCAGATTGCATCCAACTCTCCCCCTGGTTTCCTACCCCAGCCAGGACTGTTACCCCTATCTAACCCTGCCATCCCCCCCTGGGTCACCACAGCCTCACATCAGCAGGACAAAGCTCAGGAAAAAATCAAAACGGTTAGGAAAGAAGCAGAAAGCAAAGCATGCTGGGATGACTCACACATGGCCGTACCAGACTGAGAATGTCTGCTCGTATCCGCCATCGTATCCGGGTTCCCAGGAGACGTTGGCTGAGGTCGTCGAGGCTGAGACATGGACGTTGGCTGGGGCATGAGGACTTGTGCCTAGCAGGGCGGGTGCACAACACGGACCACATCAACCAGAACCAATAAAGCATTCCACATAAAAGATTATACATAATTGTGCAAAACAGACACGTAATATAAATGTTACTGGATTCAGTCCTAGAAAAGCCAGAGATTATACATACAGTACTTATATATCAAGTACCTTAAAGACCAGAGACATGTTTTACAGTACTAATTACAGCTCAGGCAAACAATTGGCAAATCTCTTGATACTTACTTACAGCGCTGTTAGATTTAGTAATGAACCTTCACGTTGATTCATGTAAGAATATCTGTTGCTATGACTACCACGACAATTTACCCAGACCGCCAATGAAGAAATACAACCACTTCAGTGAAACCTTAGGGACCTGCAAAATTACGGTTCTATTAAATTCCGATAAATGTACACAGAGAAGTAAAAATTTATGTCCCAAGGAATCACTTGCGATTTGTATGATATTGAGTGTCGGCAGCTGTACTCTTAAATTGGTTTCTTCAAGGCTTTGATTTATTATCTCCGAAAACGGGAAGACTCTGCTATTGTTAAAAGAATAGCAGATATAATTAGATGTTTATAATCGGTGGCTTCCAGAGCATCAACACTGTCACGAGATCAACATCTCACATTGTTAAATTTATCTCCCTAGACCAGACTTGCACTCACTCATAATTAGCGTGCTGGTGTGGTGCAAGGGGGGGCATCGTAAAGCTTCTGCAAATTTTGCAATCTGATCGCTAAACTCCCCCCCACCCATTCTCTCAAAGACCCGAGGGGCGCAATTCCACCAGCCTCCACGTCACTGGAAGTCAGAGATAATGGCACCTTTCTGTTACCGTGTGATATGTGGATCTTTGACAGGGGGTCAGATTAAACGGAACCCAGAAGAGAAGATCGCGGGATACCATCAGGTCACGAAATCACGTCTGCCATCTCACAACTTCAAGTAGGTTTTTTTTTTTCCCCCTGAAACCATCTGGACGCGGAGATGCATTAATTACTGACATGCGATGCTCAGACACCACTACAGAGAGGCCCGTGAGAGTTAAACGCAGATGGCCTGATACAGCAGGAAAGGAATAGCTTCACTCCAACATTTCCGTTTCGGGAGGTGACCTTGTCACTTTATCCCAGGTCACGACAAAAATAAAAATCAGCCAGACTGTAATTCATTGATATAAAATCTTGCTGTAACGAGGGCTACAAACATTTGGGGAAGCATCGTTTCCTGAAACAGTTTGGGGGAAGAGACCGAAAAAACCCAACTCCCTCCAAGAGTGTTCTGCAGTGGAAGCGCTTATTTTTCAGATGATCCACTAATCAGGCCATTTTATTTTCTGCTTACCGGCAGGATTTTCGAGGCTGTTTCATTCGGCATCAGTCGTAAATTGACGCTCTATTAAGGCAGAACAGGATTCGAGGGGACGGGTTAGAACTACTGAGGTAACGGAAAGATACCCAAGGTGAGCGGAGATGGAATAGTGGCTAACTAGCAAGCAGCTGAATCATGTTTAGTGAACCAGATGTTAGTGAATGAGCAGACGCACACCGTGGAGGCCTTCGAGGAGTCAGACCCGGCAAATCCTTATGGATGGCCAAGAAGGAGAGAAGCAGCAGCTCATCAAGCACATACCAGCCATTACCCTACTGTCTGGAAGGCGGTACAAGAGGCTAAGGGACATTTTCATCCACACAGCCATGTTCCTGCTGAACTCAGAACACCAGCAATAATATTTATCCACACTTCCCAATAACATGAACTGCACACCATCCCCACTTCGTACCTATTTAAGCATACAATTTGTGTATGTATGTGTTTGAATATACAGGACAGAAACTGTCATTCTTCTTAACCGCAATCATAGATCATAGATGTCATATATACCAATTATTTATACCACACCATCTATACCATATATACCACTGTACAGGTCAGTGGCTGGTCATTCCTGCTCCTGGAGATTTACCACCCTGAGGAGCTTAGGTGCAGCCTAACACATCTGACAGATGATCAGGTCCTTCAGTAGCATCTCAGTTTCAGAGCCAGCTATACTGAAGCTAAACTTTGCAGGGTGGCAGATCTCCAGGAGCAGGAAGGACCAGCCTTGGTATAAATGTACATTTTCTATTTATTTATACACATGAATATATTGTACAATTGCTTGTAGCACTTATGTACTTTTGGCAACTACCAAGCTGCATTTCTTTGGATGCGTACGTATACTGTGCAATGGTAATAAAGTTGAACCTAATCTAATCTAAGATGGTGCCCTCATTGGCTGGACAGGCATCCCTAAATGTGTTCATGTTCATGTTTTCCAGTTAAACTCTTCCTCGCCCGGCTGAAATCGCTTGGCCCACCCTCCCGGGCCGGGTTTGGGCACGAGGCAGATGTTTGCTCGTCTGCAGATCCCAAATGTCAACACCACTCGGCCAACCTGAAAAACCGCTCTCCAAACACCACCTTCCCATCTGTCGGATGTCAACGGTGCTGAGCAGTCGGAGCTCACCGCCGCCGCGTTCTGTTTCGTCGCCATGGCGACCGACACTCTGACTCTTCCGCACCCCCGCGCCTCATTCTGCTCTTAATTTCACTTGTTCTGACCAGAGACACCTAAAGTAACGACCTATACGATTCATCCTTCCGCCAACCGCATGCATCTGTCTGAAAATTGGACCGGGGCTACCTTCCGGAAACACCAAAAATGAAAGAATGATGCCGGCCACCGCCAGGCGCCCCTACCGATCACTAGGAGGTGCGTGCTGGCAGTGATGCTCGTGGCGACGTTGGTGGCGACACACTCCCACTCCCCGTGGTCCTCCTTGCTGAGGGATTTGAACTGTAAGCTGCCTCTTGGTAGGACGTTGTGCTTGCTTCGGCTGGGCTTCCCTACCTTTGCCAGAGAGAAGCCTCTTTAGCTAGTGCATGTTTGTATGCCGGCAAAGGTCTTTGACACGCGCATGTGTGTGTGTGATGTTACATTGTGGGGACCAAAGGTCCGCCGCAATGTGATACAAACCAGTTATTTTGAAGTTGTGAGGACCATTTTTCAGGTCCCCTTAAAGACTTTGTATTTTTGTTTTGGTTACTTATGGTTAAGGGTAGGGCTGGGTAGGAGATAAGGTCGTTGGGATTAGAATTTTCCCCACGGAAATGAATGGAGAGTCCCCACAAAGATAGAAGATATAATTACAAACCTGTGTGTGTGTGTGTGTGTGTGAGAGTGGGGGGGGGTCCCTCTTTGATCTCAAAGCCACTGCGGATCTATCTAAAGTCAACAACATGCTAATGAGAACCTTCAAGGTCTTCAGGAACCCCTTTATGGTCTCAGGGCAGACAGTAAAATATTATTATCACACAGATTCGCTGTCATGCGGCATGCACTCATGTCCATAATTGCTGGAACATTAACATTATTATGGGGACCTTTGATGACCAGTTGGTGACACAAACGGTGCACTTAATTGTTAAAAGGCCTTAACGAATTTAGGTCGGGGGGGGGGGGGCTTACCTTCCTCCATGTGATATTTGGAAAGGGGTCTCCCTCAGCCTCACATGGGATGACCAGCTCTCTCCCAGCCTCCTGCCTATATTCCCCTCCAGGGACCACCGAGAATTTGGGGGGGTCCTGTGGGTTAACACGCCTGAGGGTAAGTGGCGTCACGACGACAGCAGAGGGTCCGACACGGGGGCAAATGGGAGGTAGTGGAGGTACCTTTAGCACCAGGGGGGCTGGGGGGGACTGTCCCATGGTACCCAGGACGTTGTAAGGCACACAGGTGTAGGTGCCGAGAGAATCCTCTGTCACCTCCGCCACGCGAATGCTCCCATCGTCCATTTGGCTCCAGCCGGGGTACTGTTGGAGAAAGGGGTGGGCAGTAAAATACCGGCAGCCAATCAGAGGCTTTCTCCCCTAACAGTCTGGCAAATCGCCGGGCAGTGTGTCAAGGCAATTGCTCTGGGGACACCGACTGGCCTTGTTCTCTGATCCTCTCTTGAATGTTACTTTGGATGAAGGTGTCTGCTAAATATTTATGTTAATTTATTTAGCAGACACTTTCAACCAAAGCAAGGACCCTGTTCAAGGGCATGATGGCGAAATCACTCTGTGACCACAGGATTTGAACCAGCAACCTTCTGATCACAGCATCCTAACCCAGGGAGCTACACACCACACCCTGTTAATGCAAGTGGAGTCATTCAACCACTAAAGCACTGACAACTTTATCGGCACTCTGCTGACAGAAATTCATGGGTTTAGAGAATGTGTATCCAAGGAAACTAATGGGTAAACAGAGTACTGCTTCCAAGATGCTTCTCTTTTAAGCTGAATCTTCTTCTTTTGAAAGGGAGCACCACGTAATGCAGGCCTCTGGGAACCGGCCCACGTTCTGTGTCGAGCCAAAGATCCCACACTATCTGGATCTAGTGATATTTACATTTGTTTGGTGTTTGACACACTACTGTCAAGATTCCCTATGATCATCCATGACCTGCTAAGCTGGGCCATTTTTGACGACCAATCCCCCCCACCCACCCCCACGCCTGGCTCACCTTCTCCACCCTCAGAGGAAGCCCATCTTTCTTCCACTTGACCGACGTCACGGGTGGGTTGGCGTCCACCGGGCAGCGGATGTATCCTGGCAGTCCAATCGCAACGTAGATGACCGATGGCATGTTCACGACTCGGGCAGGGTCGGGGGGGGGGGGGCACAACTCAAAGTGTCATTATGACCAAAGGCTGGCAACATTTTTTGGGGCCCTAAGTGATATGTGATTAATCTAATTGTCCTTTGCCATCTTCCCCCCCCTCATTCTAAACGTCTAAAAGGCTGATCAGATGGGGGGGGGGGGGGGCCCTCTAGACCCTAAGTAGCCACTTATGCCATCCTGATTATGACTGAGATTCTGGTTGCAGGCAACCAGCCAAGGGAAGCAGGGTCATCCGACAGACTCTCTGAACAATGTTCATTTATTAAGCTTCGGTTAAAAAGAAAAAAAAAAACACGTCGGAACATGGAACCAGCAAACATTAATCCTACTTCCTTGCATCAGAAACCATTGAGGGACATTAAATATGGCAGGTAAAACTGTCAAGCCAAGTGGAGGGGAAAGAGGCGATTCTAGGATTCTGTAAGGTGGCGGATATATGAGGGACCATATTTAATTAATTAACCACTGATAGCTTTTGAATTGGTGTGTGACAGGGGAGGTATGCACTCCAGGGGCCAATCAGCTTTCAGCTAGGGCCAGTGCCTCCTGTGGCTCCGCCTCTGTACATGCCCCTGAGCTGGAAAAAAGCTAAAGAGAAACCGTCAGAAGGCTGTCAAGAGAAAACCAAAGAGTCCAAAAACTGGGAAACGGGGTCACAAAATGAATCACGACCCTCTGGCCTTTGGTCTCCATGACATAAACTCCATAACCGCAAAAGCATTTGACAGAGTAATCGGCCAATCATGGATAACGGGCTGTGGGCTGACTACATGCACGAGCACGACATTGGGTCGAGCCATCGGGCTGCTGGGACGGGCCGGGGGGGGGGTCATGTAAGCAGTCTGTCGAGTTCCGAAATCAACCACAAGCGGGCTGCAGCAGGCAGCATGGTACCCCAGCGCAGAACTTAAAATCTTTGGCAACAAAGAGTCCTGCTTGACAGGTACATCCAGGAGGGGGGGGGTCGCTCCCGGAAATGTCCTTATAAGGGCAACCTGCTACGTGCAGTTCGGGCTCTTTTATGGAGGGGACTGCAGATCCCTGAATGGTAAGTAGGGAACCTTGTCTAGAAAGACTGGGGGGGGGGGCGACTGGTGTCTACTGTTATCCAGGGGAGGGGGGGCTAGGGACACCCATCTAGGGCTTAATTTGTGGATTTGACATAAGGAAGGAGGGTTTTGGGGTGGAGCTGCAAGGCTTGGCATAGGCTCTGTGCTGCATAGCTGCCGCGCTTCTGCCAAGCGGGACTGGGGTGGGGGGGCAGAGGGGGGTTTCCGCCGAGCAGGG
>JAODJW010000038.1:19915427-19927012 GCA_026777045.1 Hyperopisus bebe
GGGGCGTCTCCTTTCCTGCATGCATCAGTTGTGTGCTCGCAGTCATGCGGCCCCGGTGTGTGTGTGTGTGCTTGCGTGTTGGATGGGGTGGGGGGGGGGGGGATTGTCTCCGCTAAAGCTACTCAGTTCAAAGGAGCCTCAGATCCACAGTGTCTACACCTCAGACAAGACACGAGAAACAGAGAACCCGACTTAACACACCTTCCCCGCTCTTCTCTGACAATTCCCTCTGGAGTCTTCCGAAGGACGATCCCAGCTGCCTCTTGCGGCGTTACCTACGGGTGTGTTTGTATTACCTCCCACCCCCCAGAACCCCAAGGATCCACAAACGAGTGGATTAACACCTCACTCAGCCCCAACCACCTCTCCGAAACACCGGGTTCCGTTGTTTCCTGGCAACCAACACGCGCGATTAAGTGAATGATGCTACACTGTGACGACGTGCACTCAGGGCTATCCCCCAAGCATTAAAAACACACACACTTGCTAATGTGTGTGAAACACATCTAATCTATGCATTACAGTTAATTAGCGAGTGACCTTTAAAGCATCCTGTTCCCTGGGAATGCCTCTACAGGACTGCAGGGCTAAGAGTGTCTGGGGAACACGGTGGATGAAAGTCAGGATCTGTGAACATTTAGTCACATGGGGCTGGATCTAAGGCTATAGAATATTTACAGAAGGATGTACAGATCAGTGAGGGCAGACCTACCTTGTATTTCTTAGTCTCAGCGAGGAGCTCGCCCTCTCTCAGCCAGCTGACCACAGGCTTGGGGTTCCCGAAGGCAGTGCAGGTTAGGGTGATGCTGCCCCCTTCCTTGGCCTCCACATATTGCGGGGGCGTGTCCGTGAAAGTGGGCGGAGCTGTAGAGATCGGGAGACAGGGAATTCAGGAAGAAGTTCAGGCGTGTATCACCTTCGGGATAAATGGGAGGAGGCCTTTTCGTGGATGCCCCCCCACCCCTAAAATTTGGTCAATGGCGGCTTTCCACAATGTGCCATATATCTGACGCTGTTTTCCACAGCCGTGGCTTGTTTTTCCACAATCATCCATTTGTCCACTCGCACACTCGTGTGGCCAGATCAGCATGCAGAACGATGGGCTACACCAGCTTGAGATGAGTGCTGGTCCGATTCTAGGATTTATTTTATCAGGGTGGCATCAGACAAGCCATAATTTGTGCAGAGGTCATGGTTTGGTATCTGTACCAGGAACACCCCCATTATCCCCCCCAATGCACAGAAACCTTGTGTCCTCTTCCATAATGCATGGAATTGCAGCAGAACCAATTCTAAAATTTTATATGGTGGGAAGGATACCTATAACTGAAGCAAAAGGGCTAACCTTATTAATATCCAATGATATGTTTCAAATTAGCGAATGACAGGGCAGGGGACATTCCAAGGGCCAATCAGCTTTCAGCTGGGGCCAGTACCCCTAAGGCCACGCCCCTGGACAAGCCAGCCTGCTGTAGTGATGTGTGCATGACCTAGCAAGAAGCCTTGTCCGCCGACTGACGAAGCTGGTCAAGATTTCAGATATTTGGAAACTGCTCTAAATAGCTCAGCCGTGCTGATACATGGCAGGAACACGCAAAATCGGACACTCCTGTAGTTCGTTTGGTGGCTTACATTCAAGGTTTCTGTTTTAGCTGAGAAGCACATCTTTTCTGCCTGATTCTGTCTCATAAAAGGCTAAAGGTTGTTGTTCATCCCATGGTCAGTGACGCTTGACCCCACAGGGGGTCACAGCAGCTGTTCCCTGAACTGTCACACGTATCACACCAAAGAAGGTTAAAAAAACAGGCTAATCATTTCCTTATTAGGGTCTCTACAGTATCGATGCTTCATAACTGAGAGAAACACCACCATCTGGAATTTCCCAAGGTACCCCGCTGTCGTCTCCGCTCTGTGGCTAAACAGTTGGACAATTCGCCGGATTACTGGCAGAAATGCCAGCGTGATGTTGTGTCTGTAATGCTGCAGTCAGTGAACTCTGGAGGAAAAAAGAATATAGTATCCCGTCTTTAGGACATCCTTATCTTTATAGATCTACAGATCCTTACCTTTAGGATCTACAGACGTCATGACAGAAGACAGCACCATACACACAGACACAGAAACACACATACACACAGAGATTTGTAATTATATCTTTGTGGGGACTTTCATTCATTTCTATAGGGAAGAATCTAATCCCAACACGACGACCTTAGCCCATACCCAGCCCTAACCTTAACCGTAAGTAATGAAAGATGAAACAAGACTTTTGGCATTTTTACTTTTTGATTGCAGTCACAGATCTTTATGGGGACCCAAAAAATGGTCCCCACAACATCAAAAAAAAAAGGTTTTTATTGCATTGTGGGTGACATTTGGTCCCCACAAAGTAATATAAACCTAATCCACACACACACACACACATACTGCACCTTGACCTGTTTAAGGTCAGCATGCCAGAAGGCAGTGAGGAATCCGGTTGACATTAGCCTGCCAGTTTTTCTCCTACAGCAAAAGCAGCAGGCAATGCTGGGACCCAGGCACTGCTGAAAACCACTGTATTGTAACATTTCTTGCTTACTTTAATCCGTTATATAAACGCACACAAATGATTATAATTATGCTGTTATTTAACCATGCTGTAATGATCAATATATGATAGAACACAAGCGATAACGAGGTAACAGCAGATTAAGTGGAAAGGCTACGAAAGCGTGCAGCTCTGCAGTCATGCGCAGAAACGGATATTTTTATGGCACAATGCATTTCTTTATTTTCTGATATTTTTAGTTAGTTTACTGTACATTTTAATAGAATAGTGATATTACTTATTATTATCAATGTAAAATTTTTATGCTGTTATGACAGGTTGCAATTGTACTGGTTACTTGAACGCTGGAGATGAGAGCTTTTACCGAACATCAAACTGGTCCCCCGGTTTTGTATCTCCTCCTCCATTGTCTTGTGGCTTTTATTCGCTTTTCAGTTTTATTATTGTTTTCCGTTACTGTTGTTTGCCAGTCAGTCACACTGTTGTTTGAGTTTTTGTTCTTCGCTCTGAGGCAATTATGATGGGAAGAGTCCTGTATATAAACAATCTGAAATTAGTTGAATTGAACATTACATCATCAATATAAGATGGTATAATTCTTCTGTTGATTCCACCCTGATTATAATTAGTCCCGTGCCGTCATGCAGTAGCACTGACGATGTCCGCGCTGTGTGATGTATGGTGAATATATCTAGAGCTGTAAAATTAGCACTTAAGCATATTTCAATATTTCAATTTCCCCCAAGTTTTAAGAGGGGGAAACGGTTTCCTCATCAAGAACGGCTTGATTTGTTACTCCAGGTTAACAGAAATGAAAAAACTGTCACAGTGCTGTTTAATTACGACAGCTTTCCGCGGCAAACCGTAAAAACGCGAGCGGGGAGGATTTACAGCTGCGCTTGGAGAGAAGTTATTACCTGCCCCGCCAATTAAGGTTTGTCTTTAGCAGCTCACCAAAGGGCGCGTTCCCCCACCTCGCGGAAGGCTTCCATTAGCATAATCATCGCTCGCGCTCTCGTTTCCACGCCAACGCTCGTTTATATTCCACATCTAAATTAAATAAACAGAAAGTGATGGAGCCATTAATGAAGTCACACATGATGGCGCCTGACTGCATATTCACCGAGCTGCCCCTAGACGCGCGTGAGCGTGGGGGAGGGAGGGGAGGGGTTGGTGACTTTGTAACATTAGTTTGCCCCAACATGGACTTTAATCAAACCCCGAAGCACACCTGCAAAAATATGGATACCTCTATCTAGCAGTAATGAAGAGGGACATCGATACACTCTGTCAAAAGCATGCAAATCAACTATACACAAATGTATGCAGATAATTATTCTGTCTTGTCAGCAAATAACAGATTTCTTCCTTCTTACCCCATGGCATCCATCTCAATACCAACCCAATACCCCCAAGCTCAATACCAACCCAAAAGCATGCAAGTCAATATCTCTTTAGGTGGTTTGTGGGGACATTAATGGCCACCATTGCAAATTCATCTCCTAGAAAGCTAACTGTGAACTAAATATCATTCTGACCAGCCTGATCGCCAGCTCAGTGTCCATGCTGTCATATTCGCCCAATCGCATTGTATTGTGCACTGTTAATACCGCACTAATACTCCACTACTCTGTTGTCCATTTGCTTCCTTATCCTCATTACTCATTCTTGCTGTACTGTTTAGTCCTGCACTATCTTGTCTTTTACTGCTCTTCTTTACTTCCTTCTATGAAGGAAGGGGATTCTATTCCATGGTGCGACCGTTTGCATATCCTTGGTAAAGCTGAGTGGCCAAAACGGTGTTAGAGAATCGTATTGACGCAATTTAATTCAATGTACTTTTATATAGCGCCTTTCACAACAGAGTTGCCTCATGGCACTTGACAAGAGTGTGTGGCAGTTACATTGCTTATACGCAATGGTGCATGGAACAGGGAAAGAGGTGGCAGGGAGAGAAGAGTGCCAGAAGACAGTGGAGGAGAGGAACCAAAAACTCCCAAGTAGGGAGAAAAAAAAAACCTCAAAAGTTCAAACTCATTTGATTGGCTAAGCCCCTCTGGCATGCTAACATTATAGCAAACAGACAAAAAAGGGGCGAGGGGTAAACTGTGCTCTTAGTTGGAGTCCGTCAGTATCGGGTGAACCCTGCAGTTTTACCATTTTAGGTTGGGAGCGAGATGCTTTTAAATTAATGGCTCTTTGTCTTAATGGGACTTAGACCTTTGTATACAGTACCATCCTAAACTCACCTGAAATGAAATACCCCACAACCACTGCTAATATTCATTACTCATACCAAAAATCCCATGGCAGCAGACAGCAGCTCTCAGGTTGCACTTGGGAAATATTGCCAGATTTCTCAGATAGCATGACAGAAATGATTTTGCTTGTACCAGACATCTATAATTCAAAGATGTCAATAGTCGGGGGTCATCGTAGCATCAAGACCTGACCCCAGTAACATTTAAGTAGGCTGACGGGCTGTAAGTGCACAGCGAGTGAAAACCACAACTGTCGAGCGAGAGGGTTTGCTCGTTTTTCAATCTGGCTCCCCGCACCCATTTTTCATTCCAGGTTTTCAAATGCGTCACCCACAGAGGTGTCACTTCGTTTGACTTATATCCATGGCAGAAACCACAGCGCCGAAAATGATATATAAGACTCTGAAAGTGGTCTGAAAGAGTGAAGGGAAAAAATTTAACGGACCAACGTCCAGAAGGCCGTTGGTGCTGCATGGATAGAATGAGGAAGCAAACGTAGAAGAGCGATGTGGTTAGACTGGGAAAGTGCACATGTGGGCAACACGGTCGGCTGTAATAAGGGCTTTTGTGGGGGTTTGTAGGGTTTTGCCATAGATAGCTGGCAGAGACTGAAATGAAGCAAAGCTTTATTTGCCATTTGTACAAGTATGACCACGGGTACATTGGAAGGCTTCTTTTCACATATCATATATGCAGCTCTGGAAAAAAATGAAGAGACCACAGAAAAATTTTCAGTTTCACTCACTTCTCAATCTATGAGTCCGTGTAAAATTATGAACTGTCCTAGCAGTGCATTTCACGCCCATAATGTTTCCCATTCCTTCTGAAGGTCACTTGAGGTCATCCTCTGTTTTATGAGACACTGTCTAGTAAGTTGACAGTCATCTCTGGCATTAGAATGTTGCTTCCACCCTTTACCTGGCTGGTTTCTGGTCGTTCCCAGTGCCTCCTGCTTCACATTGATTCTATTCCTGCTTATCTTAGTGTACAGTCACGAGGCAGGGAATAACCCAGGATGGGGCACCAACCCGTTGCAGGGCACACTCACACCTACAACCAACCAGGCAGACCCTCAGTATGTTTTTGTACTGTGGGGGGTAACCAGAGGAAACGTCATGAGGACATGGGGGAGGGGGGACGTGTATACTGGACATGTACAGACACTGGGCAGAGACTCAATCCCTAACAGTGATAATAACTTCACTATCGGACCGTAATGCAGTAGCATTCAATAAAAATTATGTATCATACTACACTTATTTTAATGAATGGAATTGTATCAGCAATTTTCAGTTGTACATATCCGTCGCCAACTGCAACCACGCCCCTCTGCTTTTAAAGACTAAAACTAAATATATCCACCATACCTCGAGTCAGCTCCCTCCCCGCCTCTCACAAACACTTACGGATCAATGCGGCATGCAAATGAAAGCCTGCCTTCATCACTCTGCCCGTCTTCCTTTCTGTGTGGCTGGCTGCGCCAAAGAAAGATTACCGCTAATGAACGGCAGACAAAAAGAGATAAAAGAGCGAAGGGGGTTCGTTAAGGGAGACGATAAATCGAATATATTTCTGTAATGGATCATTTCGATGTTTAAACTGTAATTTGTAATCTGAAATGACTTCGAAGCTGTTTAGCATGTTGAAGGAAACGAATAAGACAATCATGCATAAAAGATCTTTTTCTTTTTAAAGCAAAAAGCCGGTGATTTTATGTGCCTCGTGAAAATGTTTTCAGAGGTTTGCTTTCCAACACTGCAAAATGCCCTTTATGTGAATGCAAGAGGTGGGTGTGGTGGAGTACTAACAATAAATCACACTCCACAAAGAAAAGGGTACCTGCTTGAATTCCAGGTGGGATGGTGCCGTCGGATACTGGGGGGGGGGGGCACCTGCAAATCCCAGCACCCGGAGGTCTGTCTAAATGTGGCGCGTGCAGGACCACGAAGATGCACTAATCTCTTTGGATGAAGGCATCCAAGAAACAGATGTGAGGTAATCTGACTGAATACAAAGAGTCTGCCTGACAGGCTTTTGAAGGCGGAGCCGGGGTATACTGCCCCCCCCCCCCCCCATGAAGACTGCTTGGTCCTGAACAGAGGATCCTTTACTGCCACAGGCCGGCCAGCTGCAATGCCCCTCGCACCTGTGCCGGCCTCCCATCCCCACACCAATGGCGGTGGTTGGTGGATAAAAGGGTGAGTGATCATGATCCAATTCAGGGACGAGCGGGATACTGGGCCACCGGTAGGTTCTGGGGTCCAAGCTGCACCTGTGCCCAAAAGGGTCTTTCTCGGGTCTGAATGCTCATATTCATCCACATCGCATTGCTTTCTGCAGCCGTCCTGTTCTCTCAATCCCTCTCTTCCTTTCCTCCTTTCATAGTCATTCCTCTGACAAACCCGCTTAAAGACAGACTGTAAATCAATACTTGTCTCTTTCCTGAGCCAGCCCATGTGGTTGTGTGGGGTTGGTGGGTTAGGAGGCTGTGTTTGTGACATGAAGGTTGTTGGTTCAAATCCCAGTGACTTAACTGCTGAGCCAAGGGAGCCAACCAGAATGGTACCACAAAACCAGCGCATTACGAAACAAAAACTACAAGTCCTATAAAGCTAACAGTTTATGGCATATTAGTCTTGGAATTACCCCTGCCTAAGGAGCTCTCCCATTCATCCCAGGTCACATGGACATAAGTCACATGCTCAAGGTAGTGTTTGCAAGTTGTGTCAGGTGTTGGATTAAGGATCCAGCCTCTTTGGTGGGGGTGTGGGTTTGAATCCCACCTCTGCCAGCAGTTTTGGGGCAGAGTGTTTCTCCATGGATTAAGACACTATGCTTATGATCATCGTAGGGCCCACGAGCAAGGCCCTTAACCCCCAGTCGCTCCAGGGATTGTCTTAACCTGCTTTCTCAAGAGAAAATGTACATCACCTTGGACAAAAGTGTGTGCTAAAATATAAATCTGGGAAATCCCAAACACACATTTACAAATCATGCCTATGGTACAGTCAGTAGCATTTTCTCTCATGTAGACACAGCCGTACGTGATTGGACATGCTCTCTCTCTCTCTCTTTCTCTCCCTCTCTCCCTCTCTCTCTCCTTGAGTGCTGAACCTGGTCGCCGTGCGAGTGTCATAATCCGGGCATTAGGCGGTGACACAGTCGGCGGGTTTACACCGCCCGGGGGTGGCATGAAAAGAGGCGAACTGAAATAAGGGTCCGCGGCGGCAGCGGTGGTGGGGGTGGGGGTTGCAGCTGTGCCTAAATGCCCCCCTGCCATGAGCACAGGTGGGATCTCAGTCCGAAGACGTGATGATGTCGCTGCCTCAATGAGAACGGGAAGGATGAGGCGGGCTGGGTCTGGGCGTTCTGATCGACCCGCAGAAGCCTTGACTCTCCAAAAGGGGGCGGTGACCTCATTCTGACTGATACATACACGAATGTCACTCTCCGAACAGATGTTAGCATGGCTGCTACCTCTGGCGCTAGCGGCACACTGCTACCTCCCTGCTAATTATAACATCCCTCCAAGGCGTTGTCACCAGATTCCTGTTATTTACTCCAAGCCGGTAACCATTCGCACAGATGGACCACAGCTGGGCCACAACTTTCAACCAAAATCGTGACACCGGTTCAGCAGTTAATCCCTCCTGTTCTGGGAATGAAGAGGAGCAGATCTATATGTACTATAATCTATGATCTGAGTCGATGTATGTGGTTTGTGCGGCGATATGTAACCGATTCAGCACAATGGGAATAGGATTTCATGACATAAAAAATGAAAATTACCCAAGGATAGCAATGCTTTCTTTGAGAACTCCAGCCTCAGACTTAATGACACTTCAAACCCAGAACATACAGTAGATGTCTGGTCCTACATAATGATGGGTCTTCATTTGGTGGCAGAAAGCAGAATTAAATGCATCTGAACACAGCTACATATGTTTGTGCTCAAAATAACTCAGACCCTATTATTGAGGGACCATCAAATGCTGTTCAAATGCATTAACCATCCCTGTTTACAGTCTGTGCTGAGAGAACGGGACAGCAGTGAGACAGAAAGAAGAAAAAGCAAAAAACCAAATGTGACTAGAAGGTTTTACCTGGTGCTGGCAAATTTTATTTATTTATTTGGTTATTTATTTATTTAAAACATTATTTATTTGCTTGTTCATTTTTTGGGGAGAATCTGGTGGAATGTAATAAAGCGCAAAACAGTAGTACGTGATTTGTTATCCTGTCCCACTGTGCAGGCCTGCCTGGAAAAATAGCCCAATCCCAGAACGGCAGGAGGGGGGAGGGGCCTGGGGGCCACTGCGTCACGGTAGTACCGGAGGGCATACTCCGCTGAGGGCATACATGCTGCCATCTCAAACTCCATGCCCCACATCTCCTACCACTGTTAAGAAAGCTCTGTGGGGCGCACGACAGAATCTGATGCCCTCTCTGATTCATGCCGGGGGGGGACTCCCTGGAGCGGCATCTGCCTCAAAGCAGGTGACCCAATATGTTGGGTCCAGCCGCACCGGCGTTCTCCTCGGTCGCCTAAATAGCTCAACCAAGACCCTTCTAAGGACCCAGGCAACTTGTCGGATCTTTCAGGGCAGCACATTTGCATGTAGCCATACGCTGTATTTTGAGAATACAATTAAATTCAGCCTACTATTTCTACAACCCAATAAAATGATAATAAGTACCCTGACAGTTTGTGCCACTTTGCATAAAAAAACACACCTTTCAAACCTAATTCTCGCTATGGGAAATACAGAGAGCAGGAAACATGGGCTGTAAAGATTCTTTACAGGATTTCTTCTAACATCCTACTAACAGCATGGTTAGCGTTCTTCAGGAAGCCAGGATGTTTTCACAGTGGGTTAAATGGAATTAACTGCTCAAGTAGGTGGACTAATGAGGGGGGTGGGGTGGTATTTCTCTGTACCCAGAACCAGACATCGATCGGTGCTGGGCAGAGCCGTCACCACCAAGTCTGATGGCGGGATTCTATGCGTTAATTCCCCCTTTCACATGATACACATATATAATCACCTTAAAAGATGATCTGCTTACACGAGTAATCCTTAAGCTTTGTCCCCTTTTCACGTTACCCCGAACCAGGTACCGGTGTTCGTTAATTCATCCCGCATCAAGCCCGTCGTCATGCGTTGATCTCTCTCTTCGTGGCCTCTATACCAGCCCCCAAAACCCCCCGCTTTACTTGAAAAGCATTTTTAAGTTCCGAAGCCGAACCTGCATTTCCGATTCGAATGGCCCGTCAATGTGATTCGAGCTTCAATGCACCAGCCGACAGACAGACGAGGCATCGTTGCCACATTCTTAATCAAATCGAGATTATAAAAAGCGTACCTCCCATTGGGCTTTATGGACATACGCGCATAGACTCACCAAGACCCCAATACCTTAAGTTTTGGCTGTTTTCTGTTGCTATGGACATTTTTTGCTAAACAGCGGATCTTCACAGGATAGGTCTTAAAATCCATATTCAAAGGAACCATAAAAAAACATAAAAAACAGACATTGGTCTCCTCACTGGCTCTCATTCACCTCAGCGCCTGCCTGACAACATCAACACTGAGAGGAAACTGAGCAGTCTCTCAAGCCATTCCCTCCAAGACTATGAAAAAAGAGGGCATACACTCGTCTATGGCCTTGAAATAAAGGCACTCTGTTCAAATCAAAGGGGGGACTATCACTCTGTGTGCGCTCTTTGGTTCCGCATAGAGGAAGAGAAGACGGCCGGGGAGATTCGCCAAGAGTCGCCACGGCTTTCTGAACTGCCGAAACTGGCACCGCAGCCCCGTCGCTAGCCTGCTCCGCTCGGCGGGACAGTTCCACCGTATCCATTGAACCAAGAGGAGGTCGACAGAGTCTTTCCTTCTACTTAGAGGCTAAGGTCTGGAGCAACGTCATCTCGGACACCAGTAGAAATCATGATGAGAAACGCTAACAAGCCTAAAAGGAAAATCCTGCTAAATTAGCATTCTAAACTAGCATAGCATTTTACCATTTCCTCTCGTCCCCTGTACTGACTCCCTAACTGTACTGCCTTCAATCCAGGGTATATCTCTGTCCAGTGGACCCTGTGTAGGAGATCTGATTCCAGCTTCATGGACCTATAGGTGAGGGATTCCCAATCTTTTGTTGACCATGGGCTGGAATATATTGTGCAAAAATTGCACAGACAGATAATACTTTTTAGGGAGGAGGGTTGGTATTTTTAGAAATTAACCAAACCCTCCTGCAAACCCCCAGAATTCCACAGATCCGTGGAATACTAGCTACAAACCAGCACCGGCGGTTGGGAACCCCTGCTTTAGGTGGCAGACCCAAAGCCCTCCTCCTGCAGCATCAAAGTGCTAATCAAGATATACCTCTGTAGACATCCCTGGAAGAAGAGCCCAGGTCATATGCATTTACAACCATTTAACAGGTCGGCGAAAGTTTAGTTTATCTGTCATGCAAATTTTCTCAGTAACGCTGGGGGTTTGACCATAGACATTTCTAAGTAAGCCAACTGTGTCTGTAGGCACAGCAGCAGCGGGAATCCGATTTAAAGACTGGCCAGCCACGCCTGACGCATGAGTCATGCCCCGGATTGGCCTGAGAGTGCTTTCGCACATTAAGGCTTCCAACCATGAACTCCCTCAAGCGACACGGATCATTGCTGGTGCTTGAGCAAATTACCTACAATATCCGCCGCTTCCTGTCTACCTAACCCACTTCCTGCAAACGCCCCCCCCCCCCCCCCCCCCCCC
>JAODJW010000038.1:19933875-19948988 GCA_026777045.1 Hyperopisus bebe
ACTAACCAAACTAACTAGGAAACCAGACTGTCAGACAGGGGCGTGGCCACAGAGGCACTGGCTGAAAGCTGATTGGCCCCCGGAGTGCCTTCTCCTCTGTCAGTCACTGGTTTAACATATATCATTGGGTGGCCCCTCTATATTAATTACTCCCCCCATCTAAAATCTTCCCTGCTCTCAGGGTTCCCAAATCTTTGCCTCATTCCACTATTAAATGGACAGGAAAACAATTATCAGATACAGAGTTTCAAACGGCGCCTCGCCTGTGGCAGACATAAATCTCACATCGTTTACCGGGGAAAGGCAACAGCCCTCATACTGAATGCCCGTGGCTTCTTTCCAAGATGAGACACTGCAGTTGATCGGGGGTTAATGTACTGCAACCTGCAAAGAGGGGGAGGCAGGGTGCACCGGGTTGGGGGGGGCGAGCTTACCTTTCAGAACTAGGTCTGGCAACTGCAGGACTGCAACCTCTTGCTGAAGCTTAGATTTTTATCACTTGTGCCTTTATATTTTTGTCTCTCCGCCTGTTTGCAGATCTTTTTTTAGCCTCACATGTTCTGTGTTAGGTTATTCCGGCTATTTATAATGCAGAACTGCATGTCTTTCCAAGCACACTCAGCTTTTGGCTTTGATCTGAATGCGGCATGTTTTGATCTGAAGTTTTGATCTGAATGTGGCATGTATCATATTGGGTCTAGAAATTCATGCGTCATCTCTGTGAATTATGTGACAGACCTGCTATAAATTTTCAGCCACGATGTGACTCTATGTAGGTACGGAAAATTTTACTCAAAAACTTGGATATCTGTTAGTCTTCCTGCTTTGCAGTAAGAATGCCTACTGTGAGACAATTAGGCGTTGGAAAGCATCTAACAGTAACTAGAACCATAAAATGACCTTCAACATCCATGTAATGACAACTCGTGGGAGTTTTACTTATACAAAAATATTCTGAGGGCAGAACAAAAAAATGTTTGGTTCAGAGAGATAACCAATCAGATTGTATAGGAGGTGGGTCCAAGCAACCAGAGGAGGAGGGACTGAAACATCTGGTTGGCCCCACCTCCTCTAGTTGCTTGGACCCATCTCCTCTACATTCTGATTGGTTATCTCTCCAAACCACTCATTTTTTATTCTGCCTTCAAAACATTTTTGTGTAAGTAAAACTCCCGTGAGTCTAATGACAGATACCAACAGACACACCATCATGAGGATATTTGGCATAGTGCAGCTGTGGAACAAGACGGAAGTCATACAGACCTGTACTACAAAAGGAATGCTTCTGTTCATCATTCTGCATGGAAATGATTCACAGAGAAGGCAGTAAAAAATGTCATGAAATTGACTGATTTTGTACCACAACTTCTGTCCTCTGTGTCAATGTGAGGTGTAATGATTCTTAAGGGTGAAGGGGAAGCTTAGCCTATGAGATTTGATAGTCTGGCTGTTGGATTCTTTTGTATCAATTACATGCACCTAACCTTGGTGTGTACATTGATTTATTGGGTTGTAGGTTCCACTGCCAAAAGCCACAAACCTCATGATGACACCAGTACCAATCAACACAAAGTCTGGGCTAGGTGCTTTTTGATGCTCAGACAGATTATGACATCCATGGGAAAGCGGTACTAGAAAAGATGGGTATGTTGGAGAAGGGATACTCGAGAAGTCTGCAGGAACACTCTTCACAGATACTAAGCCTCCCTTTCCCTTTCCTCAGCATTTTCCGAAAGCTTGCAAGCGACAGTTGCAGCTACAAAGGTACCTCAGAGGATAAAGTGGAGCAGGTAGCACTAAAGCAGTTCATCTTGAGTCTACTTAAGGCAACCATGAATTAATTTTGAATTAGGCAGTCACCAGGTTAAGAACGTCCAATTTACGGACAACAGATACTTACGAATAGACTGCCATAAAGCCTATTATATAAAAATTCCAGGTTAAATACAATGGTACGTAATAATGAATGTACACACTGCTTTGCGATGCTTGTGAAAACCTTGCACAGATTCAGTGGCTCTTCAGCTCAAGGTACAGTATAGTACTGTATGTAGTTACTTTTATTTTGACTGTACTATCATTAATATTATGTACTGTATTATTATTTTTCCGACTTACCTACAAATTTAACTGAAAGACTTAGGGATCAGATCTCGTTCGTAACCTGGGAACTGCCTGTACTAGACACCCTTGAAATAGCTGGGGGGCCTCTACATAACCATATGTTCAATGTTCATTTACATGAGGCACTGGCCTGGTGGGTCAGGTCAGCTGGCACTTTCCATTCCCTATCATCAGGTCTGGTGCCAGAACTTTGGGAAGAATGTATCTTCTTTGTCATTAGGGGCAGGTTAATGCCGGTTTGTTCTTCTAATGCAATTGCGCTCGTTTGATAAACTGTCACATTCTCTTTCACTTCATAGAAATTATTTTATAGTTACTAATATTTAATAGTTTTACAGTTAATAGTTGTGTTGTTTCGGGGAAGAAGAGGGGTCTACGGAAACTGTAGCCTAGGGGCCCCTGAACTTGTTAATCTGTCACTCTTTGTTGTATGCACTGAACAAAGAAAGGAGTCATAATCCTTGAGAGGGCCCTTGTGCTCTGACCCTGGGGCCTTTCGTTAGCTCTTGAGAAGGGAAGATTCGAGAACAATGATCAGAACACGTCATTGCCTTCTATTGGAGATATTGCCTTTGGGCAGTCATGGGACAGTACCCTTCAATTCATGACTCATCAAGTTATTAAAATTGTAGTAATTAGGGACAGGTCATATGGGACACAGGCATACAAACCGTGCAATTGCCGGTACCATAAAGCCATTAGGAAACGCTGTTTCAGATGCCTCATCATAACCCTGCAGCTAGGCAACTGGCGGAGGTGACAACACTTTAAAGGTTAATAGTCCGATTCAATTAGCATTTGCACAGTGATACACAGGCAGTGTATGAGATGCAGGGATACCCAAAAGCAGGGTCTCTACGCGATATTTAAAACTATAGGCACTGTTATACTTTTTATACCATGTAAAAGTTCTGATATATCAAGGAACATCTTTTATTTTTCATCACATATTGAACTTGATATTGCCTGATATTAAAAATCAGGAAAGATTAATCAGCCCTTTATTGTTCCCTATTCAAAAGGTTCTCTAGCCTTCCAACAGTGTATTGCTGAATTATTATGGAGCCAGAAGCCATGGGGCATCTTGCACCTTATTAAACAACCCAGAGATATGAGTGCAAGGCAGACTAAGGATGAGATACATGGAGAACAGAAGACCTTTGACAAAGGTTGGTTCAGTGAGCACATTTGTGCTAAGATGGACAACAAAAAGCTTTAAAAAAAAAAAGTGAGTTGACACTGGAAAGTAATCTGCATGTGTCACCTCCACCTTTCGAAATCATCTGCCAAGTGGCAACGGCTCCTTAGGTCACTGAAGATGCCCGACAAAATGAGTAAGAAAAGGTTCAGGTATGATGTCAACATCCTGACAGCATGGAAGGGAATTGCACCTGTGCACTTGGCTGCACCATAAACCAAAAGTATGGCTCAAAGGCTGCAACCTTCGAAATCAGCTAATCCCGATTTAGTCCCATGTGGTGCCGGGCTTATTCCAGTGCAGATAGCACAAATAAATCCAATCAGCCCCCTCTGTCCTGGGGTCTTGGCCATCCTATTTGCCTGTGCCCATGAAAAGGTAGTTTGGGTAGCATTGATTGAATAGTTAAACAATCAAGAAATCTTATAATAACTGCAGCAGGTCCATAGGACAAGATCTGAAACCTGATTCAGTTTTACACAGACTTAAAATTATCAGGGTTCCAAAATGCAATATGTATCCCATGCGTTAAATGAATGTGTTGCTGGGTATGTAAGTCCTAGCTCGACATTATTTAACTCAGAATGTGAACCGGTGCTGCTTATAGAGTCCCTCAACAGTAGTCTAAGAAACAAATGAGCCTTCTCTACTCCATTTGGATTCTACCAGTTTTGCAATATTCCATTCGGGTTGCATGGGGCGCCAGCCATTTTACGACATCCAATGGACTGCGCTTTTTGTACTCATATTACCCATGTGGTAACTTACTGCAATGCCATAATTGTGTAGAATAATGGTCGACCCTCAGCATTTGCAGCATTTGTAGGACAAACCTCACAGCCAACCCCGGCAAAATGGGCAATTAGACAAAGGAAAGTATGCTATCTGGGGTTAGGGTGGCAGATTCAAATCGAACATCATAAAATAGTGATGATGGCTGCCTGCTGGCACCCAAAAAAGCAGGGAAAGTAAGTATGTGGGTGTTATCCAGTTATGAGTGAATTTTTTTGACAGGAGAACCCCTTATTACCTTGCCTATACGGAATTCCCAGCTCTGGCTCAGTGGGCAGCACCAGGCCAGACAGAGTGGTCCTGCCCATTAAGGTAGAACTCTTTGGGGGCCCATTCTTAATGGGTTTCCCATTCCTTTAACAGGCTGACAGAAACCCTCAATGATCCATTTTGCAACTGCACATATAGAGTGCACATATAACGGAGTGCATGTGGTTCAAATCGTCAATTGCACAAGCCAAAAGACCCTCCAGGTGTTAGACACCTCTGGGGTTTTTGTGTACCGTTTTCTAATAGGTTTTGGTAGCATTTCTGTACTTTACTCATTCAATTCACTGAAAGCGTCTGGGACTCTGGATCCTACCGTTCACTGTGAGGTGCACCCAGCTGCCGTTGTGGAAGGTATCGTACTGCTGTTCCAGCATCAGGACCTTGCACTCGTACCAGCCCTGGTCATCCGAGCGCACCTGCTCAATCCGCAACGAGGACTTGCCATGCAGGCTGGCCCGACCTACAGAATGGGAGACACATTTCCATCTTTTAGTGACGAAGCAAATAACTACTCGCATTAATATATATGCCACGTTGGTTCCTCGCCTGATTAGGTTAATGAGGCAGAACACCAACCAAAATGCACAGAACTGACATGATGTCCATTTCCACAAAATTTGTCAAATGTTCACCACTCCCGTACAGTATATCAGCAGAAGACGTTTGTAATAGCAAGCTGGCAGAAAGAAGGAAAGGTAAAACTGTGTTTTTACGATTACCGCTGCAGATAGGAGGCTGCTGTCACATCTTTCTGATACAGTCAGTCAAACTTAAGAAAGGGACTAATGATGAAATTTACAGATATGCCCTTTAAATTCATAGCTGCATCTGTGAGCCGTTCTAGACAGAAAAAGCATATAGATAAAACTTCAGCCTCACATTTGATTTTCAAGGGTCAAGATATGTATATTCAAGAAAAATGACTTTCCTCCAATAACCTAGAAATGCATAACAGAAGAATGGCAGTTGTAGCTGATAAATAGTATGGCCTTCAGTACAGGCACAACAGACAAGAGCTACAGAGTTCCATCCTAGAGAATATTTTCTGATCCTTTCTGTTTTTAAAGCTTGCAGAGCTGCTTAAAGATATATTTTCCCCTATGATTCTTTGAAGAGAACGTTTAGAGTGCGGGATATTCAATGAGAAAAATGTGGCCATGTCTGTATTGAATTCACCAATGTTTACAAAGGCATCAGTGATAACTAACAGGCAAACCAGATTTTTAAACGTCCCCAGCTGGGACCCCAGACTTCATCCCATACTTTGCTGCTTTTCAGATGACTCAACCTGATATTGTACCAGAGCCCTACATACCGTGTGTTCTTCCTATCAGAATGAGAAAAGGGGAGCAGCAGATTTCAAGGAAAGTCTGCCACTTTATATTGGCAAAAGAGAGCTTGCCAACAGTCTGGTTTATTTTTACACCCATGACAAACCGATGATGGGAATGAGGTGGGTGGTGGTTTGGGGGGCGGCACTCACATGAGGTTGAGGGATACCGTAGTATAGAGCCTGAGTCCTGTGGAAGATGTCAATACAGCCTCATGGTACCCCGGATCTCTCTATTTCGTTTTTGATGGTTCACCTCTTCTTAGATACCAATTCATTCTCATCCTTACAGGGTTAGCGTTTGGGTCAAGATTAAGATTGATTAAGATTGAGGTCCAGGTAGAGGGATGGGGGGGGGGTGTTGGATTGGGGGTATATGTCCCTATGATGCTGATAGCAGGACATGGTTTAGAATCTTAGCGTTAAATGGAATCTTTGCTAAGGCGCTCGCCGGTAACGATATGATAATGACACTGGCAATAAGAGATACCCAGCTCAGCATCTCCATCCCTCCCAGGCCAGACGGAGTTCTCGTGAGACACAAGACCCATACTGTCAACGCTGTCAGGCTGCCTGCATTGACACATTCGGTCTCTCGCACTAGATGTCTGAGAGTGTGGCCCAACAAGCGACGCTTTGTGGCGAGTGTGCCGGCAGGTGGGCGGCCGGGCTGGCTCAGTCCCAGGACTGGCTCGGAGATTAAGACCCCGGCATGGCCAGATGAACTCCACCGGATGAGCCGTCAAAGAGCCCTTGTGGCCCGACACAGGGTGCCCTTTTGTAGGGAGGATGTGGCATCCACGATAGCCATCTTCACAAGTCCACGACAGTGCAGAGTCTGTGAGACGGTGTGTGAATGCTATGGAGGGGTGCCAGGAAATCCTCTGTGAGCACGACAGATCTCTCAGACTCACTTGTTAGTGCGTTAATACCAGTTCTTCTACACTTTTCTTTTAAAGCCTGCAAACAACATACGATTAATAAAAACTGTAATGAAACTGCAACGAAGTAGAAAACAAGGACACTTACCGGTCCTGTAAGAATTGTACTCACAGGGTACTCAACAGCTAAGATGGTGGGCAGGAGGGTGAATCGGTCCCATTGCCAAGAGAGACCAAAGGGAGCTCCCAGCATATAAAATTCTCATTTAATGGAAAATGGTTTGCCGAGGGATTATACTGTTTTTCTCAATATGACAACAACTGTACTCCCTCCCCAAGTCACTTCATAAGGGGTCCAAAATGAAGTTCATAAATCTGAGGCTGGCAAATCCTCATTTACATGCATTTGAGGGGATCGCCGGTCAAAAATGTAAAGGCTGTCTTGCTTTTAGAAAGCTGACATGGTTTTAAATCATGCCCTTTATGTGTCTGGCACTTTTCAAGTGCATTTGTCTTCAAAAAAATATAATAATAAAATAGGACAAAAAAATATTGTCCTGTGAGTTCTTCACCTGCAGCACTCCGACCTGCTATCATTAACCTGCGATTCTCAAAGCAGAATGATGTCACCATCGACCGTCTCATCTGGGCCATCCCCTGTTCCTTTGTCATTGAGAAACAACCTTTGATCTGTAAATTCCATAAGTACCTCTGAATTACTCAATGGCTATTAATCACACAGAGAGCGAGCACTAAAGCTGTGCGTAACACTTGTAGAGCCCCATGCTACAAAATGATTTAACGGAACCAATCCATTCACAGGCAAAATATTGTTCCATTTGTGTGAAGTAGCCACAGTCAAACAGAAATTATCCTCATCTCAGCATGCTGAAAGCCTAAGGCTGACACTGCAATAAACACATCTACAAATCCAACAAATTTTGTGATATATCTGATTACTAAAAATGAAATTAAGGGTTCTTACATGGCACTTAGAATCACATTACGTTAAGTCAGTGCTAGAAACCTGCAACCTGATTTACATTATTTATCCAACGCTATATAATGCAAATATACTTTCATCACAAGGTCTTTAAACCACTATTATTTTACAGACCATTGGAGAAGAAAAGAACTCCCATGTTCCAAAGGCAAGGCCAGAAGGTCTGTGATTCAGTTTTGTAACTAGGTGTGAGAGATGGAAGGGTTACCTTTTCATAATACATTTTTGCAAGATGTTTAATACCTTAAGAGTTCCAGGGAATCTGTAGAATAGGATCCCACAGAAATGAATTGCAAAAACCAGTCTTTCACTAACAGACAGCATATCTGCACTGACGGATTTATGTTTAACTCCTGTGTGTCTTAATCTTTACAATCCCAAAGGAATATCTATCAGTATTTTTTTTCATTTTATATTTTAACGCTAATCTGGTGGTCTGGTAAACTGATCCAGTAACTGAGCCTCAAAGGGTCACACTTGGTCAAAAGAGACACCTACAGACTTTGATTAGTATCCAACAGGCTATTTCTCTAATGGTGCCCCTAGCCATCAGATTAGGGATGTGCCAGGGTCAGAGGGTGGTGCAAAAGGGTGCATGCTACCCCGCTTACCGGCATACTCAGGATCCACATGTGGGGGGTAGAAGCGAAAGTTGATGAAGAATGGGATGGGAACTCCAAACTTGAACCACTCTACCACATAGGGCTGGCCATTCAGGGGATGGGCCACGTCACAGTTCAGGATGACGCTCTCTCCAGCGCGCGCTGTCACAAACTGGGGCTCCTCTCGCACTCCGTGGGCACCTGTGAGGGTGGGGTGGTTGGGAGGAGATGTGAGCACACAATGTGAGCATTTGACATCTGGGATGCTAGCATGACACAAAGATACGTGTTTTAGATGCTCGCTACGCAAACAAAACTCAGGAGATCCTTACAGCACAAAAGACAATCCTACGGCATAGGGGTTTCAAAGACAATTTCCTATTAGCCAATCATCAAGCAGGGGTACAATAAAACAGTTTTACTATCACTATAGTTTTTCGTCCTTGTACACCCACTCCAACCTAACTAACAAAACATACACCACCATTTAGCTGAAAACTGTCAGAGGTGAATATAACTGCCACGGAGCTGTGTACTGCAAATTTGAGTAGTCAAGGTTGCCAGGATGAAAAACACGACTGCTGACTATTGCAGTCAAGGTAAAAATAACAGCTAGCAAGAGGCTGATTGACACATCCTTCCACGCGTTCCTCAGTGACAACATCTGTATGCAGTCGGCTTAGAATACCAGGATGGGCCAACAGAGCCCCTTTACCCAAGATTAAAAACATGCCACGTTCCACCATGGCTAGAGCAGTGCTCCATAGTGCATGTAGAAAATAATTGCTTATTTGCACATCCTCCCAGAAGAGGCCTTTATCTTATTTACACACCTTACCGTTCACCATTTATATCAGTAATAATGAAACAATTATTGGTGAAACTGAGTCTTGGGCCATTGAAATTTATAGCCTTATAACCAGAATCCGAAAAGGGACACATATCAAACATCGGCGTTTACTACAAGGGAGCTCTCGGTCAACCTGCCTGGCGTCCACCCGGGCCGCCCAGATCGGATTCAGATCTCCCTTTTTCCTCAATGTGCTTTCATCTCTCTTGTGGCGACATGAGCGGCGTCCACCGCAAGCCACGGGAGCTGGAGAGCCGTTACCACCCGCGAAATGAAAGCTACTCAACTGACGGTTTGCGACTGAACACACACATTTGCTCGCATTTGCACAGACCACTGTTTCATTAGCATAACTAATTATCCTATGCTAGTGAGCACAACGACTTCCTATACGTGGGGGAAACCCTCCACGTCGCACCTAATTCGCCTCAGCAGAAGTCCTACTCATACCCCAAGGACTTCAGTGACCTTCTCATGTCTAGGTAATTACACCCTGGTACTAAATAAATACATATCTCTTTTAGAACATGACAAGGCCCCTATAGAGTACTGACAGTAATTTTCGGCAGTGGGGGGTGGGGGGTGGGAGGTGGTTAATTTGAACTACTGCCCTCTGAGAACTTTTGTGCCAAATTTGCCTCATGCACCTCAACATTCATGCAACCTCGACATTAATCATGTTCTGCTCTATTTCCGGCCCGTTCTATAGACACACCAGGGTTGAAGTCCAGCTCTTGGTGTCCTTAGGAAACTGCGGGGACTTTGAGGTGGAGGAGGGGGAAAAAACACAAATGACAGGATCTACCTGTGGCCAGATTCTATAAGACATAACATGCTTTTCTTTTCATTTTCAGAACATTCTGGAAATTTGGTCATATTGCACAGTGTTGCTTACAGTACGGTACATCACAATGACCAATCTGTCCAAATTGGTTGGCCAGGTCAGATCAGGTTCTCAAACAATCTTTCAATTCATCTATTAAGCTCATGCATTTATCCAAAGCAATGTACAACTGAAAGTATTTCGAGGTTAAGGGCCTTGCTCAAAGGCCCAACGATGACATCACTTGCCACGGCGATCTTCCGATCACAGACACGGCATCCTGACCCACTGAGGCACTCACAGCCCCCATTGATAAGAATCTTGATAATGATCTGGATGAAGGATGATGGTTACTATGGTAATGATAAGCGTTTTTCATCCAATATCTCAGAGAATTTACCTTCATAATGATTAGCTTATATTTTGGGCAATTTGCAAACACAGTTTGTAGATTTCCATGCCCTAACACACCTACAAAGCCTTGTAATTAGCTGGTGAGCTTAATTAGGTGTGTTTGAGCCTGGAAATCTGCAAGCCGTGTTGCAAACTGGCCCCCCAGGTCCAAAACTGGGGAATCCTTCCTTAAAAATTCAGGTTCTAACAGGCATTTTTCACCAATCTCCTGTCAGGCTGCGTGATGTATCTCAGATCACTGATTTTTCCAGTAACAGCCAGAGAAGTAATTGTAACCCTGCTTAATGACTCAGTCCTAAATTACCTGAAATGGGTTTAATTATACTGTATGCAGTGAGCCCAGAACGTCAGCTGTCAATCTGGGGCTTGAGACTGGCGATTAACCTATGTCATTTTCAGCTTCACTCAAAATATTCCAGCCACATCTATGTGAGATGTGTAATGTGAATTTTAGAAGAGTTACAGCAAAAGACAAATTTCATATTTAATATTTTTTACTAATGCTACAACTGCAAATACCACAGTCAGTCACTATATCATTGCTAATTGCAACAATACGGATTTATTTGTTGCTGTTATTAATGATACTGGTAACTTCTTATAAGCTTCTATATGACCCTCCCCTTCCCTGCTACCTATTGCAGTATAACGTGTTGATTGGCTGCCGGTGACATCATCAGCTAGCAAAACAAGCGATGGAAGGGATGACTTCATTGTTTATATTGAATGGAGCAACAAGCAGCAACAAGCAGCCCTTTGCCTCCTCCGAGAGATCCGCCAGTTCACGGTGAAAGACTCAAGGGAGAACAGGGGTCACACAGTGTGAAGTAAAATGATGCGAAAGGAAAATGAGGAGCTTTTTTTCTGCAGGTGTTCCTCAGATGTATCGCCGGTGACCCATAGAGGGGGCTCAAACATCGTTTTTTTCCCAGCCAGCTTTCACGTTCCTTTCTGTCACAGTCCACAGCAGAGCTCTGAGAGGCTGGCCAAAGGAAGATTACCCCTGTTAGCGGCCCCACGGTTGCGTAACCCTCTTCGAGTACGTAGCTCCGTCCTCTCTCTCTCTCATCATCAGTGCGACATACAACCACCGCAGTTTAAAATTGGCGGGTAACGACTGTATTTCGAACTCAGTGCTAATGATGGAGTGCAAATGTGCAGGATTCACGTACATAACAGCATTATTATACTAACAGAGTCCTGCAATTTTTATAATGTTATATCAGTTTTTTTTCTCTTTATTCACTGAATTTTGAAAAAAATTGTGAAACAAAAATAAGTGTAGTTCACTCATGGATGACATTTATACTGTATGTAGCCTTTACACTAGTCATCAGGGACCCCCAGACAGCACATATTTTTGCTCCCTCCCGGCTCCCAATGCACCTGTATCAGGTATTCAATGTTTTTGATTGTTTGGTTCAGGTGTGCTGGGAGCCAGGAGGGTGCAAAAATGTGGGCCGTGAGTCTCCAAGGACTGGGTAGAGAAACACTGGTTACGACGATATATTGTAGCTGGTCACCTAGGGCAGAGAACCTTTAAGGCCCAACCTGGTACAAAATAATGTAACAATTGCTTCAGTCCTGATTTACTAGTCAGTCAGTAGTCAGTTTGAACAGGTTATGTGCTGTATCAAAAATGGTGAGCTAACCAGACCTTGTGATTAGCCAGAACTAGCTGTATGGAACAACTGTTTCAACTCTTTGAGAAGAAATATAACAACAAATGTTTAGAAAAACTAATATTTCATGAAATATGAATAATATAATAAGTCCATGAAAGTCACACGTGCTAAAGAGATGCCCAAAATACTGAAACCAGTTAGCAGACTAAGCCTGCTTAGAGAAGTATATTGTCTGTATGATCTGTTCTGGGATCAGTCAAAGGGTGAACATGAATGGAGAGCCAGAGATAGTCTTAGCCCTAAAATTGAATCTTTGTTCTTGAGAAGGATCTTGTCTAAGCGACCTGTTCTGGGATCAGTTGAAGTATGAACATGAATGGAGAGCCAGAGATGGTACTAGGCCTAAAACTGAATGTTCTTGAGGGGTATGAGGTAGAAGACTTATTTGAAGCATCTCATTAGTAAGTCCCAAACACAAGTTTCAGGTCAACTGTTTAGTGAGTGTAAAATTAGCCAGGATTCCAAGACTTTGTTTTCTTACAGACTACAAGAGAAACAGCTAATCTACAGTGTGGATAACAACATCCTTGAGGATGACATACACTCACTGACCACTTATTAGTATTCCAGTTCAGCTGCTCGAAGCAAATATCTAATCAGCCAATCATATGTCAGCAGCACAGTGTATAAAATCAGGCAGATACATGTCAGGAGCTTCATTTAAGGTTCAAATCATACACTAGGATAGGGAGCAAAACTGATTTAAGTTACTTTGAACGTGGCTTAGTTGTTGGTGCCAGATAGGCTGGTATTTTTATTTCAGAAACTGCTGATCTACTGGGATTTTCACACACAACCATCTCTTTGATTTAGAGAGAATGGGCTGAAAAAGAAAACGCATACAGTAAGCGGTGATGCTCTGGGCGAAAATGCCTTGGTAATGGTAGAGGTCAAAGAAGAATGGCCAGACTGATACAACAGCGACTCAAATAACCACTCCAAGCAAGGTATGAGAAGAGCATCTCTGAACGCACAACACGTCGAACCTTATAGCAGATGGGCTACAGCAGCAGAAGAGCACACTGGGTGCCACTCCTGTCAGCCAAGAACAGGAAACTGAGGCTACAATGGGGATGAACTTTTCAAAATTGAACAATGGAAGACTGGAAAAAAACATTGTCTAGTCAAAAGAGTCCCGATTTCTGCTGCTACATTCAGATGGTAGGGTCAGAAATTGACATAAACAACATGAAAACAGCAAATCAGGCTGGTGGTAGTGGCTTAATGTCGTGGGGACATGTTCTTGGCACACTTTGGGCCCCTTAGTACCAACTGAGCATCGTTTAAATGTCACCGAAGTATCGATGCTGTCCATGTCCGTCCCCTTATGACGACAGTGTACCCAGCATCTAATGGCTTCTTCCAGTAGGATAAAACGCCATGTCACAAAGCTCATATAATCTCAGACTGGTTTATTGAACATGACAATGAGTTCACTGCACTCAAATGGCCTCCAGTCACCAGATCTCAATCCAATAGAGCGCCTATGGGATGTGGTGGAACAGGAGATTCACATCACGAAGGTGCAGCCGACAAATCTGCAGTAACTGTTGACATGATGACAGGTCAACATGGACCAAAGTCTCTGAGGAGTGTTTCAAGCACCTTGTTGAATCTATGCCAAAAAGAATTAAGGCAGCTCTGAAGGCAACAGGGGGTCCAACCTCGTATTAGGCTCCTAATAAAGTGGCCAGTGAGTGTGTATCTGCAATGTTTCTCTAGGTGTACTATAGCCTTTTTAGTCATGTATAACCAAGTACATTCAGGGGAAGGTGTGATAAAGGCCAAAGAATGTATCTAATTTATCTACATTTAAATGAAACACATTGTGCACCCATACTATTCTGGTACCTTCCTCAGCTGTTCTGCTTCTCGGTCTTCTTAACTTCTGCTACCGTCTCTAGGTCTCGGTTTTCAAGCACATTACATCATAGTTCAAGTACACTCATGTGGGACAAAGTAGAACATCTCTGCTAGGGTCTGGGCACTGCTGCAATGGATCAGATAATACAACAATACAGCCAGAGGTTCCGTAAAATGCTATAAACCCTCCCAGTGTCATGTTGGGGATTCCGAATGATTACGATCAAAAATGAATTTAGTGTCCTCACGAGGGTAGCTATGCCCGTCACTGGGGATTATCCAAGGCCTAAGGCAATTGCCATAGATATTGCTTCGGCATAATAGCATTGCCCCAAAATCCACAGAGAAACCAAACACTACTGCATATATCAGGCCATAAATCAAGTTCTTTAACTGCTACTCTGTAGTGCCACATTGAATTATTACCAGGGTGTGCTTTTTGTCTGGTTATTGGGCTAAGTGCTCATTGAAATCAAAGGAGACAGACACCTCGACCTGGAACTAGCATAAACAGTGCTAATTTACATTAATTAAAAAATGGAAACATTGTGAGTCATGAAGTATCATAGTTAGCATGTAACAACTGTTACTGTGTATTTTCCGACGCGTGTCTCTGTCCGCTGGTGGGAGTGTGCTCACCTGTATGTGCACGCGCATCGGGGCGGAACTCCGCCATGCGCGATACAGAGAGCAAAGGACAGTTTGTTTAATAAAAGGACAATGTATAGAGCTGTTCTATAGGAAAGGTAACCTTAAATGACTTCTGTTGTGATCTGGCGCTATATAGAAAATAAATAAAATTAACTTGACCTTCAAGGGGGGGCGGGAGGTGTCGTTGAAGGGGGTTGGGCACCCCCCTAATATAATGGTAGGGGAAACACTGCAGCCTTTATCGATCACAAGGATCCATTCAGACATTCCCATCTTCTACCTTAGTCCCCCTTTACAAAAGACTCTTGGCTTCATTGGAAGTTTGAGCTGCGAATTTCCAAACAAAAGTCTAATAAATTAAAAGTCCAAACCAGTCGAGTAAAAAAGCTACAACAAATCCCTCCTCCCATTAGTAAACATGGGTCTCTTCAATGAGGAATTGCTGCAATTACTCAAGACCCCAGCCAATCCCAACCTGCTTTCCTCAGGCCAGCAGCCAAGTGGAGTGCACTGCTACTTCTGCATCTTCTCATGAGGACCAGTTGGAAGCTCTAGGTCCCTCCCTAGTCTATTTACAGCAGCAGGACCCAAGGAGCCCAAGGGGAGGATGGTTTGAAAGGAGCAATC
>JAODJW010000038.1:19978741-19990796 GCA_026777045.1 Hyperopisus bebe
TATACACATTTAAGTATCTCTTTAGATAAACACCCCTCTAAATAAAGTGAAAATGTTCACATCCTTACCTTTTCACCATAAGTCATGTGGTCAATCCTGCCTGCTGCCGACCAATGACATGATGCCCCTCTCATTCAGAATGGCCTTTATGCATCCTAAATGTAGGTCTTCCTAGAGTCTGAATGGAAAGAGTCACCTGGCTTTTACAGATACAAACGATTTACCGATTGGACTGCTCTACTCCTGCAGTGACTAACAGTGACATATACATTTTATATCTATGTCGGGTAACGCTTTACATTAAGTGGACCTTCATAATGCTTTTATATTGCATTCATGAAACGTTCAGTGGACCTTCATATTGTATTCATTAAGTATTCATAAAACATTCATAAACATCATGTATGTACACCTAAACATCCTAACATCCCTTAATAGCTGTAATATACATTAAAAACAAATATTATATAATAATAACAAACATTATAATTGTATAATTATGTAATGTTTGTTATTAATGTATATTAAAGCTGTTAAGGGATGTTAGGATGATAACGTGTACTTGCATGCTGCTTATGAATGTTCTATGAATGCATTATGAAGGTGCACTTAATGGAAAGCTTTACCCGATCGGAAGTGACTTCAATCCACTCACTTTAATATCATATTGAACATGTGTTTAATAACAGCAGACAAAGGGCTATTTCAGTATCAGGTGTGAGCTTAAAAAACACGCCTCGACACACGATAAAGGTAGCTCAGTTCCTGTGGGTTTCAGTGAAGCTGGAACATGAATGACTTTACACTTATTGCCTTTAGAAAAAAGAGGTACCAGCTCTCTCCATCACAGATGTATGACCGCAATAGCAGCCAGACAACTGACTGAAGACACTGCCAACCACTGAGGCATGATCCATGTAATTCACGATTCAAAATTCAAGATGTTCTACTGGCCATGTGTAACAAGTGTGTTGGAATTCTTACTTGTTTGATTTGTGGAACAACAAAACTAACCAACTGTGCTAGTTCAGTAAAAAATGTACAGGCTCAGAAATTGTTTCACTAGCCCACAAAGTACAATGCGATATTCAAGCATGAAGAGCAACCAAAAACCATCATGTCTTAAAATAATAAATCACCACGAGAAGTAATGCATTAAATCTAGTTAGTTGTCTCTATTTCTTTTCAGTCTAGCTTCCCAACATCTCTAGTCATTTTTTCCTCTGGAAAATGGGCAATCAAATGCTGAATACCGATTCATCAGGCCCTTCAAATTGATTGGCTAACTGAGAGAAGTCCAAAATTGAGATTGGCCAAGAAGACCCTGCACACGCCATCACCCAAGAAAATTTTTATACATGCAGTGATCTGCATACTGTGTCGGGATGCGAGTAAATACAATATTCTGGCTATTTGATATTGTCCATCATGCAAGTTGTTTTACTAGATAGCAGGTGAGTGGTTATTTTTTTGCATTTGCCCTTCGTCTAAATTACCCACTTCATATGAATGTGCAAGGTTAATTTCTAGCCCTGCTTGAACATATTACTATTCTACTGCTATTTGATGCTGTAAAGGGCATCCTCAGAAGTAACTTTCACTGAGCTAGATACACGACAGAATAACGTCACAGCAGATTTTCCGCCTGCACATACTGACATATGAGTGTATCGGTGGGAAGTACCAACCATTTGGCCGCGAGGAGAACACATTGATCTCGGAATGCGATACCCCAGACGTTCAGTTCCCCAGCTACCTTAGTCATGCCTCATGGCCCAGTGTGTGACTAACGCTTAGTCAGACGCTACTTATTGTGAGTTCTACAGAAATATCACGCAATGTTCTTCTGGAAAAGATATGATGATGGCACAGAATTCCTTCCCGTGGGGGGTGTAGGGGAGGTACTTGGATTACGCTTCATTCTGCAGCGTCTCTCTGTTAGTCACTCAGAGACAAGTTGAATTGAGTCAACACATGTTGAACTTGACATACTGTCGGCTAGCTGACTAACAAACAATACAATGAGCGAGAAAAGAGCACAATCAAGAAAAGGCCATTGGTGTTCACTACATTCTTGCAGTACAATTGATTATTTTTATTTAGGGGATGCTTCTTTTAACCAAAGCAACATACAATTGAGAAAGTAGAGTCAGCCAGTATCTCGAGTAATTGGGACTAAGGGCTTTACTCAAGGGCCCAATGGTGAAACCACTCCACTAACCATGGGTTTGAACCAGCAACCTTCTGATCACTGCCAGGGAGTCCTAAGCTCATGGGAGTTCTAGGATCAAGACATCTGACTGGTTGGTCCTGCCTCCTCTGGTTGCTTGCACTCACCTCCTTTACAATCTGATTGGTTATCTCTCTTAATCAGTCTTTTTATTCCACCCTCAAAACATTTTTGTGTAAGTAAAACTCCAATGAGCGGAATTTTAACCCCCAGAGCACTCTGCTCCCAACATGATGGTTTCTGTGGGCATGGCCATCAGAAGACTTTTCCTGTACTTCTCTTATCCATGCCAGCAGGGGTGATTCTGATTTTTTTTTAATGATAGCCAATGATATGTTTTGAATTGGTGAGTGACAGGGGAAGGGGCACTCATAAGGCCAATCAGCTTTGTGGCCCGGCATTCGGGCTTCTCTGCGTTCTCTGATTGGTGTCCCAGAGCCTGAAGATGAGCCATGAAGGTGCACTGGTAACCAACTTAACGGCCCTTGGTGTATAAGATGGAACAGTGTGATGGACGGTCGCAGGAAGTTAGGTTCTCCCAGTTGTTTCACTGTTTGCCTGTCATGTACATGCTGCAAGTTGGGAATCATCACTCCCTGTAGTGCATTAGATCACGTGTTAAACCTTCTTCACACTCTGGGACGCCCATTTAGCAAAACCATCAAGGCAAACAAATCAATCCCAGATATCAAAGCCACCAATGACTTGCCGGAAAGTTGGCCATTAATCAGCCACAGCGAGCTGCCAGGGTTCGAAAGTTACAATTGGCTTTTTGATGTTGTCCACTCCCCAAAACATAGTTCGGCCTGTCCGTAAACCACTCAGCCATATAAAAGAACAAATGTCCCCACAGACTGAGTGATTCTGCATGCTTTAAATTATATGCCAGCTCACACCCAGACTGTACTCCATACAAATGCGGTAAAAATGCACTTTAAATATAAAAACACGATGGCGCTCTTCATGGTAGTTATTTCATGTTAATTTTGAGCTTTTCTACATTTGAAATTATTCTGTACTGTGAATATGAAAGGGCATTTTTTTAACATCCAATCCAAGTCCATTTGTGTCAAAGTGTCTGACTCTCACAGTGACATGTTGGTGCTCCATAGGGGATAATAGGTTAGCTTTTGCCTTTGTGGGAGTAGAAAGTATGGTGTTAATTCAGTAAATTTCCAGCCTGAAACCTTCCCCTCTTATGTGTGAGAACACTTCGGGCCTCTGCAAGGACACTAACTTATTACTTTATTTAATGAAGTGGACATCAGCAAATCATGCTAAATCACAGCTGTGATTTAATGGTTAAGCACTGAAACAACTGGGAAAAGTTTCCTTCCTGTCGCCATCCATCATGCGGCTGCTTATTCGGTAGAGGGCCACAGGGGAGCCTGGAGCCATTCTGAGGAAACTCAGGGCACAAGGCGGAAGAACTTCCTGGACAGGATGCCAGCTCCTCAATAGGCATACACACATACTGCAGGCAATCTGCAGAAACCAACTCACCGCAAAAGCCATTGGCAGCCAAAGGAAATTATGTTTAAATTACAACTATGTTTGTATAAAACTTTCATTTTATGTCTGTAAAAGGCATCAGAATCTTTATTGCCACGCTGCTGGGGACACTATCTGTCACATTCAGAGCAGGGAAGCAGGCAGAGGGAATCGTGAAATCGGGTAAACATGAGATTTATTAAGGGGCAACACACTCAGAAACACACAGCAACGTCAATGAACGGACTGGGGAAACATACTCTAACGCTGAGTTAAATACACAAATCTAATGAAACAGAACGAGAAACAGCTGATGACGCGGGATTCCACACGAAGTAGTGAGGGGGGCGTGGCACACAGGAGGATCAGCACGAGCAGGGCATGGCACTATGTCAACAGGCAACTAATGATTAGGTTTATGTAGACAGACAATAAACATAAATACAAATAGATACAAGACAAATTACATGACAGAGCAGAGTAAATGCAGGTTATGTGATACACTGAAGAGTTAGTGTCAAGGTTCAAAATCTCAAGCCAGTATTTGGAGTTACCGTCCAATATTCAATATGCATCTTTTGAACTCAGCCATTAAAACACACTGGGAAATCGATACAGAATAACATAAACTTACTCATTAAGTTGATTAATTAATTGAGCTGTTGACGTAATTTGGCTGCCCCACCCAGAAGAAGTTTGTGAACCAAAGCGTTGTATTCTTCCACACAACGGGATGTCAGTAACGTTAACCCTCTGCCTTCGACCAAAATGTGTAATTCTTAGGGTCGCCAACTTTGGTCAGCTGGCTGGCGTGAGATTTTCAATTCGAGACAAGCCTGCCACACATTCACATGTATTTGCATGTATGTAGCAGTTTTATTACCTTGTAAATAGTCTGTAAGGTTTGCAAACTACCCCAATGCTTTTGACGCAGTTAATTGTAGGTTTATAATGGAATAATATAGATTTGCTGTAAGAATTCTTGAGTGAATGTGGCGGTCTGAAAGCGTGAGTATGACGGCCGACGCGTGAGAGCTGGAGACCCTGAATTCTGCCTCAGCTTTCCTCGTGCCGTCGCTAAGTTGCTGCGTTTCAGGCCGCACTCGAAACAAAGTGCTCGTTTTTCAACACTGTCCCAGTGAATGAGGGAAGCCGAAGTAATCCCTTCATTCCAGCCAGCCTGAACAAATAATGGACAAGCCGAGCGTCTGGCTGCCCCCCTCCCTGGCGCTGCTCCGCCGCTATGCTCGGGGACAGCCTGGCATGAAATGTCACCGTGGCAGTCCGCTTTCTTACAGGGAGAAAAGTAGGTCAGGCGGCGAGGGCCACTGAGGGACGCTGCTTCCGCGCTGGGTACTGCCGTCTCTGCCGGCTCCGGCCGGGAGCTTGGCGTGCCGAGGTTGGCGTGCCTGCCGGTGACGGGGACGGCAAATCTGATCCGGGGGAACCTGTGGGGGGAGAAAGGGAGATACCCAAAAGTGAAGGACAATGAGGGTGGGGGAGGGGATGGCTCTACCTCCAAGAACCCCACCCTAGCCCTGCAACAGCGGTGGGCGGGCACTCCGACTTCACACACCAATCACCTCCTATATCCACACCCATTTTGATGGATAGAGATGCATGTAGCTATATTTTGTTCATTTGCAATATTTTTACCTAAAATTACCACATGCTGTGTACTATGTACTTTGCAATGTAATGTGTTTACCTTATATGCATATATGCTTATATATCCACACCATGATACTCCCTTCCTTGGGGTACTTCCTACCCTGGTGTACTCCCTTCCCTTGGGTATTTCATACCCTGTGGTACTCCGTTCCTTAGGGTAGTCCCTACCCTGGGGTACTCCCTATCCTGGGATACTCCGTTCCTTGGGATACTTCCTACCCTGGGGTACTCCTTACCATAGGGTACTCCCTTCTCTGGGGTACTCCTTCTTTGGGGTAATTCCCACCCTGGGGTACTCCCTACCCTAGGGGAATCCCATCCCTGAGGTACTCCCTTCCATTGGGTACTTTCTACCCTGGGGTACTCCATTCCCTTGGGTATTTCCTATTCTGTGGTACTCCCTTCCCTGGGGTACTTCCTACCCTGGGGTACTCCCTACCTTAGGGTTCTCCCTTCCCTGGAGTACTCCCTACCTTAGGGTACTCCCTTCCCTTGGGTATTTCCTATCCTGTGGTACTCCCTTCCCTGGGGTACTCCCTACCCTACGTTTTTTACTCTTTATAAGATGTATAATCCATTTTGACAAACTGTAAACTTATAAGTAAATAGTCTGTCCAAGCTACTGCATTAGGTCATTATTTGGGCCCTTGGTCTGTGTGACACCCCCTTTGTGTAGGCAGTGTTTCTCGACCCAGTGTTTCTCAAAAACGTGAATTGTCTGGCAGGGACCTGGGAGGGAGCAAAAACGTGGACCATCTGGGTGTCCCCGAGGGCCAGGCTGCGAAACATTTACTGTAGGGTTTCACCACTCTGTACCCTGCAGGGGACAAAATGGCGTTGTATAAATACCTTTAATGTCAGGTGGGCAGGTCAACTGTAATATGAAATTCATTAAGTGATAATCCAATAAATATATTAAGATATAATGAAGAGTGAAGAGGACCTTGTGACAGGGGGGTGGGGGATGGAATGGTACAGGAATGTAGATGATTTCAGCAGCAGTGCGAAGGAAGCACACAGCAAAGTAAAATCGGTGTTCAGTTCTGGAAACAGTTCATTTTCTTTCAGGCCTGGAATGAAACAGATAAAAAAAAATAGAAACTGATCCTGTACTGGTACAATGGTTGGAATGAAATGAATGAATGGGATTGTCATTGGGGGTATAGGTGGGGATCGTAATTCATGTAGAGGGGCCAACCTCATCTTTAGCTAATGATATGTTTTAAATCGGTGAATGACAGGGGAGGGGCACTCAGCTGGGGCCAGCGACCTTGTGGCCCCGCCCCTGTATAAGCCTCTGTTGTGCAGGCTTCTCCCCACCAGCAGCTCTGTTGAGGGCAGCTTGAGCGTAGAGTCACTGCGAGGAGCCTTTTCCAATTGTTTACACTGAGATTTCAGGGACATCTGTTCACCCGACGCGAGCAGCGGTCATGAAAATGGCAGAACTTATGTGGCAGCATGAGGCAGGTCTGGGCTGCCTATCGCAGAGCAGGTGGGACGGTGGGGTCCACAGTGTTAAGTGTCAAGTATTAATTTCCAGAGTGTATAAACTGTCCTCGTCGTTTCAATCAGATGAGCAAAACCGGCACAGCACGGCCGTGACATCCATCGTTGTCGGGATTTGCTGGTTATCACCTTAAATAATGTTTGTCATACAAAACAGTGATAAACATCAATTACCACGTAACGACTGGAATAATTATGCAGTATAGGCCGGTGGAGACCACAAATGGGGTCAGAGAGGGAGCTGTAAATATAGTGCGGGTGTTAGACAGATTTTTATTTTTGCTGCTGATTCTCAAATCATTCTGTCAAGTTCTATAAGCTTTCAGACCAGTTTTTGACAAAGGACAGATAACGATAGTGAATTAGGCTGGGGGCAAGTCCCAAAATAGCTCTCTCCACTGGTTATACATCTGGAGGGAAAAGGACTTGGGGGTGGGTGTGAATTGGAGGTGGTCCACAGCCGGTGGGAGGGTGTGGTTTCTCAAGAATGCTTGTCCATCCATACATGGCCATGTTCTTGTGCATGCATGGAAACAGCTTGGGTGGATGGTCATATGACTATTATTAAGTGTATAAACTCTAAGGGACGCCCCACAGATGAGGCTCCCTGATGACATGGTAACAGAGGGGGACGTCCCTTTGTACGCCACGCCCCATTCCTCTATCTTACATTTTCAGAGCTCTTTTGCAAGTTAAAGGCAGTGGGTGCCACATTATACCTGTACATAATGAAGGCTCTTGGGGCCTGATACGGAGGCTTTCGCTAATCCTGGTCTGGTCATGGAGGCTCTTCGGCCTGGTCTGTGCCATGTGACTCAGTGGGTTAGGCCTCTGTGCCTGTGGTCGAAAAGTCTCCAGTCTGAATCTCGTCCTCAGCTAAACAGTCACAGGTCTGTCGGACCCTTACATAAGTCTGTGCGTCTCAAAGCAGAGCATGATGGGATTTGTGAAAGGGGCCATTCCAGTGTATCTGTACTTGTGAAAATGGGGAATACAGCTTCATTTCATATTATCTTACAGCCATGGAGCTGCACTCTTGTGATTGAGTTCGGGGGGGGGGGGGGAGAAGCTACCAGGAGCAGTGGGAGGTGTCGTTTGAAGACCGTACTTAAGCTAAACCACTCCAGTTATATTCAGCTGCATAAATAAGTAAAACTGGTCAATGAAATAGGATGCAGGCATAGCAGATCCCTGCAGATGGCTGCCTCGGCTCCCGAAGAAGGCCGCAGGAGCCGGATGTCACTCTCATGGGTCAATAAAGCGTAATCGAGCGCGTCTGTGCGCGCAGCCAAGTCACGGGCTCAGGCGTACCGCCGCATACGCGTGCGAACGCGTGGGAGGCTGC
Source organism: Hyperopisus bebe (assembly GCA_026777045.1). NCBI lineage: Eukaryota > Metazoa > Chordata > Actinopteri > Osteoglossiformes > Mormyridae > Hyperopisus > Hyperopisus bebe. Next base: position 19,986,985 of record JAODJW010000038.1, read on the forward strand.
AAACGAGGGCTGGCACGCAGGAACACTTTCCGTGGGACAGCCTGTCTCTTCCTGTCCTAACTGTGAAAAAAAATAGCCCAAACTACGCAGAGATTTAGCAGGGGGTCCGGTTTGTCTGCAAACACGATCTGATATGGGGCCAGATGGAACTCAGACTGTTTTATTTATTTAGCAAACGTAAAACCCAAAGCAACACACATTTTTGAGAAAGCAGGGTCTGACTGTCCCTCGAGTGATTGAAGAGCAAATTTCCAAAACTGACTTGGTCCATATTTTATGGTATTTGGGATGAAACCATCAATGACCTAAAGTCAGGCTTCCTCATCATTTTTACAATATCGAGAACCAAATCAGATTCAGTCCTCATGTAAATGAGTGATAAAGTTTCATTAAATTCAAGCCCACAGAAATCTGCACCATGTAACCAACAGACTGAGTTTTGGAAATACACTTTTCACTCAGAAGTTAAGGGCCTTATCACAGGTCATGCTGCTGACCTTGGGACTTGAACCAAGATCCTTCTGACTAGAGACACAGCGCCCTAACCCACTGATCCACACATTGCCTAACACTTTTTAAACTGGAACCTCAAGCTTCCTCTATCCATATAATACATAGTGGCTGCAGTAGGTAGATGTAGTAGGATGTAGTAGCCAAAATTTTTCTGTGATGAAATTTTGAGAGAAAGGTACCTTTCCCATTTGCAGTTAAGCAGGGTGAATTATTAACATCCTGCAGTGAAATGCTTACCAGACAGAGGGTGGACATTAAACACATAAGCCCAGGGCAATTTCCAAGCAGAAGCTGCAGTTCAGTACTGCGTTGGGGGATTCCCTGCTGTGGCCCTTGCCCCCCCCCACCCCGCAGGGCTGCAGTCTCCGCTGAGGCAGGTTGCAGACAGCTGCCGTCACTCGAAGATGAATCGGTGATTCCCAGATCACTGGCCTATATTTACTGCAGAAGCAGACGCTAATTAGATTTCATTTGAGAGGCTGGGGGCGGGGAGCGGGTGGGGAGGGGCACTATAGGGAGAAAGTGCTGAGCCAATGAAAAGTGGGGAAGGGGGGGGAGGTGGCAGAGATGGGGATGTTAGAAAATAGAGGGATTACCTAATGACAGTCCAATGCAGGGAAACTGGGACAAAATGCAATTACAACTCGCTGGAACAAAAAGACTGCGTGGACATTATACTGAGCAGCTATCGCTGCCGACTACCATGGAAAACAAAAGAATAATTAGCGCGTTATTGAAATATCAGCGAAACGCAGCAGCTAAATAAATGCAATGAAACATACAAGGAAAGCTAAGAGCCTGTGACTTTCTGCATCATCGTCTTAATGCATGTTTAAATTAGCCCCCCCCCCCACCATGATCCTTGGGGAGGTTGTTATCTTAACTCAGATGTTTCCCGAAACAAAGAAAAAAATATATAAATAAATTACACTGAACAGATTAAATTAAGTCCTCACTACAAACATGTAAGGGGCGGCGCACTGCTTTATAGACGCATCTTAAAACAGAGGCAGGAGTTTTCATTTGCATGCTCACTGTAATGTTTTTGTTTGTTTGCTTGTTTTGTCACAGTAGCTTCATGCATTCATTCACACCTTAATGCCACAGTGTGAAACTATGCCAAAAAATGCAAAACAACCCAAATCCACTGGCCCCCGCTTTCTCTCGTAGATTATTTATATGTAGTACCAGGGGTGCCATGAGAGATTTTAGGCCCCATGAAAGCATATCATACTGGGCCCCTAACCCAAACCAATCCAATCATGCTCCAGTTTTTTAATGGGCCCCTGTCAGTCAAGGGCCCTAAGAATATCCCTAACTTTCTCGCCCTTGCAGTGCCCCCGTGTAAGATTCAATATTTTATCTGAAAGAGAATTAGAGTTTCCTCAACTAGTACAACAACCCTAATCCTGTCAAAGTTTTTACTAATTCTTCAAGAATAGATACAAAGAAGATTTTCAAATTACAGAATTGGGATGTACTTTTCTGTAGGATATAGATTTATGTCAGTAATAATTATGTCCTGTAAACATTGTTTTGTTTTATCTTGTTTACACCTGTTTACATTGGACTCGTCTAATTCTTTACACTCAAGGTTTTCCGTCAAGTGCATCTCTAAGATGAAAACGCATCTTATTCAAGCATCATGGCTGACGAATGAGGATATTTTCTAATTTGTAAAAAAATATATATATTGATAGGTGTCCGCAGCAGTTCACATCACCGGTCTCTCTCAGAATTAATGGACAGCAGTCAACAGGCACAAATGAATGTCAAGATCCCGTGAATGAGAGTCAAGGGTGCTATAAAGCACAGAACAATTCATTCCTTGTTCAGGACAAATAGCATTGAAAGGGTCTCTGACGCAGGGCTACAGATGAGTGGGATTTGACTGTCCCTAAATTCTGGCCTCCTCTTAATTGTGGGGGAAAAGATTATCTCCCAACTTGCCCACTTGCGTCCATCTGTGTCAGACGATGTAATATCAACATGTCACCAGAAGAGGGAGCACTCAAATTCTACATTATTATAAATAATTCGTTTCTGTCGATGTCCTTGGCCAGGTACCCTGCAGCCGTAGCTATTCTCGTCAGTTCCATGGAGGTCTTGTGCAAATAAGAAATGATCATAGCATCGGTAATGGATAATTATTAGCCACCACCTCAGTGAACTGAAAAATTGCATGCCAGATAAAAAGGAATATTAATGAGATAGTACTGTTGATCATTGTAGCTAAATTATTTAAATTTGACAAAATTACTAAATTTGCATCTTTGTGAGATACTTCCCATATACTATAAAGTAGCAAACAGACGTTTGAGGTCATTCGTATTTTGTGCTTGACTGTGTCAAAACATACATACAAACACTTTTACTGCTCGCATAACTAAGCTCTGAACTTCATATGGTTCTTATGTGTTAAAGGTTATCCTGTGTATTCATATTAACACCATAGTCATGGTGGCAACATTGCATTTATATTATTATAAAAATTGGGCTCCAGTTTTATTTAAATTATTCAATAACTATTACCAGTACTCCATTAACAGAGTAACACCTCAGAGTCATGAGATCAAAAGAACGACACAAACGCAAAGCCACGGAACAGATTACACTAACATCACCTTGCCCGTGGATTTAGAACTATTAAATAATCAATTACAATCTCAGCCCCCCCTTTCCTATACCCCCTCTGCTGAAGAAGGACGTCTGTGTTGCAGCAGATAAGGGGGAAGTTTGATTTTCTGCTCTCTCTTTCGAGAGGGAGCAGTTCAACAGTGTCAGGTGTGAGAAAATTACATGGCGTTTCCCACAAAGGTGCCATTGGCTGTCTGATGAGATCTGATGGTGACGATGACCTCTCCGCCCCCTAAATCCTGGCTTTCTTTGTCCAATGCCACATTGCTCGACCTTAATAATGGCAAGAAAACAATGCATCCACGCTTACAGACCTTATAAACTGAATCTTGGAGGCATCTGATCTGAAGAGCAAAATTTAACGGATTATGAAGGATGTTTGTCTGGTCACTCGTTATGACAAACCTGCATCCCATCCGAGGAAGCCCTGGACGTCAGGCAGGGGACTTGCTTAATGCCATGATGGTTCATGACAACACATACTCTCGTATCATGCAGATACAGGTAAAAAAAGAATATAAAGCAAGCAACTGGGAGACCTCAACGCATGCCTTTAATGGTTAAGTAAGAACATGAGAACATAAGAAATTTACAAATGAGAGGAGGACATTCGGCCCATCAAGCTTGTTTGGGGAGAACTTAACTAATAGCTCAGAGTTGTT
>JAODJW010000038.1:19990896-20025927 GCA_026777045.1 Hyperopisus bebe
TTTGCTCGAGGCTGAACAGATTCAGCTCAGCTAACCTCTCCTCATAAGACATTCCTCTAAGACCAGGAATCATTCTCTTAACCCCAGGTTGCACCCTTTCCAAGGCAGCAATGTCCTTTTTAAGGTATGATGACCAAACCTGCACACGATAATAACATAAGAAATTTACTAATGAGACAAGGCCATTCTGCGTTAAGATTAGCTCAATACAAAAATGGCCAAAATTGTGGAAACAAATCCAATTTTAACAGATTGAAGAAGTTTATTGCTCCAGTTACTTATTTAATCGCCCAATGTACATCTGTAACATTCTTTGATTGTTCATAAACATTACTGCCAATATTCATGTAGTACTTTTTAGAGTGTCATGTCTAAAATGCTAGGTGTTCCCACAATTTTGGCCACTGCTGTAACTATGATGATCTCGGGGGGGGGGGACATTACCAGCAGTGTCTGTTACTGATGGCAGATGCATTTCTGAAAGATTCCAAAATTGTCATGCAATATCAATAGCTGCCAGTTTCGACTTAATGGGGAAGTAACACATACATAATAAGCGGATTAGATCACTCAGCGACTGACAGCACTTGGTAATAACACCCTTCCAGGTGCCTCCATAGAAACTTTGATGGTAAAAATCACTGATGTGTTGCAGCTGCAATTACCTGTTAAATCAGATGATGTACCAGAGAATATTCCTGACACTTCTTTCTTTTTTCGCATGCAGGCTGTCTGCTTACAAAAAAAGGAAGTTCATATGTCTGAGTCTTTCAGCATGTCAGACACAATGCATGATTTACCAAAGAGCCACTTCCAGGTCCTGAGGATATCTCTTCCTTTCCTTTACATTTACATTGGCATTTATATAATTAACATATGCTTTTGTTCAAAGCGACATACAAACAATTCAGATAGTCCATTGCAACATATAGCTGACAAGGACCAGACTAGGCAAAATTGTAGCCAGGCTGAGCTTCCAGTGACCAGTAAGTGTACAGCAATGGGATACACAAAACAACAAAACGGTTCTATGGGAGAAGAGGGAGACTATTGACGTTGGGGCAGGGAGGAGGATGCTGCCCAGGCTGCAGTCGATCATGAACAATATCACTCACCCACTTCACAGTGTTATGGTCGAACACAAGAGCACATTCAGACTGCTCAACATAAAATTATCCGGCACCTCAGGAAGACATTGCCTTCAATGGTCATCAGCCTGTACAACTAGCTAATAAATCTGCGTACATGTGCAACAATATCTGTTTTTATCAATATGCCTATTTATTTTTCTTTCTAGAGAAATATTTACTGTACTTACTGTTATATTCACCCAGCAATTTATTAGTCTCCATGTGTTATACTTATTTTTATGCTTATTTTGTTATATGTGGTACTGCGTCTTTGTCTATTTTTGTCTTTTGGTGTGGTTGTGTGCAGTGCAGTCTGTAATCACAAACAATTTCCCCGAGGATAATACAAGTTTTCCGATTCTGATTCAGTGTGTATTACTAACATAGAGAGAATCCAATAAGAGAGATAGCAGGATCAAAGTGAGAAAGTACGAGCATCTGGGATACACAAGATATCGGCGATGAAGCTCATCAAAGATGAAGGAATTGCAGGTCAGTGGTTGGAGGGCTAGTTGAGGTGTGCCTGGAACAGATATGTCTTGAAATGTTTCTTGAAGTTTGGAAGGGTGTGATCGACTGTGACTGGGTAACTTGTTTCACCATCAAAGAAGCATGCGTGAAAAAGTTTTGGAGATTTATATTCAAGAGGTGGAGTGATCTTCAGGCAGCACTAGTTAGCTGAGCAAAGAGGGCGAGACATGATGTCGGTCTTGATAAGCAGCTCCATGGAAGTAGGTGCTGTTCTGTAAACACTCTGAAAACCAGCACCAAGGAACTGAAGTTGCTGTGAGAACCCAGAGGGAGCCAATGAGGAGAGACAAGGGGGGGTCTAATATGAGAGTATTCTGGCAGATTAAATACCAGACATGCTGCCACATCTTGAATCATTGGTAGCAGTTTGACACCACAAGCTGGTAGCCTGTCAGGAAGGAGCCGCAGTCTCCTAGTTCTGAGATGACAGGTGCCTGGCCTAGAAGTTGAGCTGCATATTTTGACAAATAAGACCTGATCTTCTTGATGTGAATCTACAAGACCGGGAAACATGGGCTAGGTGGTCAGCAACGGATAGCTAGTCATCCATCATTACTACAGGTTCCAGGCAGACATTGACAGAGACAACGGTGATGATGCACACTTTGCAGTGATGCTGCAGTGCATAGTGGGGCTGGTGGGACCTTACAGAGGTTCAACTTGAGCCCATAGTGCACATGAGCTGTTTTGCAGTTATAAAGAAGAATAGTGATTTAACAAGGGCCTAGACGCAATGAAACACTGATTTTGTCCATCATCAGTTGATGTCCTGCTTATCCTGGGGAAATCAGATTATATGTACCGCGATCAGGAAAATATCAGCATGACATGTTTCTACTGTAATGTATGTTGGATCAACGGAAAGAAATCTCCATCTAAATGTTTTTTTTTTTTTTTTTTTTTTTAACCACAGGTTCCTATTACACTAAAGACAAAAACTGTGAAACTTTTGTTTCTGGTGGAATTTTCTTTAAAAGAAAAAAAAAAAAAAATTCAGCTGAGTCAGCAAAATGTCTTTGAGTTTGGTAAATAAACCTTTGGAATTACAATTGCCCTGAAGCAATTCACAAATCAAACATATACCTGCAGTAATTACCTGCAACTGGATTAATTATCGGTATTTTTATTTTAGAAAATGTTTTATCAGTGGTTCAAAGCTGTAATGACTTATACATTTTTGAAGAGCTGAACGGCATTTTCATTTTGAAGACTCAATAAACATTATGTTTTAGATGAAAAATTAATTTCACTCCAGGAGAATTGCTGTGACTGCATTCTAACTGCTACAACAAATTTTAAAATTATCTTTTCATTCCTATTCATATTTCATTACTTGAGACCAAGTTATAGCCTCGATTAGTGACAATTTCATTCAGAATTTCAGAGATGAGTCTTCGTTAGTCAGCAAACATATATGCCATAAAGCTTAAGCTTGTTATCCTAATCCAGAGCTGTTTGCTGATAAATACAATTGTTGCTTAAATTTGTTCAAATGGGGAAACTGTTCTCTGCCTGCAGGACATCTCAAAGCTTCCTCAATGACCTCAGCCAGGAGAAAGAGTTAGTGATACCCCCCTCCTAGACGTGATTCTAGAAGGTGGGGGAGCATAAGGGCCATAATTCATACAGAAGGGCCAACCAATGATATGTTTTGATCTGGTAAATGACAGGGGTGGGGACACTCTGGGAGCCAATCATTATTCAGCTGAGGTCAATGCCCCAGTGGCTCTGCCCCTGTGTACCCCCATGCCTCCCCACCAACATTTCCCCTCACCAAAGGTATCCAGTGTACCACAGCCCTGCAGATTTTTCATTGTGTCCCAGTATTCATCTGATGAATCAAACCATTGTTTTTGTGGAAAATAGCATGTTTATACTTCAGAAGCAGAATTCATGTTTATTGCATAACAGTGCATCGCATGACTCTGAGGCCAACAGAATCCATCAGTTCCAGTGGTGACATGCAGCTGGCTCCCAGCATGCAAGGATCTGGTGATGTCAGCAACATTTAACGACATCCTCAACTTTGTAGGGCTGCACGTGGCTGACTGACTCAGAACGCAGGTGTGCGGCAAGCGGAGGTCAGCGGAACACTGAGCTTGACATGTGGGGTTGACGTCCCGGTGACAGACATCGTGTGGCGTGTCACCCGAGACCTGTTCCTGCCTCTGTGTCACGGTGCCGTGGTGACAGTAAATAAATTAACAACACAAGCCCCAGAGCAGAGATGTTCTGCACAGGAATCAGGCCCGTTAACCCTCGTGGGATTCAGCCGGGTGAACCGTGCGCTTCGTGAGCCAGGCTGGTGATTCCATCCTCATCAGTCACTACTGGCATGCAGTGACATTTTTAGTCAAACTTTGCACATGGGTCTCTGTACGTCTGCCCAATTGATTAAGAATCTCTAAACTGTTTCCTGGATGATGGGGATCTTCTCTATGTAAGATGATAACAAGGAAAAGTAGCTAAGAACCTTAACGTAAGAATTTTACTTTGCAGTGTATACAGGGCCCCAGCTGAAAGATGATTGGTCCCCGGAGTGACCCCTGCCCTGTCACTCACTGGTTCAAAACCCTTAAAAAATTCTACGGTGGCCCCTGATCTTGATTAATTAGTAAAAACTAATGAAGAATATTTTGATGTTTTTGAAAAGCTTTTCCCTGTACAATATTAAATATCCACTATATGAACAAAAGTTTTGGGACACACCTCTTTATCATTGAATTTGGGTGTTTCATTCAGACCCATTCCCACCACTGTATAAAATCAAGCACCTAGCCATGCAGTCAGGTTTACAGACATTTGTGAGAGAATGGGTCATTCTGAAGAGCTCAGTGAATTCAAGCAGGGTACTGTCATAGGATGCCACCTTTGCAATAAGTTTGTGAAATTTCTTTCCTGCAAGACATTCCGCAGTCATCTGTAAGAGGTATTATTGTTTTTCAGGAACAACAAAAACTAAGCCACAAAGTGGGAGACCATGTAAAGTAACAGAGCGGGATTGCTGAATGCAGAGTTCCAAACTTCCTCCGGCATTAACCTCAGCACAAAACTGTGTGTCAGGAGCTTCATGGAATGGGCTTCCATGGCTGAGCAGCTACATGCAAACCTCACATCACCAGTGCAATGCCAAGTGTCGGATGGAGACGTGTAAAAAGAAGCTGCCACTGGACTCTGGAGCAGTGGAAACGTGTTCTGTGGAGTGACAAATCACACTCCTGTGTCTGGCAGTCTGATGGACGATTCTGGGTTTGGCGAGAACGTTATTTGCCTGATTGCATGGTGCAAAATTTGGTGGGGGAGGGATAATGGTATGGGGTTGTTTTTCAGGGGTTGGGTCTTAGTTCTAGTGAAGGGAACTCTTAATGCTTCAGCATATCAAGACATTTTGGACAATTCTATGCTTCCAACTTTGTAGCTTGGAGAAGGTCCTTTTCCGTTACAGTAAGACTGTGCCCCAGTGCACAGCAAAGTCCATAGACATATTATAGCTGCCTGTAGATTTAGAATGGGATGTCATAAAAGTTCCTGTAGGTATAATGGCCAGATGTCCCAATACTATTGTCTATTTAGTGTATTTTATATTATATTTATTATTACCCTGCGTCACAGATATGCCTCAGAGATTAGCACTGTTGCTGCACAGTTTGCATGCTCTCTCACATGTTGTGTGGGTTTCCTCCTACAGTTAGGTAAACTGATGCCCTTAAACTACCTTTAGTGTGTGAACACGTTGCCTGGCATCCTGTCCCAAGTTTCCCCTGCCTTGTGTTTCTCAGAATAGGCTTCAGGTATGCCCTGTGACCCTGTACTGTGTAAGTTATGTAACATGGCTGGATGATCCACAATGCATATTAAAACAATGGCTTTTATAGTATATTGTTGTTACTGTTCTATATTGTAACCTTGCTGATGCCAGGTTGTTACATTTAAAATAATAAACAAAAACAAAAAGACGAATGAGCAAACAAACAAAAAAATAAATTCTGCATTCATTACAAATCTAATTTATTATTATTCTTGTCGTTGTTCTTATTGTTGTTATTACTGTTGTTTTTGTTGTTATAATTGTTGTTGTTGTTATTCTTGTTGTTGGTGTTGTTTTGTTAGATCTTTCCTTAATAGGCATTTCCTTAATATTCCATGATATTCTGTTTTTCAGGATTCCATTTCTGTACTATATACTATTTAAAGTGGCGCCAGAAAGGGAGGGAAAGTTACAACAATTCCAAGGGCACCTGTGTTTACTTGTTTGCACAAAATTTACCGTTCTTGTTCCTTGTCTGTTTTGCTCTATATATGTATGCTCATCTGTGCTCTGCATACCTTTGCTGCTGTATGCACAAGAATTTCCCCTTGGGATCAATAAAGTTAATCTAATCTAATCTAATCTAATCTAATCTAATCTAATCTAATCTAATCTAATCTAATCTAAATGACTAGCTGATCCATGCGCTGTTCTCAGAAAGCTGTCTGTCGCATACTTTAGCCATCAAGGCATTTGCCAGCGAATTTCTTGGGGGGGTGGGGGGGGCTAGAGTTGGACACTCCTGGGGATGCTATTGGTCATGAGACACTGTTAGAGGCCGTACACACGTTCCTTAACCCACGATAGCCTTAAACGAGGGAATAACTGTTCCAGTGACTGACATTATGGGACATTAACAGTGACAAGGTCCTTTTTCCAGGGACTCGGTTCCATTAGGGATTTGTTGACAGGACAGCAAGATGGATGAACACATCCGAATGAAAATAGTTGTGAAACAGTTGGTGTGTGGTGAGACAAAGATGGCTTTATTTGCAAAGATGACTACTTACGAACAGCAGTGAAGGCAAATATTTATCCTTGCAGCATGACTCACTTTCAATGTTCTCCATATTGCATCCAAAACTCTTTAAAACTCCTTGGGATTTTTTTTCTTACATAAAACAAAGGCGAACACGATGGCCGACGACTGTCAATATGCTGCAAATTCAGAAAACACACGCAAAACAAAAAGCACTGCAAATGCACACACAGCACAATGGAAGTGAGCCACGAAAGAACAATGAAATAAGATGGACCATTAAGGCTGAGTGGTATATGGAACGTTTACAGTATATTGATTTTTAAAATGATATATAGAATGAGAGCATACTGTTCCTGTCGATATATTTTTACCGTGCATTAAAATTTGGGCTCTGATTTAATATTTGCTGTTAATTAAACTGAGTTATTCTTGATCAGAGCAGCCTTCTTTGTCGGGGCAGACCCCCAACTTTCCCTCACTTCAAAGGTGAAAGCAAGACCTGGGACAGGCAGGGTGGCTGGGCTTTCTCTGCTCAGACCCCCACTTTTTTCCCCACACACTGTACACAGTGCGCATACCAGACTGTTTTAATTTATGAGTGTCTGCATTGTCGTGGTACAGTACTGAGTGTAAAATGCTGAAATGCCAGTATATGTAGTTGCACATGACAGCGGTAGGAACCTTAGCATAGTGTGCGTCTGCTTGCCCTCCAGAATGCTTTCTGTGTGTATTTTTAAGTTGTTTTGACATTTCTCTTTGCGTCCGGACCCCAGTCTCCTCTTTTTTGAGAAAAGAAATTGCTAAAATTCCAAGAACTTAGCAAATTTGTAGTTGGATAAGATTTTTAGTTGCTATGGAAGGTCAAAAAGTTGCTAAGTTGCCAACAATGTGGAGGATACATTGGGGGCACAGTTTGGATTAGCTTTGTCATACTGTTAGCCAATGGGATCAGGTCTGTCAGAGGCGGGGCGTGGTTTGTACTGTGCCGAAATATGTGAAGTGGTGTACACATGCTTGAAAATGCTGTGCATGCGAGGTACATGCAAAGCACAAGTTAGGGAAGGTGGTGCAGATTGAAGAGCGACAAGCCGGTAGTGCACATCGTTTTTGGAAACCAGAGTTATTGCAGCTGACACTGTAATGACAATGTAATATTTTCATGAATTTTAATCCTCATATTTCCCAAGATGTACTAGATTGCACTGACATGATCAGTTTGTATCCAGTCAGTGTCCCGCCCCCCCACGTGGTTAAGTCGCAGCCCCCATCGCTAACTTTGCACCCCATTGCTGAGTTGGTGCCCCCCCTTCCCTTGCCTATTTAGCGACCACCATTGCTAAGGGGTGCAATTGTCACCCTTTGCCTAGTCAGTCTTAGGGGACATGAATAATGTAGTAGTACATGCTTACATAATACATTAATTAACCAATAACTAAGTGTTTGTTACATACTGATCCCATGCTTGTTCATCATTAATCAATCATGACAGTTCATGTACTCCAGTTGGGTATTTTATTGGTTAATACTTAACTAATTAGTTAATAATAGTAAGACCACTTGAGGGGGCAAAAATTAATTCCTCAATTAACTATTTATTTACTACCCAAGAACAAATCATGAACTAATACAGGGTTCTCCATGAAATGCATGAACTGTAATGGTTGTTAAATGATGAATGAACTTGCTATCACTATGTAACAAACACTTAGTTATTGGTTGCATTAAGTAAGTGTGTACTACTACATTATACATGTCCACCAGTGCAATGCCAAGCATCGGATGGAGACGTGTAAAAAGAAGCTGCCACTGGACTGGAAAATCTATTTAAAATTTTAATTACATCCATGTCTGTATGGTTTTCAAAATATTTCATGACACTTGCTAACCTAGAAAGATCTAGATGAATCTAGATGAAACCAATGTCTAGATTTGTCTAGATCAAGGTGACCTCCCCAGACTCAGTCTACTAGCTGTTTAAGGTTTATATTAATAACTATTCTTAGTTAATCAAGGTTTCTGTTAACCAACCACTGAAATACACACCTCCAGGCAAAAAAAAATGCTCTTGCATAATACATCTGCATTTCTTTTGTTCCATGTTGATCTTGCCATACATTTTTCTGAAAGAGCCTTGGGTTACCCAGCAGGTTCCTCTAAGTCTCACGTTTTATCCCTCATCCAGTCACTACAGTAAAGTAGCCTTGCCAGCTACCTCCCTTTGTGGTCTATACGCAACTGGCAGGCCAGTATTAAAATCCCGTACAGTATATTGTAAAATAATGCCTGAAGGAAACCATGGGGAGAACATGCAAACTTCAGGCACTTTCAAACCCCCACCCCAGAAGACATGAGGTAACACTACCATCCACTGAGACTGCATACCACTTATAAATTCATTAATAAACCAGCATATTTTTAAATGTAAATATGCACACTGTGTACTGTTTTTACCTGGCTTTGTTTTGGGCCTAGAGATGTACAGTTGAGAAAGAAGGATCTTGTCAGTCCACGAGAGAAATCACCAAGTCAACAAAAGGATGTGAACCGGTCACCTTCCTACCACAGACACGAAGTCAACAGAGCCATACACACCCGAAATGTGTCACTGATACTGTTTCCTGAAACCTGTTTGAGGAAATTATTTCCTTCTTGACCTTCTTTCGAAGAGTTCTACTGGACTACATGTGCACCTCCGGAGCTCGAGATTTTATGTAATAACCAAGTAAAGTATGCTTTTACCATTTCCTTTGTGAAATGGGACACTTTCCTTTGCAAACAGTGATACCAGGAGTGGATAGGATGGCCCATGACATTCAGTCGCACTCCAGCACTTTCTGCCAGAACACGATGACCTTGACCCAACCGCTTCAGCTGAGTATGGTAAGTGAAGCAGGAATGACCGAGGCATCCACTTCTGCTTAATGGCCTCTGTGTTTTGCAGAGAGCTCTTTTGGTCTTATTGTGTGTACTGTTGCTGTCACCCTCAGTGACCCTTCTACCCTTGGGGTGGTTAAGCCCTTGAAACAGAATAGAGAAGCATGTTTTGGTGGCTAGCCAATTAACAGATCTATTAACGAGGGATTCTATGCATGAGGTGAGGCTCTGATCTAAATCGAGGTAACCTGTGATATATTTATTAGAGCCTTAATTTGATATGTGATTTCAGTCCATACCAGTCATGGTCCGATTCTTAACTCCTACACTAAAGTTCAGATTATTGTGCAATCTATTTAACCCTGTTCAAATGCAAATGAATTTCTGTATGATCTTTGAATAGTCTATGCCACAATACAAGGCCAGTAAATCTTGTTCTGTTTTGCTGGAACTCCCAGGAGTCAGTGGTTCAAAATACACTTATGCAGTCAAAACTTGGCAGCTCCTGCCAAGCTGAAAGCTACCGTGTCCCTCCAGAATTATCATGGCAGATGAGCTGCCCACTAATCTTGGCATTATTTAGGTGGGGAAAAAAAAGCGAACGTCTTTGTCATTTTGTGAATGTTGCAACCATGTGTTTATCATTATTCTCCGGGGCCCTTAATTTGAAGCGGAACTCTTTATCCGATCGTTTGTGTCTTGCTACGACTGGGTCAGAATTTATATTCTGTGATTTCATGCTTCTGTACTACGGGAGCGTCCTAGAAGTACTTGAGACAGAAGTAAATGGGATACTCAGCTATACTTAAAGGCACTAAAATGGCGATGGTACAAATCCTTATCGTGCAAGAAAGGCTCACGATGAAGGTGAAGGTGCAAGGGCATTACCTCAGTTCATCCATTTCCAATATCATGGTCCATCGGCCAGCAGCGGGAGGGAGGGAAACCGCCAAACATGAGGATGCATGCCCAATGAGGTCTGCCATTTTGTTCATGACAAAAAAACTAGCGCTCCTAAACTAAGCCTATTAACAACCAATCAGTAACCTAGCGTAGATCATTAGACACACTTGATTGGCAAAGTTATTCTGCACCAAGGTATGTTGAGAAGCTTCTCAGAGTAAGTAATTACAGTTGCTGGATCGGTTTATGTTTCATTATCATTGTTAAAAAAAAGGTCAATCGTGATGTTGCATCAAATATCAGTGGCAGGATTTACATGAGTATATTTACATAAAAATAACCAGGGCTTTTCACATCCTATTTGATATATATCATTAGGCCCATCAAAGAATGTATCCATCCAGCTTCCATTCGCTTACCCAGGATAAGGTAGTATGTGTGTGTGTGTGTGTGTGGGCAGCGGGCAGGACGGGGGCTTGCAGCCTATCCCAGACAGCATAGGCCACAAAGCAAGGGTATATCCTCTTGGGACATACATACACACTACCCCACAGACCACACACACACACACACGATGGGAAATGCTAATTCACTAAACTGCTTGTCTTTGGATTGTGGGACTAAACCCACACAATGAGGGGAGAACATGCAAACTCCACAAACGCAGCAATTATATCAAGACCACTAATAATGGTTTTCGGGAGCGTGGGATAATTAAGAGTAATCATGACTGCTGAAGCCTGACATAGAGAAGTCTTCTTACTGGGTGAATCCCATACTTGAGCCAGTGGCCTTAATTCTCCCATATGATGTTTCGTGCTTACATGAGTTGTCCCAGCCTTGTTTTTCGTTAGTCATGATTCAAGACAGATGGGCTACCCACCCAGATCCTCCTACTGACATCTTGACTGACCTTTAGCGGGTACAAATGTCCCAATTATCCCTGCTTGGTATTGGTGTGCTAAGTGCCGCTGAGGCAGGACAGCCAGAATTTTTAGAGAAATTTGTGATGAAAACTGCATTACACAAGACTCCCCTGCAAAGCAGAACTGGAGGAAGGAATCTTTCAGCTTTCTGAGTAAAAATCCTCACAGCACATTCACAGTAAATAAGTAATGGGATTTTTTTGTCAAAATGATCACTTTTTCTTAGTCTTAATTACGTCTGATAAAACTAAAAAAGTTTCAAAAGCAGCACAGCTGCAAGTTATTTATACCTTCGAGTCAACATAGAAGGCACCAAATTGACGAGGTGGCCGAGTGGTTAAGGCGATGGACTGCTAATCCATTGTGCTCTGCACGCGTGGGTTCGAATCCCATCCTCGTCGAGTTCTCTTTCTTTAATTGCCTTTAATTAGAGGGAATCTCTTGTTCACTCACTGAACACTGAAAACCTTTGTGTTTAAACCTGCCTTTGAGTAAGCAGCAGATGGATGTCTGTGATCTCAGATAGCAAGGTTTTGATCCAGGTCATCTCAAGAGGGCTCAGGCTCGGGAATCAGATATTAGCTAAATATGTTGTTTTCTTTTTCAAGGCACATGACTATTGGGATATTGACGTGCTCCTATGATTCCACAGAAAGGACAATTGTTTTAGCAAAACGTCTTGGTTTTCAGTGATTGTTGACATTCTTTTACTATCAGT
This sequence comes from Hyperopisus bebe, assembly GCA_026777045.1. Lineage (NCBI taxonomy): Eukaryota > Metazoa > Chordata > Actinopteri > Osteoglossiformes > Mormyridae > Hyperopisus > Hyperopisus bebe. Next base: position 20,002,769 of record JAODJW010000038.1, read on the forward strand.
ATATTTTCGACATTATCGTGCACCTGTGTCTAGGAACTTGCCTGTTTGCTAAACTGCCGATTGCTTACAGGGTCACTGTTTTTTGTTTTTTTATTGGAAAGTCTGGTAGCTAAATAATTGTCAAAGAACTTGTCATGTAAAATGAAAATAGAAACAGATTGTGGTATAACAGGGATATGGGAGCCATCTCAGTGAGCCGTTTGTTGCGAGGGCTTTGTTTATTTAACGTTTATTCATTGGTTCCATTGACGCCAGTGCTGACGCCCGCGATGGACATCGGAAGGCGGTTAGCGATAAATGCCGGCCACTGAGAGCGACACCGACGACAAAAGAGCTCCTGCCCATTTCTTACTCATTCTCACGATGACTTGAGCCTACGGGAGAAGTATGAGTAGTGCATGAAAGAGCTTCCACCTCCATACCAGCTGTTTACATAGACGGGGCCAATTGAGTCTCGCTAATTCTCGATTGAGTCTTGAGTGAGACAGATCATGGTGGCGGCAACACGGATCAGGTTATTCCCAAACAAGACTTCAAGATCCATCAATCTCCTGATCTGTATCCATTAGGGTGACCACCGGCATGACTATAAGAAGGAGGACACCTGTGTTTGAAACAGAGAACTAAGGCTCAAAATGGAGGCTTCCATAGTACGTGTGTGTAGGTGTTTCACATTTTTTTTTTGTGCGAGCAGGGGTGGGGGAGAGCAGTGCTAGTTGTTAGTGGGGAGGCGGGTAGGGGGGAGGGGAAAAAGGAGGATGAGGGGGCTAAAAGGAAGACACCCAAAAGCAGTCGTGACAGAGGACTGGAAAACTGATTTGTGCAGACAAAATCCAGACAAGTGCTTCTGGGTCAGAGGGAACACCAACCTAAGCAGAGATACCCAAGACTTTCATCTCTCCTCTGAGGAGGTTCCACAGTGTTCCCAGGCCAGCTAAGAGATATTATCTCTCCAGTGTGTCCTGGGTCTAACCCGGCGTCTCCTCCCGGGTGGCATGGAGGGGATTCCCAGATGCCCCAGTCGTGATGTTCATGCAACATGGAGTAGGATCAATTTTCTTTAAGTTCAAGCGAAATTTATCACTTTTCTGAAACAAACAATTGGTTTTTTTAGACTCGGCCCACCAGTTAAAAGTGAATCTACAGATACTCGGTGAATGTGAGGCACTTCAAATAGTCTGAGAAACTTGTCCAGCCACGCTGTTGGAATGATCTCCTCTGGTTTTTAAATCCTTGGTGATTCTACTTCATCGTCTGAATGATACACAGTGATTAAACTGCGAAAGTGCAGGCCTGTGCTGATTCAGACGTCAAAAGGAGAGAGAGATAGAAAATAAGGTGCAATAAAAAGAGATAAGTGGAGTGTTCCTATTATACAAGCCCTGATCATATCTTTTTTTTCCGCCACAGTCCATGAATGCGGATTATAGGTCTGGTCATGTGATTAGACATTAGTGAGCAGGCAGAACACTAAAGCCAGGACTGAGACTCTGGTATGGAGCAAAACAGCCCACAAGTTCACTTAATTCTGCCCTGCAGTTTTCATACTGAATCATAGCAAAATATTTCTTGGAAAAATGACTAACTTGTGATAAATATATACATATACAGTACACATTATATAATATGCAGTATGTCTGTTTACATTACATTTTATATTCATGTTGACTCTCTTTTAATAGTGACAAATTAATTTAAAAATCCATTATTATTATAATTATTAGTTATAGTGGTAGCAGTAGTAGTACTACTCCAGAGTGTCCTGTTTTCTCACTGGTACCTCTGACTTCCCAATGGAATGTTGATTGCTTGTCCTTTCCTCAACGTCCCAAAACGTTGTGGTCTTCCCTGAGGCAATGGGTCCTCTCACAATATGCATGAAACACAATTTTGATCGCTCATTTTTATTTCAGGACACTAGCTTGGATTGTTCTAGAACCGTCTTATTTGCCAGCTCCAAAGTTCAAATGCTTCAGTTCTCTTCCTATCTTGCCTCTTCATTTACAGATCTGAGGTAGTTCTAGACTTTTAAGAAGTGGGGGACGTAAGAGGGGCCATAATTCATATTGAGGGCCCAAGCTCATCTTTAGCCAATGATATGCTTTGAATCTGTGAGTGACAGGGGAGGGTACATTCCGATGGCCAATCAGCTTTTGGCTGGGGCCATTGCCCCTGTGGCTCCGCCCCTGTATACGCCCTTGTTCTACATCTGGAGTCACAGGAAAAACCATGTTATGAATAAAAAAATATCTGTAGTAATGGGTTTGGGGACTGAGATGGTGTCTAATTTCGAGCCAAAATGGCTGACAGACTTTTAACTGAGTACATCGCAGCTAGCTGTGCAAAATCTGCAGCCTTCAGAGTGCTAAAAGCTCCACATATTCACGGACAGTGAGTGCGGCTCACAGCTAAGCTAAATTACAGAAAATGACAGGAAAATGGCAAAAAAATGTACTTTCTCCTTTACCCAAGCAGGAACATGGCTTTATATCCTTCAGAGTCTAATGTGACACTACAAAAAACTAAAAAATACAAACAAATACAAGGAACTATACACTACAAGACAGGGTCAAAATGGCGACCATAATTCAACACCAGAAAAAATGTGCCTGTATGTTTGAGGAAGCTTATTCTCTATGTAAAAAACACTTTTATCCAAAGCCTTTATCTTTGTTTTTGAGAGAAATCAGGGCCAGCCAGTCCGTGGGAGGGTTCAGGGCCTCACTCCTATTCCCAGTGGTAAAATCATTTGGCCAACTCTGGGATTTGAACCGGTGACCTTCCAATCACAGATACAGCATCCTAACCCTCTTAGTCACACCCAGACTCAAAAAATGAATTACCATTAAAGCCTTCCATCCAATTTTCGTAACAATTTACCAAGTACAGCATCACAATGTGTATTTGTGTGTGCTGAGACATCCTCGAGAAGCACGGGACATAAGAGCTCCTAGATAACATGTTACTTTATCAGAGAACATGCACTATGATGGATGATTTAGAGATATAATCTGACTAATCGCCTGTCAGCATGAGTGGGGGGGTGGGACATAATTCCCCAACCCCGGAAGTACAGGGTTACAATGCACTCTACGAAGATAAGCCATTACCATTAAACGTTTATTTACAAATATATTATACTGCTTACTATTTGCAGCCAAAGAGCTATTTTTCACTTCTGTTGATATTGTATCACTCAAAACACTGGTATCCTGTCAAACAGCAGAGGCACATGTCTCCAAACTTTTACCCAGAGGAGTAAGTTGAGGTCACTGATGGGAGAGCGTATCATGAATATTAATTCGGGACATGCGATGGGAATTCCAAGCACAGCCATCCTGGCTGTCCCCTTTGCGGGTTTTCCCGTATTTGGCAGTCAGACCGTTGCCGTGCTGCGGCACGTTAGCTGAACGTGACGAGGGGGAAGACCAGTGGCCTTTCTCATTCTATTCAGCACTATAGATGGCAGGTCTGGACTAATATCAGATGTACACTTTAAGCGCCATTGCTGCCATTTCCTCTTCCTCATTCGCATGCAAGCTTTGATCCAATAAGGAAACATTAATTCAGCTAACATTTTAACTATATACTCCGCCAGGGAAAGCATTTAAATGCTTTTTTAAAATTGAACACAAGGTCATTAACCTGAAATAATGGACACTAGATCTGCTATATAGACAAACTACAGCCTGCATATAAATCACATCCACCCTATGTGTACTGAAGCACATTGTCTGCAGTTTTTAAATCAAATAGAGATATTTTGCAATCTGATATAATGAAAAAAACTGGTGTAGGGGTCTCTTAAATGAAAAAAAAAGGTAAGGTTTGATAAATAACAGAACCATGCGCTGGAGTAGAGTATAAAACATGAAAGTACTTACATCATTTGCCATGTGCTATTGAATGTATTTTAAAAAAATAAATAATTGAAGGTCCTATGGTTAGTTTTGTAGCACAATATACTATATTTTACAATAAAGATTTTTTTCTACAGTTTGCCCAACAAATCTATTTGCAGTAATGGTATGAGAAGTCAAACAATAAAACATAGTTTTGCTTCTTCGAAATACAGGCAAATCACAAATTAATGCATGTAGGATACATTCTCTGTGTCAGGAAGCACATGTTATGCTGAAGGAATCTGAGAGCAACACGCAACGCTGCGGAACGAAACTAAAAACACAGTCACATTAAAGACGGCTAAGGTTAAGGCGATCACAATATCTGGCCGGATAAACATGAACATCAGCTGGAACAGCGTGAGACATGCCATGTGGTTATCTAATAAATCTGATGCAAATAAGCCTTCAGAGCAATCTGCCTTATTGTTCCACACTTAAGTACCCCAGAAATCTTTACTCCAGTTCACCAGGGTGTTAGGGTGGTGGTGTTGGGGGGGAGGGGGGTCTACAATTAGAATAAATTGGTTTCACATGGGTTAAAGAATGAGGATGGCTGCTGCAAATAGCAGAGATCCTGAGCAACCAATTTAGCCTCAGCTTGAGACTAAACTCATGGGGCACATGCAGCAAACCAATGAGCCATCCTTAGCTGGAGTGTGCGTTCTTCCATCACATTACCACTAGGGGCACTGTTGGCCTGTGAGGGCCTCACCCACCATTTAAGATAAGATAAGATAACATAAGATAGGAGATTTATTGTCTTTCTGCAAAACACAAGGTAATGGGAACAAAATTGTAGTTTCTCTGGAAGGCTGGTACAGATGGGGGTATAGGGTTCGACCATAAGTAATAAAACGATGAAAGGAAGCAATAAAACAAACAGTAAGATGTGCATAGTAATGGCAGGCATTACAGGTCCAGCAAGTACAAATCCAGACCAGGATTTTGTTTCTACCGACCAGTTGAGTACAAAGAGTCACAGTCACAGAGTACTCAGCTGGCTGGTAGAAACAAAAACCTGGTCTGGATTTGTACTTGCTGGACCTGAACTGCCCAACACTAGTACATATTGGTGCAGCAATAATTAGACAAATAGTGCAATACGCAATTAGTGCTGAGTGTATGCAAAATTGTAATACAATTTACACAAGCACTTGAAGGCAGTAATAGTAACAGTGAGGTCTTATGTTGAGTTATTCAAGGAGAGTCAGAGTTCAACAGACTGACAGCACAAGGAGAAAAACTCTTTTTATGCCTTGTAGTCCCAGTCCGGATGCTGCACAGTCTTTTTCCTGACGGAAGAGGAGCAAACAGACCACAAGCAGATTGGGTAGAGTCCTTGACGAGAGTGGAAGCCTTTTTCCTGCAGCTGCTGGTATAAAACCCACCATCGAATGGAAAAATAGTGGCAGTAATCCTCTTGGCAGCTTTAACCAAGCAGTACAGCTGCCATACGAATCAGTGGTACAGGTCATCGGGATGCCGTCTACCGCACATCTGCAAAACGTACTGAGGACAGAGGTCCTACTCCACATTGCCCCATTGGCTCCCTTGCTACTGTTCTTTGTCACAATGTTACCTGATTCGTTCATTTTCCAAGTGCTTGTTAAATAGGGGGTTACAAGGAGGTCGGTGCCCATCCCAGACAGTGTAGGGCACATAGGACGGGCACACCTTGCATGGCATGTCCTTCACAGGGCATCCACACATTCATACACTATGGACAATTTAGACACGCACTGTAAGATAACCTAACTGCCGGTCTTTGGATTGCGAGAGGAAACAACAGAACCTGGATAAAACCTGTGCAACATACAGTATTTACATTATTTAACAGAGTGGACTTACTTATATTGAGAAGGCAGGATCAGCTTGTCCCTGGATCTGATATTGGGGGTTAAGGGTCTCGCTCAAGGGCTCAGTGGTGAAACCTCTGTCAAACCTAGGAATTTGAACTGGCGACCTTAAAGTCATAGTCACAGTGTTTAACCTGCAGAGCACAATGCCACCACAGCAATATGCAAACTCCACAGTGGGGGGTGAGACTCAAACCAGTGTCACGTGATTTAAATCGATAATTTAAAAAATGCAACTGATCATGTTTCACATGGCAATTTGTGACTTGAGACGCGTATCGATAAGGGTGCTTTACAGGGGCTGATGGTCCGGGGGAGGGGTGATGGGGGGGGGGGGGGACCAGAATAACAGTCCCAACATCTTCAAAACAGCATGTTTTTATTATATTTTAGGGATAATTTGGTCCCCACAATGTAATATAAACATAGTCCAAACACACACACACACACACACACACACACTCGCTCGGCATTCCCAAGGCCACAAGGCATGCGTGGTATCGGAGGGCAGCAGGCTGGCGAACAGGAGTGGGAGGGGGGTGAGTGTACGATGACGTCCCCCCCTACACCCCCTCCCATGTTACAGTCCTTGTTCTTGCTCCCGCTGCTGTGCAGAGACTCAGGTGCATGGCTGACTACCCCACCCCCATCTCCATCCGGCCCCCCCTTCCACCCCCGCAAAGCCACGTCTGCTCCAGCCTCACACTCCCAGAGGAGTTCGGCCTGTGTCGCGCTCCACAATCAAGTTCCGGGGGGCGTTTGTTTGCCGCACAATGTGGCAGCCCATGCTAACAGTGCCCCGCACCATTGGCGCGGCTGCCGCGCCATTTCCCAGCCGCGTCAGGCGGGCACCCCCCCTCCCAGGGTGCCATTCCTCCGCTCCCAGCACAGGCCACATAATTACATTTTAACGGAGTGTCTGGTTCGCCATTGTCTTTCTCTTGGCGTAAAGTTCACTCATGGGTAAAAATTTCATTTTGCAGCCCCGCTGCAAAATCTGAGCGCGTTCGGCATTAATAGAACACGGGAAAGTCACATGACGCGCTCTTGTTATCGGTGGATATTGAAATGAATCTCATTTCCACATCTGGGGGCCACCGTGAACTCACGTTCCAACCCTCAAGAAACTCAGTTTGTTGCTATGGTTACCGGCTTTTTTTTTCCACGCTAACCTGCACAAGTATTCCTAGGACCCTCTCGCAGCAAAGACCTCCCTCCCATTTCCAAGGCAACTGAGAGCCATGTAAAATCTTTATTAATTACTATTTATCATCCCTTCTGACATCACAGGACTTGCTGTCGGGGGGAGAAGAACTATTCCATTCAGATCTACTTACCCTGCCGATGCAATTATTCAGAATAATTAATACCCGATTAATTAAGCATGCATCCTCAATTGATTATGTTTATGTTAATGTTTAAAAAATTGCTGAGCTTTTTATCAATGGAATGGATTTGGCTGGTTGCATTAAACTTCGCTCTAATTGATTGAAATATATGCACTGGAGAATCTTACTGGGTCTTACTGGGTTAAGTGACCAGTAAATCAACCACCCTCCCCCCCCCACAGCACACTCGGCCGTCATTGGTAAAAAATTTACGATGATGCTTAACTGTAATGATGATCAAGGGAATGACCATCCAATTTCTAAGTGAGCTCATACCATTGGCTGAGAGGCATATTGAATAAAACAGGCCAGGAATACTTGTGGAAACTGGTTTCTTCCAGCACGTTTGTCCACGCCAGTCCACGCCAGTCCATAGATGCACATCCCAGGTCCCTAACCCTCTGGAGCCTAAACAGGAAGCTCCTAAACGGCACGCGGAATTACATTTTATTTATTTAGCAGCTGCTTTTATCCAAAGTGACGAATCTTTTAGGGAGAAAGCAGGGTCAGATAAATCCCCGGAGTGGTTGGGGGTTAAGGGCCACGCTGGAGGTGAAAATCACTCTGACAACTCAGGGATTTCAGCTGGAATTCTTCCAATCACAAGCACAGCATCCTAACCTGCTGCACACACTGCCGCAATTTTTATTATTCTGAGAACTGGTCAAAGTCAGAAACATCAGACTATGGAATTAAAGACATGAACCAGGCGGGAATAAATGCTACTAGCTGTCGATAAGTACATATTGTAATATTTAATAGGTGTAACTGCTCATGCATTTTTCAAAATGCTGCAAAACTTGAAATATTAAAAAAAAAAAAAAACATTATCTGCAATGATCCGTAATACATTATTCGCAAGCTGCGAACATACATTAATACTATTTTACAGACATATTTTATTCAATTCCGTAGAGTTCATAAAGCAATGCACCGTGCCTCATCATGTCCCAAGGGCCAATCACGGCAGAGAAATCACAGCATCCTCCTAATAGATCCCACATGCAATTCAAGGGCAAAAAAAAAAAATGTCATATGAACGGGTCGGTGGAAAGATAACAGCCATCAGAGCAACCACAGGGTCAACTGCCAGCGATGCTCAGCAGAGATGAGATCTGCTTTGACAAGGATCGGCTCCAGAAAATGAAGGATATGCTTCAGAAAATTCTATCAGGTTCAATACAGAGGCATTAAAAGCTGCACAGCCTCACAGTCTCAGAGGTTTACTCAGTGTTAAATATCTCCTTTAAAAAGCGATACAAAGATTCAAATGCCATGTATGTATTCATGGCTATGAGAGGATAGTTGAAATCATGAGGACCATATTCTGATCTGGTGAACCCTGAACCTGGAAATCTAAAAATGATAGCAATAAATGACAGTAAACAAATAACAAAATATCACCACTTTAGACAACACTCCACACACACACGTGCAAAAGTCTCGGCGGTATAGATGAGAAGGAGGAGGAGAATCTGGCTGGTAGGTAATTGAAGCCATTTTCACCAGAATGTGACATTTAACCCTATAAAGGATTAAAATCGACATCTGTCTATTCAGAAGGGAAAGAATAACGTTTAGGTTTTAACATCTGAAAAACATTCATACGGGCTTGTTTCTAAAGAACTGCACAGGGAGTTTCAGTCACGGAAAGCCTTTAGCACGGGTGACATTTGAAATATGAAGCCAGCCGTATTAGCATACGCTAATGTGACACATGACACAAACACGCGCCAACCGCAGCAGGTAACTAAGAGCGACAGCTGGCAGTGGGTGGAGAGAAATGCAGCGCATAGTAACAAACTTAATTAATTTATGGAGGGTGATAGTCATTCGTCTGGCAACCGTTCAGTCCGGGGGATTGACAGTCAGGGAGCTGCTGTTTAGGATATTTGGCGATAAGATGCAATCGTGCCACACTGTGGTGAATGCTTCTGTGAGTGTGTAAATTTCAGGATGGAAAATGTCAGGGTCTGCACCCGCCTTTCATGTCTCCTCCCCGTTTGGCCAGCAGGCGTTGCTGGCCCCCTGTCACTCACCTTTCAGCCCCGAAGGGCTTTCCCTGCTCGCTGGCCTGCTGCATGGCTGTGGGCTGATGTGCTGAGCATGTGGCTCAGATTGAAGCGTTGTGGCTTTAAAGCTGGCTAATAACAAGCCTTGTGTGTTTTGGTTTTTTTTTTTTTGGTTTTTGGTTTTCCCTGGTGTTATTGGTAATCAGTGCTTTCCTGTTTTTGGTATTTTTGTATTTCATTTGGTTCCTTGTCTTTTGCCTCTTGTCCCGTTTTCTCAGTTTTCCTTGTTTTAGTTAACCATTAATGTTTGTTAATTTTCCCTCATATCCAGTGCTGTTTAATTGTGACATGCCACACCTGTTCCTTAATTGAGTCCTTGTGATTGGTTAAGTTGGTTATGATTGTAACCTGTACTGCATCGTGTCTTGTTAGCTGTGTATTTAAGTACCTGTTCTGGTTCTGTTCCTCGATGGTTTGTTGTAGTTGTATGTCAGTGTTCAAGTTACTGCTTCTGCTCCTTGCGTTGCTGTTTTCCCTTCCTGTTACCTTCTGATATTTTTGTAGTTAGTTCTTGTTTTTCCCCATTCGCTTTTGACCCCATGTGGTCCTTTTGTTATGCAGTTTATCCAGTGTGTTCAATTTTCCCCAATAAATCCCTTTTTCTTGGACCTTTTAAGCGGGTCGTCACCTTTTTCCCGCCTGCACTGTGCCACCGGAAAGAGGGTTTCTGCTCTAAATGGGACAGGTTTAGAGAGATTTTTCAGGAAAAAGATTTCTGCTAGTTGGATGAAAAATGATTATCTCAAGAAAGTTCCCCCTATAAGTAGGTTAGCAGTGTTGCTACTAAAATGTAATATCCAATGAACTGTTTACAAAATTCACAATAAATGGTGCTGTAGGTTTCACTCGGACCAAAATGGCATTAATGGGACTGTACAAACCCACTCTAAAGCTTTTTAAGGAAACTGGCGTGCAATATGTTCCTGATGTTTCATCTTCATATACAGTACATATATAGGCACAAATAGGCACATATATACATGTACTTGCATTTTTATTGTTTTTAATGCCTAGTTCTGTGTTTAATTCTTTTGCTCATGTATTTACTATAATTTTTTTCAAAAATGGAAAAAAAAATCTTTTATATCACCTGTCCCAGTCAGCAGTCCCTACAGTCACACTCAATTCTATAAACACCTGTCTCCCAATTTCTTAATTAACAAAAAGGAGATATACAGCCCTTCTGCGAATGAAGTCCTTTGATGAGGCATTGAGTTGACACTGTGGTTCTATTCATCTGCAATTGGTTTGTGAACTCTTCCTTGTTTGTCTGACCTTGTTTGTTTCCTTGTTCTTTGCATTGCCCCTGAATGTAGCTTGATTTTTGACCCTGATATTTGTATCTGGTTCCGGTTCTGCTTGTCATTCCTTGGGTGTGAATCATTAAAACTGCTTGCTCTGCACACGGGAATTCGGAACTCTTTCATTATAAAACGTCTCACCATCGTGGCAGGTCCAGCAGAGTGAATATCGAATAGCTAGGAAGAAAGGTTAAACGATCGTTGTCTGCTACAGTCTTCCGCTCCTGCCGTTTTCAGCATTCCAACTCCTTCTTAGTCAACTGTATTGATCTCAATGCCCAAGAGATATTATGAAAATGCAGATAAGTGCAGTTGTTTTCAAAATGCAACGTTCATTCTGTCAAATCCTCAGGGAACCACTACTGTGACTGGCCCAGTGAATACCGGGAATTCCTGGATGTATGCAACCAGGCTAAGGTCACCAGGGTATCATCTATCATTTATCTACTCCAGAACCCTCTCAGACAGGGCTACATCCTCATACTCCTGCCATGGGCTATACCCTCTGTCAATCCATCACGACACACTTCACCGGGGGCACTGCAGGGCTGCCGACCGGCCCGAACTGTGCAGAAAACACAGCCAAACGTGGGCAGCACAGCCAAACAAGAGCAGCACACAGAAACACGAAGCTGAGGCGCATTTGAAAACCACAATCCTCAAGGTTGACCACCTACAGCATTGAGAAGACAATATGCCACACAAATAAAATGTCAGTTTTTTCAATTTTCTAAACAACATTGTTTGATTTAAAGAAATTTAGCATTGATTCTGAAGTCATGGCCTAGCAGACCATGTTCTGCATTGCTGCACGTTCCTTTATTACATCAAGATAATAATAAGGGAGATGTAAGAACTTTTTGTGACTTAACTTCTATGTTCCTCCGTTCATAGCTAAACTGTTGACTATCCATGCTTCTAATTCTATTGTTTTTTGAATTCTCACCTATTTTCTGACCCTTTTCGCTGAATGTCATTCGGGCTTGGTATACATGTGGCTCTGGCTTTTATGTCCGACTCTGGCTTGTGTGTTGACTCTGTTTTCCTGGTTTGTGTTCTGGTGTTTTGCTTATCATTCCTAGGCGCGAGTCGGTAAACCCACTTGCTCTGCTCTTGAGACTTTTGTCAAAATTCCAGGCATCTAATAACTGTCACTGTCAAATTTGCCAAGTCAACCTGTCACACGGAGGCAGGAGGAAACACCAGCAGGAATAACCAACAGACTGAGGCTCACAAGCAGTCACCCTCCTTAGAGTTTCATTTTTGCGTTGCGACACAGTCAATAAAACACAAACGTTCCATGAACATAATCTTCAGGACAGATTTCACGTAGATCATGTTGCTTTCTCAAAATTGAAATGTCCTGCATTTAATTATAGAAATTATGAGAATATATTTAGGGGTCCAAATTTTAAAACACATATAAGGATAAAAACATAAATGAGCATCCTGTCCAGGGTGAACCTTTAGATTCCCATAATTTTCCCTGATCACCATCAAATTGACTGAGTATAAGTTTGCAAAAATGGATGGATGAAATATAAAAGCCAGAACTTTCCATTCGCATTCTTGTTGCTTGCTTTCTGAGTGCCAGCTACTCCTGTAACTACGGAATCAACACTTCACAGGTCTGAGCCTGAGGTCACTGTGTATTTACATAGCATGGCATGCGGGCAGCCGTTACTGACATGCGTGTGCTTTGTCTCTTAGCAACCACATTAACCCCGCAGCTCAAGAGATATTATAATAAATCGGCATAGGAGACAGACATTGGAAGTGTGAACCTTCCAACGCTTGGGTATAATTTAAAATAGCACAAATGTCATTCCTGACACAGACTCAATGGTACGACGGCTGCATGCGAGAGGAAAACAGAAATGGAAGAAGGTTTGGGGTCACAAGAACTGTCAGGCTCAAAGCCGCTGCTGTAATACACACTGGGAAATATAGAAGGGTGTTTTAAAGGGATGCTTGACTTTGGAATAGAAGAACCAACCTACACTAGAAAGATAAACCAGTCTGATGTCGCATGGACTGAAATGGAAAGTATAAACCTGTCATTAAAAATCAACTATTTGAAATAAGATTTTCAAATGATGCATCTCGCTGCTGTTTGTTTTTGAGCTAAAAGTCTCATACATTGCAATGTACTGCGAGGTCTTATTGTTATATCACAGCTGAAACACTTGGATGTAAAACAACATTTTCAGCAGGTCGAGTTGCAGGAGCATTCATTAAAAATGACTTAGAAAGGAAATATCTAATACAAAAAATAAAAAATGCAAGCCAGAAGGCTTTCACTGTCTGTAGTTCCAGGGCAATTCTAGGATTTTTTTAAGTTGACAAGACATAAGAGGGGCTATTATTCATACATAGAGGGCAACCTTATCATTAGCCAATTATATTTTTGGATCAGTGAGTGACAGGAGAGGGATCACTTCAGGTAGCCAATCAGCTTTTGGCTGAGGTCTATATACACCCATGAAGTAGTTTAAGTAGACACACCATGCTCGAGATGAAAGCAGGACATTTTCAGAAATGACTGACCCTTCCACCCAAACACTAAAGGGTCATCGTTTTGTGGAAAGAATTCAGCACTCATCAGCGCGACCCAAATGAGTCTGACCTGAATGTATTAGTGCACAGGATCCCTGAAGCAAAAGTACATTTACATACTTCTCTTTTCAAGAATTGAACATGCAGTTCCTTAGCTGATGAGCTTAGTTGTCTGGAGCTGTGTGAACAAACAAGAACATTAACACGACTTTCAGGGTCACAGATGTATGTTTGTAAGACATATCTCTACATATATGCAATAAACATCCCACAGAGTGTATGGAAACACATACATATACATGCAGAACTCCACTGGATTGTCTGTCTTTCTGTACGATATAGGGCAAAAATTCCCAAATAGTGGAAAAATAGTGGAAAAAATCTTGGTAACTTTTGCTCCGTCGCTCTCTCAGATGCTCTGACGTCCTGCGGCTGACACCGGAGTGCAGTGATACCGCTGCTTTGGTTGTGTCTCTGCCGTTAGCTCCCGCATTTGCCCTCCACGCGGCCTGCTGGGAGAACAGTTGTTCACACAGGAACCCCAAAGATGTTCTGCGTAAAAAGGACCCCCCCGGGTGTCGCTGACTGTAAGCAAATCGCTTTCGTTGTGAACGGGATGCTAAATCAACCATCACGCAGAGGACAGATGTTGCAGACGATTAGCGTCCTTGCTTGTGAGAAGTGGCACCCCATTCGCTCTGGTGCAGAACCTCTTCTGAAGTTCACTGCTGACTTTTTAGGTCCAATTAGCATTGGGGTGCAAGACGAGGCTCTCGAGAGGCTCATGCAGTAGCACTGTCCTTTCAGAGCTTATTTTCTACTGCAGAATGCTGCAAAGCGCCCTCTAGGGAACCGTTGGCTGCTTGCGAGTTTCCAGCTGTCCAAAAGTCTAGCCACCTGTTTAGACATTGAATCATGTGACTTCCGCTGTAAAGAGCAGCCACGACTGCCAGGAATATGGATTGTAGTGCCGGACATTTAATTTCCCAAGAGCTTAACTGGCGCATGCAATTAAGTATTTGAGGTCGGAGACGAAAGTGAAACTAAAATGCTAAACAATATGCAGTACAAAGTATGTTTCACATCGGAAAACATGAATGGATGTAATTCGTCTTAACAGCAGACAAAATTCTTCAAAAAGAAAGCAGAACAGGGACCATGTGCAATTTAATGTCTATCAAATAATGTATGAAAATCTGTGGAGATTCTACAGTATGCCAGTTTATACTATATACAATTCCTTAATATTTCTCTATTGTGTCTATTGTGTCAATACACATATTCTGGAACAATTGTTGTTCTTCTGAAATTTGCAAACTGGGAATCATTTTGCCACTTTATATTAAGTCTTTTATGATGTTTCTAATTAGTAAGGGAGCGTAAATGAGTTTAATGTCTTTTACAATCATTCTTATCCATGATTTGTTTTACTAAAGCCAGTGTGCTAATCCATTTAAAGCCGGCAGTATTGTAACAACAAATCTCTAACATATTGTTTTTACTGTGTATTCTTACTCCAAATGTTTTTATTCCAAATAAATTATTGGGCTTTTTAGAATTAAATTGTTTAATTAATTCATATAACACTCCATGAAAATAAATTGAACTTTCTAACATTAAAAAACTAGTCAGACAATCACCTCTCAAATCACATAATACAAGAACATTCACTGTATCAAACCTCTACCATAACTTAAACAATCTTGTATCTTGCATAAACACACAATAGATGCCAAGTCTAGTGGCCTTACGTCTGCTGCATCTATTAAATTAATTTGTTTTGCTTGGTTATTCAATCACATAAGCACACAGGGGACCATCAAAGTATTTGTGGTGTAAAATTCTATAAATAATTACAACAGCGTCATTTTCACATTCAGGAACTATAGGGAAAAAACCAGCACACACCTCTCTGACAGATCAGAAAGACTCTTCAGGAAGTAGCTGTAGATTTGTTAATGACTACTGTCGTCTTTGAGCAGAAGATTCCATGAACAATGTCCCTTACATCTTTGGAAAATGATTTAGGACAGATGTACATGCTAGTGCCTTAAATTAGGGGCTCCCAACCTTTCAATGTCCACGGTAAAATGGCCTGGGGGGACAGACTGGCGATGTCATAAGTTTAACCGATTCCATTTTTTTTCAGATACAAACAGAATGTATGAGGGTCATAAAAAATGAAAATTTATATTTGGAAATTACCTAAGTCCTCTGCATTCCGACGTCCAATGGAATGCTGACCATGGATTGGTACCGGATGTTGGGAACCCCCACCTTAAACCACTAAATGAAGCTTTGCAATAAGCTCCACAACCTTTGATCTCCACCCAAGAGATAAGTGCATTCCTTGGGTACCCCAGTCATACTGTAAACATACAAGCCCAGTATATTCTGAAGTTTGTCAGTGGCACATGTCAAACTGCGATCCTGAAGTTCAATGACAGCCTGGTCATTCTGTGCTGGGATGAGCTACCAGGCAATGGCACAGGGGTGTCCAAAACAAACCAGGATGAGATGTTGACATTCCATTTCTGTCTCAGCTGGATTCTGGTCTAGAAAAATTCAAGTTTACAATATATGTGCAGGAAAAACTTTATGTGTGCTTATAGCAAAGTCAGCTGTGAAACAAGATCTGACCTGGGGTAATTCTAGGAGTTTGAAGGTGGGAGGCATAAGAAGGGACATAATTCATACAGAAACCAACCTTATCATTAGCCAATGATATATTTTGAATCAGTGAGTGACAGGGAAGGAGGCACACTGGGGGCCAATCAGCTTTCTGCTGGGGTAGCATGGCCCTGCCCCTACAAAAACTTTCAAAATAAATAGCAGCTCTTCTATCAGTTTAATGTGCAACATGTAAGACTGAGCTGCTATAACACTTCATTTACTCCATCCATTGTTCCTTACCAATACCGTAGGAAGCAAAAGATCTGTGAGCATCAGAAGAGCTCTGAAGCATGACTCTGAAGAACAAACACAACACAGAATTTATAAATTCTCTGAGTAGTGTTTCTTAACCTGCTCTTCGGGGGACCCCCATACGGTCCATAATTCTGCTGCCTCCCAACTCCCAGCCAATGAAGACACCAAGTAACTGGTACAGGTATGTTTTAAGCTGGAAGGGAGAAAAATGTGGACTGGCTGGGGGTCTCTGAGTACTGGGCAAAGAAACACTGCTCCACAGCATATAAAACATTATTACGAGGATTTAGGTATGATATTAGGTAAGATATCATTATGAAGTTAGACTACCACCAGACAGGGGTGTAGCTAAAAATTCTAGGCCCCCTGACTTGGATGTGACTTCCGACTCCATGATAAGACCCTGAAGGTTGCCAAGGGTTGTGTGGCTGTCGCTGATGTTCCTTGAATAAGGTGTTTCATCTAGCAGGGCACCCTGGAATATATCTAGAAGAGCCGCAGTGCATGACTTGGTGGCAACTCCAGTCTGTACTGGGAACTGTGGAGGACAGCTGTGAAGGTTCTGAGGGCAGATAAGGAGGCATTTATTAGATGAATCTATGAGCAGGTGACACACCATCTGTGGTCTAGTGACCCATGTCCTGCTTACATAGGAATCAAAGCATTGCGGACATCTGAATCTGTTCCTTGGAGACATGCACCTGTCGTATCTGGGGTGAACTTCTCCAGGCTGGTGGTAAGACTGTCCTCCTGGCATTGCAGGCAATCTTTGCTTCCATCTGGGTGCCAGGCATCATCTATTGATTTGAAAACAAGACTGGTAGTCCCTACCTGGAAAGGGAAGGGTGATCACCTGGATTGCAGCAACTACAGGGGGGTAACACACAGTTCCGGGTGAGGTCCTTGCTAGGGTCATCCATAATAAGATCCGTGATCACTTGCTTGCCTTCCAGCAACTGGAGCAGTCTGGTTTTACGAATAAGAAGTCTACCATCGACCGCATCCTTGCACCGAGGGTCCTCACCGAGCGCAAGTGCGAATATCGGCAGAGGTTCTTTGCAGCCTTTGTTGATTTTCATAAAGTGTTTGACTCAGTTGATCGAGTTGCCCTGTCAGACATCCTGAGACTTCTCGAGATCCCCCCAAAGTCACTGGACGTCATGGCTGGCCTGTACACTAGTACTGTCAGTGCTGAGGGAGAACCACCACGTTCTTCCGAGTTGATTATGGGGTTCGCCAAGGGTGTGTTCTTGCTCCTACTCTGTTCAGTGCTTGTATAGACTGGGTGTTGGGCAGGAGTGTGGGGTCCAGCGGCTGCGGAGAGTCTGTTTTTGAAGAAAGATCTACTGATCTTGACTTTGCCTACAATGCTGTGATCTTCACGGAGTCAATGGAGGCTCTGATCAGGGCTCTCGAGAGACTGAGCGAGGAGTCGGAGAGTCTGGGATTGTGAGTGTCCTAAATAAAAACCAAGATCCACTTCTTTAATAACTTCTTAGGCACAGCCATCAGTAGTGTGTCTGTCTGAGGGGAGAATTTCAACCTCGTTGAAAGATTCACTTACTTCAGCAATGACATTCATGTCTCTGGTGACTCTTTCTATGTAGCCAGTACACGGATTGGGAGCGCATGGGGGGGCATGAGGTCGCTGGAAAGGGGTGTGTGGCGCTCCCGATATTTTTGTAAGTGGACGAAGGTCCAAGTCTTTAGAGTCCTGGTGCTCCTTGTCTTGCTGTATGACTGTGAGACATGGACACTATCCAGTGAGCTAGGACTAAGACTGGACTCCTTCAGTACTGTGTCTCTTCGGAGAATCCTTGGGTACTGATGGTTTGACTTTATGTTGAATAAGTGGTTGCCACAGGAGTCCCAAATGAGGCACATTACCTGCAATGTGAGGGAGCGTCAGTTTCAGCACTATTGCCATGTGGTGCGTTTCCCTGAGGGTGATCGTTATTGCTGAGGACCCAAGAGGCTGGACCAGGCCAAGGGGACGCCCACATAACACCTGGCTCTGGCAGATGAGGAGGGTGGGACTGGACCGTGTGTCTGCCTGGGGGGGGTCGCCAGCCAGGGTCCCAAGGAGTTTTGTCATGTGGTGGGTGCAGCAATGCGCTGCATCAGCACATGCTCCCCAACCTGATCTGACCTGACAAAATATTACCTTGCCCTCCCTACCCATTTTATACATTCAAGGGCCTCTGTAAAGTGCTGCCCCCTACCGATTCTGCTGGGGTACCAAGGCCCCAATTGCACCCCGTCACCTAAAACATTAACAAAAACAACTTCAGAGATTCTTGCCTCGGATGGCAAGATGAGGGATTTCTCCTGTGATGGAGTCATTTTCAGTATTTTCCAAGTCCATTTTCGAAGGAAGAGGTCAGCCTTTCCTGGAAACATTTTCCCAAACCCTGTGTCAAACTGATAAACAGGACAAAATGCAACAGTCACTGTGACACCGAAGAGACTTAAAAGAGCTTCTCTCAGCAGTGTTGAGAGCCAAGAGATTGTGGTTTGTAATGGCAAGGCCTCTGGATTTGATTAAAAGATGCTCTGTCACTAAAACCAAAATTAACAAGCCCAAAATTTATACTTGCAGCTAAGAGGATTTAACAGAACTATATACATAGTGAATACACAGAACTAAATGTCATCACCTAAACATTCCTGTGGTACTCGTAAAATCTATAGTGGCCACAGACCATGCATGTTCAGTACAACACTTTAGTGCTTCATTCTGAATTATTTATGCATTTTTATTCAAAGCAACATACAACTGAGAAAGCAGAGTCTGGTAATCCTTGAAGGAGGGTTAATAACCTTGCTCAAGGGCACAACAGTGAAATCACTCTGCTGACCCTGGAATTTGAACCGGTGACCTTCTGATCATAGGCCCAGCATCCCAACCCACCAAGCCCCCCCAATACAATGAATTATCTAGGATTCAGATGGTTGTGTGCAGCATGCATGCATAATAAGCATGGCATTCTACAAAACAAGGTTACTACTCAAAAATATCTTCGACCATGGGTCACGTGCTTGCAATCCATAACTTATGACTGCAGTAGGTTTTCTCCATGCCTGATTTGATAGTCACAAGGTACTCCTACTGTCATGTACGGCAAGGCACAGACCAGGGAAGCAGGAGAAGGAGATGAGGACTGGAACAAAAAGGGTTTTAATTAGCACATGAAGGGGCATACAAGACAGAAACGCTAGAAACCACACAACAATGCAATGACAGAACTAGGGAATCTCTGACGTGACTTAAATACACCAAACTAATAAAGACAACTCGAACAGCTGGTGAACACCTGAGGTTAACGAGGGGGGCGTGGCACAGGAGGATCAGCACCAAGGGAGTAACTTTGGCTGGAACATTGGGGGGGTTCAGGTCTCCACCCATTACAGGGGAAACATGATTATCGGGGAGGTTTTGTTAGCTGGTTTTGATTTATTGGGGGGGCTACAACCCCCCCCGTAATTTACGCCCATGATCAGCACAATCAGGGTGTGACACCTACGTGGGTTTCTTCCTTCTGATCTCAGACTTCCACTCCACAATCTCCTTCTTTGGGCATTTCCAGTGTAATGCAAACTCGCGAGGAATCGCTGGTCCTGTCTCATTTATGCTGACAGCGTCACTGATAATCATAAAGACACCTCTTTAGATTTCTTAGCTTGATCTCAATGAACACGCTGTGGGACACTGGATCATAAAAATGCTCATAAATTATAACAAAACAGACATTTGTTATTGTTTTTCAAGAGCCACTATTGCCCATGCAGTTTATGTATCCAGCAGGTTTTCTATCATACCTGAAGAATCTCTCCTTGGGGGTAGGTAGGATTAAAATCCTTCATTTTGTTGTGCCATCATGATCTTCAGTGATGGAAAAACTGTTACGATGCATCTAGCCAATATCAGTTTGTCAGCACTGGGTCTGTAACCCAACACATAATACTGAAAACATTTACTTAAAAGTTTGACAATAAAAAAATACTCAAACTGTACTGTCAAGAGATTACAATGGTAAAGCAATGGCATCATCATAATTATGAAATGCTATTACACACATCCTTCAGAACATTATAGAAATTGAAACTACTGTACTGCAGTCTTACCGTCCAAGCTGAAATTGCTTAGGTAGCATTATACCCAGGTACAAAGCAGTCTCTTTTGAATTCTGCTTACTCCTCATTTATTTTCAATTGCTGATAGTAAAAACCAGCAAAAAAGCCTAAATTCACCATTTTGCCCTAAAATATTTAAATAATGCTTTTGCATAATTGTTATCCATGTCTAACAACAGACACAAGCATAATACTGTAGTTAAAGATAACTCAAAAGA
Source organism: Hyperopisus bebe (assembly GCA_026777045.1). Lineage (NCBI taxonomy): Eukaryota > Metazoa > Chordata > Actinopteri > Osteoglossiformes > Mormyridae > Hyperopisus > Hyperopisus bebe. The sequence continues at coordinate 20,023,127 of JAODJW010000038.1, forward strand.
TATGAATCTTGGTTTTGGTGCCCTTTTCCCATATATACTGACGATTTCCATTGTTAGTCTTTCAAATTAATGTTTGTTGATTGTTGTGATCAAACTGACTTACTTTAAATAGAAAAACCTGTAGAACTGGATGCAGTAACAGTGACAGGACTATGTACCAAGGAATTTTTAGAAATATTTCCCCAATTAATTCATTCGTGAACAGCATACACATTTACATTTGGATCACACTGCTATTCCAGACCAACTTCTATTTCCAATTTAAAGAGACAGTTTGATCCGATTCTGGTCCTACTTATCCCATGAAATTCCATGATTCCTTGTTTTTGCCATTTTAGCACGGGTAGGTGGTCCTGTGGTAGAATTTTCACAGCCTACATTATAATTAGAACACTTCATTAACATGATACAGACCACCTGTTGTGTGTTGTTTGGCTTGATTGACCTAAATAAAGCTTGAAACTTATCAAAGTTTTGGACATTCTTGTTGAGGTTTGCAAAAATTAATTCGTTAAAATCAGCATTGAATTTTAATGTTCATGGACACTCTGGTGTGTAAGGCATTTATCCCTTGTAGACATCAGTTCTTTCTCCAGTACCCTTCAGATGATGTATCTCCTTGCCACCAATCAGAAGAGCCACCAAATTTTTGAACATTCACCAAAAGTGGCTTGGTCTGAATTCAGGGGCCACATCCTTCAAAGGAAGCGGTCTACAAAAATGTCTAACAGAAAGCACTGGTAAATGGGATGGTCTGGCCTACAGATATTTTCCTTTTTGCGTTGCCAGCTGTTCCCACCGCTCCTATCGCCAAGCCGGGACACGCTCACTTTACCTCAGCGATATTTATCTTGGGATTTGTTGGGCTGTGAAGGATCCATCGAGTGGACCCTTGGCAACTTGGGAAAAGGATGCATTTCTAGACCGCATTTGATGGAGCCTTTGAAATAGGACAGCCTTGTCACAGCACTGTGACGCATTCAGTCTTGAATGTAGCCTGAGAAGGATGCAGCCCCTGAATTTAGACACAGCCAATGTCTAAAAGGGCTCCAATCACCCTCTCCCAGCATAAAACATCACGAACAATTTGGGCTTCTATGGTGATTGATTCTTCAGCAAAAGGAAACAAGATCCCAAACTGTTTGATCCTGTTGACCAGGGCTGTAAATTAAGCTCACCTAGTTGCACAAGGCGAATAGTTTCAGCAAAGGCAATTTAAATCTGGGTTTCTGTTCAGATCATTAGTTTATTATGATGACTGACTCAGGTTATGAATTTATATGGTTAACATTGCACGTCTCTGTTTGTTTGCATTGTTGAGACGTGCAATGTTGACCATATGAATTTCCCCTGAGGGGATAATAAAGTTTACCTTGACCTTGACCTTGACCTTGTTTCTGGAATGGAAACTCCAGAGTTCTTAATTGTTAAATCTGCTTTCTGGAATACCTCCTAGGAGACTGTCGGGTACTGTGTAAAAAATCACCTAGCTATTGCTAGGTAGCAGACCTGTTTACCTATGTGGCTTCTTACAAAATGGAAAACAAAGAGGTTCATCCAAGAGATTCATCCAACTCTCATTCACATAAACAATCAAAAGAACTGAGATGTGAGAGTGTCAGCAGGCAGACACTGGCAACCAATTTGCAGCCTGCAAGGTGATTAGCCAAATATTTAATGCAAAAGTTGTTGCAGTAGTGGTAACAAAAAACGGTGCTGTTAATTAGCACGTTATCTTTTAGAGTGCATCTTCCTAAAATAAATCATAGCTCAGCTAAGAGTGCCAGACCTACTGTAGCCAAAAATCCATTTTCTGAGAAAATTATATTTATTTATTTGGCAGGTGGGTTTTATCCAGAGTGTCATACAATTGAAAAGGCAGGTTTAGCTCGCCCCTGGAGCAATTGAGGTTAAGGGTCTTGTTCAAGGTTCCAATAGTGGCATAACTCAGCTAGCCAAGGGATATAAACCAACAACCTTGTGATCAAGGGCACTGAGTTCCAACTTGCAGCGTCACATGGCAGGGAATGATCATATATGATCTGAGCAACATACTCAACATGAATTAAATGTTTGACAACAGATGCAGCCTGGTTTTATGTTCGCATATGCATAATAACTCGGGAACAAAAAGCACAAGAAAAAGAACCGTTCTAGCAGTGAAATCCAACACAGCTGCCAATAATTGAGCACAAAAGGGTCACAGGCAGATAGGGGTAAAGTCACTCAGTTTCCAGGAAAGGAATTCAATCCACAGCACCATGTAGAGAGAGAGAGAGAGAGAGAGAGGGAGAGAGGGAGAGAGAGAGAGAGAGAGAGAGAGAAGCCCAGTCAGACTGACGAAGAGTGCTGCTCTGATTGTTAGAACTTGATATCATATGGTTGCTGTGCTTAATTACGCAGAAAGCAAACTGTGCTTAACGGATTATCCTGCATCGCAGTGGGCGACCGTTAATATGTCAGGCCGCATTGTGTGGCGTCCTGTGTTTGCAGGTGGGCTGTCTGCTTCATCTCAGACCAGTTCTATCGGCGGAGCCCTCTCGGAAGTGCACTAGACCTGAATCAAGCTATTGCTCATTTTAGAAGCTGTTTTGTTAAAAATGCCTAATTGGACAATTGATCCATGCAGTCCATCATCGCTTATCCAATGGGTCAGTGTTTTCCTATCCGGTCCTCAGGGACCCACAGGCAGTCCATAGTAGGGAGCTGGGAGGGAGAAAAAACGTGGACTGTCTGGCAGGGAACTGGGAGGGAGCAAAAATGTGGACTGTCTGGCAGGGAACTGGGAGGGAGCAAAAATG
>JAODJW010000038.1:20038837-20063401 GCA_026777045.1 Hyperopisus bebe
CCCCTCCCCCCCCCCCCCCCCCCCCCCCCCCCAAGGACTCTGCCAGCTGTATGAGGAAGTGCACCCTTTTTCTTAGTGCACCAGTTTATTCACACTCATTGATGCATTTGCTGCATATTCTCTGATAGCTCCTAGGACCCTCTTGTTGGTGACCTAGGTGTCAATCACCAGAACTTTAAGTTTTTTAATATGAACGTCTGCATGAAAAAGGAACTTAGATTATTAACACTGGGATGTCTTTCAGTATCCTAATAAAAACTATGAGAATTCATGGCACTGTATAATGTAATGAGCCTGTCTGTCAAATATGGATTTTCTACTATGTGTATCCCCTCCAGCTGTTCCAGAATGCATATAGCTGGGGCATTTTTATTAGTGATGCATGGAGCAGAATCATCAGCTCAAGGCAAATGACAGTTTTGATTTTGGAGGGCCAACACTTTAGCTAAAACGATTAACTAAAATAATGACCCTGCACTACTGTTACTGCAGAATAGGAAAAAAATGTTAAACAAGTTAACTATTTGTCTCCCAAATGCCATGACTTTTGAGAAATCCCGTAGCTTACATTTTTTAAACTGTTCAAATTTTACGTGGTTGCTTTAAGATGCAATAAGCATTAAGTATCTCATTCAAGGCTTCAACGGAAAATCCCCTCTTGGGATTTAAACCTGTAATTATTGGTAACTAATTCATTTATTTAACTGCACAAAACTACTTTACAATTTAAGAGAGGTTGTATTAAAGGTTGATTCCACTTGATTTCATAAATCTAAGGCGTGTTGTATAAAAGTCTTGTGTTCCAGGGACACATTATTAGCTACACTATGGTAGATCTGCAATCACATCTTGTTTGACCTCTCGGGATTCTACAAAGTTTTAATTCATAATAATAAATCTAGAGGGATGTGATTGCTTGGCAACGGGTAGTAGCTGCAGCAATTCTGAAGGGGACCAATCACACGCCTCCCTCCCTGCAAAAGCCCTGTGTTTTCTGCAGAGCCGATTGAGTATTTTCTTCTGTATGTTGCAACACATCTATCCATGAAGGGTGATTTATGTGTCAGCTTAAAATAGACGTCAATGTAGGGTATAATGGTGCAGATGTGACCATTTATCTCTTGATACAGTCACCTGACAGCAGTGGTAGATCTTCAAGGACAGAGGTTCATGTTATACTGTAAAAATGCCTAAATCACTCCCCCAAATGCACAACAATGCCTATTACTTACTTATCAAATAAATTGTACACAGAATGAAAGCATTTAATAGACCCATTAATTTGAAAAACATCTCAGTTGTGCGGTCACAGAAAATTATTGCTGGATAAATATGACCACCTTATACTACAAACAATGAATAGGTCTGGGACAAAACAATAGAGGATTTCCGTCAGCTCTTAATGAGAAATGAGTGCTATTGCATAGCTGTTGTGTTACATAATTTGTGCTGTGCTCAAATCTGGACTGTGTAAAAATCGGTTGCACTTAAGCCGAGTTTAGCAGCAAATGAGATGGCAGTTGTATTCATCGTTCTGCATGACAAGAAGGACACTGCAGCTCTCTTTGGGGCAGGTAATAAATTCAACCAGGAGCTCAAAATGAAGTCTTTTTATCAGAACACGTTTGTGCAAGTAAAACTCCCATAAGCTAAATACTGGCATTTCTAGTATTAATCAAATTACTTCATTTTCTAGACTGAACGCTAATCAAAGGTATTTTCTCTGATATCCCGCCCACTAATTTTAGTAGCCAGGGAAGTCCCTCACTGAACCTACTGTACTTGTGTGTAAAGAAAGTATATATATTTTTTATTCTGTGTGTAAAAAAAATGCACCTCTAGTGAATTCTAAAAGCCCATGTATAATTCACTATTGTTCCATAAGAGAGTAGGGTGAAGACAGGGTTACAAAATATGCTATTATCTGAAAAGGGTCATGGGACTCTAGCAATGACAGAACTGAGGCAGAAGTGTTCACGAATTAGCTTTGAATTTAAACAGAGCACAGTTACACCCCTCGGCATTGCAACAAACACGATCGCTTCCGTCAAGAGAACCATGCCCCGTGGCTCCCACCTTTGGCTTATTTTTAGGATTCGCCGCCGACGTGAAGACAGTCTCGCATTCCCAGCCTACTGCTGCGCGATGCTCTCACCAATGAGGTCATAATGAGATATGGGAGGAGGGGACTCAAAAAGGTCACAAGCGATTGGAGGCCTCACAGCAAAAAGCGGCGGCCGCTTCTGATAAATCCCTTCAGGGAAAAGGTCTGCAGGGTCGAATAAATCTGAGCTTCAGAGGCCTGTTGGTTTTTTTCAGAATGCAAAGCACCCTTCGCTTCGGAAGTTAATACGAAACATGTGAACTCGAGTCTGATGCTAAATCTTGCATGCGTGCTTGAAATGATTGCGACAGCACTCTTGTGTAAATACCATCCAGATTACAATGTATGTAGAGTTTTACAAAGTAACAAACAGTATTGTTATCCAGCATACTCATATATATGCAGTATATATATGCTGGGCTCTTGTGTGTGCAGCTCCCAGTCTGTAAACCATTTCATTTGTTAATCAAATTTGTGCAATGAATCATTTTTGAATCAATTTTACAACATTGTACATTAAGACAGCTCTGTGGCAAGGGTTCAGTCTTCAAAGAGTGCCAGCAACACTGCATGCTGCATATACAGGGGGGGGGGGGGAGAAAAACATCACATGAAAAGGGACTTTAACTTTGAAGTAATGGAATCACTATTACAAACGCACCTTCAAGGTGAATCGTATTAGCTTGAAGGCCAATTAACGGTATGTCAGTTACGAAAAAGGTCTGCCAGTGAGCACTGCCGAAGCGATTTTGAAAGTAACATCGGGCAACCAAGATTGTGATTGCAGGTGCGGTGCTTGTAAAGATGATGGTTACAAGTAGAAGCTAATTGACATAAACAAATTGATATTTGACAGTGGCTAAAAAACACAGAAATGACCACAGAACTGAATCAGTGCCTCTATCATCCAGCTTCAACAAAAACTATGTCGTCAGCTTCATAAAGCTTGCATTATTACAGAGCTGCCATTAAACTGGTTCATATCAAATACTTTCTGTCAAACACTGCCCCCTACTGTACAAGTGGGGAGTCAGGGCCCTTGGCACAGGAACAGACGCAGTTCCAGCACTGCTTTAATGTTGAGTGTGATGATGCAGGCACATGACTGAGCTGAATGGCTGCAGCTGTGTACAGGGTAAACATTTACACACTCCATTAGAAGCCGACTGCTCTAAATCAGAGTTATAGAGCAGGCAGAAGGAGGTTCAGGAGTGGGTTTTGTGCCTGGTCCCCCCCCCCCCCATGGCCCATTTACGCACAGGAGGAGATCAGGCTTATCCATCCTCAATAACCGCTTATCCAATTAGAGCGGCACAGAACCGGAGCCTATCGCGGTGCGCTGAGGGCTGGCGACGACTGAGAGAGGATGCCGCTTCATCACGGGCTCCATCGGGCCACTGACACGGCTGCTACAGACGCCGCACCCGGAGGCTCGAACCTATTTTTGGGATGCCCCGCTGCCAGTGAACACAACTGTGCTTTCCCTTCTGGCAGCTCAGAGTCCTCCTGCTGATGAGGTCAGAGTCAGGCCTCCAATCAGACCTTAACTTTGCTCGGAGTCCTCCTGCCGATGAGGTCAGAGCCAGCCCTCCAATCAGACCTTAACTTTGCTCGGAGTCCTCCTGCCGATGAGGTCAGAGCCAGGCCTCCAATCAGGCCTTAACTTTGTTCGGCAGCGTGTGCACGGAAAAGCAGCCACAGGATGCAGAGTCAGTCAGTCCCCAGCTGCTTTTCCTAAACTGCACATATATACAGCATCACTGATTGCGGCCAAATGATGATACGCCATGTTTTTTTGGGGTCTTTTCAATCTGGCTGTGTATAGGGGTGCCGCCAGACATTCCGGGCCCCATGAAAGCATATCATGTTGGGCCCATTATGTTACAAATTTTTTAGGGCCCCTGTCTCTCATTTTTTTACTAGTAGCTTGTGACAGGCATAATGATGAATTATGCCAACAACAGACTCATTCGTTGATGGAATTTGTTTTAAAATAGTGCATTATAGATGTTAATTATGCAGGAAAACAAGTGTTGTTATACCACAATATTAATTATGCCAATATGGTAATTTATCAGTAATATCGCCCAACCCTAATTGGGTCTAGGTTATGGTTAGTGCTGAACTACCATCAGGGCTGCCTATAGACAGGAGTAATCAATGCACTGTCAGTGCCCCCCCCCCCCACCACCACCCTTGGCAAATTCAATCCGTCCATGACAAGGAGCCTCAATTCAATTCCAGTTTTGCTCAGGATCCAAAAAAGGGTCTACCTATGGCTTTGTGTGGAAATTTATCAACTCCATTCATCACAGTAATTTCTAGTGACTTCAGCTTGCCTTTCAGACTGTTTCCTGTAATCGTCCTGGCTCCATATAGCCTCCTGTGTTCTGTAGAGATTAACGTTTGTTACATTAGTGGCCACTCCAATGCTTCCAGTGAACGTTGACTGCAAGGCTGATTTATCACGTTCTAACCCACACAAGGTTTGTGGTTCCTTAGAATTCAAAGGCAGCGTTTGGGTTTAATGGAGACAGACAGGCCAACTGCTGAAGATGATGGGTTTTGGACAGAAGAACAAGCATGGTGTAGTGGATCATGTAAGAGCAAGAACACTGTACGGAATTCGGAATCCAAGACATGCAACAGAGTGAGCATTTTAAGTTGATCACAATATTAATCAAATTTGTCAAATTTGCCTCATTGAAACCTATATGTCAAGGCGGGCAAGCACGGCAGCAACGGAAGCACGGGAATCCAGGAATCAGGGGTAAACGCAGGGTTTATTCAAGGGATAACACGATCGGGAGCACAGGGCAACATTAGCGGGGGTGGAGATGTTAATGATAAGACTAGGGAAACATACTCGAACACGGACTTAAATGCACAGGAATCAGGAAAACAATTCAAAACAGCTGATCACACAGGGATTCCATATGAGGTTAACGAGGGGGTGTGGCACATAGGATGGTTGGACAAGCAGGATGTGACACTATATTTGATATGGTAGGATGTTTAATTCCTTTACTCTGGTTACTCATGAATTGAAAGAATATTTACGGCAAATGAGCTGTTCAGTTTTGTATGCAAAACATAATAATTACCTACATAAGCACCTGCTTTTCCTGGTAGGAAAAGAATACACTTAAGTAATAATTACTAATGGGTTCTAAGCAGGATCTTTGTAGTCAGGCATTATTGTACATATGGACATGTGTAGGTTAAACAGAACTTCAGCTTATTCATTAGAACAGTTCTGGGGATTTTGCAGAGATACAGCACCATGGTACCACCAGTAGACCGAAGTTTCCCAAAGACATGCATGATCGTTTCATGGGCATACAGACAATATTATCTGAAATTAAAGTAGTTTTTCTAACAAAAGCCAGAACAAACAGCTTAATTTGAGATGCTTTTTAAAGATTTAATCTCTAACTCATTTGGGCCATCCATCCATCCATCCATCTTCGAATGATCCTGGTCAGGATTGCGGTCCCATATGGTTCTTCGACCATAAGTGCCACCTGCGTTCTCTGTGGCCTAGATGTCTGTGCCTGTCTTTGGAAAGTCGAGGGTTCAAATTCCTTGCCAGCAGAGTAATTGCGTTGCTGATGGGCCCTAGAGTAAGGCCCTTAAGCTGAAAAACTGCTGTGGGACACCATAAAGATGGCTGACCTTGCTTCCTGACCCCAGAGTTCATTCTCACAGGAGAGCAAAATGGGATATCTGAAAACTATAAAATTCCTATGTAACTGCTCTTGTACATATGGCAGGTAAAGTCTCATGGCAAATGGCAAATAAAGTATCAATATCATATCAACATCCATCCACCCATCCATGTTCTTGTGCCTGGTCCAAAAATACTTGAATGCATTGAGTTTATTATTTGATAAACAGCACCACCATCTGGATGATCTGAGGCAGTTTGATACCCTGAAATGAGGCGATGATTTGACAACTGACAAGTTGTTTTTTTACTGTTACAATTTCTAAGAGCCAAAACATAATTACCGATATTAACAATTTATAAAAAAAATCATAATCAAGTATTAATATTTGATATAATTGTGTACCATAAAATCACATCGCATAAATATTGTGAAACTTCATTTTTATGTCAGATGCTTGTTTCTGTTAAATGGTAATCATGCTTTGATTTTAGCATTGATCATGAAGATTTTGGATTTTAGGGTTAATACAAGTGCAGCTAGTTCACTTGTAATTTACATAGTTCTTAAAATTGATTCATTGATTACTGAAAATGCAAAACCTATTTAGCCAAAAGTGCCACTAAATTTATACTTAAAAATCCTTAATATTACATGAGCATTGTAAAAATACACTTACACTCTGGTTAAGTAAAAATTATTTAAAAAATACACTACTTTTACTATTTATAACTGGAATTCATATTAAATGCATTAATAAAAATGTATTTTATCTCTGTCTCAGGATTACAGTAAATAACAATAATAATAAATTGATCCTTCATGGTGAAATTCTCCTTTCACCTCCCCCATCTTGCTCTCCATAGGACACATAGGTGTGACAAAGCTTAGCAGCTAAGGGCAGCAGTACCCATGGAGCTGGGGGTTAAGGGCTCAAGGGCCCACAGGCATGACTATCCTGCAAAAACCGGGTTTGAACCAGCGACCTTCTGATCTCAGGGAGTGAGGCTTAGCCTGCTGTGCCACACAGTGCCTGACTGCATATGCTTATGTATACAGGAATGAGGTTCATTATCTTCCCTCCAGCAATTTAGTCTTCCAAAGACAGCAAAGTGCCAATCCCAGGCAGCCTAATGTGCTACAGGGTAGAGGTACAGCCCAGACAGGAAGCCCATCCACTGCAGAGCGCAGACAGGCATGCTAATTAGATACCTGTTAGCCTAACTGCATGTCTCAGGACTGAGCGAGGGAGCCAGAGCGCCCAGAGGAAATGTATATAACAGGGTGCGGACATGCAAAATCTCCGCAGAGAACATAGGCATTCAGACCCCCACAAACCATCCTGCTTCCCCTTTCATTATCTACATCAGTGGTTCTTAACCTTTTTTGAGTCAAGGACCGCTTTTTGAATCTGGTGAAAGCTACGGACCCCCTCCCGAAAACATCCATGTAAGCACATAAACTCAGTTTTGCATGCCATGAATATATTTTATTGAACTTTGGCTCATACGCTCAAACACATTCAAAACAAAACTGCCGCGGCGTTTGCGCTACTATTTCACCAGATGGCAGTATTTCCTTCAAATTGCGTCCAGTCATTCCTTCAACTTGTCAGACACCATAGTATGATCCATTTACAGCACAGGTTTTGGGATCCCCAGTGTCAATTAGACTTTTTTCTTTCATCAACTGTATTTATATGCAAAATAATAAACAATTAATTTCTTCTGGTCCACATCGTGATAACTATAAGTTTGTTGTATTACCTTTAAGAAGTGGGTATCATGTCGTTTTTGTCATGTTCTGACTATTAAATGCCATGGGACAGAACTGCTTTAACGATTCAGTTGAACCATTTATATTAGTGGGAGAAGAACATATAGCATTGTCTGTCTCCTCCATTAGCATAGACCGGGTGACGATTAAGTATTGCTATTACGGACGGTCCATTTATCTGCGCTGCTGCCGCAGAGGTCAATACATTTTTCATCATCTTCAACCGTGACAATAAAATGACAACCGTAATCGGTCACTATTAAGTGTGCGCGACTATGCGCTTTGTGAAATTTACTAAGGCCCAATATGGGTCGCTGCAGCTGAATCAATGTCAGAACAAAACAGCACCATTTAGCAGGGGGGCGAGGAAATTAGGGGGTTACAATAGGATTTTTGTTCCCGCATTGTAGTATATGGGAAGTGTGCAGGTTATTTAATAACATTAACAATTAGTATTGTTGTATCTCCATATATCACATCTCTATTGCCATTAGGCTACATTATTTCAAACGTGAGATTGCTGGGGAACATTTTTGTCATCTTCCTAATGCTGAAACTGTCACCAAAACACTCTTTATGTATATGAAGCATTTTAGGAATAGAAGAACCATCCCTATATAGGCGAAATATGCTATATCTCAATCTTTTAATAATTTATTACTGTATGAACTGTATGCGCGTGTTCATATTTTTTTCTAATTCTTTATCCTGTGAGGACAGATGTTGAGAAGACAGCTCTCAGAAATAGTGAAAATGAAAGGGGTGAAACTTTGTGTTTTGATTTTATTTTCTTAGGTTCCTTGGGAGGTGTTCCATAAAGCAGCGGGCATTTATCAGTTAACTGGGTTAACTTAAGCTCTAAGTCATGATTGCCCAATTAGAGTTTAGGTAAGGAGCATTCCTATCGGACAATCATGACTTCTATCTTAAGTTAACCCCCCCGCTTTGTGGAACACCCCCTGGATTATAGCATAGCACTCCCCAGGGTTCTCCAGTTTCACCCTACAGTCTGAAAATATGAATGGAATGAACAGTCTGAAAACAGGTGAACTGGACTTGCCAGATTGTCCGTAGGTGTGAATGGTGTGGTCCCCTTGCCTTGTGCCCGAAGTTTCCAGACCCACGCGACCCTGCAAAGGAGGACAAGCGGCTATAGAAAATGGATGGATGGATGGAAGTCCCGAAGATCGCCCCTTGCTTTAAAAATAGAGTTACCTGGAATGTTGGATAAAGATAAAGGAAATATGAACGACTGTGCATGAACACAAACAATAAAGCTATTTATTATTATTTTTTTTTATTATTTAAAACCTCAGTTATCAATCACTAGCGAGTTTTACCTACCTGTACGTCAGCCGTTTTCCGCAAATATGGATCTGTGTGCCAACGGGCGGAGAAACAGAAATACGCAATTAGAATTATGGGGGGATTAGACCGATTAACAAGCAGTTTGATAGTGTGCCTCAGGAACTAATTAATAGACAGGATGATAATGAAGCCACACGAAATAAATTAAGTCATCTAATTTAAGCGTGTATTCAGAAAGAAAAGCGAGGCAGCCTCTTGAAATTGACTTTTTACCTTCACAACTTTAGCCCACTAGATAACGGTGAGGGTCTTATAAAGTCCAAAGTCACGAAACACTGTAAAGCATTTGGCTGTTAAACAGTTTCATTAATGAATGTGTTTCGTATTATGGTCCCATACGGTTTAATTCGTCTTCCCACGGGAATCTCGTGGCTGGTCGGCTCAGATGTCCCTATTGCTCCCGTAAAGCCAATCTGAGGCTTTGGTCTGCACCACGCAAATGGACAGCGGACTCTTTTTCTTGCTTAGATGACATATTTGGTGGCCTAAGGAATTACAGTAAACAACAAATGACTGAGAGCCAGAAAGACCACCAGAGAAGCTGGAACAAGAGTTCGCTGATCACCAGCCAAAGCACAAAGAATGCACCACGTTTCAAGTAAATAGCAACGCCTAGCAGAATATCCTTGTACATAAACGACTTTTTAACTATCATTAGAACTTAAGCATAGTTTTTCAATATTTTTGCTGCTATCTTTCCAACCGTCAGAAAGCATAGCTCAATTGCTGTCGCAACAACGCTATAATCTTTTCCCCCAAAGCCTATACTGTATGTTAGAAATGCAGAGTACTTATGACCAAAGATGGAAAATTCAGGTTCAGAAAGTACAAATCCAGACCAAGGTTTTGTTTAAACCAACCAGTTGAGTATAAAGAGTCACAACTGCTGATAATCAACTACATGGTTGAAACAAAATCTTGGTCTGGATTTATACTTTCTGGACCTGGACTTACCACCTCTGCTTATGACATCCCCCACAATGATATAATTGCAATTTTATTTTATGGGACACTTTTAAGTATATTAATGTCTTTAAATACTCTATATCTTTCACACATCCCAGTCTGTGGCATTTTTATTTTTAGGGCGGCAGTGTAAAATGAGTGTTATCATTTATGACTTTGTTTTGAAGTCTTTTGCTCGTCCATCTTTGATTATTCATATACTATATACAGAAATTATCACTCATCTATCCATAACTTCCAAATGTTTTCCCAATATAAGGTGGCAGTAAATTTATAAGCCCATTAAAATGTAAACGATATTGCCAATCCCTGCAACTTCTACAATCACTTACCAAAAAAGTGATTATCTACCTCCGCTATTTGAATGTCATCATTTTCCCTCGAAGCCTTGAGTAATACCTCTGTGGTAGCTATTACTGATTCCTGCGTGAGAGTTCATCATAACAACAAGAGAGCAAAACCGTGAATAATTCACTGAGCTTGATGATGTTATAGTGTGACAGCTATTTTTCCTGTGCTAAATTGGTGGTGGTGTGTGGGTCAGCAGGTTAGGATGCTGGGTCCATGTTACAGGTAATATAAAGACCGCCAGTGGCTAAAAATGCAACATATCGCCTCATTTTTGTTCATTTTTTTACTGAACTGGTCCATCCGGCTGTTAACAAAAATTCTTCCACCCCAGTTTTCAGGTGAACAAATGGCTCCAGACTGCACCCTATGCGGCAGTGTGGTAGGAATTTAGAAGAAGTCGATTCATTTAGGAGTCTGACAAAACTTTATTTCTTTCATAAGGCCTTGGGGAAGAGGCACTCAGCAATCTTTCATGCGTCTTGTGATCTGTTCCCCAAAGAACAAGTGCATACATCTTCTATAGCCAAAAACACAGCAGTTTATGGACAGTTTGGGGAGGGGTCTGATATTCTCAGACACCAGATACTTCTGTTGAGCCCCAATACATTATCAGGTAAAAACAATTTGACCTTTTCATGATCACTTTTGTGATTTCATCAGCTCCTTCAAAACACATTTGTCTCACTTCTCTATTCGTTCCTTTAATTCTCTTTTCCTGACTTTTGACTCCATATTTAGATAATATTCTTACTGTTTACTGCAGTACCCTTACTTCTTGAATCAAGTTGAATCAAGGCTGTACCTTGACCTTTTACAAAAACAAGCTCTTTGTGCCAAAACATGTTAGTTCCCTTTACCTAGATGAACGCCTATTATCTAAATGCAAGCTTATATGTCTAGCAGATTAAATGTATCAAATCATAATTCAATCATTACATCATATATGAATCAACATCATAAGTTTCATTGCTAATTACTGATTGAATCTGCATTGGATTTGCATAATCATGGATTTTTCTTCCACACCAGATCACGGACCCGACCATCCTTCATGTACCCGATTTTACACCTCAGGTTCCCCTGAGCCGTTCGAAGTCTTTTCTTTCTATTATGTCAATTATCGTAATTATCTGGAATATCTGCAATAAATAGTGCAGTTTGTTAAAGTAAAATATTCATCCCTGGGTTTGAATAAAAGACACCAGCATCACAAATAAAGGTGTGAACTGTACATTATGCTTAGTCCAAAAAGACATGAAACAGGAGATTAAACTCCATCCCATCCAGGGTGGACCTCTGCCTTATGCTGGAATAGGCTGCAGGCTCCTCATGGCTCTGTCAAGATAACTGACTGAATGATAGATGGATGGATGGAAGGATGGATGGATGGATGGATGGATGGATGGATGGATATTTGGGTCTACTTTATCAGCATACTTTACTAATCCCTTGATGGTAATTTGGGCATTACAGCAGCAAATAGAAAGACAATAAAAGATAGAAAATAAGATACTCCGAGCCGATTAAGACGTCCTGTATAGTACATAATACATTCCACCTTTAATAGTGTGAATTAAATGGCTATTTCCTTGTCCCTCGCTTTCTTGCCCAAGTCACTCTTAGAATTATCATGGACGCTCATCGTGGTCTAACCTATATACAGTTTTCATTCTGTCAAATCAGCCAAGCGTCCAGTCAAACTAATTATTATTCTAATTAAGGTAATTTAACCTTCTGTCTTGGGGCCGGGGCTCTTAACAGGCCAAAGTTGGGATTACTGAGTGTTGTCAATCACTGCGTGCTGTCAATCACTGCGTGCTGTCAATCACTGCGTGCTGTCAATCACTGCGTGCTGTCAATCACTGGCTGGTTGAAAGCAAGGCAATCAGTAGAGCAACAAATAGGAAGAGAGATATACCTGTGATTGACAGTGGCTCATGGTAATTCCAGTCACAGTTGGTTTAACTTCAAAGGGAGACAAAACACAGGCGCCTTAAGACCAGGGCTATACTGTAGATCATCGCGTCCGAATGCAGCAGTTCAGCTTCTGTAGTATCCAGAGCCTGGACTGTAACTCAGCTTTATGTTGCCATTTTGCCAATTCAGTTTATATAATGTACTTAACCAGGTGTGAAACCCATTCTTTATGTACAATATGATTCCAACACCTTAGCTCTACAGCCTGTATTGTTTATATTACATTATGTATATCATTTATACGTTGACTGTCTTGATTGTCCTTGCTTGCCTTGCATGACACCCAAAAAAAGGAAACTCCTTGAATGTTGAAGTACTTGGTGATAAGTGATTCTGATTCTATGGAAAAATTCCCAAAACCTATTACACCCTTTGGGTCAAGAGGAGCATAACATAGCACTTTATAGTCTTTGTTCCCAATTCGTAGTACTATATACTGTATTTATATGTAAAAAGAGGTCTTTAATTATTAGCAATATGTGTAATGTACTATATTCTCATCTTTGTGAAGGCATTGAGATGTTCTGTTTGAAACCAGAAAGCCTTATCAATTGATCTCAGCTAATGTGAACTGGTCTGCTTTCCTTATCAGCTGCTAAAGCCTGTGGTTGAATCTGGGCCATATCTACCTTTTCGGGGGCCCTAGGCAAAGCTTTACTTGGGAGGCCCCCCTATAAAGAAAACTGATGATGATTTCACTTCCTTCACAGTGCAGGTAACACGGGGCCCCTAAGCAGCTGCCTACTCTGCCTATAGCTAGAGCCAGCTGTGTATATAATATATATTTTTTCATGACTTTGTCTGGGCCCCCTTGTGCTGATTGGACTGTGGGCATCTGCCGGGAACTGGCCCTGGCTATGATATAGGTTCAAACCATTTTTAATTCCCACTTTGTTTACTTCCTACTTTGTTTAATTCCTACTCAGTTTTATTTCCACTTTGTTTAATTCCTACTTCTATTAGAAGTATACAGGGTAGGGAGTAGATCCACACAGGAAGTGAACCTGATATATGTTTACTCATGAATCTCAGAATTCTCTGTCCCCACAGGATGAAATATATGGCAGCTGTAACCTCCAGATTATATCTATGTGGCTAAGAGTACGATAAAAACTCCATGCATGGTGTACTGTACAGCCATGGAATTCGATAGAAGCATGGTGGCTCCTATCTGCTTTGAGGATCTGACAAGACCTTGTCGATTCCTCTCCTGCAAACTTCCCCCTCGCGGCTGGGAGTCTGCTTGCTGGCACATGTCGGTGCTGCATCATTTGGGTCAGTATTCACCATGGAGGATGAGAAAAAATGCAGGATTAGGGCTGGGGAAAAGCCTCGATGGCCGCTGCTGGGTACAGATGCCTCTCCCCTCTCCCAGCGAAGCCCATGCGTGCCTGACATGCCGGGGACAGTGACAGCTGTGACCAGGAGGGCTGCCACTCGCTCAGCACTGGTGGGGCCGCAGCGGACAGGTGGGAAGAGCGTGTGCGTGCCGGGGGTGGGCTGAAGCCACGCCTCCAAGAGATGATCTCTTACCGTTACGGCGCATTCCAAGCTAGGCAGGGCTCAGCGGATTATGCCGACTGATAATCCACTCGTGACTAATTCCCGAAAGTAAGGAAGCACAAGGACCGGGAGGAGACATCTGACAGCGTCAGCGGGGGAAGCTCCCTCACACTTATCGGGAACATGAACAGGAGTCCACGCCCGCTGATAGCGCGGCGGAGTTGAGCGGAGATGCGTAATGCGAGGATACCTAGCAAATCACTCCAATGCATTGTACCCCCACAGTTAGCGCTTACTGTTACAGCCTGCCTACAGCACTAAAAAGGGGGGGGGGGGGGGGTTTTGAAATC
Source organism: Hyperopisus bebe (assembly GCA_026777045.1). Taxonomy (NCBI): domain Eukaryota; kingdom Metazoa; phylum Chordata; class Actinopteri; order Osteoglossiformes; family Mormyridae; genus Hyperopisus; species Hyperopisus bebe. Next base: position 20,052,901 of record JAODJW010000038.1, read on the forward strand.
CAGCTGTTGGGAAAACAGACACTTTATGCCGCAATCTGTCCCTTGTGCTAAAACGAGAGGAGTAAAAGGGATAAAGGTTACCTTTCTTTTCTTTAGTAGTAATACCTTTAAAGATCTTTCAATTCTCATTTGAATCGAGAACTTTAAAAATGTGTAAGAGGTTTTAGAAAGCTCTTCTGTTGTCCATGGATGGTATTACCCATAAGTCTTTGCGCTTCCCAAGAACCCATAGCCTAGATTTCAGTCGAATCAGCCGCTGCTAATCCCGCTTAATTTGGTCACGTAAAACCAAGGAGAGCATATGGTTACTATGACCCAGACAACCTAAGGGAACAGGCACTGATGGGCTTGCCAGCCTAATGTAGTTATTTGGAAGTGCTGTCAGAGGCTAGCAGTGAGATGTTAACCTGTGTCCTGCCTCCATTCATTGTTGATGTGACTTGTGCCCATCCTCATCCCACTCCGCCCCACCATGAGAGACCAGGGCTATTGGCCACAACTTGGCAACACACTCAGCTGGCATGTGCCCTTTGTGCGGGTCTGCGGGATGTGTCAGCACCCATTTCCTAATTGGAAGCGAGAAGCTGCTGGACAGGGATCTCCATCCTGGCTGCGTCACTAGTTCCAGAAGAGCGCCTTGTTCCCACCGGCCACCAGCCCGCTGACAGTCCCTCCTTGCTGTGTCACGTTCATAGCTGGTTCTCATCAGGAACTTTGGATTCATTTCAGTTATGCAACCAACACGTAGCACCCTGCAGCCAGTTTCCCATGCCATCCAAGGTGCTCCTTTGCCTTGTGACCTGTGTTGCCTGGAAAAGGCTTCCAGCAACCATGAGACCCTGTCCAGGAAAAATGACTGAAAGAAGAATGTATGGATGGAATCAACTATTCCATCTGAAAACACACTAAAGTACTTACGCACACCTGTTACAACAGCCGTGTTATGCATCCATCCATCCTCTGACCACTTATCCTGGTCAGAGAGCAGGTGCATCGGGCACAAGGCTGGGGCACGCCCGGGATGGGATGCCAGTCTGTGCCAGGCACACAAAATTGGAATTCCAGAGATGCTAATTAGCATAACTGCATGTCTTTCGAAAACAGAACTTTAGTAGTCAGGCTGATGGCATCCTTACACAACACTGACATTAAATTTTATTTCAACCAGACTCTGGAACAATGGGGGGCGTGGGCCTTGCTCAATGGCCCAACAGTGACATCACCAGGGATTTAGCCAGCGACCTTCTGATCACAGGATCCATGGCCTAGTTCGCTGAGCCACTCGCTGCCCAGCACACCTTGGGCAGATGGAATTCACCATGAAACCACTGCATGTAATAGCTTGTGACATGCAGGACAGTCAGGGGAGACTTAGACAAGACAGATCCTTTGAAACATTCACAAGGTAACTCTGTCGTGATGGAACACCAAATTGTTCTAAAAGTGGAATGAATAAAGCAGTTTGGAAGACTTCAAGGGAACAATAAATGTGGTGGATGTCTTCTCTTAAGTGCACTGCTTTTTAAATGGATCTCAAATATAGCCCTGGTGTTCAGGAACAATCTGATACACACACACACACACACACACACACACACACACACACACACCATCATCATAGTTGATAAATTTTAAAGTGTTGCAACTCTTTGCAATCATAAATATTGCAAATATCCATCTACAGACACGTCTGAGGGACCTGCATTTCACACTGGAACACTCCATGATGATAACAAGGTCATTATCTAAAGCAGTAAACGTTAACTATGTCTTCTCCCCACTGGGAGACTGATGTTAGGATACTTCCTAGCAGTTACATATTTGTTGGCTTTTGCTCGGTGCTTGTCCCATGAGAGGGAGGGAAAGACACGGCCAATAATGGAACCTGAAGTCGGGGGACAGTATTTCATAAGTAAGTTGGGCCCAGCAATGGACGAGGCGGTAGAATGGGCGCTTATAGGAGCTGTGGATATTTCCGGACACAGTCCAAGCTAATTATATGAAGAGGTGGCTCTGACTCAGCAGAAAACTGTGGATAACCTCCAGATTGTGCTGCTCCCAATTGACACTGTTCAACAGATGGATTCTTTGGATAATTATGAGGCTGTGCAGACAGGATTATACCTCCAATGGTCATTTAAAAATATACTCATTTGCAATTCTGAGTGGGTGGAGGGGGTTAGTTTCACAAAGAGGGTTACTGTGATTAGTACAAAGTGTGACAGTAGATGCATTCCTGGTTTTTGTATGTGTTGGTTCTAGGTGTATACAGAAGTGTACACAGGGGCGGGGCCACAGGGGCACTGGCCCCAGGTGAAAGCTGATTGGCCCCCAGAGTGCCTCCTCTCCTGTTACTCACCGGTTCAAAATATATCATTGGCTAATAAAAATGTTGGGCCGTCGGTGTGAATTATGGCCCCATTTATATGCCTTCCCACCTTAAAAAAAAAAAATCAGAGAATCGCCCCTGGCTGCATAGGTTAATCAAGAACATACTGCCTTATGAGAGGAGACCTTGCTTTCCTGGAACAAGTTAGGGAGAACTTTGTAAGGCTCTTTATAAGTTGGGTCAAATTACCAGGACATTCACTAGCATTTTGTTTATAATTCATACGAGGACAGAAATGAAGTGAATAAATAATTAATAGGGTGAAGGATACCAAGAAAGCTAAAATAGTTATTGTATTCTGACATCTGAAGCTGTGCCCTATTATAGCTGTCTGTCAATACTTTAATGTTACTGCTTCTCGCAGAGGACTGTGATTTAGCAGAGGTCAGCTAGATGCCAAAAGAGTTATAGACCCCTGGGACGGCTTTGAGACGGAATCTGAAACAAACAGCAGCAACATTCTCACCTGAAGGCCTCATATCTATGCGTTTGCAGGCACGTTCTCTCACAATGCTGCCAGATTAGGCTTTTCAATCAGTATTGTACCATGTCTGTCTTTCATATAAACCGCCACTGCTGACAAATTGACGTGAGCATAATTAAAAAGTGCACTTTTTTGTTCTTCGGTTAGCAGACACTTTTATCCAAAGTGACATGCATTTTTTTTCCCTGACGAAACAGGGTCAGACAATCCCTGCAACAACTGGGGGACAAGGACCTTGCTGAGAGGCCTAGTGGTGAGATCACTCTGCTGACTCTGGGATTTGAACTGGCAACCTCCTCACTGCAGGCACATTGTCCTAATCCAGTGAGCCGCACACCACCCCCAAAGCGATGCATTACATTAACAAACAAAAATAAGACAGTGTATGTTATATGACAGCCTGTTCTTTTTTTTTCCTTGATTGATGGTTTCGGCTACGGTTTTGAGGGATTGCAGTTGAGGTTGAGGGACCAGTATCACAAAGCTGGATTTTTGCGTTAGTAAGATAACTAGTCGGCAGTAAGGCTGTCTGGGCTAAATTTAAGTGAACAAAGATAAAGTTGAAACTGGGGTACCTTAAATCTGACAAGTTATCGAGCTAACCAAGAAGTCTGGCTTTCTAATGCATGCCCCTGGTTTGACGGGTCATTTGGAGTGTCACCTTAATTAACGATAGAACCATCTTAGGGTTACATGAGATCCACCTGAAATGAAACAAAATCAATCTCAGCACATTATCAAACACATATAATCCAATCCGATAATAATCCACAATACTACTTTTCATACTCATCAATTTCATTGTAAACAGGTTCCAAAGAGGAACCGAAATTAGCAGTAACGTGATGAGCCCACTGCATCATGTTTTAATTTTAATCCCCATAATTGCTTTTTCAGTAAATATCTTCCAATGTATTAGCTTATGACTTCATGGGGTGGGCACTGTGTTTTCTCGTCTTGTAAACTCTATATATAAAACATGAAACTTCAGTGGTAAAAATACACTGGCGTGATATGCCTGTCTTTGGTGTTTGCCAGATAAACTCTCGTGTGGAGAGTTACCCCGGCACCAGGCAGAACACAAGAGCGCTGCTTAAATGGTGATATCGGTCTACTACTCTTTCAGTTCTCAGTTAAACTCCCCAAGTCATCACATTCAATTCACCCTTCATATATATATATATATGTATGTGTGTGTGTGTGTGTGTGTGTGTGTAGAATCTACCAAAAAAGGCAAGAATGAAAAAAACTGCCAAATTGTATAGTTCATGTGCATTTATCTCAAGCTACAAATCTTAGATGTTCCCTGTAGAAACTAAACAATGATTAACAGGAATAAACATTTCATTTGACAACATGCACAATGCATAATGTATTAAAATAATAATAATAATAATAATAATAATAATAATAATAATTTATTGTAACATTTTATTGCTTATGAATGTCCTTCTCCTGACCTTGTACTGCTGACCCAAAAGAACGGAATTGCGTTTATAAAAACTTATATACTCTCACAGAGTGTAGTACTAAGCCAAATGTGCTTCAGAGCAAAGAAAACACATAAATCAAAGTTTTACACCGCGATAAAAAAAGTAATTTCTTGTGGTGTTGGATCTCCTCATCGGGTCAGAAAGGGCAGGGTTTATAAAGTTTACTTAGAATACTTGACTTATAAACACAGGCTTCTTGTCCTATTAAAAAATAGAGGTAACTGTATTCAGAATGGCGCTGATCATCTTCCTGATCCTCTTGTGTTCACATGAAAAGTCAATGCTGTGTTTCTTTTGTATGCCTTTTGTGCCTGTATTGCAGTGTGGATTATATGTTTTATTGCATTTCGATCGAATTCATCATGTAACTTTAAGTTAGAAGCGGCCTCCGCACTAACGTAGCTAGCTGACGGTAAAATGTTAGACGCTCCATGAGTAATTGTAAAAGCAACACCTTAATACAAAAGAATAATAAAGAATGAACAAAAAGAGAAACGCAACAGGGATGGGAGTGAGCTTTTTTTTCCTTTTTGCTTAATTCCAGTACACAGACGTTAATTATCCAGTAGACCTATTTACACTTTTCAGGCCAGAAATATACCTAGGCCTATGTCATTTTCCTTAAATCGTTCGTGTACCTACGATAAACCACATGACTAGACGTATACAGGAACCGTTTTTAAAATAAATTACATTTTCCATAGTCGGTACTCAACATTAGTCTGTTCTTTTGTCTCCTTTTAAAACGCCTGTAAATGCTTTTTTATATTTGTGAACTGAGGTGAACTATTTAGGTAAAATGTGTTCTCAGAAGCAGCTGCCAAGAGCAAATTGACAAAAGCCCAGCTTTCATAGTTTTCCCATACTTTTCATAGTTTTTACCCACATCTTTCAACCCAGTTGCCTATAAAGCATTAAGTGAGAGTGAGAGGCAGCTGAATTTTATTTCCAACACTCACTCCGCGAAGGTCCGCAAACACAAGACCAGCAGCGCGTCCCACCTCCCAGGGCAGTAGGCAATTTTAAGTAAATTTTCATTTTCACTAAATTTTAAACCATCACCATTTCACCGCCATAAAAATGTAGGAAATTGCCTTGAAAAATTAGTTAATGTTGCAGTTGACCTTGTTAATATTTAAATTTTATCCTTAGGTTTTTAAGCCTAAGTTTTCCAATTGCCAGTACTGAGCACGTTTAAGTTACAGATACCGCGCTGATTATATTTCGGTCATGAACCTTTTCAAAGAGTCCAACACTATTATACAGTCAGGTTGTTAGTTTATTTTTCCCATGTTATATTTTAAAAGACGCATTACTTCATCTTATCCATGGCGTAGTTTTAAAATATTTTATTTGCCGAAAACACAGAAATCTGAAAGCAACACAAATGCAAGGAACCAAAAAAGAGGAGCATTTTCTGAAAGCTTTGTCACTGATACAAGTTATATACTAGGATTAAAATGAGCCGAAAAGCCTTAAAATACAGCTAGCTGCCACGGGGAATTAGCAGTTTCTTTGAGCATCCTAAAATTTTAATTAGCGCATTTTCACGGCGCTGAGGTGACTGAGAAGCCAGACCTGAGCATCACGTGACGGCTCATGAATTTAGATGAAGTACATTTCTTATGCTTGTGCAATATGTATGCCGTTGTAAACCCATAAGGTCTTTGTTTAAATGTTTCGTTTGTTCATTTTATAGAATTAGAATTAGTACGGGTACAATCGAAATTTTATTCCAATTATGACAGAAATAGCCGAAAGGTTCAGAATATTGAATTAGTAAATACTAAATTAATCTTCTAAGCATCTTAGTTTAGAAGCCAAAACATAATTCTGAAAAGAGTCCTCATTTCTGTAAGACCAGCAATAGCGAGAAATACGTATAGTACACGATAGGTAGTTATTATGAAAAATGTCTTAAAATAGCGCATCACAAAGCATATACACAACATTTAAAAAAGCGGTAACAATAACAATATTAGTCGCAGTACTAGTTCTAGTAGTAATAATAATAATCATCATCATCTTCGATTGACTTCTACATTGAAAGATCAAAGCGAACTTAAAATTTAGGGTTGAGTGGAAAGTGCTTTAAATAAGCTTCTAGAAAGCACTAATATTAGGATGACAAATGCTCTTGCATCTCATAAAATAAACCTGCTTTTTTTACGATTTACTAAATAATACATTACGATCATTTCCGACAAAGTGATGCTTTGCGTCGTCATGGCAACAGGAGCCGCCCGAGCCCCTCTCTCTTTCCAGCCGGTCCACCCCAACCCCTCAAAACGCCGTATTTTGCGCATGTACCACCAAACGGGAGCATTCATCGACTCCAAGATGGCGAAAGCAGCGCTGGTCTCCTTTATGGTCCTCCTGTGTACACACTGTAAGTCCAGGCACTGCTTCGATTTTTACGCCTTTTCTGCCTTTACTACCTGACAGAGGCTGACTGTTGTGTTTTATGTTTTATTGCATTTCGAGCGGCTTAATCTTGTTGGTTTAGGGGAGGGACGGCGTGTGAACCAACTTAGCTAGCTAACGGTAAAATGTGGGATGCTCAGATAGTAATTGGAAAAGCAATAGAGCCACGCCGAAAATAAGAAAAGAAATGAACAGATTAAAAACAGTGATTGTATTCAGCATTGTTTGTTAGTTTTTTTTGCCTGCACTTAATTCCAGCGAACAAACGTTATTTTCAAGTATCTACACTCTGAACGGTTCCAGCCCAGAAAGCCAAAAAGCAACGTATCTGCTCTTGCTTAAATCCTTTTTCTGACTGTAGGATAAATATCACATTTACTTAAGGTGACGATGTGTTTTCACATAGCGGGTGAATATCAGCGATAACTAGATGTTTTCAGGAACCATTAAAAATTAAATTACATTTTGCACAATCGGTGCTGAAGATGAGTCTGTTCTTTTGTTTTTATTTAAAACGCGCGTAAAAGTTTTACTTTTGCAAATAATATCGCTTGCTTGACATGAAATCATTGTATTAATTATCCACTGTCATTACGTGTTTTCGGTGTTTTGCAGAAAGGTAGCGAAAGATTTAAATAACTCTGGAACAAGACGAGATAAGCGCTTGAGATAATGGAATGTTTTTCCACGGCTAGATTAAACTCAGCGGGAAAGAACCTGCGATGCATCACTATAGTCGTGTATTTAAAGACTTTGACGTACCTTTTAAGGCAAACTGTGTGCGTGCTTATCCTTTTTCTGCATATTGTTTTCGTGATTAAGTTATGGTGTCCCCATCTCCGCTAGCTTAACTAACCAGCGACTTACTGATACTAATTTATGCACAACCGACGGCATCCTGCCTTTGATCTGTCGGCAAGATCGACAAATAGTAACGATGTATCGACTTGGCAAAGATTCGCAGCTGCTTTCGTTTATTGATTAGGGTGACTGCATTTTCAGTAAGTCCAAGGAATTAGTAGTTAGTCCCAAGCCGTTAAGGAAGTCGCTTCGGAAGGTAAATAAAGTTTGACAAAATAAGTGCATCACGAATCTGTTCCTTATTATTTGTGACGGCTGCAGTTATCGCTCTGGCGAGCAAAATGAGTGGTTAAAATTTTAATAGGTTTAATAACGTATATATTTCGCCTAATTAGAGGGGAGCGGAGTGTTGCGCGTTTGTCCTTGAGCCCGAAGCCGCGAAAGGGGACCCGGGGGAACAAAGGGACGCGGAGCGGCAGCGGGCGAGCGGGTGGCTGGGGTGGGCAGCCGGGGTGCGGGCGGCCCCTCTGATCATTGAAGCGCACTGATCCGCTGCCTGAATACTCGGCTCCCTGAATCTGAATCTTGTTTTTTATTCGCCAAGCACAAAGAAGTACAAGGAATATTTATTGATGTCGGTGGTGTTATGACAAGCAAAACTAAACATGCAACTAAATATCTAAAAGTAAAGATACAAGGACAAATAAGTAGAATAACACAAAAAAATAAGGCTTTCATTGGCGAAGAATGGTTTTCTTTATATTTCATTAGCGTCCCCCTCCCTCCCCACTTTTAAGTCAAAAGTGATTGATTTGGTCTAATATAGCTGGCTGTTACGACAGTGTGATCACAAATTTGTAAGGGATTTGCCTAATTTTCAGTGGTGTAAATTAGGCAATAGTATTTTACATAAAATAAGAGGGTGAAATTGTTTAGATTTTCAATAATAATTTAAATAATTTTCAATAACAAGTAGTCCGTAAGCTACCTGTTATTAGGCCTATATGTGTGTAGTACTGTAATTATAAGCCTAACTGTTTAATTAAGGGTAATGTATATTAGATCAAGTTATGATTTAGAATATATTAGTCTACACTCTTCGTTGCCGAGAAGCATTTTTAATTTAAATTTTAGGTTATGGAGGTGATCTTGCGTAATAACTATAAATGTGATAGTCCTGTCTCTGTTTCGCCTGTTATGGGATTGATTCCCCGCGTACGACTTGCCAGCTTTATATAAAACTGGAGAAATCAAGAGAAACAACGACGTATTTGAATCGGTTTACTGAAAAAGCGGTCTTGTTGCTGTGATATTTTTAGCACAGCTGTTTCCTAGTTACTGTCATGTGAGGAGCAATATCTCTGCTTTTGGTTTTTTTATGTTCTTTTTTTCAAATAGTGAATGTTTGCTTCGCATATGAAATCTTTATATAGTTAAAATGAGTTGTTTGATTGCAGATATATCACAATCCACCTTTGGTATTTCTGTCTGTTTTCCGTCACAGCTGGACAAAGACTGGAAAAACACTCGACAAATGCTGCTGGCTGGCGGCTTTCGAGCGCAGACACAAAATAACCAAGCAGCTGGTTTTTAAAGTACAGACTTAAATAAACGCATCCAGTAAGAAACGGAGAGTTGTTACCAAGGTGGGGAAAAAATGTACCCCATCCTAGGCCAAAAGTAGGCCTACCTGACAGCAGGATAACACACGACACACAGCATGTAGTATTGCTGTTAAAATCCTCTATTGAGAAAAACTCAGGATGGATGTTTGACAATAAGCAGGGTAGAGACTCCAGTACTATGAAACCTCATTAGCAGCCCATCTTAGCAGCTATTAAAAGCAATCTTACTGATTTTTAAGAAGCAGGAAAAACACCTGACCCCATAAGGGTTATGACCAAAATAAATGAACTTTAGACTGGAGATGATCCTGGGGACTATGCAGTACTACAGATGCCTTTTCGGTGCAGAGTAAGTCACAGCTGAGCGCAGCAGTCTCTGTCCTTATTTGCGGTATTTTGAAGGTATGTAATAGGTTGAGTGTGTCAGGGCAAATGGATGGGTTGGAAAAAATCTTCATGAGTGTCTCTCATAACCAAATACTACAGATGGGATGTGGTTCGGTTGGGAATCTGGAAAACAGCTGCTGTGAGAATTGCAATGTCTGCCTTAGCAGTCAGACATTCGCGCTGCGGATAACTGGGAATTTTGGTAAGTGCACTTAATTAATACTGGCATAATCATTACAGTCACACATACTTCAGCGTTGGTGGGAGGGTTTATTCGTTTGTATTATGAAATTTTGGCAACAGGCTTAGTTGTCGTTTTTCCTTTATCACAAAACAATCGATCGGATGTTTTGTAGGAAGTGGATTGCCTATTGTTTATATTTAGTTTTATAGCCTGTATCCGTGATGGGACTTCCTTAGGTCTCCCCAGGAGACTCTGGGGAAAGTTTTGATCGCTTCCTGGCCACCTTTCTACCACCCCCCCCCCCTCACACACACACACACACACACACACACACACAGATTATGCATCTATGTCTTTGTGGGGACCATCCATTCATTTCTATGAGAAAATCTCTAGTCCCAACAATGACAACCTTAACCCTACCCAGCCCCAACCTTAACCATAAGTAGCCAAACAAAAAACATGTTTTTCTCTGGCATTTTTAGTTTGATTGCAGCTACAGAATTGTATAAAATTAAGTTTCCTCTTGTGGGCACCAAAGAAAGTGGTCCTCACGTCACGTCAAAATAAAAGGTATTTATCACACTGTGAGATCCAAATGTCCCCACAATGTAGTATATAGATAACATACACACATACTAGGGATGCTCATATTGACCGTTTAACCGTTAACCGACCGAATGAATTTTGACCGATTATTACTATCAGTTAAAC
>JAODJW010000038.1:20068826-20100499 GCA_026777045.1 Hyperopisus bebe
GAAGTTTTACCCCCCCCCCCCCCCCCCCCCCCCCAAAAAAAAAGGCCGCTGCCCGATTGTTGGTAGTAAGAAATATTGTGGAGGTAGTAAAAAAGGTAGTAAAAGGTAGTAAATTCAACTCTAGGATTCCTGCATAAACCCTGTTTCATTGTAATGCACCGTCGCTATACCAACTTAAGAACAAAGGGTGTTTGGAAATAGTGTCCTTTTTAAACTTACTTTTGATTCGTTGAATCCTCTGAGCCACTACAAGGATTTTGAGCTTGAAGAACTTTTCAAAGGCAAAAACAGGGTTTTGTATTTACATGTATTTATTTGACAGACACTTTTCTTAGCCAGTTCACATAACAGTCTCACTTCTACAAGTGAGACTGAGCATATATATGAAACAAGCAATCACCTTGACAGGAACCTAGTCCAGGTACCACAAGTGTTGCTAAGCTAAAATTCCGCTGATTGCCCAGAAGTAAGTGCAAGATAGTGTGTGTGTGTGTGTGGGGGGGAGGGGGGAGCTAGATAAACAAGAAAAATAACCTCACTTCACGGACCAGACCACCTCATTTGTGAGGGCTACTTAATGGCTGCCAAAAATCAGTCCTGCTGCTGTCCTCAAAGGCTAGAGAACACAACTGAATTAGAAGTCGCAATTGAATTATTTATGGAATACAATTCGATTAGAGAATGCAATTTTAATTAGTGTCTGTGCATATAGAAAAAGCATGCAGACATGCCTAACATATAATAGCTCTGTCTGTCTATCTGTCTGTCTGTCTAAATTTTTTTGGAAGAAATACGCCTCAGATATATAGAGCGTGTTTGCCCAGGCTGAAATATTCCAAAAAATTGCAGAGCATCTCGTCCTATTCACAATGCACAACTTGGCCCAGGACAGAGAAAACTATTTCTTGACTTTTTTTCCCTGGATTTGTAATTTCTTATTGAGCAAAACAAACTGTTTCTTGCACAAACTGCCGGTGGTTTTGTATATGTGTGAGACCCAGGGTGTTCACGGTGCTTCCAGCCAATGACGCGGTAAAGCCTTTCCTTAAAGTTGACGTCAGAAGTGTTGGTTGTCGTCCAGAGTTCAAGTTTTATCGAGGGAACAAAATGAGGGCTGTCGTTGCTTAATATTTCATTGTTTATTTGGGCTGATGCCACCACTGTGGTCGAGAGCTTCTAAGAATATGAGCTGCTTGCGTTCAGGACATTTCTGAAGGCATCGACATCTCTGCTACACAAACCCGAGGCTCACCACCTCTCACCGCCTCCATTTCTGTCTCTCTCTTTTCGTGTTGTATCTTTTTATATGCCCCTCTACTCAGGTTAAAAAATGGAGTTGGTTTTTTTTTTCATCTGTTAAAAAAAAAAGCTGTTTGTTTCCATCAGTGTTGAGATCCCATGGCCACAGAAATGCTCTGTAGCCACAGAAGAGGAATTCTCCATTGGTTCTTTTGGCAAACAGTGTGACATATGTCAGGACTTTTGCAATATGCTTCTCTTTAATTTTACCGGACACTGTGATTCCGTGAGACTCACTTCGGCACATTCGGAGGAACACTCGCCGCCGCTGGACATTTTTGGTAGCTAGAGTGGCAAATTGTGCCTTTGTAAGCCTTGAAACGTTTCTTTGTTTAGTTTATGTTTGTTCCTTCAGCCAGCGTTTCTTGTCGGAGATGATATAAAAGTAATGGTAGATAGTATGGTGTGCCAGTTTCGCTCAAACATTTCGCAACAAGGGCCAAATGGTGACATTGCTCTATCAACTACACAATGGAACCAACAACCTTCTGATCACAAGCACAGACTCCTAACCTAAGAACCACCCACTGCCCATCTGCTAATTCAGCTGATTAGCTGTCACGTTCGTAAAATGAAGCCTACTCTGTTATTCTATTTCTATGACACTTTTTGGAATTAATAGCACCAAAAATTCATCAGCGCTCCAAAACTGAGTAAATACGAAACATCTGCTGGGAGTCCAGAATTAGTGCGAGGTGTGCCGTTTGTGCTCAGACAGATATTGGGCAGCTTGACACCAGAACATCTGGTAATCCATTGTTTGGGATAATATAAACTGTGATGATTACTGGCAAATGTCAGGAAAGGTTGTATATGTTTGGAAAAACACTGGATTTTAATTTCTTGGAGCTGAGCTGGTTTTACAACACGCCGGTCTAGGAAAGGCAATTTAATTGATTTTGTGGTGTTATTTAATGAAAGTACCAACTTATAAAAACAGCAGTTTTATTTCCTAAAGCTCTTTAAAAAAAAAAAAGAAACTAAACATTCACACCCTCCAGAAAACAGAACCAACATATTGGACGGGATAGCTGGTCACATGGGTATCAGGTTTAATATATATTTTTCTCTTCTTACTTCCCAAAATCATGTAATAAAGGTAGCTGTACATCAAGGTTTGAGGAGCATGTATGTCTTTTTCCATTGAAAAAGATGGCACATTGTTTGAGAGACTGGCAGAACAGTGAGAATTTGTGAAACACTGTAAGATATGGGCACAGTACAGCTGTTGTGATCAGAAGGTTGGCAGAGTGATTTCACCATTAGGCCCTTGAGCGAAGCCCTTATCCCCCAATTGCTGCTGGGTCTGGCTGAACCTGCTTTCTTAACAATGTACGCCGCTTTGGATAAGACTGCCTAGTAAATAAATAAAAATGTAATTGATTACTGTGGTTCCCTGCAGGTCTGTGAGCCACGGACTTATTTTGACATAAAAGTCGAACTGGGGAAGCTGATGTCATCTGACATCACTTTGACGCCAGAGTCGCGGGATTTAGTCCTGGGGAACGGCCACCAGACGCTGGTGCAGCCGGGCTGTGATATCAGTCTGCTTATCAGGCCACAGGGCAGGTCGAATTAGTACCGAGGCCTGGGGGGTGGATTTACAGGGACGCTGCGTAAACAAGTCACCAAGCTGGCGCCAGACAAGCCAGCGAGGAAGGTGTGATCTCTGCTTCTCCTTGCTGCTTCTGCCATTTCTGGTCCAGAACTTGGGAAGGGAAGAACTAAGGAATGAAATAAGGAAAAGATTGCAGGAAAAAAAGCGATAGATGGAACACTTGGTCGAAATTTGTATAATTTGCATATTTACAGTCATCTAGGATGGTTTAAAATGCGGTGTAATTGACTCAGCTGTAACTGTTATCTTATCTGGCTTCCTCTTGGTTTTCAGCGAGCAGTCAGCTCGATGATTTCTAGGGTAAATGTTTACACAGCACATGGCCTGAAGAGGAAGGCCACTAATGGGGTAATAGCTGGAAACAGTTATCAACGGGAAAGATTAATCTTAAAGTCACGTGGCAGAATCAGGCGTATAGTCACAGCGCACTGAGCCTTGATACATTACACCCGTTACCAGTGCTCTATATACAGAGAGATGAACTATGAATTTATGCAAAAAGTATAATTTTTTTTTAAATGATGTTTTCTGGGGAGATTGCAAGTGAGGGGGTATTCCTTTACTGTTACATTAAACATCAGTGGTTCATCTTAGTGACACATTTACTGCTATCAGGCTTTTTTGCGGTGCCTTCAGAAGCGTGCCAAGACAACAGAACGGTTTCAAGAAAACAAAGGCTACCACCCCATTTAAACCTGTGGCATTTCATCCCGGGGGGCACGGTGACGGCTGCTTTGAAGTTGGGATTGAACTGACTGTAGCAGATGCATTATTTTTTCATCAGTGTTGGTTTTTTTCCCTCTTCAGTTTTGCCCTTCTTCTTTTTTGACCTCCTCATGAAAAACAAAGAACCTGAGTCCTTCAAAAAGCCATTTGACCTGTAGCTGCAATGCTAAGGCGAGTCACAAATTCACAGGAATGCTTAGGCGCTGAATAGATGACCGCCATGTATAATCTCCCGATGAATGTTATTGGCTTCATGTGGATTAAGGATGGAAATTAAATGTAAACTTTTATCCGCCAGCTGGCAATTGTCATGTTGATCACTGCATTAAAGGGGCAGTTCACCCCAAAACTGAAAAAAAGATGTTTTAGAAGGGCTTTAGTGCTATATGTCCATCAAGGTTGTTCTGCTAGGAGTTGCCATGTTTTCGCGATATCGGCCGTAGAAATGAGGGCTTCTCTCAAATGTAATGGGACTGATTGACATTCTTTCTGTGTTGTATAAAGTGCCGAAAAATACATTTGAAACATTCAACAGCAATGTGTCTTACCAGAAATCATGATCGGTTACTCAAGATAATCCACAGTCTTTGCAGTGAACGATTTAAAGTAGGAACTATTTTCTTCTACCGAACTCCACACATCAGTTGTATCACTGCGCATTTTCACTATGAGTGAATCACTGTGTGGTTGCATTTTTCTCATTTTTTTTTAGTTCTTTCACAGAGTGAACGGCATTCAGTCCCATTATATTCGAGAGAAGACTGACAGATACAATAAACCTCTCTAAAACATATCTTTTTCAGTTTTGGAGTAAACTGCCTCTCTAAGATCAGGAATGTTGCACAAAGAACATGGGCTGTCCATTTATCTGAAAAACACATTTGGCTCTCATAAAATAGTATTCTTTATGTTGATTGTTTTCATAGTAATTAAAGTAGATAGTTGTGAAAATATTTGTTGTGAAGATCAGTTGATCACTTGTCCTGATCTTTTGTCCTGAAGAGTAAAAAAGTTACGATTTTGTTCTACTTTATTTAAGTTTTGTACTTAGCGTGTATTTCATGCTTCTTTGCTCGTGGATTTGGCTGTCATGTATGGGAAATTGTATTCACGTACCAGCACAGAGGTACAGCAGATCAGACAGGCATTGCGTAAAGTGTTTTGGTCGCGTGGAGAATCCGGCCGTGATATAGAGAAGAGTTGGCACGACTGGGTTTTTTATAGCCCACTGTGCCTTGAAAACAGGATCTGAGGGTAGTCTCTGTTCTAGCTGTCAGACTTCAGAACAATGGACTCACACATGTTTTTGCGTGAAATATATGATCAGAATATAGTGCAGAAGCAGCAAATAATTGATATTGTATGACAAACGAAAGCATTTATAATCACAAAAAGGAAGCCTTTCAGCCAGGACTGATGTGTGTGGGCTCACTTGTGGGTCTTTGTGGGGGGGCAGTGTCCAGTCTGACCCAAGGAACCTCAGAGGGGCTAGTGAGATGCATGTTCTTTTCCTGCTTCTGGCTGGATCTGGAACAGTTTGTTAATGACTTTGCAACAGGGGCGATTTTAGAGTTCTTTTTGAAGAGGAAGGCTAAGGAGTGATTCATACAGAGGGACCAACCACATCATTAGCCAATCATATTTATGCAATTAGTGAGTGACAGGAAGGGGGCACTCTAGAAACCAATTGCGGGACTGCCTACCTTCTCTATCGTAGGTCACTTTGAGGGAGAAAAAGCGGTTGCTGAATAAATGTGAAACGTGAAAGAGAGTGTGAATCGGTCAAACCTCCGTTCTCCGGTTTCCCTTTGCCGCCGCCAGGACGCTCGCCTCGACTCTCCCACCGCAGACGGTGGGGTTTCCTTGCATATGTCCCTGGGCAGGATAGCAGGGGTAGAGTTTCCACTCGTCCGGAGGCGCCAGAGAGCGCCGGGGGATCGCTGGGCTTCCTGTGTCGTCTTACCCGCGCCATCGTGCACGGAGGCCCCAGATGTGGAGGCAGATATGTAGGTTAGCTCGCCGAAACTGTGGCAAATCGCCTCTCCCCACGGAGCCGTCTCTGGGTCCCGAGCCAAGGAATCGCACAAACAGCGGGAGGTTTAATTTGCACTTATCAGGGTGGGGCCCGTCTTATCAGGGCCGGCCAGGGATGGCGGTGGACCTATGTCATTTCTGGCTCTGCTCCACCTGTTGGCCAGGCGACATTCCCGGCCTGGATTTCCAGTCGGCCAGTCCAGACAGTTTGAATCTGAAGAATGCTTGTGGTCACATTTCGCCTGATGAGGGGCTGTTTGGTGGATTATTGTTTTTTCATGTATCAAGGGGGGGTTGCTGGCTTGAAGATATGCAGCCTCTACCATCATTAAGCTGAGGCATCACACGCTCTTTTAATTTTTGTGAGAAAGTGTTTTTTTTTTTTTTTTTTTACTTTGTTTTTAACGACAAACAGCAGCTCTGCAAGTATTGGTTTTAGTTAATTTTCATAATATTGTGAATTTTAAAAAAAGATTCTGTAACTGAATGACTTTACTTAAGCTTTCTTGCTCCAAAACTGAGGAAGCTGGATGCCAGGAAGCGACAGAGCAGTATTTAACAGATTCCCCATAGCAGCGAAAGTCGCTGACGTCGCGGTAACCCAACCCCCGCAATGCCGGTGCCCTCTGCCGTTCGGGGTCGTCGAGGAAGCCGGTGATGGGGCCCAAGGGTTTGATCTTTAACCCTGCGTACGCTGCTGTGGTCCCGTGTCAACTGTGACCTCCTGACCCCCACAGACAGGCACGCTTTCTCGATCAGGAATTCGTTACTGAGGGAAGAAAAACAACAAAAGAAAATACATTGCTTTTGAATTGAATTGAATTGAATTGAATTGAATTGAATTAAATTCTGAAACTGACTGGCATTCTTTTTACTGGAAACATGTTGTGGGGCTTTTGTGATGTGAATTGGAAGGGTTTTTTTTCTTGGATACGTACCACTGTGCCATGCATGTTTAAACACATCCATCTTGCATAACCGTGATGACCCATTGTGGGGGTACAGAGCCGACCCCAGGAAGCACACAGGATCACAAGGCAGAGGAAGCCCCTTGAATGGGATTCCAGTCCTTTGGGGGGCACACAGACTCGCACATACGCACACACATATGCGCGCAATTGCTCACAATAGACAATTTTAGAAACATCGTTTCGCCTGACTGCGTGGTTTTGGACTGTGGGAGGAAAGCGGGCGAGACCCACGGGACAGCGTGTGGACAGACACAAGCACACACACACAGACACACACACACACACACACACAGCCTGGGCACAGGAGAGATGAAGCTAGACTGCTACCCACTGAGCCGCCCACATGCACAACTATATACTGCGTTATTTTTATATTTAGATTAAATGGCCATTCTCTGGCAATCAGAAAAGAGCTTAGACATGGAATACAGGCTTGGTTTATGCTAATGCTAAGCAGCCTCCTTGCAGCTCCTGTCCTTATATAATGCAGAATAATTTCCAGTGACCTTATCGTATGATATCGGGTCGGCATTATCATTTTAGAGCATCCCTGGCCCCAGAATCTTGTATGTGGGGGAGAATCGCCATGGTGCTGTGGCACCCGCAACAAACATCTGCGGCATTCTTGAAACTTTTAAAAACAATCTCGAAATTACAACATCGCAGCAGGATGGATATTTGGATTGTGGGTAGTTCTCCCTGCCACCCTCCCTGGCCCATTTTCAATAAATACATTTTTGCATGGCGGTCCTGTCTTACAGTCGGTCCCTCTGTTTTAAAATGAGTGTAAATGGACAGGAAGTCATGTGACCTGCATGTTGAGCCCACCCCGCACCCCAAAGCACTCACGGTTTTATGTTTATTTCCTGGAGCTGCTGCGTTCCAGGTCTGTATCACGGATGTGACACCTCATTGTGCAGTTATCTAATGATTAAAGCAAACCGTGCTAAATGCCACCTGGCGCGTTTGCGAGGAGCGAATCTGCGAGGGCGGATCTGCGAGGGCGATTGTTATTCTGGCCCAAGGCTGAGGGCCCAGCTCTGATGGCCAAGGTGATCTGGGCCCACCAGAGAGAGCGGGCCTAACTAACTCGACAGCATTTTAATTAGGTCCGTACAAAATGTCATTTGTTCACGAGCGCAGACAAAGGATAATCAACGGGGGATTGGATCGGGATGGGGAAGCAGGCGGTGATGCTTGGGGGGGGCAGTCTCAGACAAAACACAATGAGAGCGTCAGCCTCTCTGCTGGGCTGGCGTTCTGGGCCCAATACGATCTGGGTGAGCACACAGCCAGCTGCTCTGTGGCCCATTTTGTAGGTGTTGATGAGCTTCCTATGGTCATCTGGGTCTGGTCAGCACAGGGCCCATTTGCGAGAGTTACAACAGTCATTATTTATTTATTTATTTATTTATTTGTTTTGTTGTTGTTGTTGTTGTTGTTGTTTTTTTGGTCAGCGAATCCTGGATGTCGAAATGTTGTTTATTACGGAGATGGATTAGCGAGGTCTGGACTGTGAATGAAATGCTTTTGAGTTCCTGCAGCAGACTCATCCCCAGGCCTCCGGATCTGTGACGCCACCCAGATCTTACTCAGCGTTTCTCATTGTGTACTACAGGCTGGAACAAGAAACGGACAGGATTAAGTTCCCTGGCACACTCTCTGCCTGACCCCCCCCACCCCCCCAGCCTGAATCTCACCCCAGTGTTGCGACTGTTCTTTTCTGCAATTGAGCTGCTCTTACCTCGCAGGTGACCATCCCCACCGTCTGAGATGTCGATGGTACCTGCCCGTCACAGACTGCTGCCCTGGCGGGGGCCGGGGTGGGCCTGCCTCAGCGCCTTTGCCAAATGCAGGGGCGCGCAAACCTGCATTGTCCTGAGTGGGCGGATATTTTGGCACCTTTCACAAGGAGAGGAGGGGTAGCTGAATGGGAGAATATTAAGAGGAGGGGCTTAATAATTAATGCATTTTTAGGTAAAAACCTTAAATGGCCAGTGAAATTGGACGCCTGTTTCTGGTATCAGTTAGTGTATCACAGACTATAATGTGCAAACTTAATAAACGATATTTTTGGTTAGAAACCAGTTTTACCCATAAGGCCATTCCGGTTTATTGGCTGCCGCTGTTTTTTTTTCTTCCTCCTCACGCTTGGAAAAAATCCCCCAAATGATGATCCTAATTAGGATTAAGGCAGAGGTCACTCAGTTTGGACCAGGATGGATGGTATTTTCAGCGAGCAGGCATGGGCCATCTGTGCGCAGCACAGCGAGCAGCTAATTCTGACACCGGGCACGGCGGGACTGTTCCTGGAAGTCCGAGTGGGGGATGCACTGCTTGCCACAAAACGTCGCCTCGCGCCAAATTAGCTACAGCCTATTGTGTCGGAATTGCATCGCAATTGGAACTTCGGCCCCAGCAAAGGGGATGAAAATGTGTTTAATTCTGCTGACTTAGTACACACCTAAAAGCAGCAGTCATCTGAACTGGTGATAAGGTCTTTCCAAAAATTCTCACTTACTTGTGAAGTGACATTTATATTCTGGGCTTATATTCTACGTAGAGCGGAATTAATCTGAACTGCAAAACACCAGTGTCAACATAAAGGATTCAAAAATTCAAAAGCTTTATTGTCATTTGTACAAGTACAACCACAAAAAATACTTGCTTACCTCCCTGTATACTTAAACAGCATATAATGATGAAGAACAATAAATCGCAGAACAGAATAGTGAACACACATACAATATACAGACAATATATGCAATATACAAGCAGTATAAGTAACATACAAGTAGGACAACAACATGCGGAGGTTAAAGTAGCGGTGGATGATACTGTGAGTTATCAGTGTGTATTTGACATTCTTAATAATTTCAGGAAGAAGCTGTTTCTGAGCCTTGAAGCTTTGGTCCTGATGGACCTGTAGCGTTTTCTGGAGAGGAGGGGGGAGAAAAGTACCTTTGCTTGGATGGCTGTGGCCATTTGGTCTTTTTTAGGCAGCGGCCTCAGTCCACAGGTGCTGTGTTCCTGCTGTCCTGGGTTTTTTCATTTGTCTCGTTATATTTGGGGACCTCGGCTGTGAGTTTTACATCAAGAGAGGTGACCTGTAGTCTACTGAGCAGAGTCTAGACAGGCAGAAGAACGCTCATTCGATGGGGCGTGCTGCAGAAGCAGATCCCAGTGGGAAGAGCAGTTTATTACTTGGGCTATCACAGACCGAGTCGATCGATACTTTGTGTAGATCACCGTGACAGCAAGTGTGCCCAGTAAGGAAACCTAGAAGGGGCTCAGTTGTGCCGGATTTTGCCCTGAAGAAGCATGGGGTAGCCTTACTTTCATTTGACGAGGGGAGAGCGCTACATCTGTTTATTGTGGCCCGACAGGTGAAAAACGAGCCAGTTGCGCAGATAATGGTGGGTCGCGGGTCCTGGGCAGCCATGAAGAAGCCAGTGATGCAACAGGGTGACTTCTACCTGAAAGTGTGAGCGATTAGCTTGTGGTGTGGTCCGGGACTGGTGCTGACAGCTGCTATGAATAACCCGGCAGGGGGGTTCTCAAACGCTATCCTGCTCACTGACAGATTTGCTCCCCACCCACGCCTACAAATTATTCGCAGCCGTCATCCATCAGTTGGCGTGCCTCTGTGTTTGCATCATGTCATCATTTGGGGGGGTACAGCTGGGCTTTATGCACTAATTCAGATGCGTGTCTGAGGTGTACGTCAAACTGCTGTATCTCAGTGGTCCATTTTCCACCAACAGAGATCTGGTCCTGTTGAGAACCTATTTTTGGTACTGTGTGTTGTCACCAAAATAAAAACAGGTTCTGAACCAAAGAACTGATTTGCATTGAGAACCAAGAAATAGTTAGTCCCTAAATGGGAACCATGATATAATCATGTGTGGGCGTGTACATATTTGTTTTGCCTCTATCGGTGCAAAACAAATATGGAAGTGAATGCTTATGAATGCTTGTAAGTAAACAATGTGATCTGCTGTTGCTGGTGTTCTCTAAACTCCACCTACTCAGCTACACCCAACCATGATGATGCAATGGTGTTGAGTGCTGAGACAAAAATTGGTGGAAATGCAGGCCGGTTCCTGGTTGGCATCTGGTTCCAAACTGAACTTTTTTGTGAAGTGGAACAGAACCGTTTTTTTGTCTGTGGAAAAGCACTAAGTGTTTATCAACCCAGTTCTTGGTAACTACATCTTTGCTTCATACCAGCTCACCACAAACCCGTATCGGGTATTTGGTGTTCTTGATCATTTGATTTGGTCTTGATTGTTTGGTTCATTCTTGATTGCTTGGTTCAGCTGATCTGGGAGCTAGGAGGGAGATAAAATGTGGACTGTCTTCGGAGACCCGATGGACTGGGTGGAGACAAACGGCTGTAACTCAAAGACAAGGGACAAGTATGACTGACACGACAGGGCATGGTGTGTTTGCCGTTCATGTTGTAGTCCACTGAACTCATTGTTCACCAGGTTGAGAAGGGCAGATATTACATTCTTGAAAGAAATGACATCTGATTTGGTGTGGTCCTTCTGAATGGCTTTGAGCAAGGCACCAAGTAGAAGGAGTTTCTGGTACCTTCAGCGGAGCAGCAGAAGACAGTATTTGTTCCAGTGTGTGCAGACTGCCTGCAGAGTGAGAATGGGCACTCTGCTAGCTCCTTATGAAAAGATTAGTAGATTATTCAATATCACCTAGCCTCTTTATTTCCATTCCAGGATATGCTGAGAACTTGGCCCTTCCAGAGTCCTATATACAGCACATTCATAAATCTATCCTCTAACCCAGGACCATTCAAATCACATTCATCAAGGTTCAAGCCCTGCTGATTTTCCAGCCTTCCTTTGCCTGGGAACCAGTTGTGAAGCCTCTGGCTAATCAGAATCAGTAATTATTAAACTACGTACATGGAGGAACTGAAAACAAGGGCTGGATTTGGGATTGAGGCACATGATTTGAAGAGCCCTGCTTGGTATCATAGGGCATAAGGTTGTGGTACACCCTAGATAGGGCTCCTGTCCCAGGCTCACACATACAGTCATACTTTAGAGACACCAGTTAGGCCAGCGGTGTATTTTTGGGTTGCGGGAGGAAAACAGTACCCAAAGGAAACCTCACATGACACGGGGAGAACATGCAAACACCACACCCAGAGCACAGCCAGGATTCAAGCCTCCTGCTTTGGAAGCTTGAAACAACAGTGCTAACCACTGAGTCACTGGGCCACCACAGTATAACTTCTGGTAAATGTGAATAACGAAATCTGAAAATATATGCAACAGCTGCTCAGCTCTGTTGCAACCTTGTCTACGCTGCAAAAGCATATATTTTTATTTGCACGGAGTAAGAACTATTGCACGTTTTCAGCGATGGCATTGCAGAATGATTAAAACAGGATGGTTGTTAAAAAATTAGTCGGGAATTTGTAGTTGTCTGTAATTTCTTTTGGCATTTGGACCATTAATTGTTTTCAGTTGTTCGGTCTTAAAATGCTGTGACTCAGCTGTGCTCCAGAACAATGCTGTCTCTGATGGAGGAGGTAACCTTCACGTCTTGTTTTAAGACTCCTTTCCAGGGGGACATTAAATCTTCGGTTTTAGGCCAACAGTCACTCATGTGGTGTTTTTATTTTCTTAAACATTATCAGACCCTTTAATGTCAAGAAATAATTCCTTTCCTTTGAACCAGTAGTGGGACGGGGCTACTGGCCCCAGCTAAAAGCTGATTGGCCTCTGTAGAGCCCCCTCCCCTGTCTCTCACTGATTCAGTATATCTCATTGGTTCATGATTAGGTTGGCCCATCTATGTGAATTAAGGACCCTCCTATGCTCCCAACCTTAAAAAATCCTTGAATCGCCCCTGCTTGAGTCAAGCCAAATTTGAGATGCTTTAGGAAGCAAAGTGGACGGATGAGGATACAGGAATTGCCAGAGAGGGAGAACCATGTCCGACGGAGCTCGGAGCTCTGAATTGGCTGAACTTGGAATACTTCTGTGAGAAGGACACTGCTGATGCCAGCCATTGTCTTGTTGATTTAGGATTCATTTACTCCCACTGGTTGAATCTGCGTTACAAAACAAAGGCTACCACGTTTGCAGTGGTTAGGGCTGCTTAAAGTTAGGTGCCATGGCGCAGAAGTGAGGAAAAACATAATGATCGGGTCAGTGCATTTTTTGCAGCATTTTTTTGCAGCATTTTTTGAATGCTGTATGCTATTTCGAGGTTGCAAAATGAATTCATATGGGCAACTGGAGAAGCAGTTACATTAGCAGATACATCATTTTACCAGATGAGCCAAACCAATGTCTTCTTGGGGGATGCAACAGGATAATTCTGCAAATAATGGTGTTGGTTGTGGGCAGGCGAAAGTATGCAGGATTCGGCCAGCGTGGCTGATGTGAAGTGACATGTTCCCAGGCACTCTGAAACACAGTCCATCCTCTCTCTCATTGGTCGTTTCAAGCCCCGTAAATCAGTGAGAGCTCACCCCCGCAGGCGGGATTGACGTTGCTGGGCAGGAGATTTTATGTCGTCAATGAACCCATTTTGAGGGCAACAACATTGTGGTGCCTTTGGAGAAGATGTGCGAGGAATTTGGGAAAGCTGACCACCTCACGCCAGGCAGATTTTTTTGTGTGTTTTTAAAGAAATGTATGTGTCAGAGACCAGTTAGATTCTGTTTCACTTGTGCCTCCCCAAGCAGGACTTGCTACTATTTATAAACATGTTTATAAAAATGTTGAGGTGAAGAAAAGGTAAAGTCATCACACTGTACCATCACTGAATTTTGTTTTGTTTTACAGTAAGTAGAAAATCATAATTTTTGCTCAAAAAATGTCTCAGATCATTACTATGAGAGATGAAAAACAGTGTATTCAAAGTCTGTTTCACAAAAGAAGGGGAACTAAAAAAAGACAATTTCTACATTCCTTTAAGGGTTCCACTTGACAATCCCTGCACGGAATGGTAGAGGTTAACGGAAAACCCTCTGACCGCAGCCTTAGGATATACACAATGATAGTGTTTCCAGCTCCTGAAAAAAGGCTCCAAAGCTGCTGGCCTTAAGTACCTTAATGACAAAAGAGCCAGAGGAACAGTGCGTAAAAATAGTGTGAGTTGCCTTGTGTGAGGGAACCGACTGCTGGAGCCAGCTGCTCGTGCCGAGAGAGCCAGACCTGAAAGTGGAACTTTCTCCTCATCCACAGCTGTGACAACACTGTTGGAGAGGGCGTGTGAACCGGCTGTGAATGCAGTGTGCGTGAACCCCCTCTTTGAATACCAGTACCCCCACTTCTGCTGCAGTTTCCCTTACCTTTGTAAACCTAGAGGCTGAAACCAGAAGCTGGTGAAGCCTGCAATGAGCTGGTCACTTACAGTCTCTGCTTGGCCGCCATTTTTTCCACGGCACGGCATGGATTAGAGAAGCACGGCTGTGAATGGTTCAAAGAACCTTGGCGCACATCGTCTATTGTGATGGGACATTTAATTGATCTTTATTTATTTCTTGAGCTTTTATCTAAGTGGCTATTCTGTCGGGCAAAACCGAATGTAAGAATTAGCAAGGTCATGCCTAAATTCAGAAAGGCAATCATTTAATATTGAGGTACAGCGGTTCTCAGTGTGTTGCAGTTTAAGGTTTTGTGGTCCTAGCCTGATATAGTCATTCCACGCTTCCTTTGTTTTCAAAGGATACTCTCAGCATTCCTGAATTTAACGTCAGAAAAATCGCCATCTGGTATAGGATTTAAGCTCTTCCATAGCCTAGGTGACATTCCAGTCGCCCAATCCGTGTCTCCCGGTTGTGTTCAGGCTGACCAATGGGGAAGCTGATGCCTCAGAGAGTGAACATAGCGGTAAGAATTCCACTGCTGAAAATATACATCCTTCCTAGCCGAAGCACATGATGAAGGCTTTCATGTGGACCACTTGTGGTGCATCACTACATGTTCTGCCATCAGCTGGGACTTGGATGTTTCCCCTCCATCATGAATTCTTCAGGGTAGCATCTCTGCCGATCCATTTAATCCAGCTGCCGCCCGCTTGTTTCCCGGAAGATGTTTTCTGGACGACGTCCCTCCTGGGCCCGGTGTCAGACTTGAGT
The DNA here is from genome assembly GCA_026777045.1 of Hyperopisus bebe. Lineage (NCBI taxonomy): Eukaryota > Metazoa > Chordata > Actinopteri > Osteoglossiformes > Mormyridae > Hyperopisus > Hyperopisus bebe. The sequence goes on from JAODJW010000038.1 coordinate 20,083,594, forward strand.
ACACAGCTTGTGATTCAGTCATGAAACAGAGCCAAGATGCGGAAGTTTCAGCTGAGGACCTCCAGTCCAGTCCAGGGGCTCGGTGGGTGTGACAAATTCCTTTGCGAGTCCTAGCTTCCCGAGCAAGGACAGAGCTTTCTTCTGAGAGGAATTCAATCAATGTGGCAGTTTAAAAATAACACGGAACATCATTCACTCGGCACATTGCCAGATGAAGTGGATGGGCCGAATGGATCACGACAAGCTCTAACTTATTCAGTTTCTGGTCCAATTCAAGATCTGTCCAATAACATTCTTTTTCTATTTTGCATGAACTTCATGGTTTTATAGAATGCTGCCGGAGGAAAGCATTTTTTTCTAAACCCGGTCGGTTACCTGATATCGGAAACAACCTCTCAGAGATTTATTGGTCTTTCGTCCTCTGTAGTGTTGCACTTGCTTTGTACCCTGTGGTGAAAACAACATGCATTGCCAGGAGTGATATTACTGGGTTCCTACCTCTGCAATATCGAGTATGGGAATTTTAAGTTTGCATTCATAACATTGAGATTCTCCTATATAGACAACTTCATCGAGCATTCATGAGTTTTTGGTTTCTGGGGAAACCCGCAAGTGGGCTATTGTAAGCCACCGTCACATTAGGCTGTCCAGAATATTCTGTGCTGACGTCGGAAGCCAAAATGGAAGATCTGACTCTCACTTAAGGGGAGAGGGCAAGAACCGATGGATCTGTAATGCTAGGGATTTCATCGCAACATTGCACCGAGATTATACGGGCAAGGCAAGCCATGTTCCTGACAGTGGAAAGTCAAATATTAAAGTTGTTGGACTTTATCCAGCTCTGATGTTTAGAAAGAGCAGAGGGTTTTATGGGGCACAGAGAACGTGTAGCGTTTTAAGGCACGATTATCCCCTGGAATGTCCAGCCCGCACATTACCCCCGCGATAAGGGCAGGCATCCTGTCTTCCTGGATAATGCCTGCCAAAATTCCTCCAGGTGTGAAGGCTTGGTTCAGAGACTACATGGGAGGGCTTCTATGCATTGTGTGAGCTCTCCCTCCCTCGCAAGCCCCGACCAGACATCCTTTCCCAAGACCTAGCTCAGGATGACAGGGACATCTGGCCGCAGGATGTGGCGGTGGAAGGAAGAAGGAGACAGGAGGCACCTGCCACCCGCCAGGCATTCATCATCACTTCCCGCCGGCTGGGTAACTGCAGCAGTGTTCGCAGTGCCAGCAGGCTGTTTCAGAGCAGCAGCTGGGTACCGTGTGCCTGAGGAGTATGTCATCATTTGGACGGCACCTCAGCAGCCCTTAGCCCCTCCTACATGTGACCTCACATACAGAACCTAGCCTTAAGCTACCTTGCGCTGCCAGACGAAAGTCAAACGTCTATTGGATCCTTAAACATACATTACAAGTACAGCCTTGGTTTGTCCTAGTGTAAGATGTGTGGATCGGTGTGGGTTTGCAGATAACAGCTTGGATTGTACGTCAGTGAGAGCCTTGTATACACGCTGTAAGCACGGGGCTTGTAAACCATGACGATATTCATTCCGATTGAGGTTTTTTTTTGTATGTCCCCCTGAGCGACGCGGTATTCCACACGAGCTTTGCAACCTTTTAGCTGAATGTCAAGCTAACTTAAGCCTCGTTGCTATGCTAACACCGAGTCGACAGTCTGGCCTGTGAAGCACTGGAAGACATGTCCGTGTCTGACTTAGTAACAGGTTTGGGGGAATTTAGCGACATTTAAGGATATGAAGTGTCAATGCTATAAATGGGCCGAAAACGCTAATCAAAGTCGAACGTTCCATTTGTAAACATTGACTGTACTTCATATTAATTATAATGTATTTATGAGCCAGGGTGTGTTTTTCAGTGATACACATGTGTTTTAGATCATGGTGAGAAGGCAGTGCAAAACACCGATATGTGAAATTCGAAGCCGTCTCCCCCTATCTGCATACCGAGGACTGGCACATTTTCGGAACGGATTGTTTTCACATGCAGAGATATAAAAACATGTTAAGATGCAATTAGATTTCTCATTATTGTGTTTCGTCCAAACCAGGTGTTGTTAAGATACATATCTCACAGTTATTATCAGATGAATGGCAATTGGATAACACGATAAGTGACATAGCTAATTTAATTAGGGCTCACAGTGTCTCCCAGTATTCTGTTACCATCTGATGTCTTGTTGCTTAGTTACAATGAAATCAGATTAGTGAAATCAGATTAATAATAGTAATGAAAGATTATTCTTGGGTGATACTTGAGTTGAGTGACATAGCTCTTAGTGTTTTTATGTTGAATATGAAGAGTCCTTTCTGTATATTAATACATCTGTCAAGTAAAAACATAGGATTTCTAAGGTTTAATCATCTTTTTCTTACCATTCCTTTTTACATCATGTGAAAAACACTGCATATTGAAAATCCAATAAAGTCCTGAATGCAAACACCTGTTTTGCTATCAAAAAAATGTAAATATCAGAGATGAAATTAAAAGGATGGGAAAATGGAATATTTGTTTGGATTACTTTTACAATTATCACTGCTCTTCTGGCTAAGCAGCTTAGGGTGTTGTTACCGGTGGCTTTAAAGTGATTTTTAAAGCGAAGCTCGGAATCTCGGATTCCCATTTGTAGATAACAGTGGACACATGACAGTATAGGACACTCTTGCCTGATCTTTCCCTGAACAGAGCAGTCTATAAGGTGATTAGGCAGGAGTGGTTTTGGCATTCTGATAGTTTACATTGAGATTAATGGGTAGTATGACTGTTGTGGTATGTTACTGTCTAAGATGGAAGAATTTGACCATTTCTGGTAAGTTAACATCTAGAATTTAAATGGTTAAGAACAGTAGAACCACTCTAGCCTTTTTATATAAAGCAAATCCAAATATAAACTAATTGGCTGCAGTTGTTGAAATGCATGTTGATGAGGACTTCACAAAGACATTCATTTCTGCTGCTTCTGCCTCGGCGATGTTGCTCCTTCAATGAAGTGGCGTCTCTTTCGGACAACATTTGGCGTCGTCTGTGTCCCGTGGTACAGGCGTTGAGCTGAATAGATCCAAAAGCAGTTGGTGGCACAGGCCTGTACAAACCATACATGTCACTTCAAGAATGTTGATGCAGACGCGCTGGCAGCAGAACCCAAAAGACAGACTTGGAATGTTCTGGAAGAATTCTGCATCTGGGGCCATTTGCTGGTTAATAATGATGTTGGGCTGTGAGGGTTAGCCGCAGACCACGAGGAGTGCTGGTGAGCAGGACTTGGCTGAGGGTCTAGTCCAGGGCTGCTCATTTCTGCTCCAGGAGATTTACCACCCTGGAGAGCTTAGGTGCAGCCCTGATTTAACACACCTGATAAATGATCAGGTCCTTCAATAGCATCTCGGTATCAGATGCCGTTATATGCCAGCTATATTGAGGCTCTCCAGGTTGGTAGATGCAGGAGCAGGAATGTGAAGCCTTGATCTAGTTGGTCTGCTTCAGCCCGCCCCAGCCGACAAGACAGCAGCGTCGGGGGCAGAAAAACGCTGCCAGACGCACTCCGTACGTTTTGTTTTCAGAACTGGGCTAAAAATGGACACAAGTAGATCGTGTCAGCAAGACAGAAATGGCGTGTTTAGACAGAGGTCACAGCGATATGGGGGGGGGGCGGTGTGTGGTATTAATGTGGAGTTTTGATGCTCATTCCTGTGGTAATCTGTGGTAATACTTCACATGCTTCTCTTGATGAACCAACTTCATGAGAACCATCTGGATAGAATAGTTTTCGTTGGATATCATTTAATTACTGGATGCTAATCGTGTGTGTGTGTGTGTATATATGTATATATATATATATGTGTGTGTGTGTTTTAGCCACTGTACTACAGTTGTACATTATACGTTTCTTTTTCTTTATAGGCTATGTCACCATCATGGCAGTGAACCTCAGAAGTGAAAATACTACACCGTGGACTGAGGAATTCGGCTGTAAGGGAAAACCATTTCTGTTTTGTTTTTTTGCTGCTAGAAGGGTACCGTGAGGGTAAAAGGACTGCAGTGAAACTATAGAAGTTTGTTGTTGAGATGGAGTCGACTTTATACAAGCGAGTGTCTCTCCCCAAGTGCTGCTGCCAAAACTCAGTCTGTACTTTTCCTCTTTCAGCCATCGAATTGTCGTGTAAGATAGAGTCCATCATTACAGAAAAACCACGCATTGAATGGAAGAAGATAAAAAATGGTGAACCCAGTTATGTTTACTTTGCGGATAAAGTATCAGGTAAGCTCAGCACAGCTCTTAGCATCGTTATTGTCCTACCACACCTTTTTAGCTCCCTTTTGGAGGGAGCGCATTTTGAGCTTCCCTTTCTTTGAAGTCCTTAGTTAAATTGCCCTAATGAGATATGAAAAATATCAAATTATACAAAAAGTTTATAATATGAAAAAAAAAGTCTTTTCTGTGGAAGCTGTCAGCGGTTTGATTTTAAAGGCAAGCGCTAAAAACACAATAAGATCTATTTAAACCTGCTTTTGCTTCCTGCAGGGGATTTAACAGGCAGAGCGAAACTTATGGAACCCGCATCCTTATTTATAACCAATGCAACCAGAACAGACACCGCGCAGTACCGGTGTGAGGTCACCGCTCATAAGGATGACAAGATTTTTGACGAGATTTTGATCAACCTTACTGTAAGAGGTATGCGTGTCCTGTGTTTGAATTTTTTATGTTTATTTGTTTTGTACCCTTCGATATAATGACATCTGTGCACCCCAATTGGGCATTAAAATGGCTTTCTTTGAATGTTCCACATAGTGCCAATGGTTGAAACTGCAGCTCAGCTGCTCAGAATAATTTAGATGGGCAACCGATTACAGATATATTCTCAGAAGAGATTCTTGCAGTTTTGTTGCTGCCAGTAACGCTCCCCACAAACTTCCATGCGAAGCGTATACTGTAATCCTGCGAGACGACAGCCCATCCTTTACCTGTAAACACGTGGGAGTCCGAGCCATTTTGCAAGGGGCGTTTCTCAGTTATTTCCATCGAAATCCATTTGTATTAATGTCCCCCACCTGTGACGTTGTAAGCTGACACCGTATTGCGTGGGCCACCATTTCTTGGCCTGAGCCCGCGCTGCGTTCTGACAGGCCGCCACCCAAGGCGTGTTCTGGGCTATATAGGGAAAATCTCTGAAACCGCATCCGAGTTTAACCGGGGCTAAACATGGACGGTGTAGTATGCTGGGTTGGCAAAGTTGAGATCTGTGCTTGGATGCCCTTCCGCGCAGATTCATCGATCTTTATTTGCCCTTCGCGGACCATGGGGTCGCCGGCCGTTGGCGGGCTCGATTTCTGACCTTCTGCGGCATCTTCCGCAGTGAAGCCGGTGACTCCCCGATGCAGCGTGCCCACATCGGTGCCCGTGGGGAAGACGGCCGAGCTCCGGTGTGAGGAGAGTGAAGGATACCCCAAACCGCAGTACCAGTGGTTCCGGAACAATGACGAACTTCCCCTGGACCCCAAGACCAGTCCCAGATTCTACAACTCCAGCTACAGCCTGGATAGCAGCACAGGAACGCTGGTCAGTGGGCGGGGTTTGTTGGGATGTGGAGGGGGCGAAGGCGGGCCTTTGGGTGGAGCAAGGGTAACGGGAGGGCATTTGAGATATTTTAGGGAGACAGTTGATGTACAGGAGGTCTAAACCACGTAGGCAATCTGCTGTTATCGTGTTCGCATTCCAGGCTTCGCTGATCTGTCGCGTGCAGTTCCATATGGGCGGCCAACCAGCTGCACCCACTTCTGAAGGTTGCAGTTATGATACCTCCAGTGTGTTCCAAAGAGGGTACCGTAGGCTGCCCAAGGAAAATTTCAAACTCTTCCTGAGTGCCTTATTTCTGTATCTAGAGCTCCAGAACCTGCAACCCCTCCAGCCTGGGAGGAGCATTCTAGTGGTTCCCAAACTGGACCCGAAAGTAGCCCATCATGCGTATCCGGTACTCCTCCGCATACTCCATGGAGCCGGGAGGCAGAGCTCTGCTAACGGGTCTTCCTAATTTGTTTGGTCCGCAGAGGTTCAGTGTCGTCAAGAAGGAGGACGCAGGAGAGTACTACTGCAGAGCAAAGAACGAGGCAGGAAACTCACAGTGCGGCCCTCAGAAGATGGAAGTCTGTAAGTGGGTCGTCTGTCGTGGCTGGACCCTCCAAAACTATCAGCCAAGCCCCAGGGCTAACTGTTGACACAAATCATGAACACATGAATGAGCCGCAGTTCTGGTCAAAGAACTTCCTAACAATAGCTTTGATGTTACATCAGGAAATGTCTGATTTCCTTGAACTTTGGACATGCAGTAATTTAAGACCACCTAGGTGTCTGACTGTTTCTGTTATAAGAAGGCGTCTCCCGGGCTGCTTGTTGATGTTTTTTTTTTTTTCTTTTGCTCTCTTCCAGATGATATCAATGTCACAGCCATCGTATTGGGAGTGCTGGTGGTGGTCATTGTGCTCTTATGTATAACAGTTGGCATTTGCTGTGCTTGCAAAAAGGGCTACTTTGGTATCCAGACACAAACAGGAAACAAGTAAGTGAGAAAATCATAACGACATAAAAAATAGGGATTGCATGTAAAACTAAACAACTCTGACTTATAAAGTTATTTGGTGTTTTGCAAATGCCAAAATAAATTTCAACACCTTTTTTTATTAATTTTTTTATTCCTTAACGCTTTAAGAAAAAATATTTTAATTTTAAGGAGCACCACTTTAAGTGCCTGAGTTCAAATGATTTTTGGAGGAAATGCAAAATTAGGCCTACAATTATAGTAATGAGTTTACATAAGATGGGTGAAAATTGGCACAAGATTGAAACCCAGGGGTCTTTCCAAAATGACCTCAGACTTGCAGATGTACTGAATCTCACTTTATTGCCTTTGTATGATTTCTGGTTGCCCAAATGAAGCAGTCTTGCCCTTCAAAGCCGTATATTTCAGGTATGATGCATGTATTGGGGTGCTGTGACATTTGTGTGTTTTTATTTGTCCTGTCTCACAGCTACAAGGCCCCGTCCAAAGGAGATGGAGTGGACTACGTTAGGACAGAAGATGAGGTGAATGAACAGGATTTGGGGATTGACCATCCCTCCTGGGGTAGACTGGATGGAATGCAACACCAGGCTTTCACACTGGCTTTTAACTAAAGGTCAATTTATCAAGCCACATCAACTTTAGAGAAAAGGTCAATTCATCAAACTCCATCCACAAGTGACTTGACATTCATGCCGTTTCTCACCAAATTTTTTTTAAAACGCAAGATGGGTGGGTAGTGGCATCTGTGGTCGTGGCAGTTGGAAAAATTGTAAAGCGCTGATCTGATCTCTTCCTGATTATTTTTCCTCAGGGTGATTTCCGGCACAAATCTTCGTTTGTCATCTGAGATGGGGGAGGAAGTGGCCAACGTGAGATTAAGCATAAGGTGCAGCACATCCTCTTGTTGAACCCCTCTGGGGTCCTGTGGCAACGTCCAAGTGGCTGATGTACACGCCTTCCACTGACGCTTAGCTTGCCTGACAAAACTGATGAAATAAAAAATGTATCATAAATAATTGGAAAAGAAACAGCCGAGATGTGGAAATACGTCCTTCGACTTCTGTATAAATCTCCACGTGCTCCTTGTCCTGCAAAAACCCCACTGTCACCAAAACAATCATTTAACAGACACACTTCTATTTTATGGCAGTGGTATGTTTTTATTATTTTTAAATATAGATGGCAAATTCGAGAGCGAAAAATGAGAAAAAACAGCCAACAAGCCTCTTACATACTAGATTAGAGGAGATCCAGACTAAAATACCAATTTATACGGTAAACACTGCTACTTCAACCCTGTTGTTATGTGTATAACATAACCATTTTTTTGTACCAGCAAAATTTGTCAGACTATTTTTGATGGAATATATTTTGAAATGTCTATAGATAAAAGGTTTACTTTTTTAAATGTTTGTAAAATACTAACACTTAAAAACCAATGTTTTTATTATTTGGTTTGTGAGAAGATGTCAACATTTCAGTGACAATTCAGTATTCAGTTTCATTTATATGTGATGAAATAGCCAACTTTTTATTAGTAAATTGTCATATCAGGTTCTTATTTTTTTTGTTTTCGGTTGATGGTCTTACAGTTTGTTTTCTGCTGGGATTTAAATATGTTGATATTTTTTTAAGAAATTTCATGTCTTGTAGATAGTCCAAAAACAATGCTGAGGCACTGCATTAGAACGTTGTCGAGCACTAAGGTGTCAGTGCAGAGTATCCTTAATTTAAGTGACCTTCTGTGTTTGCTGTTCATCTTGTAAATATCAGATTCATCCACATTGGTGTTTTTTTTTTTTAGTTGGAGGTACTTTCAGTATTATGTGAAATATAACACAGGGTTTGTTTGTCGGCTGATGTGTCGTATTGGTTGTAAATAAATTAGCTGCAAATCAGCACACCCCCCCCCCAAAAGATGTACCGTGGCAACAGAGGAAAGCGAAGAGTCACATCCCTAGGTGAGGCTATATGATGCTCTTTACGTGGTTCTAAGGAAGCCAATGGATGACTGGTGGTAGAGAGAGGATCTGCCTTAGCTGGTGCGTTTTGGCGCGAGCAGGGAATGCTTCGTGAAATTTTAGCTGTTAATGAACTATTCCATTCTCGAAATCAAACCATCACACTGCTTGGAGGATATTTCCAACTCAGTTGTTGGAGTACACCCTAAGCCCTTAGCATAGTTTGACACCTTCAGGAAGGGTAGTGAGGCAAGTCTTCATGCCACTGTTAAATGTTTTTTTTTTTTTTACAGTATACCTAGTAGCGCGGGCGAGCGCCACTCTGCGTTTCCGTGACGGCACTGAGAACGTTAACCGTCGATTAGCTACACTGCTGCTCTCAAGTGCCTTTTTATTCCAGCTGCACTGGGTTCGAACACAATCCAGCTCAGGAGACCTACAGGCAAAAACGGAGATCTGCTTGTATTTGGCGGTGCTGATTACTACTCTGCTAGGACCCATGAATCTTCATACTCCTGTAGCATGTTAATCATATAGGTACCCACCCCCACCTCCCCTTATATTTTTACAATTAACTTTTATTGCATCAGATGCTATGGGGATTTTTGCATCCCCATGCCACAACCAAAAATGAAAAAGAATAATCAGAGATTCATTGGATCACAGAATCAAATTGTGGTACAAGCCAAATCTTTTACTAAGCAACAGTCCTGGTCTATCCACGGCCAGCTATTAAAACATTTAGTTTTAATAAGGATTTGTCTTTCTACTTTTTAGTTCTCCACTCTCAACAATCCTCTCTTAATGCCACTGTAACATTTTAGTTTTTGCAGAATTAAAAGGTTAATCTTTTACTTTCAAAAAGTAGATTTTATTATGTAATAGTGCCTGAACAAAGTGAATTGTTATTAATGTAGCACTAGTTTGCCAATGCACAAGCAGACATGCATATTCACTTAGTCACTCAACATACACAATCGGTATATACATTGTGAAGTGAAACTTTAAAAATTGTGTCATGTTGGCGCACACACACAATGAGACAATGAGGGAGCAAATGTTTGGGATTAAGCAATGACTGCAGTAAAAGGGAACTCCTGACATTTAACTTAAAGATGAAGAGTTTCTAAAGTACAAAAAGGAAACCAGTAAAGATAGGAAAATAAGTCCTTAAGGGGGGCTAACCAACAATGGCCAGCTAGGGCCACAATCCCTTTAACGGGGGGGATGTTAAACCCCCCCCCCCCCCCCGTAGATTTCAGCGGCGATACTCAGCTCCACTGGTTTGGACATTAAAATCGCAGGTCTTTCTGAAAGGGTGCCGATTCCCTGCTACTGGTTTTTATGTTTGTCTCTGGAAATGTCCACTCTGTTGGGGCCTGGTACACATCTTGTGGGAGCTCTCCAACTGTATATTTCGATTAATAAAGTTAACTCCTAGCGTGCCGTCGTGTCTTTATTTATACACATTTAGAAAAAAAAGAAGCGGGTGTACAAACGGGAGGGGAATCCCCCCACGAGAGGGGTCAGCCTACAGCCGATGTCCTCTAACCTTCCGGCAGAGGGGCGACTCCACATTCCACTGTCTGGGAGGGGCATGCCTGAAGCAAAAACAGCAGTTGGGGGGGGGGGGGGGGTCACAGAGAAATCCTTTGGATGACAAGGAAACTTCTGTCCACTTGAAGAGCTGCATTCACACATCCACACTGATAGTTTGAGTCGTTCACGTCTCCCCTACAAACGTTAAGTGTTTACTCACGGCTGATCCGGAGACATCAGGAAAAGCACATTGTCCTTACTTCCTGGACCCCTAGGCTCTGTTAAAGCAGGGATGCGAGTGAGGAGCCAAAACATAGCCAGGCAAACCAGATGGCAACACAGAAAGCATTGAGCGTACCTGAACCATGGGCACTGAAGATGACACTGAGACCATCCCCAAAGGTCACCTCACTCATGGTCCCTGGGGGGGGAGGTTCCATAGGTCAGTAGTGTGACTCTATAGCATAGCGTGTCACTTTGGGGCCAATAAACCGAGTTGCAGATCTAGAATTCTGCTCTCAGAACAGCACCACAGGAACCTGTGTTAAGCAACACCAAGCTCCTCTTAAAATGTCTCTTCAGATGTCATCACTGACGTCATGATGTCGTTTAGCCTTACTCTTCTATGCCAAAATGGAGGAACCTCAAAAGGTTCTTAATTTTAGAGGTGTTCCTTCCGTCCACATCTTGTAATATTCAATGCAATTCACAATCATAATTTTCTGATGCAAGGCATGAACAGTCATAAGACGAGCTTTGATATTTACTTTGCGGAGTACTGATGGCCCGGTTGGCAACAGAAGAATCTCCGGTGGTGGAACCCTGAAGATGCCTGGAGATCATTGCTGAGGATGGAGCACAAACAATGTCACGATGAGTCTGCCCAGATGGTGCTCTAGGTGTAGCTCATGTGACACGGTAGTACCTGAACCATTGGCGGGAGTGTTTTGGTCGCTGGCCGACCCCGCACGACCCTGAAGCAGCCCACTCGTTCTCGCTGCTTTCCGGGCCTTGCTGAGTACCTCACTGGTGCTGAGAGTCTGACGCCTGCTATTTGAAAGCGGAGCAATACCCTGGGGTTGGTAACCATTCGCATGACGCAAGGTGGTGGCAAACAAGACCATCTGGAAAACTGCATTCTTTGACATTACACTAGGCTGTTTAGTCTGCTCACCTGGATGAGCCCACATTTTTCGGAGAAAGGAAGCAGGGGGGTGCAGATGCTGGCATCTGGGGTGTGGCCTGGACCATCAACACTGTCTTACCCACAGAAGGACTGGGGGATGCGGGAACGGGAGCCTGTAGACAGACATGAAGCTGCATTTCTTTGTATCGGGTCATTAGATCCTCATCCATTGATCGAAACTAACAGACTGGTCTTTGCTTTATGTAAATCCACAGAAAAGCAAAATTACCCGCTCCAGTAAAACACATTAAAGAAATAAAAGACTACCAACCCCACCAAACTTCACGTGTGGAGTTAACATGCTCCTTTGCTTTCTTGTAGGTGAGCTAGCATCTATAAATGGCCAGTCATGTGAAATGAAGTGACCCTTCACTTGCCCTTTGCACAAACACGAGGTACATTACAATTCTTTAGTTTTCCATTATCCCATCTTAGTCTCCTTAAGACACACAAACATACATACGCACACATACACAGGTGAGAGCAAAGTTCAGAGGTGCGGTCATAGGATTCAACCTTTGCAATAAGTCAGGTTGTGAAATTCCTTCCCTGCTAGGTATTCCACGGTCAAGTGGAAACATTTAGGAACGACAAACTCCGCCACGAAGCGTCAGACCACGTAAACTAAGAGTGGGGTCGCCAAGTGCTGAGGTGCATTGCGTGTAAAAGTCGCCAACGCTCTGTTGACTCAATAACTGCAGAGTTCCAGACTTCCTCTGACATTAATCCCAACACAAAAACTGTGCCGCAAGCTTCATAGAATGGGCTTCCATGGCTGAGCAGCGGCATGCAAACCTCATCACCAGCGCAATGCCAAGAGTCAGATGGAGTAGAGCACACCACCACTGGACACTGGAGCAGTGGAAACGTGTTCAGTGGAGTGACGAATCTCACTTCTGTGTCTGGCAGTCTGATGGACGAGTGAGTTTGGCGGATGCCAGGAGAACATTACTGGCCTGACTGCATTATTGCCAACTGTAAATTTTGGTGGTGGAGGGATTATGGTATGGGGTTGTTCTTCAGGAGTTGGGGGAGGCTCCCTAGCACAATCTTTCCCCACCAATCAGCTATTTAATCCCCTAGAGCAGGGATATTCAAATCACGGTCCTCAAGGTCCAACCACTGCTGATTTTCCGGCCTTCCTTTACCTGTGAGCCGGGTGTGAAGCCTCTGCGGCCAATCAGAATCAGTAATCATTAAACTAACTACCTGGGAGAACTGAAAACGAGGCCTGGATTTGGAATCGAGGTCCAGATTTAAAGAGCTCGGCCCTAGAGCATCGCAGGCCTTGTTCTAGAGCCCAATGAAGATGCAACTATTCTGGCTTAACCCACAGGCCACCCATGAGGACTCTTGCTGCCTCCCAGGTACTCCCCCCTTCTTGGGCTTCCAGGGATAATCACCAGGCTTACTGTAACCTTGCAATGGATCAGCAGGTACGGAAAAACTCAGATGAAGGGCGAGGGGTGATTCCGCTTGTGTGTAAATGCGGGCGATTACCAGAGCAGCGCCTGCCGTGACGTTCGAGGCCAGTGTGCTTGCAGGGCGGGAGTCCGCCAGTCCGCAGCTCGACATCCGCTGCTCCATCTCCTGCTCCTTTTCAAACCTCTTCATGTCATATTCCAGCTCGGCGGCCAGCTGTTCATCTGCCACGAAGAAGTCCTTCACCTCGCTGCGGTATTCCTGCATCATCACCTATGGATACCGGGGGGGGGGGGGGGGGGGAGACACACACAAAAGCCCACTTGCTGCATAAGACAAGTGCATGACCAGTTCATCTGAGGAAAGTCGGAAGATTCGTTGCCATATTTTTAGGCACAGGTCAGTTGCTCATCCATGATACTTCTTGTTGACGGAAAACATCTCTGCTTACCTGCAGATAGCCCATGAGGTCCTTCAGCACTGGGAAGCGTTTCTTCTCAAGCATGGTTTTCAGTGCAATGATAATAGGAATCACGTTCTCAATGAAATTCTTCTTCTGGACCTGCAGCAGGGAGGCCACAGCAGTTTTACCATCAACAGCGCCCTCTGGAGGACATTAGCAGCAACTCACAGAAACTGTGATGCCAATGACCTCCAAGCAATGTACCGAACCAGAGAGGAAAAGATTGGAATCAACATCCATCTCCACCCCCCCAACCCCATTTTTGGTAATAAATGTGAAAACACTACCGGGGTCTCCATCTGGCCTTGTTGTCAGTACCTGCGAGATGAGCTTCTTCTGGGCCACCTGCATGACGGCATTGGCCATGGCCAGCTGCTCATTGTCCTGCTGCTCGTCCCTCTCCACAGGGCTGCGCATGGCCGAAAGCTTAATCTCCTTGAGGCTCAACACGTCAAAGGCGTCCGAGAGTATCTCAGCCCCCTCTGCGTCCAGGGGCAGTATCCCGTCCACAAAGTTTGCTAGGGAGTAGGGGGAAAAATGGGGATATACACAGCCAAGAATAATAGCGACACATGCCTTGGGTCGTCTACACTCTTGAAGAGCTCCCACGAGAGCCATTACTGTATTCTGGAATAGGATGTTTAGCTTACAGTACTCAAGCGCTGAAACTTTACAAAGTGCTCCATATGTTAAGTAATAATAATGAATATGATCTGACTCTCACCAAGGATAGTCTGGCTGATTTTAGTGGTGATATTGAAGCGTTGCTCATCCGTGAAATGCTCCAGTAAGAATCTGTAGATCTTCATCCTCTTCTCCTTGTTTTTCTCCCCTTGCAAAGAAAACTGGGCTCTCTCTCTGAAAGGCCACAGCACCGGCAGTATTTATACAGAAAGAACGACCAATCTGCCGTGTATCTGAGATGGCAGATTTCTGGGACGTGACCTTACCTGGCCGTTTGCGGAAACTTGTTGTACTTCTCGTGCTTCTCGTAGGAGTTGAAGTGGAAAATGCACTCGATGAAGTGCTGAGAGAACATGGTCGGGTTCCTTTTGAGGAGCAGGTGGACTAAGCAGAATTCGCAGAGACTGGGGTGGGACGAGGACAAACAGACAAAGACCCATCATAAAATGCTCTAGAAATGTCACAGATACAGAGCTGGAGATGAAAATTGTCAAGAATCTGAACAACTGATAATTCAAGGAGAAGAGGAAGGAGCAGAATTTAAGTATTTCTTGCTATATGTGCATTCAGAAAACCCTTTTTCTGCAAATAAGCCATTAAACTATGTTCAGAGCAATTCCTACTGACAGCCCTGAAGTCAATTAAAGCTTTGCTGAAAAACAGGGTTTTCCCATCCTGGAGAAACACTACAAACATAAGTAAAAGAGGGAAAGTAGGGAGACAGCAAATTAAACCCCAAATGAGATGGAAGCAGGTCCAGTACCTGGCAATCTTAGGCTCGGGGTCCACAAGCACAGCCACGAATCGGAAGAACAGTGAACCCTTCCACTTCACAAACTCCTCCTGTGAGCACAGTGCTGGATTACTCATCCACAATATGCCAGAAACACCAAACACTGACTTATAATATTTTAAAATAGTTTCTTAGGATTTCACTCTCTTCTCTTAAGTGGCTCCCATGACACGCAACATAACTCGACGGTGAACCAATGTGGGAATTTTGACCAACACCAATAATGAAAATATCTAAATGTCTAATATCCATCCATCTTTTGAAACCGCTTAATCCCAACTGGGGTTGCGGGGGGGATTGGAGTCTATCCTGGGAACAATGGGCACAGGCGGGAACCAACCCTGGGCAGTCGCCAACACACCGCAGGGCGGGCGGGCAGGCGCACACACACACACACACACACACACACACACAGGGCCAGTTTAGACTCACCAAATCAACCTATCCTGCAAGTTTTTGGACTGTGGGAGGAAACCGGAGCCGCCAGCAAAAACCCACGTGAACATGGGGAGAGCGTGCGAGCTCCACACAGAAAGGACCCGGGACTGAACCCAAAACCTTCATGCTGTGAGGCAGCAGGGCTAACCACTGCGCCACTGGGCTGCCCCTTTTTGTCCAATAAGAAAAACACATCTGCAGCCAGATTTAAATAATGAATTAAACACACAAAGGCTGGTAGTTTTAGACGTGAATGAGCTGACAAAACCCTCACCCTCCATGACAAAAAAATGGCTGACCATCGTCTGCATTATTTTATCCATTACGTGTGCAGCTTCTGTGCCACTAACTATGCATACTGCCTAAAACAAATCGATCAGCAAAAAAAAAAAAAAAATCAATGCTTGATTTTTAATGAACATCAGGAAATACCAATATGTCAACCTGTGTATTGTGCAAATAAAACTCACTGGTCACTTCTAGGCCTGTCACTGTTCGGCACATTGAGACAGAACAGCTCTCACGTGACAGAAGGAAAGGGTTCGTTATCCTGCCCTGCAGCAGCGATTAAACATCCAACATCAAGTTTAAACATCAGTGGGGTTCGGAATGACATGAAAGTCCCGTTTACACCACAGAAAATAAATGAGCCAATTAAAATACCCATCTCACTTTCCCTTGCAGGGTCTCTTTGGACACTATCCTAGCAAAAGTCATGGCACCACACACTTAATGGGAGAACATAGATTCTGCAAAGGGTGCAGATCCATGGTGATACTGAGCTCACTGCCCCCCTAAAGAATTAGTGAAGCAAAAACACCATCATCCTTACAGCAGAGCATACTATACACTCCAGAGCCCTAGACCAAAACAATAATTAAGGCAAAACGCAGACCAACATGCTGTTATTATCTTGGAGTAAATGAATACTTATGAGTAAAGCCTGCATCCTTAATTCATACAGAGAAGCCAACCTTATCATTAGGCAATGATACATTTTAAATCTGAGTGACAGGGGAGGGGGCACTTGGGAGACCAATCGGCTTTCAGCTGGGGCCAGTGGCCCTGTTGCCCCGCCCCTGTGCGATTCCCTTCCTCACCTGCAGGAGGTTGGTGAGCAGGATGAGGGTCTGCTCGCGGATGAGCGGCTCGCGGTCCTTCAGGCAGGCCGAGATGTTGGGGATGTAGCGGTCCACCATGGTGGTATAGCGCATGCACAGGTCGCACATCACCACCACCACGTTGCCGCGCACTGGCACCTCGGTGCTCACCTCCAGCTCGCGGGCCAGCGCTGGGATGCAGCTCTTGGCCAGCTCCTCATTCTGCAGACACAGCTTGCCTGCCGTTCCCCGGGGGAGAGGCGGCATAAGCAGCGTCAGACCCCATCTGCACCATGAACCGCCATTGAATCATAGATAGCAGACCGCTATTTTTACCGTCTACATTTCTGTAGAGCTACTGCAAACCTGCAGTTTCCTTTGGGAATAAAAGAAATCCATCCATCAACCCATCCAATCACAAAAGAAAAACAAAACATGCTTCTGAATGAAATTGTGAAAAATTGAACGATAAAAAAAAAAAAGGGAAATAAAAAAAATGGGTTTCATTTTTTGTCCATTTCAGGCGAGGCAAAGCAGAGACTGGAGTGTGATGAGGACAGACAGACAAACAGCAGACATAAGATGCTTTAGATACGGGCTTTCAGGAGATCCCTTCTTACACTGTTCAGCAGTCGAACTGCCCGGGGTAAAGAAAAAAAAAAAAAAAATGTCTAAGTGTCACCTTATTCGTTTTCAAGATGCCAAACCTCTTATTAAACTGAGCAACGGATCAGAAC
>JAODJW010000038.1:20100599-20113708 GCA_026777045.1 Hyperopisus bebe
AAAAAAAATGTCTAAGTGTCACCTTATTCGTTTTCAAGATGCCAAACCTCTTATTAAACTGAGCAACGGATCAGAACTCAGAACACTCCCATCGTATTTCCTGGGACCTTGAACAAACATGACGTACCAGTCATACTTATTTCTACCACAATGCTCGAATTCCACTCCAAACTATCATGCAACAGCCAGTATGAGAGGGTATGCGAGGAAGAAGGGCAGTAGGTGACGTTACCCAGGGTGATGAAGGCATGAGCTCGGACCACAGTCGGCATGGAGGAGGCCTTGAACTGCGACAGGGGCCGAGTGGCGGGGAGCTCATCAGGGTTGTCGGCTTTGAGAGAGAGAACGGGATTTGTACCGCACTGAAGTTTGAGGGACGATGTGTAGGATAGCATGTCACTGATAACCTGTTAAACCATGAGTTTGGATTATATTTACATTTAAAGAGTCAGATGGTCCTTGGAGCAACTGGGAGTTAGGGACCTTGCAAAGACCCAAGAGTGAATACACTTCGCCAAGCACTTGGCAATAATTGTTTAAATACAATTTTTCTTATGGTTGAATGGAACAGAAGACCAACTGACTTTAGACCTCTATAACCACCAACAATACTGATACAAGATATTTTACTGACCAACAATTGCACTGGAATGATTCAACCACACCCAGTATAAGGAAGAACAGTACACAATAGAAAAAAAATACATGTGCATTGGAACAGTGAAGGCTAGTGACACTTTACTCTTCACATAATATTCCGAGTGCAATATTATTTCTGCAGCCAGCTATTCAATCTGCTGACACCTCAGGTTGTAGGAATTGTAGCCGAACCTGGTAGTCAGCATTCGGAGGACGCAGAGACTCTTAGAGTACGCCAGGGGTGAGAGCAGCTTGGAGCCGTCTGACCACGCATCTCCTACACCCAGCATGAGGAAACGCTCACCTTCCAACAACCTACCTGACGGGAGTTCGACGTTTGAGGCCAGGATGGACTGAACGAGGAGAAAGGTGCGTTTCCCGACTTGGGCAGGACACTGAAGGGCAGCGAACCCAAGGGTATACAAGTGCTTGACCTTTTGGGGAAGATTGATACAGAGGGGTTTAGGGAACGCACCAAAAAGAGCTTCACTGTTTCCATGTGCTCATTCAGACGTACATAAGGAAAGGGGTTATGCTGTAGGATGTGCGTACCACCAAATCTTCATTGAAGTTCTGCAGGCCATCTTCGCTCAAGATGACACTGGAGAGGTAGGACTCACAGATGGAGACCAGCTCCCCGCAGTATTTGTTCAG
This sequence comes from Hyperopisus bebe, assembly GCA_026777045.1. NCBI lineage: Eukaryota > Metazoa > Chordata > Actinopteri > Osteoglossiformes > Mormyridae > Hyperopisus > Hyperopisus bebe. Next base: position 20,101,893 of record JAODJW010000038.1, read on the forward strand.
CATCCTCTGGAGAAGCAGAACAGAACCCAAGACTCAGAAGGGACGCGAGATTAGCCGGTCCTTTGCAATTCCAGAAAGCAGCGGCTCCCTCAGTCATACCCCACGCCGTTTTATTATATTTTTTAGAGCCATTTTTCAATAGCTTTTGCACGTTGTCATTTATCAAGTTCTGTGCGCCGGGTGTTTTGCCATCTGTGCCATTTGTGGCTGCGTGCTCGCTGACCTGTGTGTCCTTGACCGTCTCGACCTTCAACAGCTGGAACAGGGTCTCTATAGAGGCACCAATGATCTCTAGGGGCACCTCGAAACTCTTCAGCCACTTCATGATATCGTCTGCAGTGGGGGAGGATAGCAGGGGTGGGCAGGAAACACCACAGCATGATCTATGATGCGTTCATTCCCTTCTCCCAAGAAAGTGACAGATCTTGATTAGTAACACACCCACAATCCTGCTCTTCGTTTCGTCATTGAGATGTGCGGCAATGTCCCCGATTACGCACAGGATGTGACAAGACGTGGAAACTGGGACATTGCTTGTCCTAAAGTAAACAAACACAAATACAGGAAATGCCTTTAGGGAACAGACATGTGCTTTTGGTTTTTTTTTTTTTGGGGGGGGGGGGGGATTGTTTGCCAGTAATTGTTGTTGTTGAATTACTTTGAATTGTCAAACTGAATTGGAGAAGGGTTGGTTTGGTTTACTGGATTCTAAATTCTGTAAAATTCTTTTAGGAAATGAGAAATCTCCAGTTTTTTTTTCTTTTTTGGTCCTTTGCAGAATGGCGGACAGGCAGGAAGTATAAATGAATGCCTAATAAAATAAAAAATCATGGAGTAGCATGAAATCTATGAATATAGTGTCAAGAATGGTTGTGTAAGACAATACTATTATAGCTATAAATGTGGACCACACAGAAAGTCCAGTTGTGTGGTGTTTGTGTTAGTCCACCGAAAGGAAAATGAACGTACCAAAAATAACACCGGCCGACATTTTAAAATTTTTTGTTAGGTGATTTAACAAAAACAATTGTATGTTCTACAGATTTTCATGTAATTTCAGAATATGGCTTCCAATTTGCCGCCACACGTCTGGTTTTGTCACAATTTACAATTAAACTTCAACATAAATTATAGCAAATGTTACCTTAAAGAAATAGTTCATCATGTCTTTGCTGGTCACGTAGCACTGCGAAACTGCTTCTGGTATGATTTTCTTTTGTATGAAGCATCAGGATTTTGTCTGTACATACTCCAACAATAATCAGCCATCATATTTACATTCCAACGTCCTTGGTATTTTCGCTCCATTTCACTAATATCTTGGTGAAATATCTCACCCTGCTCCTCACTATACTCACCCAAATTTTCAGGAACGTAATCAAGGTGCTAGTCTAGGAAATGCATCTTGACACTCATTCTATATCCAAGATCTTGAAAACGACATATATCCTTGACGTGTATCTCATAATCAGATGACTTCTTGTTTCCGAGAAATCCATCAACGACTTTACGGAATTCTTCCCAGGCTTGCCTCTCCACTGTCACCATTTTGGCTGTAAATACACTGTCCTTCGGCAACCTTCTTATCTGTGGTCCACCTTCCGCTACTGAGTGACAGTACTGGAAAGCAGACCATAGTTCTGCATACAAAGGTTGGCGTCAGTGGACCTGCAGCAGCATACCTGTAAGTTTACATAACTGTGAGCTGACTGTAAACCCTGCTGACTGGTTTGTACAAAAAATGAGTCTATGACAGGTTACTGGTGATTTTGACTGGTATCAAAATGACATTATTAGGTATACAATGCATTGTATATGAAGAAAGTTAAGTCGAAATTACAGAAAAACCAGACGCGCTGGAGCAAAACTAAATATGCTAAATATGTTTATGAAGGGTGTCATTTGATATCATTCACCAAATTTGATGTCGGCTAGTGTAATCAGCTTACGACAAGGTCTTTATATTAAATTAGAGCAGCAGTCCATTTATGTGCAATATTTGCCTGAGAGGACAAATTATGTTGGAGGATAATTTTTTTCTTTTTATTACATTAGTTATGAACCATTACTGCACTCAGGTTTTGTAGTTTGTAGTGCAATTCCTAAATATTGAGTAATTTTTACAGTTCTGCATAGAAGCGGGATTAAGTACAAATGTAAATTACTAGTTTAGCTTAATTGCATTCATTTCGAATCGTTCCGACTTAATGTAAAACAACCGACCAACTGAAAAAATATTATATTATGACTCAATGCAATTTGGGGAAAGTGCCATAATCGCTAATCATCCGAACAGATAGTCTAAAGAAAAAAACGGAGCTAAACGGGATCTCGCGAAACCCCGCGGACTTATGGCGTATGACGAAATGAGCGCCGTCTGTGCAGTTTGCGGCCATGTCTGCAATGGAGGCGGGCCGCGAGCAAGCGCGGGAAATAAGCGCGTGCTGTCTTACTGGCTAATGGCAGGAGGGGGGGAAGGGAGCTACAGGGGAGGCACGAAACAAAAGAGAAGATGGAGAACCAGCGTGGCCAAGGCAGAGCTCGCTAAAAAGCACCAAAGTTCAATAAATAATTCAAATTATACGTAGTAAGAACAACATGCCGTGACAGAAATTTTATTAACCATGCAGTGAATACCAAAACATAAAATTAAAAGTAAAATACTTTGGCATTAAACGAGTAATAAAATACACTTCCTGCAGCTTTTCGTGCAGCGTGCACAGTATCGCTGGAATAGCAGATAAGCGTTTTCAGTGGGTCTAGTCGACGACAACTATCAGTATGGGAGGAGAGAAGAGGGGGAGGGCAGGGGGAGGAGAGTAATTTTAATAAATGTATGCGTACCAGTGTGGCTCTACTTGTGGGAAACAAGGAATCAACTTGATTTATTTATGCATTACACCGATAGGAATGCTAAATTTGTGGAACATCAATAGATTAAATATGTAAATTTTTTAAACAAGGGGGTACTTTTTTAAAATTCGAAGAATAAAAATTATCATATTTAAATTAATTAATTAATTTCTTTAAAAATAAACATTTTTTTTTTTCAAATTTACGAGAAAGGTGCGTTATTATATAGCCGAGGCATATATACTGCGTTTTCTGGGACCAAAAACCGGCCTACGCTGAAGCCGGGCGCTGGAGTTTGGAGGAAGCGGCACTATGGCGGTAAACTTAGACAAGGAAGCGTATTACCGCAGGATCAAGCGGCTGTACGCCAACTGGAAGGTAAAATAGCAAACGATGCCGGTTTGAAATAAAGAGATGGGGACTTTAAACTGCGGCCGCACCGGGGAACAGGTGTCGGGGGGGGAAATGCTATGGCGGGCGATGGTGGAGCACGCGGATCCCCCCGTGCCGCTCCCAGGCTCGCGGCTCGGCGCGAGACCGAGTCGGCGTGCGGGAAGGCCTCTGTCATCACCCCGTCGCTGACTTATAGGCGCTTAAACGCGTCTGTTTGTCCGGCTGGACGGCATCTGTGAAACGGGATAGGCGTTTGCATGTGGTGTATATGCCGCACTTTTACAAAGAGCGGTAGTTAGTGATGTTGATGATTTCTTAAATGGTTTTTCTTAAAGATGCTAACTAGCTAATGTGCTAGCCCAGCTCGGACACGCTGGTGCCCCGCTTCCAACTAGCCGAAACGTCTCGCCGTCTGTGCATCCATCGGAACACAACTCGATGTAGTCGTCCGTGATGTCGTTTTCTCCCCCACCATCCGTCGTTTCCACCCCCGTGTGGGATCTGAAATGTCTGGACACATAGAAACGTTTCATTTCGGAGGCTGTCCGAAAAGTTGAGCTAGCTTGCCGTCCCGATCTGTCGAGTTAATGCAGTCGTGGTGACGTACTATAAATCTGGGTCAAAAGTAATGTAACAAGGGGCTTATTTAACATAATCAAATAACATCAATAATGATTTCTAGCTGCTGGTGATCGAGTTTGGCTCCTGCTGGGTTTTCTCAGTTCATCGCGCATCGTGTCCCACGGTCATATTTTATTTAGTTCGGGCATGTGTTTAATCTCAATAGAATGATCAGCTATGTATATACTCAGCGTGTTGGCAATGCGTGAGGTGGAAGAGGAGTCTAAACACGTTGTAATGTTTTTCTCCCGATATCAGAAGGGGGAAGATGAATTTGGAAAGGTGGATGCTATCGTGGTGTCAGTCGGGGTCGACGAGGAGATCGTCTATGCCAAGTCTACTGCCCTGCAGGTAAGTCAATCCGCCACTTCAGATAGTACTAGTTTTCTGTATCTGAATCGGGAGCCGCTTTACTTGATTGTTCTGAAGTGTTAAATCTAGCAAACGTGATCACAGATGTTGTGTTTGCACTGGTAGCGCAGGACTTTAACTGTCTCCCTCATTTGCAGACGTGGCTCTTTGGTTATGAGCTGACGGACACCATTATGGTTTTCTGCGAGTCTAAGATTCTCTTCATGGCCAGCAAGAAGAAGGTGGAATTCCTTAAACAGGTGGCTGTCACCAAAGGCAATGAGAATGCCAATGGTGTACCTCCCATAACCCTGCTTGTTCGAGAGAAGGTATGACCGTTTCATTACATCCTGTTTTTGGTCATTGTAGTGCTTTTTTTTTTCTCATTATGCATCATAACCACAAGTTATTTTGTAGCGGTTCGTATGATTTTTTTTGTATGATTGTGGTGGAAACATAATCTGAAGTTGATCAGTTTTTTTTTTTTTTTAAGATGGGCATGTCATCTGCTCGTCCCATAACTTCCGATATGAAACCTCTGTATTTGCCGCTTAGTTTGTGTAAGTATTTGCTTATGCTGAATGCATTTACTCGTTTTAGTGAGTGCTTTGTCATCTGCCCAGAACGAGAGCAACAAGGCCAACTTTGAGAAGATGTTGGAGGCCATTCACGCAAGCAAGGAGGGAAAGACTGTCGGCGTCTTCATCAAGGACAAGTTTCCGGGGGAGTACATGAAGAGCTGGAATGATATGATCACAGCAGATGGCCTACAGAAAGTAAGGGGAAGGGAAGACCTGTTAGTGTTGCATCTAAAAATACACAATGCTTGGCCATTTGTGCACCATGCTAACGATTGAAGCTTTGTCGATACATGCAATACAGTTATTCCTACTAAATTTGTCACTGAATTTTAGGCAGTAGAATGCCTGAAGTTTTAGATTTTGGAAAAAAATGCATTATTGCATACTTAGTCACTATTTAAAAAATTGTCGAAGGGCAAAAGGCCAAATGAAGCAGAAATTTCTAATATAGATACACAAGGGAAGTGAGGCTCAGGGCCAACTTGCTTCACAGCTACAGGTATATTTTCAGTGTTTTATTTGTCCATTAGGTGCATTTTAGACTTGTGTAACTTTGAACCTTAATACTTGCTGAGTGTATGTGGGCTGGTGTATTGAATGTTCAGTTGTTGCTGTGTGCATTGCAGGTGGATATTAGCGCGGTGGTGGCCTATACCATGGCAGTGAAGGAGGACGGGGAGCTGGCTCTGATGAGGAAGGCTGCCGGCGTTACTAGTGAGGTCTTCAACAAGTTCTTCAAGGAAAGAGTGATGGAGATTGTGGACGCGGATGAGGTATGAAGAACGCTTGTATCAGTGAACTAAAGCTTTGACCATCAGCTGAATGCTGTTAATATGCCCTGGTTCTTAAATGCCATGGGTGTCGCATCGTTACCCTGATGCTCACCCTGTTCCCCCTCACACACCCCTGTCTACGCAGAAAGTACGTCACAACAAACTAGCAGAGTCTGTGGAGAAGGCCATTGAGGAGAAGAAGTACCTGGGGGGTGCCGACCCATCCACTGTGGAGATGTGCTACCCCCCCATAATCCAGAGTGGGGGCAACTACAGCCTCAAGTTCAGCGTGGTCAGGTGAGGCCGACATCACATCCTGTTCCTCATAGGGCTCCTTTTCTGTCTGAGTTCTTCAGCTATGACATCACACATTTATGCATTTGAACACCTGTTAGCATGCTTAAATTTTTTGCATCAGCTACTGCAGCCAGGTCTGTCGCATTCTTCTGGTAATTCACGCTGTTTGTGTCGTCTGCTTTTTGTGTCCCAGTGATAAGAACTACATGCACTTCGGGGCTATCACATGTGCCATGGGGATCAGGTACAAGTCGTATTGCTCCAACCTGGTGCGCACATTGATGGTGGACCCGCCGCAGGAGATGCAGGACAACTACAACTTCCTCCTGGAGGTGGAGGAGTTGTTGCTCAAGGAGCTTCGCCATGGTGCGTGGCTTGTGGCTTGGGTAACTGGAGGTAATTAAGTCTTCTCATTGGCTGCATGGGTGAGCGTGCTTTAACTGTCATTCGTAGGAGTGAAGTTCGGCGACGCGTTCAGTGCCGTGGTGGATATGGTGAAGAAGGAGAAGCCGGACATGGTGGCGAAACTCACCAAAAACCTGGGGTTAGTAATAGGCTAAGCCTCTGTGCCTGTGATTGGAAGGTCGCCGGTTCGAGCTTGGCTTCGGCGGGATTCTTGCATGTCTGTGGGCCCTTGAGCAAGGCTCTTAAGCCGCAGCTCCATGCGTGCCACTGCAGGTGGCTGCCCTTCACTGCCAAACTAACTCTCACCCTCGTGTGTGTCATGGAGAGCTAGATGGGGTTGGCGGAAAGAGGATTCCCCCTCAGGATCAATAAAGTGTCGTCTTATTGTTTGTTTTTTTTGTTGTGAATAGAATTAAGTTATCTGTATTTATTCCTAGTAACACTACTAAAGTCTTGGATGGGATTTCTGTATTCTGGCTGCAGTAAATTCCCGGCCTTAAGAATCGTATATTTAGGGCGAAAAAGGAATGCGTCTTTGTGCTCTGATTGGTGCCATTTCTCTCTAGCAGATGGGATGCACTTGCGTAGGACTTGTGCAGCTTTTGTAGAGGGCAGATTTATGCACATCTTGCGTGTTTCCTGTAAAATTGCTGTTTCAGGATAGCGGTGGAAGCTAAGTCACTTTCTCTCTTCGGTCAGGTTTGCGATGGGCATAGAGTTCCGGGAGGGGTCCCTCGTCATCAACAGCAAGAACCAGTATAAGTTAAAGAGAGGTAAGCGATTATGCTTGTGATGTGACAGTCCTGTGACGTGACAGTTCTGTTTTGATCATTACTTCTTTTGATCATTTCAGGCATGGTGCTGAGCGTCAGCGTGGGGTTATCCGACCTGATCAGCAAAGAGGGCAAGAAGGATGAGCAGAAGAAGTACGCCCTGTTCATTGGAGACACGGTGCAGATTAATGAGGTTGGTACCCATAGCAGGCTATAAACCTGGCCCTTTATTCTTTCCCTGGGCTGTCCTGGTGTGGATGTTTAGTTGATCAGCACTCAGCATTGGTCTTCATCTTAAACAGGAGGAACCTGCCACTATTCTCACCCCAGTTAAAAAGAAGATCAAGAATGTGGGAATTTTCTTAAAGGTGAGAGTTCTGAAATGCATCTTATCTGTTAGCCACCTTCCCCTTTCTGGATAGATATCACTGTTTTGAGGCTAGTTTTTCAGTCTAGCCCTATATACTCAGGCCGGATGACAAACTTTAATGGTGACTAGATCTGTGCCTCTCTTAGAATGAGGATGAAGAGGAGGACGAGGAAGATGAAGACGACGCAGAGGAGCTCCTTGGCAGAGGAGCCAGGGCGGCGCTGCTCACTGACAGAACTCGGGTCTGTGGGAGTTTGCATGCGCGTCCTGTTGGGCCCAGTGCTTTTTTTTTTTTTTTTTTACTTTTTTTTTTTTTTTTTTTGCTGACGTGACTTTGTGATTGGCCAGAATGAAATGACAGCGGAGGAAAAGAGGCGGACCCATCAGAAAGAGCTTGCCAATCAGATGAACGAGGAGGCCAAGCGACGTCTCACCGAGCAGAAGGGGGAGCAAATGATCCAGAAGTGAGTATAGAACTGAACGGCATCACCGTACATTAGTGCGGCTGCATCGGTCTTTCCCATATTAAGACGATACCCCTCTCATTATTCTGCCCCAGGGCACGGAAATCGAACGTGTCTTATAAGAACATCTCTCAGATGCCGCGGGAGCGAGAGATTCGAGAGATGAAGCTCTATATTGATAAGAAATACGAGACCGTGATTATGCCGGTCTTTGGTATCCCCACTCCCTTCCATATTGCAACCATCAAGGTAAACTGGCTCCTCTGTCGTCTTTATGCATGACCGCCATAACCAGTGTCTGTTCGTAGCGACTGCTTCAGCAGATATCTGAGAAGGAGACCTCCATGGTACCTATCATTGATTGTTCTGCACATGCCTCTCTTTAGAATATCAGCATGTCTGTGGAAGGAGACTACACCTACCTGAGGATCAACTTCTACGTACCTGGCAGCTCCCTTGGTCGCCACGAAGGCAACATCTTTCCAAATCCTGATGCCACCTTTGTAAAGGAGATGTGAGTGAAGCTGTGCTGCAGGAGTAGGCAACCCTGGTCCTGGACTTCCGGTATCCAGCAGATTTTTCTATCCTACCTGATGAGTTACTATCTGCCTGAGATCAGGCGTGGTTCACCGGTGACCAGGTAGGTTAGAAAACCTGCAGGATACCGGCACCCTTGGATCAGGGTATCCTGTTCCTGCTCAACACTGACCATGGTGTGGTCTATATTCCTCATACTTAAGTTTTTTTTTTTTTTTGTGTGTGTGTTTCAAACCTGCTTCCATCCCTGCTGGCCAGAACATATCGGGCCTCGAACCTGAAGACGCCCGGCGACCCATCGGTGCCTTCCACCAACCTGCAGAATGCCTTTCGCATCATCAAGGAGGTGCAGAAGCGCTACAAGACCCGAGAGGCCGAAGAGAAGGAGAAGGAGGGCATTGTGAAGCAGGACTCGCTGGTCATCAACCTCAACCGCAGCAACCCCAAGCTTAAGGACCTCTACATCCGGCCCAACATCGCCCAGAAGCGGATGCAGGGTTCTCTGGAGGCACATACCAATGGTAAGGTCGGCATAGTAGGATGCTTATGCTTGTTGGGGCGCGGGGGTGGTTGTGAGTGAACTGTTGTCTTTTTCATAGGGTTTCGGTTCACCTCTGTGCGTGGGGACAAGGTAGACATTCTGTACAACAACATCAAACATGCCATTTTCCAGCCCTGTGATGGGGAGATGATCATAGTCTTGCACTTCCATCTCAAGGTATCTGGTTTGATCATTCATGCATGTCTGGTACCTCGTTTTTATTTACTTTAGGTGTTTGACTCCTATTCTTGTCCATTTTTTTCCCCCCTCTCTTTAAATCTGCAAGAACGCTATCATGTTTGGGAAGAAGCGTCACACGGACGTGCAGTTCTACACGGAGGTGGGCGAGATCACTACGGACCTGGGGAAGCACCAGCACATGCACGACCGCGACGACCTCTACGCCGAGCAGATGGAGCGGGAGATGAGGCACAAGCTCAAGTCTGCCTTTAAGAACTTCATTGAGAAGGTGGAGAACCTCACCAAGGAGGACCTGGAGTTTGAGGTGCCCTTTAGAGACCTGGGGTGAGTGAGGAGAAGGAAATGAAGGAGCAACCTTGGGACATTGGGCTAAGTTTGGATGATGCAGTAGGTTTATTGGTACAGTAGATGCAGCAGGTTGGCTGGTTGGATGGTATTTGACTTTGGGTATTAATCCCTTTTTCTGTGCGTCTAGGTTCCAGGGTGCCCCCTACAGGAGTACATGTTTGCTGCAACCCACCTCCAGCGCCCTGTCTAATGTAACAGAATGGGTGAGTGTAGGCTAGAAAATAGATGACTGTTTCTTAGGTGTCTTTCTGTAGCTGCTTTTCAGCGAAGCCACTAAACCAACACTGTTAACAATACTTCTGATTATCTGCACATACGCCGTGAATGGCAGTTAGTCAAGTGGCCGTAAACATCAAAAAGTCAGATGTTTCAGTGCCGAAAGTGGCCAGTAGGGGGAGACGTGTGCCATTTGGCAGTTTTTGAGAAGCGCTTCCTGTTCTTTCAGCCTCCGTTTGTTGTGACTCTGGATGAGGTGGAGCTGGTGCATTTTGAGCGGGTGCAGTTCCACCTGAAGAACTTTGACGTGGTAATTGTCTACAAGGACTACAGTAAGAAGGTCACAATGATCAACGCCGTACCTGTCAATTCACTGGACCCAATAAAGGAGTGGCTCAAGTAAGGGCATTTCCAAAAAATTTCATGCAGTAAGGTATTCGGCGATCATGTTAAGGCGATTTTAGGCTTCATTTTGGTTGTCTTTTTCTGGGGCTGCATAGACGGTGCTTTGTAGTAATAATCTGCAAATGTTTTAATGGCTGTTCGGAGCCTCGGTGGTCATTGACTCTCTTGGGTTTTTAGTAAATGTCATGACCCCCTCCCTCCACAGCTCGTGCGACATCAAGTACACTGAGGGTGTCCAGTCACTGAACTGGACGAAGATCATGAAGACCATCGTCGATGACCCCGAGGGGTTTTTCGAACAGGGCGGCTGGTCGTTCTTGGATCCTGAAAGTGAGGTGAGGCAGATCTGTCGCTGAAGGCACTGAGGAATTCAGGTTCGGTGTGAATAACGGTGCCTCGGATTGTGTCTTGAGCATATGAAAATGGTTCATCCCTAATCCCAGGGGAGTGGGGAGGAAGGTGAAGACTCTGAATCGGAGATGGAGGATGAGACATTCAATCCCTCGGGGGATGAGGATGCAGAGGAGGAAGAAGACAGTGATGAAGATTATTCCTCCGAGACTGAGGATTCCGGTAAGTATAGTGTCCCCTTACTGTAATCATGCATTTTGTTTTAATTGTGCAAATATATATATGGAAGTGCATTTCTGACATCTCCTCCACTTCCAGACTACAGTGCATCTCTAGGTAGTGAAGAAGAGAGTGGGAAGGACTGGGATGAGCTGGAGGAGGAGGCCAGGAAAGGTGAGCATGACTATTTAAATCTGTGAGGCCTTCAGACTTGCACCAGATCTAAACAGTATTTGGTCCTTGTCCGGTGTGCAGAAAGTTTTAACCTGCGTTCCTTTCAGCTGACCGAGAGTCCAATTATGAAGAAGTGGTTGAGACATCGAACAGGAAGAGGAAAGGACGATCGACAGCTCCACCCCCCAGCAGTAAGAAGAAGAGGAGGCACTAAGACTCCCAGGAGGTTACATCAAAGGAATCTGTATATATACAACACAAATTTGAGGAATCCTTAAAATGTGTAATCCTGCCCTAGGATACGCACTTGGTAAATTTTACGATGTCATTAAGATGCATACAAAATGTGGTGGAATCCCATCTCTCTCCATTGCTCTTATTTTATTCCTCTTTTGTCCCTGTTCCCCCGCCCCATGATATAGAGTTGAGTGGTTGCATAGTTGTCAGAGATTCATTCTTTAGCATCAAGTTTGGTTTTCAGGAGATCAGGAAGGCATACTGTGTGTGTGTGTGTGTGTGTGTATGTGTGGGGGCCAGTTGATGTCGTCTCCAGCTGGGCTGTTGTATTTTTCATTTTTTTCAACTTCAAGCAGGATGTTAAATCTGCTTAGTTCCCACCCACTTCGGTCCCCTCCCTTGTGCCTTTTTCAGGCTTTTTGGGAAGACTTTGTGTTAAGTCACAGCCCTTACTGCATTTGGTATTTCTAAATTGAAAAACCACACGTTTTGACCAGGACAAAAAAAGCAATCTGGACTGTGTCCGGTCGCAGAGGATGACTTTGTTCCTGCAGGTAGAGGTGCACACAGATGGGCCCGTCTCCTTCTTCCTCCTACGTCAATACAAGTTGGACTGTTTCTATCATATCCTGTTTTTTGTTTTTGTAATAAAAAGGGGAAAAAAAGTATGGTTGTATTTTTGTGTGTGTGTGTGTGTGTGTGTGTG
>JAODJW010000038.1:20127182-20145855 GCA_026777045.1 Hyperopisus bebe
CCGAGCTGAAATTTGGAAGCTTCTGCTAACCTGTGACTTGGGGCTGGGGTGTGTTTTTAACGGCTGTTTTAGCTAATAATATACATACCTGTAGTTTAGATCAGTGATTCTCAACCTGGCTGTCATGGACCCCCAGACAGTTCACATTTTCGCTCCGGGAACTGGGAGGGAGCAAAAATGTGGACTAGGGGTCCCCGAGAACCATGTTGAGAAACATTGGTTTAGAGGACTATGGCTAAGATGCGTGACCATCTCAGACCATTCCAAAATGAAAGTATTTGCATATACGTTAGGGTATTACAGTACTGTCTGTCACCTTCTAGTACCATGCCTTAATTTTCATTACGACATTTTTTTTTTTTATTCATATCATACACACACTTAGTTTCTATTTTCAGCTGATGGAAGGCCAAAATGGGGGGGCGGGGGGTTATCGGTGAGCAATTAACCATGTGCTTTATTTTTCATGGTTCTCTGTGTTTTTTTTTTGTTTTTTTTTTTTTATCAAAAATGGGGAGGTAATCATCAGTATTATAACTATGTATACTGTTTTAAATATAGATATCCACACACGTAAACAAAGGCTACAAAGCATGCAGCTGTGGACTACATATGTGACATTCCCTAGTGAACTAAAACTCAGATCCCACGCAGTTGTCTTGTACAGTGTGGTGATTCCGGAGAACCTCAAAACGCGGACATGTCTGTTGCTCTCTGTGTTTCTCTTCATCTTGAAAATCATATCCGATGTTGAAGGCGCTCCTGTGCTGGGATCTGTTGTACTGCGGTGCCTGAGAGAGAGCAGCTGCCAAAACTGTGTTCTCATTTTGAAGCTTGAAAAATGTCAGACGTCGGTATCACCCCCCTCAATTAAGTCCAAAACTCATGATGTCAAGGCAAAATTTATGTATATTTAAAAAAATAAAAAATAAAAAAACGTGAGCAGTTAGGTTTTGCGCCAGAGAAATGCAGATCGACTGTTAGGCATTGTTTAGTTGTTTGTTTATTTTGTTTGTTGCTGGTGTCAAACGGCTGCTGTGGAATTTACATTCCATTCATTTTGCAACAAAGGGATACGTTTGTCTCAATGCTGCCAGTAACCAGATGCTATACTTTACTAACCACCCAGACCTTTTAACTTGAAGTCGATCAAACAAGGACTGTTTTGTGTCTTTCACCTACTTCACCGGCCTGTATCGTTAATTTAATTTGACTGTGTGTATTCAGAGTAGTAGCGTGATTATTATACCAGCACACAACATAACACTGTCTGTTCTGCGTGGACTGACGTGCGGCATTTTATTTCCTCTTTACTTAAAAAGTTCTCTGGGGATAGAGCAGATATGAAGTCTTTAAACTAATTATCACGTGTCAAACTAGAATTGTCACCTCCCAATAACCTATAGGTGTCATCTGTCTAACGAATAGAAATTAAAACTGGAAGTAAAGTGTGGACTGAAGTACTCATGTACATTTTTAAAAATGTTTCCTTGCGTACTATTTTTAAAAACAGTTCAGTTCTTTGTTCTCTGCTTGACAGTAGGTTGAATTAGTCTTCTAATGTTATATATTGTGCAGAAAAGACTGCTTCTAATGGCATTAGACACATACCTTTTTATGATTATATATGATGAATGTTATACGATTATATGAATATATATATTTACAGAGTTGTAGGTATATATGATTTAATTAACATCTAAAAGAGCCAGCTTTAAGGTACCAGGCAGTTTGTGAAAGGGAATCTCACCGCACGCGTATTTGACTAATAGAACCTTAGATCTCAACACAGGACATAAGTACACTGCTTTCTTGTTCCTCAGTTAGTTGTATTTTGCGTCTCTGTATTTTAAATTGTTTCTAATCCCTTTTCTTTGATTAAAAAGAGAACTGTCAAAATGTGTGTCCCTGAACCGGTTCCTTCAGCCATGATAATGCGTCTGTGTTTCTTCACTTCTCTGTGGTTCCTGTGTACACAGTTCATAGGAGGTGTCCTGGCTCAGTCGCCACACCGGTGACCAGCCTGTCCCCAGGGTGAACCTTCAGTGCCACAGTTTTAGTTAATGGCAACAATCCTTGTCTAGATTAGTAAACCATTACCAAACATTTTCTACAGTGAATATCAGTGTATATGAGGAGAATCTATTTTTCCCCCACGTGGAAATGACTGACTGGCCATCATCGTAAACTTAGTAGACAAACCTAACAGGTCAAAAACAATGTTTATATGTCGTGTACAACAATGCCCATCTCGGATCTGAAACTTTAAACTGAACGTTTTTAAGCACAGAGCTACCAGTATTAGCCTGAATTGTGTTTTATACACCAATCTGAGGATTAATCAGTTGTAATTTTGGGATCAAGCTTACGTCACTAGTTATGATTAACCATGATTAACTTGGATTCATGAAGATCTGACTTTACTCTGTGATAAACTATTATGTATTCTATTAATTGTGAACAGACTGTAAGTCATTCTCACACACTATCTTCCCTTAGCTTTTTCCGTGTTACTTTTACTTCTGAGCCTCTTGATAAACTTTGCTTGTAACTTCATGCTTGGGAGTAGACAGGAGTTTCAGGTGCATTATGGCTAGCCAGCGGGGGCTCACCAACACTCAAACCACGCATTTGTCCGGGATCACCACACTGCTAATGTTAATTTGACAGGCGACGCACCATTTTCTGCTAGCCAGCTAGCTAGCTATGATCTTCTGATTTCTTCTGTTTTTTTCAGGTCTTTTCTATTGTGATTGATGACTAAGGGAATTTGCCCTGTGTGTGACACACACTCATATTTATACCCCAGTGAAACATGGCTGACCATCTAAGTATTTGTAATGACTCGGATAGACATGCAGCATAAAATATGACTGAGAAGATACTTCAGTTGTGTTTTACTTGTATGACTTTCTAAGGATGCCAATAATTGTGATGCACATGCTTAAGAAAAATATTATAAAATGTAAGCCTTTTTCCTTTCAGTTATTTTACTTCAGATAACGACTGTTAATATTTTGAATGAAAGATCGAGATGATAAACAACACTTTATTTCACAGGCCATTTTGCTTTTATTTACAAAGGCACCGAGTCATTCTGGAGGGCAATGTTTACAATGCAGGATCATGCAAAGTTAATCTCATGCAGTTCTACTAACTATCCAGATAAGGATGCTGATCCAAAAGGCTGCGGTACCAGATGGTTATCCACCCAGAATATGCCTTCTCTGGGTATCATTCAACCACAATTGCAGTACTGTAATTCATTAAAGTATTGACACACATTAAGAAATCCCCATCTGTTTCTTCATGAAAGCAAACAACAGATAAGTTTGCTCTGCGTATTAGGGAATTTTTCAGCATCATATATCAAACTGCTTTTTCGGTGAGGAAGCATATTAACACACTTATCAATAGAACCATGGGGAAATTAACTTGAACTGCATTCACAAACTATTTATAACTATGCCTGGTAAATGTGCACGAAAGGGCTGGTGTGTGTAAATAATGTGCTACTACTTAATACGCTGAATATATGTATGAGGTTGTGAGTGTGTGTGTGACTGGGGGGGTGGTGTCCAGTGCTGATTAACAATCATTCATCTGGTGTCGTCTTAGTGCCCACTAATTGAACAAGAACAATGCTTAATAAAAGTCATTTTGTTCATTTACGCCTCCTCTTTTTCTCTTGTTTATTTACACGTGCAAGATAAATGTAGATAAGCCTTTAATTTAGTTACACTTCGATTAACACACGCCATAGTGTTTTAACACCTGGCCAGGTCTTGTGACCCCACCTCTTCTAATACCTGAGCCAACGAGCTGTACCTACGTCAAATAGCCACTAGAGGTCTCTCCTTCCCACGCGAATTCACACCTGAACATGGTGCACGCAGTGCTTGAAGTGAAAGCCGAGGCGAGAACAAAAACGTAACGGGAGTCGGCTGGCTAGTAAACGCACATAAAACATGAAAAAATGCATGTAAAAAAAAAAGTAATTCATGGTATATAATTACCGCATGTTTTACTTTTTGATACACCAATGGGAGAAAGAATACTATAAGATACATAGTATAAGATACAATAGTATAAGATAAGTACAATAGTATAAGGTACATTATGGACTACTAAAACGTATTCTGGGCCAGCAAATTTTTGACTGAACTAGCTCAGTTGGATAGTAGCAAAAATTCCATGTTCATGGGGCAACGACTCCAGACCAGGGGTCCCCAACTATTTTTCCCCAAGGGCCAAATAATATCAGAAAAAAATGCACCAATCCATCTTCACTTATATTTTAGTCTGTCACTTGGTGAACACAGACAATCCATCCTTAGAATGATGCCTGGATTTTTCTTTGCTTTCTACTGGTTAGTTTGGAGCAGTTTCTTTAATACCTACCAGTTTTGTACCAAAGTCCCACATATCTTACAGTTTTTCAGTTCTAAATATTTTCCCTGCTCCTGTCTCGTTTGCCAATGTTTCACTGGCCGATGTGGCATTTTATAGCTTCCAATCACTATGAAAACTGCATAAAACCACCGAAATGCTTCCAGTATAAATTATATTCATGTTCCCCAAGGTTATGGTGGAGTGACCAGTTTCAGGATTGTAATCCCTCGCTGGATACATGTGAGTTACTACGTTGCACGGAGCCTCCATTTGGAACGGTGACATCGTGCGTTAGAGAGGTGCCTTCCTCTGAGCTGAAACGTTCAAGCCAGGCCTCCATCAGAGGCATCCAATCACAGTTCTTTGCTTGTTCTTTGATGTAAGCTGCCATTTGCCAGGCAGGATGCAGAACAGGCCCAACTTTCACATCACTCTGACTGAGCAAAAGGGCAGAGGGTTGCCTGGGGTCCTGGAAAGACAGATCAAAACAAATGGATTCTGACTCCAAGTGCTTTGGGGAACCAGTAAACGTGACCTTAGTGACCTCTGTGTTTCTCAGGGCATACGCTGCAGGCAAACCTAGGTGAGATTTAGCATTTCCCAGTGCCAACACGCCAAACACAACATTTCAGACCGCCAACTATCTTCTCGTTTACAGTGCATGATAACTGACCGCTTTTCCAAGCACAGGTATTACAGCAGGTGGCACTTGAAGCTTATGATATCAATGGACCTGGGTAATGCGAATACGCCTCCCCTCATGTGACAGCAGGCAAGAAAATCAAGAAAAATTCCAGCATAAACACTATTTAATTATTGATGCTGGACCAATTTTTATAGCAACGTTAAGTAAATAATTCATAGTTGGGAGAAGGTAAGAGATGACTCAAATTGTTCAGTCAAATTTACTCCTAGCTGAAGGTGAGATGAGTGTTAGCCATCATAGATCGTGCTTATAAGTCGCCTTGGGATCGTCTTCAATTACTATTACAAACCTCACTTCTGTGCTGTGTTTCAGTATGAAAGATAACTCCTACTAGCATGGATGGGTGTTCAACAGAAAAGTAAGGGGACACCCTTGATGGATGGATGGATGGATTCTTTCAGACGCTGGCTGCACTTTGCCCAATGAGCACAGTATAGTTTGCTCTTGGCCTCACACACCCCCAGGCTACAACATACAGGCCAACTGGGGCATGAAGCACAAATAATTTAACGCGTGTGCCTTTCAAATCCCTTATGAACACATTCACTTTCCAAAAACTGAACTCGCTCTGTCATTGGAATGAGTCTGGACTCTATTCAGAGTAATATATCCTGTCTCCTCAGCAGAGACCTGCTAGACTGCAAGGGCACCTCCAGATGCAGGTGACTGAGTGATTCTGCTGCTCCTCTCTTCCTACCGCCATTCGTTTGTACCCCTGTACATTTGCCTCCTGCACCGTTGTTGTTATTTGTTTGTAAGTTTGGGAGGGACCATGATGGTTTCTTCATTTATTTTTGTAACGTTGCCAGACAACGAAAAAAGTGCCCAGCTTGGTCTCATGTTAACTTAAGTGAATGGTCCATTAATGCAATCCCGGTATCAATATATCCATGAATTAGGTGAACATTACATTAATTTCATTGAAATAATCCAGCCATCCATCTTCAAACCTCTTATCCAACACTGATGATATGCAAGGCTTGATGTTTTTCTCTGAAAATGTCTGCCAATTCATGAAGCTAATGAACCCTTCTGAGGAACATTACAGAGTGATAACAGGGTTGGTTCTGGGGAGGGGAAGGTGCCCCCCCCCCTACTGGGGACTGAAATAAATGTATTATTATTATTACTGTTATTATTATTTATATGTATATATGTGTGCTAAAATTCAATGTGCTGTGAATAAGCAAAAACACAAACAGCACATTTTCTTGGCAGATTCGGTTAAATTGATAATAGAAAAAAATAATCAAGCATGTGGAAGCAAGACAGTCTAAACAAGAAATCAGAGTGAGTTACATGTTTGCAAAAACTGTAAAATGGCACTGCAAAAATAACTTGTCAGTTTTCAAATTTATGTTTTGCTTCTTAATACTGGCAATCTAGTGTAAGTAATGCTTGGAGGACATTAAGGTGAAATGCATCTGCCCCCCCCCCCCCCAACAGAACAACTGGCCCCAGTCTGTCCCCCTAGTTGAAATGGTCTAGAACCGCCCCTGGGTGTTAGTCATAATGTGTGCTTTTGTTAATTTTCCGGGGAGATCACTGTCTGAGATCCACCATCGCCTCAGAAGCGCGGTCCTTACCTCGCCATGTAAAACGTGACACCTGTTTCTCATTGCAGAATATTATGATAAAATATTAATCAGTAGTAATACAATAGCTCTTCAAGGTTTATATTCTGGGAACCCTACATGTATTGATTTTGTTTATGTAAACTTCATACGAATCCATTCATAATTGCTACCGTATAAAGCAACGATTCTATGTGCTGCTCCTGGTAGTGTATGCATTATTTTAAGTAATGGTCTTATTATACATTAATCAGATAATTTCTCTACGAAAATTACTTTCAGTTAGTTAAGGGTGTATAATTTCATAAACAAGACCTGCCACAACTTTCACCGATGATGTAAAGCTGTAATACAAATACAAATTGCACATGGATTATTAATTATTGGCATAACATTTTTAGAAGAAGGACACAAGAATGGAGTAAACAAATATTAAAAAACTGTCTGTAAGTTACATAACACATGCTTTCTCCCGCTTGCAAAGGTAAATTGACATGGCAACGGATCCCATTAAATGCCTGTTACTAATACACCTGTTAGTTTTTTTTCTTGGTTCATTAAATCCTTCAGTAGCTGAGCATTCTGTAAGAGAAATTGGTTTTATTTATATATATATATATATATATATATATATAGCATGCACCCTTTCTAAGGAGGACATTATTTAGCTCAAAAGAACCAAATACAGGAACAGAGGGTTCCTTGGAGTCTGGGTTGTGAGCCGTTATCCCTGAGTGGAAATCTCTGACGCTTTTTCCGACTCCAGCTGCGAGTAAGTATGCGACCTGCTTCCACCAGCCAAGCGTGGAGAGACCCCGGGGCATCGGCCTGTAACGGCGGCTCAGGGTGTGCGACACGCGGGTTTCCATGTGTGCGACGGTACGAGGATGCTGTGGTGTCGCCCAGGTTGACCTGTTTGAGATGCTGTTGCGGTGCCAGCAGAAAATCACACTCCCACGACCCCATGAGCTAATCTGCACACACGGAGCCTAGGATCAGCGCCAGCATCACACCTGCCAAACCGTGAGGTAAGACAGTGTGCAGGAGAGGCTGAATATCGCTGCCCAATCTATGGCGGTCCATTCCAGTTGGTGCTTTTCTCTTTGAATTTAATTAGCTCGCTTCGTTAACATCCATTCTTAATAAGTTTTGGAAAATGAGCACATAACTAGCGTAATGTTCTCCATGCCTGACGTACTGTTTAGTATTTCAAAGCACTTTCATGTTCTTCAATGGAAATACATTTTTAAAAAATATTTTTATAAATAGCCTATATGCCCTCATATTCCCCATCTGATTTTCATGCCAACTCAAATAGCAGCATGTTTTTTGTTTGCTTATATTTCATTATTATCATTTTATCATTTTTACATTTTTTTGCTACTCTCACCGGTTGCAATTTGTGCAAGTCTGGATGTAAATAAACTCTATATTAACCTTGTAAAATAAACTTTTATTAAGCACATACTCAGCTCCCAATATCCGCTTCTAAAAAATAAGTCTGACAGTCAGGAAAGGTTTTTAGCTTTTTTGTGTCTGATGCCCAACACCTTCTTCTTTCATTAGCTTAGATATTATTATTTTTGTAGAGATCAGGCTTGCACACAGGGACAGGAACTTGGGCGCTCCTCATAACTGGTGCTACATTACAGATAGCACAACGGCTGCACAGAATGGAGAGTACAAATCACAGATGGCCTCTCTGTTATTGGTGCTGTGTGTCTCTCTTTAAAAGCGTGCCAGACGCACACAGAGAATTACTGTGGCGTTTCCTTGGAAGTCTGTTCGCTCTGTAATGTTCCATGAGCAATAAATTTCATTGTGTGTTTTGATTCTAAGACATAAATTTAAAAACGCAGAGTAAGGAAACTCACCCACTGACACAATTACTGAATCGGTTGAGCTGTCATATGTACTAGGGCCCATATACATTAATGTCTTTCCTTGGGCTTCTGAAAAAAAGTATATTAAAATAATATTTAAATCCTTTAAGCCTCAACCAAATCACATCTGACTACAAAGTCATGTAATTTAGGTATTTGTCGTCCTTAGGTGAGATCAGTTATGTCGTTTTTCCTTCCTTCTGATAACATTTCTAGATATGTTTAAAATCAAACCATATTGATCATATGATCATCATAAAATTGTTGACTAAGTGCTACAATGTGTTTTCAACATTCAGAAAGGTGTCTAGTGGTTGTTAATTAAATAACTGACTACTGAATGATTGTACCCTAATATACAGTAAGTAGCTGTATATTAGGATGACGTGTTTGCATACCATTGCAGGAATCACTATTTGGCATGTAATTTATTGTTGTTATATTTATCGAATGATTAATTAATTACTTTATTTTCATTTAGTTATGCTGTATGTATAAGAAGGTAGCCCTCTATTTTACCAAA
This sequence comes from Hyperopisus bebe, assembly GCA_026777045.1. Taxonomy (NCBI): domain Eukaryota; kingdom Metazoa; phylum Chordata; class Actinopteri; order Osteoglossiformes; family Mormyridae; genus Hyperopisus; species Hyperopisus bebe. Next base: position 20,136,261 of record JAODJW010000038.1, read on the forward strand.
TATCTCAGAGTTTTTGTGTGCCTCCTCCAGTTGTTCATGGATACTCTCGTCAACCCACCTCTGCCATGGACCAAAGTGATCCTGTTGCTACCATGTCCGTTAAATAGCCAGTCGCATCCTTGACGTCGTGTCTGAGATCCATGCTCAGTCACAGCTAGCGATCACGCTAGATCGGTACCGTGCCCTGGTCTGACTGACCGTGCTCAGGCCCACAACATCCAGCAGGCCCAGGCATGACTCAGCATACCGTGCCCAGGTGGACCCCATGGATGTAGTTGATGTAGTTCAGTTTAACCAATCCATGTGTTTGTTCAGGAAGCCAGAGATTAAAATGTAATGACTCATGTTCTTTCTGCTCATGTTCTACTGTGTGCTAATTCTGGATAGGAACTGCGGTAACAATTACAAAGGAATGTACCAGAGATACTGATTTTAGAAAAACAAGAATTAATCAAGCGATATGCTTGCCGGTCAGAAATATCATGCATCAGTTACAATTCAAAGCAAAGTGTAGAAATCAACTTAAATTGACCACGTGACTATGAAAAAACTGTAAAATGCAGCAAACCAATACAAGAAGTCAGAGTAATACATACTCAGAAAAGTAAGTGTGAGAGAGATCTGATTACAGGCACTAAATACACACAGTACTATGTGGGAGCTTTGGGGATTGGTGAGAAGATATAAAAACTTATTTCCAGAGAATATGGCATTGGAACAATAGACATCGATCCATCTATACATCCATCTATCCATCCATCTTCAAACTGCTTATCACTTATGCCAGATAGCTAGTTGGAAAATGAACGACAGGGAGTTAAGTTTCTTCGTACACAGACCGTTCAGATATGCTGCTTTTGGACTGAAACCATTGTACCAGTCAAACTGAGACAAAACAAACGAGACGAAACACAAACAGTCACATAAAACGGTTTCTCATATCTAAGCATCCTGCATGGTCTTTGCGGGACCTGGGTCTTGAGGAAAGGTAAAAGGAGAAGAAGAGAGGAAGGGGTGGTATTTACTACCAGACGGGGAGATGGAAAATCTAAAGCTAGGCTGCACCCTCTGAAACTCTGGAATGTCATTACCCCATAAGTCTGACCACATACATCAGATGTAATGTCAGATAACAGGCAACTGATAAAACATTCACTGATGCGTGACTCATGAAATGATGCAGTGTCTGAATAACGCATGGGATTTTTTGCAGAATGTGTGAACTGTCCATCTTTCACGCTACTTCCTTTCAGCAGTTTTTGACGCGTGAACTTGTTCCAAATCGTGTGCATGAATGGGCTCAGTTAAATAAACAAGACTCAGACAAATTTCGGACAAAGTGAAGAATTGCGTGAGAAGTTCGTCTTGATCTTAACGAGACATCTGTTACAAGACATGGGAACTCATCCAATATGATAATATTTTCCACTTCTGGTTGCTGTGACATTTTGAATGTTTTTTTTTTTCTTTTTCGAAGGGCAGAAGTTGCCAAAGATGTTGTCGCAGCAGTGAAACTTTCAAAGGCTACAGCAGGCTAATCTGCCATAATCGGATTCACATACTTTCCTGCACATTAAACAATAAGGAACTCTCTCCGCTATGCAATATGGCTAGGTAAGTTATATAAAGATTAATAGCAAGTATGAGGTTAAAGAAATGCTATAAATTTAAGCGAAATTGCTATGCAACAGCTGAAACCCTCTAGGTCAGTGTTTCCCAGTTTGGTCCTCAGGGACCAGCTCCTGAGGGAACAAAATGTGGGAGCAAAAATGTGGACTGTCTAGCAGGGAGCTCTGAGGGAGCAAAAACATGGACTGGCCATAGGTTGCTGAGGATCGGATTGGGAAATACTGCTTTACATTAAGAACCAGAAAACAAACGGTTCTCATCTATGTTAATGCCCCCAAGTAGTATAGCGAGAGATCAAAATAATATTTTCAGGATGTAAGGAGACAGATCATTTTCATTCATCTGAGGCTTTATATCTCAAATGAAGAATAACGCAATACATGCTGGGGAACTTTGAAAGGGCAATACGCTAGAATGACAGTCATGGTGGGGGGGGGGCATGGAGGCAGGGAGGGGGCGAGGGGGCGATCCGAAGGAGCTTTGCTGCTGACGATAACATCTTTCCAGGCATGCAGTCAATAAGCAGAGTGCCAGCTCTCTGCATTCTAGGGAAAAAATCGTATTACTCAATATCACTTCCCAGAAATACAAGGACAAGCTAATGGAATACCCACTGGTGTCAAGAATACCATGAGTATGACTTCCTGAATGGTAACACCGTTTGCACCCTAGTTATTGAGCTTCAAGGCTGTACCAGGTGATCCTTCTATTTATGCTGACACAGTGAGAGCTAGCATTTGTTACCTCAAAGCAGGGGCAGGAATCTCCTTGGTCAATGTGCCAAAGTTCACGTGTCAGGACTCTGCAGTCGAAACATCCCGATGCAACTCAGCAAGTCTGCAGTAATGTGATACTCACCCTGCGCAGCCAAAAGAGGCAGCTGCATTTGTTGCAATGTGTGGGCCAATGTTTCTACCATGCTTCCTGGTCTTTGGCTCCATTGATTAGAGTATATATTTATTTACCCATGTTGAGTGGGCTGGCCTTCTTCATGCATAAGACACGTCACTAAGTCACTTCCTGCTACGAGCCTAGGATTCATTGCTGTACGCAAAACTATTTATGAGAGTGTTAATTAGCCTGACTGATCCCATTGGGGTCATTTGTAGCTTGTTAGTGATCTGTGCCCGTGTCTGGAAGGTCATGGGTTCAAATCCCATGGCTGGTAGAGTAATTATATCCATGCTTCTGGATCCTGGCTGATCTGGTGCTCTGATCTCAAAAAATTACTCTCACTTACATACACGTGTGTCTGTGTCTCATGGAGAACAAGATGGGGTATGTGATAAAGACTCAATTCCCTCAGGGGGATGAATAAAAGACTGCTCTGGTAATGCGTTCTGTTTTGTTATTGGTTTATTTGAATTCGCTCTCAATTTGCTAAACACTGGAAATCACAAACTATTGTAACCTATTATGCTGACCTGTCTTCTGAAAAGTGGAAGGAAAATGGTTAATTGATAATTAACAGTGAACTGAATGGATTTTTAGTGATTTCCATGTCTAGCTCTCATATATTTAATATTTAAACTTTGTGGCAGTGAGGTAAGTGCATTCAGACAACTAAGTAGAATATTATGAAATTTCCAGTTTTGAATAGAAAATGATGTCATCAGTTCAAATGTAGAGGCGATTCTAGGGCCAAAGGCAAACACAAACTCCATGGGGTCCACCGACTTGCACTCCCCTGACATGGTAAAATTTATTACTATTATTTCTGCATAAAGTCTAAATTAATAATATCAATAAACTGAATTTAGTAAACGCAAGTTCCTTATTTTCACTTTTATGAAAAACAGAATACACAAATAAAGCTGATTTGTTGTTGCAATGTACTATGTAATTGGTGGCCCTCGGAGGCCCCCTACCAGCTCGGGGCCCCAGGTCTTTGCCTGCCCTGCCTGCCCTGATGCTGCACCTCGGTTCAAAGAAGTAATTGCTTGCACTAAAAATCTTTGCTGAAAAAATGATTTGTTCTGCTGTGAGAATTTTTGTCAAGACAATCATAATGAATGGTAAGTTATGTTTGGCATTTGCACAAAATGTAAACCAATAATGAAAAGGGCCACTGGCAAAACATATAAGAGTTAATTATTGTTATTAACTTTATGTTAAGCACATAAGCCTTCTTGCCTGTAACAACCAACACATACAAAGTCACACCATCTTGCTGTGCATAATTACTGAGGTATTTACTGAATTATTGTCCCTCATTGATATAATGGCAAGGCAGTGATTGTGCTTCCGGCACTTGGAAAATTCCTGTCATTCTCTGCCCTTTTGCAGCTTATAAAGACCTGCTGAAGAGAAACGACAGGAAAATGCTTCCAAAATAATAACACAGAAAATTAGAAAATACCAGCAATGTCCCACTGTCTTTCATGTAGGACAGGTTGTGAAGAATGATTCTATAATTGTAAATAATTGCTTTGGGAGAATAGTTTCTCACATAAAAAGAATGCAACTAAAATTTTAAAATGTGCCTGCACTCTGGATAGTTTACCTAAAATGGACTTCAGAACCTTACTCTCCCTTAAAAGGTGGGGAAAATTCATGCCACAGCAGTGCGTTTCCACTGACTCCGCGAGAACCTGAACACAAGGAGTGCGGGACAGACTGCAGAACTGGCCACTATTGTGAAAAAAGCTGATTACCTGCATCGGCACGTAACATCCTCACACCTGCAATCACTGTAGAAACCTTATAGGCAAACAGCTTTTAATTAAGGAAAAATTTATTCAGTGTGCTGACCTAAGTTCCTCTGCATGCCTATTTTTAGTGCTCTGTACGTCATTGAACACCCATTCACCCTTGATTTAGCAAATGTCTGTGCAAATATACTGTAAGCCGGAGTAACTTGTGTTGCTGTCTCAGACACATCCAGCCACCCGCACATGATGAACAGTAACATAAACATTCTGCCAAGCAGAAAACGTCAAAGGTCAGTTACAAAATTACTTCCATTATGAGAATTAAAGAATGAATCAGCGAATAGCGATTCAGAACAGTATAGAATGAACTATGATATCGCAAATGAAGGTCCAAGTCACAGATCAACGGTCAAAAACCTAACAATAATTCTATTTACCCCTTACTATACAACCCTTATTTGGTGTATAGTAGTGCCCCAAACAATAATCTATGCACTATAAAGGAAATTGGTTGAGGTAATGCTGGGTATAGATAAACAGGCAGGAGATTTACAGTGGAAGCCACTTTTAGCCACTAAGATGAATGTGGGCATTACAGCCCTCAGCTGAACTCATGAGTTTCCCCCAGCAACAATAAAGTATTTTTATCTTGTTTACAGAAACTATACAGTATAACGCATTTAACAGAGATTTAACACATCTTTGGGTGGCTGACGGTCATTGTAAACAGAGGGATGCTGCTATCTGGCTGAATAAATTATAGGCGTATTTTCTCCAGGATCTTAGTCACAACTATTTCAGACAAAATGGGGCCACTAGACAAGACTGTCCAAAGCTGAGTAGTTTATCGCCCAAAAAAAGTGGATGGAAGCAAAGAGTAGACAGAGCAACAATGGCGACCCCAGGCAGGACACCAACTGTGAGGGTGTGAGGTTCACTGCCTGAGGCAGACACCTTTCCCAGAGGGATTAGTGGGCACTCAGTGCTGACGGGACTTGGATCACTGACAAACAGGGGCTCCCCAGCTCCAGATGTACAAAAAAAAAAAAACCACCCATGTATTAACAGGAAACAGGAACTCTGGGAATAAGACCAAAAATGAGGTGGCTGTGTGGTTCAGTGGGTTTGGGAGCTGGGGCTCTGTTCAGAAGGTTGCTGGTTCAAATTATGGGATTCGTACTGATTTTATTGCCCCTGAGCAAGACCCTAAACCCCCAGTTGCTTTAGAAACTGTTTGCTTTCTCATTTGTCCTTTGGATAAAACTGTCTTCTAAACAGATGCAACGGTAACATGCCACAACTAAAAAAACAAAACGAAGGCTATTATGAATTTGAAAATCTAAATTAGCTACTAATAGAACAGAAACTGAGCAAACAAATCTGACTAAGGAACCACTATCCACAACTGTGGACAAAGGCGTAATCTTGCAATTAAACAAGACTGAACAGTGAGAGCCAGTGACTGACTGTTCATATGGAGCCACTGGAAACCATTGCCCGTTGTCGCTTCCAGGTGGTCCATGACTGTGTTCCTTCCCAGAACACCAGGGGGGTACCACGAAGCAGGATTTCTCAGTTAGCTTGAAATAACTTAAGCTAGAAGTCATCATGGTCCTGTAGGAAAGCTCCTTACCTAAACACTTATTGGACGTTCAGGACTATCAGGACTACTAGCTTAAGTTAACCCAGCTAACTGAGAAATCCTGCTTTGTTGAACAGCTCCCCCATTCTCAGATGTAGGTTCCAGCCTGCATTTCACATCAACTTTGAAATAATGTTTTCAATGCTGATGCTTCTTTCTTCTCTTGCTCAATGTCATTCCATGCATTATATACTACAACACAAAGTTCACTGTATTCGAGTGCCTTCAACTGCAAGTTTGTGATCCAAATCAATTTCAGGAGCCAGACAATTATGAGTATTTGTGTCTGTAGTCCACAGATTCCACCTTATGTAGCCATTTATTTTCAAGGACAAACTGAAAGATTAATTTTCCGTAAATTAGACATTAAAATTCAGGGAGAACAAGAACTTCACTGAGCCATCACAGCCCTGGAGCACCAGCAACGTCAGTGCAGCTTTATACAATTTCCTCCAACAGTGAGCAAGGGAGGGAAACTGCACGTTCTGAAAAGAAAGACTCCATTCCCATCTGCTTCACAACTCTAAACTCTGAGTAACAGTGTCTCATGACCTTGACAATCCTTAAGACTGTTGACCGTGTCAGCATTTATGTATATTCAGCCAACGTATGGGAACCTTTATCTGGAACAAAGATGTTTTGTCTTTGTACGGAGTGTTAGCCAGTGGACCTCAGACATTTAACCAGGGAAAAACATACAGATGTGTAGTAGTAAGTCTTTTCTCTGCTTGGAAGAGTGAGAATGCCGTGGCAACAACAACAACGATAAAAATAACAATAACAACAATAATAACAACAACAACGATAATAACGACAACAACAATGATAATAACAATAACGATAACAACAACAACGATAACAATAACGATAACAACAACAACGATAATAACGACAACAACAACAATAACAATAACAATAACAACAACAACGATAACTACAACAACAACAATAGTAATAATAATAATAATATTTTAATTTCTTAATTTGTGTTCTATGAGTCTGTGAATGCATGACCCAAAACAGCCAAAACACATTCCTGTTCTTAGGACATGCAGGTGTACCTGGCCTTTCAAGTGAATTCTGACTCTGATTCTGTTTGTATGGTGCTTTTCTGATTTTGTAAATGCGCTAGGATGAAATACAGAAAGAAGCAGGAATCACAGCAGAATAATAAGAAAGGTAACAAATAATTAAAAAAAAAACTCAAAAAAGCTGAAAAAATTATTTGTTCTGCTGTGAGAATTTTTATGTATTAGTATTAAGTGAGTCTTAAATGGCTGCACTTAAGAGCATCAAGCAGCTGAGGAAAATGCAGTGATGAAGTAACGACTGATTGCAGCCAAGGTCCCGAGGTTCATAACTGAGTGTTTTTATTTTGCTGAAAGCAGCATGACTGCGCTGTGTGCAGAGAGCAGCTCCTGAAGCTTGCAGTTTGACCAAGGACCTTTGAAAATGTGTTACATGATGGCCTGAGGCTGCGCAGAGCTCTCCGCTTTCCGTCTCCTCGCGCTGTGGGAGGACCTCCTCCAGAGCCTCACACCCTCGTGCTGCAGGGTCCGTCTCAGCCCCTTCTCCAGCTTTTTCAATTACATTACAGAGTTGCTCTGGCCAAGGAGATTACATATAAAAACACGCTCCTTTAGCGTCTGAAATGCTTCAAAATAATATTCCTTATGGCTTTGTGGTTTTTATTGGTTGTTTTATTAGGTGCTGCACTGTCTGACGTAAAGTTATATTTGAGCCGTATACAGCTATGGAAAAAATTAAGAGACCACTCTATATTTTTAAACAAATATGCATTTTAAAATCATGGCTTAATTGTGGTTCTGTGGGAGAAGGCTACGCTGAGCAGCAAGATGCTTTTAGGTTAAAAGTTTCTAAGACAGCAGTACACAAGAATGAGGTGAAGCAGGAGACACTGGGAATGACCAGAAACCAGCCAGGTAAAAGGTGGAAGCGACACTCTAATGCCAGAGATGACTGTTAACTTATCCAACAGTTTCTCATGAATCGGGGGATGACATCAAGTGACCTTCAAAAGGAATGGGAAACATTAAGTGCAGGTGTGAGGTGCACTGCTAGGACAGTTCATATCAGGCTCCTAGAAGCAGGACTGAGGTCCCATATAGCAAGGAAGAAGCCCTTCAATAATGAGAAACAGAGAGGAACCAGGCTGCAGTTTGCAGAAAGAAATATACTATTCACAGATGTGCACCCATAAATTAAGAAATGAGTGAAACAAAAAATTGTTCTGTGGTCTCTTAATTTTTTCCACGGCTGTATAAGAGGAATTTCTGTGACCTTCTAATAGACAACAAAGCTTTCTTGAAGCCTGTATTGAAGAAAAGCTCCCCCAGCAAACCAATGATATTCATCCATAAAATCACATGTCACCAAGAGTGCCATTATAATAGGTTAATTGGTCGCTTACCAAAAATGAATAAAAACCATTTTAACACCATGGCTAATGAGCAGAAGTGCTGACTTGGAATGAACTAGATATAACAAACGGGCCTGGTTTAATGAACTTTCTTCCTTTTTCCTGAGCTAATGCTTCTGTCCAAATGCTTCTCTGGTCATTTGTTTTGCCACCTCTAAGGATTCCGTCATAACAATTCAGATTCATCTAAAGGTTTTGTGTCCGGTATATAGTTCTTGTGATGTACATGGAATGTTCTATTCATGTCATGTAATTATTACAAAATGCTTTGAACACATGGGTCTTCTGTTTCCTGTTTATTAATATGTATGATGGTAGTAGGTGTTCATTGCTCTTCTTAATATTTTATTTCTCTTCCACACTCAAGGCGATGAATGATACCAATGCCAGTTACACTGTAAAAAACTGTCTAATGTCACTTTAGTTAGCTGGTGGAACACATGGGGAATTGTGGCTGACGTGTACAACTGTCCCAGATGTTTGCCCAGCACCAGCAGCCACCGCCTAGCACGGAATACACAGCGTGACTCTTTGCTTAGTTACTATGGAGACAGCCTACTGAATAGTGATGAGAGGTTCCCGCCCAGTTACCATGGTGACAACCTAGATGCAGAACACAAAGAAGGAGCTTCTATGCACTGGATGGCAAAGCTGCTAAAATTAACTGTTTGTCCTGCTGTGGCCGGTTGTGTGGCTGGTGACTTGGGCCCTGCAGCCATTACCTAAGGGCCCAGTCCCAGAAGAGATGATGATATATTTTTTTTACACTTGTACTGGAAGGGTCTTGATGTCATCCTCTTAAACTGCTCCAGGGACATTGCTATAGTGAGTTCTCATGTGGAAGAGTGGGGCAGAGATTTTTAAAAATATTGTGGGTATACTGGACTTTACTGGTCGGCTTTTGGGGATTCGCATACTAACGGCATACAGAGGGCAGATTGAATTGGACACCACTGAGGGTAATTTATAGTTACCTGTTCTCCTGCACTGCGTGTTTTCAGGCTGTGAACTTGCACAGAAACACTGGGAGAACCTGCACGCTTCAGACAGATTCAGCCATGCTGAACTAGTGCACCATCTATGTCAGAGGGCACCCTGACCAAGAACGTTTCAAATTCAATTCAAATTCAAATTCAAAAAACTTTATTTGTCCCCGAGGGGCAATTTAAAAGGCATAGAGGAGCAGCGCACACAAATAACAGTAGTAACATTAGACACAACAGATGACACACA
>JAODJW010000038.1:20153839-20174830 GCA_026777045.1 Hyperopisus bebe
ATAACTAATAAATATAAATAACAGAGAGTTTACATGCACAGACGCACAGGGGAGCCAGGGGTACCCACTCAAAATAACAGATATGATAGAAATCTTGATTTTAAAAAATGAATAAATAAATGAATAAATGCAACATACATAGCAGTAGATGTGACACAGATGTACAAAAGGTGCAGTGTTGTGCATTGCCCACTGGATAAGGTAGCCCGTGCTGGTGATGATGGTAATGATCCTGTACCTTCTGCCAATGGGAGGGGGACAGAGAGGGAGTCTGAAGGATGGGAGGGGGTCCTCCACAATGCTGGAGGCCTTGCGGATACAGCGCTCGAGGAAGAACCAGAATCAAAATCAGATTTATTGGCCAAGTATGTCTAAGCATATAATGAATTTGGACATGCAAAAAAAAATAAAATATGGAACTACAAGAAACTGACAATTAGATATACCATGTACAGAAGATACGTAAGCCAGAAGGGCATGGTGCGAAGTGCAAGATGCTGCTTGCTATATACACGGTGGATGCTTGCTGATAGTAAATATTGCACAAGAATTGTCTGTAAACTTAGGTGTTCATCAGAGTGACAGCCTGTGGAAAGAAGCTGTCTGTGTGTCTGGTTGTTTTGGCGTACAGTGCTCTGTAGTGCCTGCCAGAGGGGAGGAGTTCAAACAGGTTGTGAGCAGGGCGTGATGGGTCTGCAGTGATTTTGCCTGCCTGTTTCCTGACTCTGCACATGTAAAAGTCCTGAATGGAGGGCAGGTCCACGCTGATTTTTCTGCAGTTCTGACTGTCCTTTGTATTCCCTTCCTGGCCTGTTTGGTGGCTGAACCAAACCAGACCATGATGAATGTACATACTGGATTATTGCAGAGTAGAATTGGGTCAACAGCTCCTGAGGCAGGTTGAACTTCCCGAGCTGAGAATTGTGTGCATGTTGGCCATGCACTTTAGGTCCTGGCAGACTGGGGATCCCAGAAGCCTGAAGGTTTCCACAGCAGACACAGTGCTGTTGTGTAGGGTGAGGGGGAACAGTGCTGGGAGGCTCCTCCACAAGTCTACTGTCATCTCCACTGCTTTAAGTGTGTTCATCTCCGAGTTGTTCTGACCACACCAGAGGCCAGGCTGTTTAGCCTCCCGTCTGTATGCAGACTCGTCGCCGTCCCTGATGAGACCGATGACTGTCATGTCATCTGCAAACTTCAGGAGCTTAACAGATGGGTCCCCTGAAGTGCAGGCATTTGTGTAGAGGGAGAAGAGCAGAGGGGAGAGGACACACCCCTGGGGGGGGGCGCCAGTGCTGATCGTCCGGGTGCTGGATGTGATTTTCCCCAGACTCACCTGCTGCTACCTGTCTGTCAGAGAGTTTGTGTTCCACTGTCAGGTGGGGGCTGGTACAGTCAGCTGGGTGAGTTTGGAGCAGTGGACTTCTGGGACAATGGTGTTAAAGGCCAGACTGAAGTCCACAAACAGGACTCTAGCATTTGTCCCTGGGGTGTCAAGGTGTTGCAGAATGTAGTACAGTCCCAAGTTGATTTGCTGACCTATTTGCCTAGTATGCAAAATGCAGGGGGTCTAGCAGGGGACCTGTGATGTCCTTCAGGTAGGTCAACAGCAGTCTCTCAAGGGATTTCATGACCATATACTTCAGGGCCACAGGCCTGTAATCGTTTAACCCTGTGATAGAGGTTTTCTTGGGGACCAGGATGATTGTGCAGCACTTGAAGCAGGAGGGACTTCGCACAGCTCCAAGGATCTGTGTGAATATACTTGTGAAAATGGGAGGCAAGCTGGTCAGTGCACACTTCGAGGCAGGTGGGCGACACGCTGTCTGGGCCTGGTGCCTTCCTGGTCTTCTGTCTTCTGAAGACCTGATTCACATCTTCTTCACAGATTCTGAGTGCCAGAGGTATGATAGTGCAGGGGGGAAGGGGGACGGCAGGGGGTGCTGGTTTTGTGATGTGGACGGGGTATATGGGGGGTGTGAATGAAGAGAGGTCCTCAATGGAGGGTAGAGGGGCCCTTATCAGTCTTCCAGCTGCATTCATTGTCCGTTGTAAGGCCTTGCGGTGAGCAAGGCTACAGTTGCCAAACCAGACAGTGATGCAATTGGTCTGGACACCCTCAGTTGTTCCCCTATAGAACATGGTCAGGATGGGTGGAGCTAGACTGTCCCTCCTCAGTCACCACAGGAAATGTAGACGCTGCTGTGCCTCCTTGCGCCCAAAAGCAGGAAGTTTGCAAGTGTGTTGAGAGTGTGACATACCCTGGGGATTGCTAGAATGGTTGATAAACTGAGTAAGGTTGTAAGGCCCTCCACTCCTCAAATCATATCATCAGCACCCCATATTCAACTAATTTTATTTACCTAAACCAGAAGAATAGTAGGAGCAGTAGCCCTTGGCTTTGTGTTTTAATCCTGATTGAATTTGGCCCTCTGGGAAAACAGTGAACTGGGAACAGTGGTGTAAGGCATGCATGCCAACAGTACAACGAGAGGAAGGCTGCCCCCGCAGGCCCATCTATGCATCTGCAGGTGGACTCTACTGAAACAACAGGTAAAAATCTGCACTCGGAATTGTAGATGTTTTCGAAATGGACAGAAGCTCAGATGCTACTGTGGTGGCCACAGTTTTGCAGAAACACTGGAATCCCACAGAGACTGTCTAGTGACCAATGACCCCACTTTGCGAGACAAATGGTCAAGGAACCCTGCAAGGAGCACCTGAGCATACCACCTGCAGTCTATAGGTGCGGTAGAAAGATATGATGGGACTTTAAAGAACAAGCTGCAGAAGCTGTGCTGAAACAGGACTGAAATAGCCTGACCTTACTGGTCACTCTCATGTCCCTGAGAGGGACACCAACGAAGATCACAAGATTGTCTCCGCATGAGGTAATTATGGGAAGACCTATGAATACCCCCTGATCTCCGCCACCGACCGTGAAAGAAATGGAGATTCATAAGTTAAGACGATTTAATGTTTTTCTTTTGTCTGGGTCTGACCAGAACCCTTAAAGCCTTCAATTCACCGCTCAGAGAAGCATGGGTGACCCTAATGGCCAAGATATTGTTTACCTGAGTGTGTTTAAAAGGAAGAACGGATCGGAGACAAGCAAGGAAGGATCATACTAGGTGGTATTAGTGGCAAACAACTTTTAAATGCTTGGGTCAGCCATCCTGAATTCAGGCCAGCCACTGCAATAGGACCAAGTAACACGGCTGGGGAACATTCATCATCACCTGGTTCAAGATTCTGGGCCTTTCCACCACAGTCTAGCATTTTTATTGGTAACAGATATGAACAGTTGAGTCTACACTCCTTAAAAAACACTGGTCACTCTCTACACGAATCTCAGGCACATACGTATTCATGGATACTGAGTGCAGCACACACGGACTCCAGACCCTGCTGACCGTAATGTCAGCTTGAGCAATTAGCTTTAAATACCTTTCCAGCCCACTTCCTACAATATAGCCACCATTTAACCCCCCTCCCCCCATCACATTTACTCCTGATGATGTGTTAGGTGTTCATGGTTTCCTCACTGCTACTGATGAGACCATTATACCTGCAGCAGTTAATGCCAGAGCAGGAAGCATGGTGGTAAATAACCTTCTGCCGCCTTGATTCTAATGGCTCTTAATTGCACTGGTCAGTATGAAATTAACCGTACTGGTTTCCAAAGCTGCAGTTTCCCCGTGCATATAGCCTGTCTGCTGTACTTCCAGCCCTTACCCTGATTTATAACCTTACTGGTTTCCCGCACCTCACCCCAACCTCCAAGCTTGTGTTAGGATACAGTGTTTGCAGTGGCTACGGGGGATTTCTGTATTCTTTTGTTTAACCTGTCATCTTGCTGGTTTGTTGGTTCCTTTGAAAGTGACCGAAAAGGCCTGATAAATTCCAGAGTGACTCCTGATGGCATGAACCTCACGTGCGGGAGAAAAGCTTATCCATGGCTGCACACAATTTGGAGCTGGTCTTATTACTTGGGATTTCCATCTGTGTTACAATGACAGCTTCCCTGACCCATTCACCCCTGACAAGATAAGATAAGATAAGAATTGAATGTCATTGAATGTCAGCTGTCGTGGGTACCATCAGGGCGTTGTCAGACCCTAACCCCCCCCACCCGCCCAAATGAGTGATATCATACCACATAACTGACAAAGTACAAAACATCAATGATGGATGCTACGTATATCACGTGTCATCACAAAAGAATGTACCATACCAGAACTGTCACAAAAGAACATCGCACAGAGAGTGTGACGTAAATACATATGTTTACACATATACATATATGCATATCAAGAACATATCACAAGAAGCAGGTAAGAGAGAAACAATAAGATGAAATGTGAGCTTTACAAAAAGAATAAAACAGAGAAAATGCAAGTAAAAGAAAGACAATAAAGGGTAACATAAGAAAAATAGATAATAAACATGTAAAGGGAAATCAGCAATAAAATAAACATTCATTAATCCATTCATTCGTCTTCTATACCTGCTTGGCCTATGCAGGGGTCTGGACCCTATCTTTTATATAATGGGCACAAGGCAAGGAATAACCCACGACATGGTGCCAACCAATCGCAGGGCACAAAATAAATATAACAATAATAGACTTAAAAAGAATAAATGAGAGCAGTGCAAGACGATGTGCCACTATGGCAAGTACAGTGCAAAGCGGTTGTTTTGCAAATGGGAAAAAAGGCCCAATTGTCGCATGATTCAAAATGAGCTCCTTCCCCATGTATGGTGTGGGAAATGCAGCCAGTTAGCCAATAGGCATGGCAGCCTCCATGAAGAAATTGCTAACGATTGACCTTGTTGCGATGTGATTGTAAGCTTTATGGCTTCATCAGTCACACCATGATGATTAATATGAAGAATATGATGCATATGAAGATGAGGATTTTTAGTATATTTACTATACAACCCTGAAATATAATTGTGAGCAGATGTCCTCTGCAGGAGCCTGAAAGCCCAGATCTGGAAAGCGATTTCATTTTTGATCCAGATTGGCATTGGGAAGTTTTTCTGTTTTTGACTCTGCCAGTAGCCTCTCAAAACATTATTTGTGATTCTATTCCTATTTCTGTAGTTGTTCTAAAAGCACATATGGGGAGAATGTGGAATCAGTTGTGGTTTTGGTATTTGTCATTGATCATAGTTTTTGCTTGGATATGGTTAACTATGATAAATTGCTATTAAAAGAAAATCTGTCTTTACATTGTGATCAACCATTAGTCATGATTAATTATTAAGTATTAGTAGGCAATTGCTCGTTCTGTATTAGGCAGCAGGTTAAAATGTCGCTGAAGTAGTTCAAGAGTTAGGGATTGGTGTTGCTTTCTGGTAGGTTGTGGGTTCAAGTCCCATGGCTGGCAGAGTGATGATATCAAATCATGGCCTTTAACCCCAACAGCTTTAGCAGCCCTGGCTGACCCTGATCTCTGACCTCAAGTGATCCTCAGTTGTAAGTCATTTTGGGTGGAGGCATCAGCTATAATAATGTCTGTTAGTCTAGTCAGGTTAGTCAAACTTGACTCAGTTCAATTGCAATTTACACTAAGGGGAGTCACTATTTGTATTTTTCGCCTTATTACGGAATGCATTATCACTTTTAAATCGTGTCCTAAAACACTTTTATTTTGTTAAATAGTAGGCGAGTCTGCTGTTTTACTGTGTCTTGTTAGTTTTAATTGTTTTTATCCTTGTACAGCACTTTGGACTAACTATTTTTAAATGTGATATATAAATAAACTTGACTTGATTAAATCTGTAAAAGAAAACTGTGAATCTCCATTGAATCCGATCAAAAGGTCACTGGCATCTGTAAAGATCTCTGCAGGTTCGGGACCAGATGGATACATAGTGCTTGTTTCTGAGGGATAAAAGCATCATCTGTGTTTATATAACCAGAGGTGGAAAGTTCAGGTCCAGAAAATACAAATCCAGACCAAGATTTTGTTTCAACCAACCAGTTGAGCATAAATAGTCACGTTCACAGAGTACTCTATTGCTTGGTTGAAACAAAATCTTGGTCAGGATTTTTGCTTTCTGGAACTGAACTTCCGCATTTAATATTATGTGATGGGCATTATGTAAAAAAGAATATAGAAGAGTCAGGGAAACCTTTAGGTTTGCCTGGTAAGACTCTGGTTTTATTAGTTTGTTACTTTGTCTTTTCAGCATCCTTCAAGTTAGCACCATGACTCTCCACACTTACTGACATATTTCCATCTTAACATCAGCGACGGACAGCAGATTTTTTTGCATGAATCTGTACTGGAGCCTGACTCACATGCTTACATGTGCAAATTGTTTTTCCTGAGAGGTCCAGCTGTGTGTTTACAAGCCAGTTGCCTGGTACTGGATTTCATTACGGGTCAGACTCAGCCCCTACACTGTGAATCCCCCCGGAAACCAAAAAGATCAATACTCAGCCAGTGGAGATCATGTCAGCTTCCACTTCTGCCTTATTACACACAAACCAGAAAAAACAACCTACCCTAAAGCTCCTTAACCTTTACACTGAATAGTACTTAATTCTCTCACCACATAACAGCACGGCTGAAATCTCCCAGCCATGTCTCTAGGTCCAGAAACTTGCTTTGCACTCAAAACACATATCAGCACAATGGGTTATCATCAAGGCTTTGCCAGAGTCATACTGTACATGCAGGGATAATGAGTTGTAATCTGGCATGCATCCAAAATCGCCCACATACCCACACTCTGCCACACATCCCTGATAAAGCTCTATGCCTCAGACAGAGGGATGGAGAACGGGATTGGTTCTACGTGGGAAGGCATTGATGCTAGTTTATTTTGTAAAAGGATTACAGCACTTCTTTATTGTCGTTTATATAGCCTCTCTATGTGCTACAGCCTGTTCTCTTTTAGGAGAATCTATTGTTTTTACAGTTCTGATGCTACCCTCCCCCAGCCGGCTAATGCTCTGCCCTGCTTCTTCACCTCTGCTCTTCCATGCCAGGGTTCATAGAAGCACGTTCAGCATTCTACCTTCAGCTGGGCTTCTCATACTCGAGCGCCTTCTAACTGAAACTAAGCTATACACCTACACGCATATGGAAGAAGGCTGCTGTGGAACATAATAAGTACAATGGTTTGGTCTGAATGCCCCCATCCACACAAATGTAACAGCCATGGTGACAGAATTAATTAGCCGCACCCACTTCTTTGTAATGTGAACCAAGGGTCATTATGGAGGCTTGAATTTCTCTGAAGCTGCAGCTGCATCTTGCCCACACTTTACGTCACAAGACGGATCATAAGCAAAAGAGTGATGGACCAAATATGACCATCCATCTTGACTTGGATGGAACCAGGCCTATGATTGTGTTGTGAAAATTTTGGCTAAAAAGTAATGTTCTGCAGAGTCCTCTTCAGAAGAGACCATGACGTGACTTAAGAGACCAAAAGAAAGAAAAGAGGAATGAGTGTGGAAGGATATGAGAGAATCAATGTCTAGGAATGAATGAGAAGATGCCTTAACGCCTCCACCCACCCACCTTACGGAGCTCACTAATCATCATGGAAAACTTCTCATAGCCCTGGTCTCATAGCTACCTTTCATGAGACACCTACTGTATGAACCACGCTCATCCCTAATGGGACCGTAATGTAAGAATGGCCTTCATTAGTCTTGGAACATCAAGGCGGATTGTAGGAACCTGAAATAACACTCAGTATAACTGGTTTGGGTTAAAATGCCAGCTTTTCTGAATGTCTTTATGATTAACTGTGATGCCCAGGTTCTTAGTTCCGTACCCTGGCTGCAATGAGCTCAAAGTCAGTCATTTTGTTTCATGTATCCTTTCATATCTTAATGACGTGACTCTAGTACTGAGGTCTCGTTATCCTCGCCTGGCAGAAACACCTAAATATAGCTGCCATAGTAATTTACAGATGACGTTAGGAGTGTGAACTGTGCTGGTCAGACCTGTTAAACACTGCAGGGTGAAAATGAAACGCTGAGTAGATTAAACCTCCCTGCAGTGACATTAATTGCACGGACACCTGGAGGTCTCCCTCAGCAGGCAGGCCAAACCCAGCTGCTGCGTGCCGGGACAGTGTAGGGTCAAGTCCCCACTGCTGTGCTGTACACATTCCAACACATACAAACCCCAGCTGCCCATCTGCCCTATCCCTTTTTTTAAGTATACCTCCCCCAGACTGACAGTGGCACTTTAACTTGTTATTATTTATCTAATGATTCAGATATTTTTACTCACATTACACTATATAGGCTCGTGACCATAAATAAATTTCGATAGGTCCCTCTCGGTAGGTTTTGCCAAATAGGGAAGTCGCCTCATTTTGGGTGGTGGTTGGTCCCTCTCTGTATATTTCACTTATCAGGGGCCGAGGGAAATTTTGAGGTAGGTCTATACTTGTTATTATACTACATGGCACTATATGTATGACACCATTGCTCAAAACCCTCCCCTTGTCACTCTCTTTCTGTATATCACAGCATGGTCCTGGGGGGTACGCTACTTAGTGCCACTGTATACCAGCATATTGACGGCATGATAACAAAAAAGTCCACTTGACTTTAACCCTGAACCAACAAAGGAGCCACAAATTCTGCCACAAGATAATTACTCTTGCTGTCATCTCCCCTGATCCTGGCGTAGAAAGGACTGTCAGGGTTCAACGGCTCTTATTTAGCCATATTGATCCCTTTAATAGGGCCAGGTAATTCAAGTCCAAGTGTAATTTTCTGCATTTATGGCGACATTTAGGGTGATTTTGCCATGTTGGAAATTAACAGGAAGCGTAGTCCTGCACACAGAGAGCAATGAGAGACGCTATTAGCTGTTAGCTGAGCCGCCTATATGCTGAAAGCAAAGCAGCAGAAATGCCAGTCAGTCATTAAGTCCTAGTCCTGCCTGATTAATGCATAATGTACATATCAGCCAGACTGAAGTGACATGAGAAACTCCAGCAAAACCCATTTTGAAGCACTTGAATGAGAAACATGATTATAGAATGTGTGTATGTATTCCAGAACCATTTCCATGCATTTCAATGGGGCCCTTGTGTACTGCTAGACCTGGCATGCATAAAAATTAAGCATCAGATTGTCTGTGTTAAATCTATTTATATTATGCAATACATTATGGTGTTAACCCCGCTAAATTTTTTTCGCTTTAGGATTGTTATGATTACGGAATGGAAACGTTCGACGTGTCCTGTTTCCTGATGTTCCCACATTATTGTACTACTACAACTACTTCTACAACTAAGATTAATAACACAAACACGAGTAAATGATAGACGATAAATCAGTCATTAGCGCTGTTGCTTTGTCTCTCAAAAGTAATGAGTTCAAGCCTGCGGAACGCCTTCACGATATACCCATATAGCAGCTTTGTAAAATAATATTTAGTATAAAACAATATTTATCAACATTAATTTCATTAAATGGATATTCATGTAATAATGATATTCTACTGACATTGACAGAACCTTAAAATGGAAATTAATTTTACTGTAAGAACGTTCTCTACCAGCTTTGAGAGAACTGCCTAAAGTTCTGGAGGGTTCCCTGTTAGCTGGGAAAAGAGTTAAAACGTAAAAAAACATATTTCTGTCTTTACTGAGCTAAACACATTGCACATTTACACATGAATGGTGTTAATTTCTTTCAGAAAGTGCAGTAAAACTGCAGTGTGAGTGTTTGAGTGGCGACCTACAGAAGCAGCAATGGCTCCGCCCCTCGATGACTGACATGTGCTCCGCCCCTCGATGACTGACATGTGCTCCGCCCCTCAATGACTGACATGTGCTCCGCCCCTCGATGACTGAAATGTGCTCCGGATCCCTTTCCTGGACAATTTGTAATTCCTGGTGATTCTACTTGGCATATTTATAACTTGGGTGGCACATTAGGCCTTGGCTACAAACTGATGGGCTTATGTCTGTAAGTGAAGGACTGTGTGTGTGGACCAAATATCCCCAAAATGTAGTAAAACCTGACTCTTTTTCAGGGCCCCATTTGGATAATCTCAGTTGTATTAAAATCTGTGAATGCAATCAAAATAGTAAAAGTCTTGTATTTTGTTTGGTTATTTATGGTTAAGGTTAGGGTAGGTGTTAGGTGTTAGGTGTAGGTTGCCATAGCTGACATCAGGGTTATGCACATAGAAATGGATGGAAACTCCCCACAAAGATATTAATATATGTGTGGGGGTGTGTGTTTATGGGGGTTATGAAACTGAAATGCTAAGCAAAATAGTGTTGAAGTTTCACACCTAAATATGCATTTCCTGTCTTTTTTATCTATATCCAAAAAGCATAAGACCACAGCTTCTTAGCTCACTGCAGAATTAAATGCACATCTTGACTATCCTCTGTCCACCAAAACTGTACGTCAGGTGCTTAACGGGGCCAATATTCACAGCCGGGCTGCTATAGTCAAACCTTTGGTCACTTGTGCTAATGCCAAACGTTGGGTTCAATGGTGCCGGTAGCACAAAATTTGGGTTGTGGACAATGTGGAACATGTATTCTTCTCTGATGAGTCCACCTTCACTGTCTGTCCCACATCCGGGAGTGTTATGGTGTGGAGAATCCCCAAAGAGGCTCACCACTTGGACTCGGGAAAACCAGAATATAAACAGTGATGGTCTGGGTTGTAACATCATGTCATTCCCCAGGCCCACTACTTGCTCTAGGTGAACATGCCACAGCCAAAGACTATTAAACCATTTTAGAGGACCATGTTCACCCAGTGGATTCAACATTGTACCCTGAAGGTGCTGCTGTGTATCAGGATGATAATGCACCATGACGCACAGCAAGACTGATGAAAGGGTTGACTGATGAACATGAAAGTGAAGTTGATGAAAGTGAACATCTTCCATGGCCTGCCCAGTTACCATATCTGAATATAATTGAGCAACCTTGGGGGAGTGAGTCAGGAAACGTTTTCCTCCACCAGCATCACATGGCAACCTGGCCACTGTTCTGCAAGAGGAACGGCTCAGAATCCCTCAGGTCACTGTGCAGGACTTGTATCTGTCATTCCCAAGACAAATTGATACTGCATTGGCCACAAAAGGAGCCCCTAGACCAGGGCTCTTCAAATCTGGCCCTCGATTCCAAATCCAGGCCTCGTTTTCAGTTCTCCCAGGTAGTTAGTCTAATGATTACTGATTCTGATTGGCCGCAGAGGCTTCACACCCGGCTCACAGGTAAAGGAAGGCCGGAAAATCAGCAGTGCTTGGCCCTTGAGGACCGTGATTTAAATTGTCCTGCCCTACACCATACTAAGAAATTATTGTGCTCTAAAACCATGTGTTTCAGCTTCATTGTCCAACCCCTACACATAATATTTGTGTTTTACATGAAGAGGTTGCTTTAAGACTCTCAATTATCACTAGTTTTTAGATGTATAGTAGAAAGTTGGTTTGGTAAAGTATTATTTTGATGAAAATCCTGCTATGGGATTTCCCAGGAACTGCAGCTGCACCTTGCCCACATCCTGCATCACACGACTGGTCAGCAGGAAAAGCTTTGATGGACCAGGTGCGACCAAACGTCTTGACTTGGGTGGGACCAAGCTTATGAGGAGTTGGAGCAGGTGGATTAGATAGATAGATAGATAGATAGATAGATAGATAGATAGATAGATAGACAGATAGATAGACATAGTAACAAATGTACAAAGTCATGCGCTTCTTTTACAAAGGCATAAGTCTATTGGTTGCTTTGGTGAAATGGTCGTGTTTCTCTGGTTTCCATGGTGAACAGAAGGATATCAAAAAGTCTCTCTGTTTTAACACAGTGAAACTGTGTCCGTCAAGAGACAGTAATTTTAGTCCGCTGATGAGAATTATGAAACACGATCCAAAGTCACAAGGTAACACTACAGCAGGATGCAATTATAAATATGACATTATAGAAGAATAGTTACAGCCAGGGACATCATATTCTCCTCTTTGCCCCTCTCCTCTGTGCCAATACTTTTTGAAATAATTGCTCTTTTTGTAGCCTGATGAGATCTGGGAGTTGGTTCGGAATATAATTCATCCCCTGCAATTTCAATTCATTATATTGTTGTGTCTCTGCCCAGTTCAGTAACCAATCACCCTAATAAGACTCAAAGCTGCAACTGTAGCGAGATTTTTCATTTGAATCAGGCAGTTGAAATGACACAGAGCTCTCCAGTATATTATCACTTCCGGAAAAATGTTCTGTGCTTCATTGCTGAACTCGTTCAATTGAACGCTACCCGTCTCGACACATCGGTATGACTGGTCAGCTATTCTTGATGGGAAAAGAAAACCTCACTGGTTTTACCTTTTCACATTTCAGATTATCCAGTCATTTCCCTGCAATGAACTGGCATCTGGTCCAGGGTGTACACCTGTCTTGTGCCCTATGCTGCCTAAAATAGGTTCCTGTATCCCTCCCCCACCCCAGCTCCTGACCTTGTCCAGTATAAGTGATTCGATGGATGAATGGATGGATGGATGGATGGATGGATGAATATATTATTTGATCATATGCAGCCCTAAGTGTCACTGCAAATGAAAAGGATACTGGGTGCATCCTTACGACTCTGATCACAGTTCAGCAGATCCCTAAAGGATCTTACAAACTGCATCTTATGGCGACAGAAAATGCTGCCCTGTCCGTCGCTTGTCATCCTGATGAACCCACGATTACGTACACAAATCACTATTTGTGAACTTTTCCAGTTTATTACTCGAGAGCCGCACTGCTTATTACAGTGAGCCGCACTGCTGCCAGCGTTATCCAATTATATCACCACCTTTCATCCAGAAGACGCAGTGCCTCTTGAAAAGAAACAAGCGTAACTGCTGAACGACTGCAGTGTGGAGGGATCTTCTCATTCAATTTGGCTGGATCAAAGGTTAGGTGGTTTAATCTGAAACCGAAATGAAATGAGTGATATGAAAACAAAACATCAGAATACTCTTTAAAGGTCACTGAATGATGTTGCCCTTGACAACCTTGAAGAGCAATTCTGGAGTGTTCTCTTCGCCCTGGTTCCATTAATGTTGCGGACTTGATTCTGCTGCCCTGTCCTTGTGAGCTTAACCTTGCTGCAATACTGACCCAAAAGACCAAGAAACTGCATCATTTAGCTGATAGACCAAGATAAAAAAAAAATCAGCTCAGACGTCTAGCACATACTTCAGAAAAAAAATCTCTCTAATATGTTAGTAAATGTGAGGTCATCACTCACGAATTTGCCTAAAATGTCATATAAAAGCAGAAGCAGAGGCTTCTATCAGAATCCCAGAAACCAATTTGATCCCTAAGCCTACATTGATCAACAGTAATGGCCAGCAAAAAGGAACCGGTGGAAAGGAGTACATGTTTATATTCTTTGTTTGGCTTTTGTACATTGGTCACAGTCAGTAACATATAACTGGATTAGGGAGCACAAAATAAAAGAAAGATACTCAGAAAAGATCAAAGAAGACATGTAACTAGGAACTGCAGAGGTAAATATGTATAGAATGAATATGATTCAAAAAGAAGAAACTGCTAAAGTAGGAAATATGGCTATATAAAGTCCAAACATACAAAATATAAAATGAATTTTTAAAAGTGGTTGAAATAGGAGAAGTTGCAGAGGAAAGTGCACTGTGGAAAGTGCACAGCGGCACTCTGTCCTATAAAGTGCACTGCTGCACTCTGCATATGTCTTTAGCTATTAGCTAAATGTTGTGCTGTAATAATGTTCCACACTTGCTGTTGTGCACTCCGTGGCCCCTGTGCTGCTCGGTGATGTGGAGCCCCCAGCCTGTCTTTCTGCCCGCCAGCCCCCCTACCTGGTCTGCCCCCCCCCCACCTACTCACCATCTGCCTAAGCTACCTCGCCTGCCCATCTGCCTGCCTACCTGTCTGCCCGCCTGCCCGCTCCCTAATGTGCCAGCCTGTCTGTGCTGTCAGGGTTCAAGGATTTTTACTTGTCATTGTGCAAGTGGTTTGCATAAATACAACAATCCAACAACTGCTGCAATAACACAACAATCAACACAGAATTAAATAAACACTATAAAAACGATAAACATATGGAATATATATGCAGGTGCTCCTCGACTTACGATGGGGTTACGTTCTGAAGGTCCCATCGTAAGTGGAAAATATCTTATGATAGATAATTAAATAAGTAAATAAATAAGTACTGGGCTTAATTTAATACCAGTAACTGAAAAGTAAATAAATGAATACAACTTTATTTATTAAATACAGCAGGATACGTTGTTAAACATCGTATGAGACATTTACGCTCACGATGGCTACAGGGACTAGAAGCGTAGCTGCATGGATGCTAACCCACGAGCAGATCAAAAAGCCTTGTTTGGTGACGGCTGACTGTGCATCACTTTTCCACTACCGTAAAGTCAAAATATCGTAAGTCAAACCACCGTAAAGCAAGTAGCTTCAGTATGTGGGTAAAGGGTCCTGCATTCTGCCTAAAGTCGCCTATCATTCATGGATGCAAACTCATGCTGCCCAATACCTGCTCGATTCTGGTTCCTCCCAAGGTTTCTTCCTCTCTCTGAAGGAGTTTTCCCCTATCAACATCGCCTCAGGCTTACTCTCTAGGGACCACTGGCCCGGCATTTTATGACATCGCTGCTCGTTAAAAGCGCTGTGTAAATAAAATTGAATTGCATTGAATTAAATTGCATTAACTCATATCTATTGGAAGAGAGTAGGAATCATCATACCCATTACAATATCACAATATGGAAAATGATTCCCAGTCCTTCTGTGTGTGTGCTGAGAGAGCCATAACAATAGAGTGGGCTGTGCTGCTTATGTGTCTGTATGTGTGTGCGTGTGCATCCAGGGAAAATCAGTGGTTTAAGAGGTCTGTGTGACCCATGGGTGTATGCGCTGGGAAGGGCCTAGAGCAGTTTCCCAATCCGGTCCTCAGGGACCAACATGCAATCCAGGTTTTTACTCCCTCCCAGCAATAATGTGAACTGTCTGGCAGGGAGCTCGGAGGGAGCAAAAACATGGACCGGCTGTGGGTCTCCAGGGACCAGACTGGGAAACACTGGCCTAGAGTCACTGGGATTACCCATAGACCTAGTAAGGTCCTGGGGAATCGGGAGGCTTGATTAATTCACAGACTGCTTGAAGACATAAGGTAACTTGGGAGCTTACTTACACTGGTCCCTTAAGTGAGGGCTTCCCCTTACAAAGGATGAGGAGACTTTTGCCAGTGAGGCACAAATGCTTGACATGGAATACACCCTTGCGCAAATTAATCAAAATAATTAGCCATTTTTTTGCAATCTGATTTTCAGTTTCATTCCGGAAAGCCAACAATATGCCTTCATTAATCGCTTTTTGAATAGGTTGGGGTTACATCATCATATGTTGGAAATTTCAACATTGTTACATTTCCTGACTGGTCAGGCATCTTTCAGCATGATCTTGCTCTGTGTCTTATGTCGAAAATGGGAAGGAAATCAAGATACTTGATTGGCCTGTAAACTCTCTGGATTTAAACCCTACAGAGCATCTATGGCCAATCTGCAAACAGCACCTTCATGGAATGGACTGTAGCACAAAAGATAAGCTTATTCAGGCAATAATTCAAGTATGGTACTGGGACCCCAAGATGATCAAAGATGGCTCTGAATTGTTAGATTCTATGCAAAATAACATCCAAATGCTTTGCCATGAAAGGTCCAGAAGTGCTATGGGACATGGTGTTGTGTTTATATCCCTAACCAACCGCATCATGTTCGGCATAGTCCAACTATATGAATACAAATAAATCATTCAATTAGCTTTCTAATTCGGAAAATCGAAACGACAAATGGAAAAAGTAAAACCATAGGTTTGGTGGGTTACCATTAATTTAAGAATGGTACTGGAATTAGCTAGCAAAATCTTACCTAAAAAAAATGTTTACCTGGTAAAACGTTAATAAAATGTACCACTAGTGAAGAAACACAAAAGTAAGATTATTACTCACATCTAAGAATTTCTGTATTCTAAGACGACTATTACTAAAAAGCACTTTTCACAATTTTCTGGAAGGAATCATATTGCAGGAATGCTTGTAAGGTATCTGTCTACCTGATATACAGTAAAACAGTTAGGATTCCCCTTCAACACCATTGTCTACAGGATGGATTGAATCGGTATGCTTTTGGCCTTGACTTGATAATCATTGATATATGAAGTAGATTATCCTGTTGAGCGGGAGGTCTATAATCCTATTTTTGGTAGAGTGAAAATGTCAGCATCTTGCGAACGAAGTGATTGATTTGGGGACTGTAAGAAGAAGGTCACTTTGGTGCCAGTCAGTTCAAGGGTATTTAAAGGCAATGAAAGTGTTTCTATAATAATCTCTAAATTTGACATTCTCTGCGGAGATATGTAAGGACTTGAGTGCAGAGATGATTTTCACCTTTTTTTTGGTTTTGATTAATAAAATACAGGGAAGTACAGGGAAGCATTAGGCCTGACTGCAGAGATTTTGGGGTAATCCCTGCTGACGAGAACACCAAAAACTAGCTAATGCAGGTGGTTGGTTTTAGCTGGTCTAAGATGGTCTATGATGGTCTTAGACGGTCCCTGTTCTTGCTGTTTTTTGATGGTTTAGCTGGGTGGGTGACCAGTTGGTCATGCTAGCCTGGTCATCCTATCAAGCTGGTCATTCTGGTGTGATCAGATAAACCAGCAAACCATCATGCAAAAACATACCTTAAGCTGGTTAACTATCATAAGTTGGTCAAATAGCTTAACTAGCCTAAACTGGTATTTTTTTCAGCAGGGATCCAAGGAGAATTAAAGCAGTAAATGAAAGGTATAAAAATACAATTTACATTTTATTTATTTACCAGATGCTTTTATCCAAGGCAGTACAGTAAAATCTCATTATAACGGACTTTAAGGGACCAGGTAAAACAGTCCATTATATCCAGAGTTTCTGTATGCCCAGAACACAACTACAGGACACCAATTACTCATGCCACACCTCAGCAGACACACTTGTGGTATAGATTATTATATTGTACATGTAGTAATCCAACTTCACCTGAGCAGATGCGTGACTATAAATAATCCCGACTTCCATACGCAAAAACGAAAATTGGTTTAACCAAATCAGCCACTAGTGAACACAGATATTATAGCACATTTAAGACTGCCATACCCAGATATGAAGGAGAATTAAACGGAAAAGGGGATAGCACCTCCCCTCAGATAATGACAATTGTTGAATATCACATGCATCAGTGGCACAAAGGTTTGTTCATTATGACAGTTTTCCAGTGTTATCTCAATGTCAATAATGGCCAATATTAGATTTGAAAATGGTGCAGGATTTGATTTTGGCTTCTAAGATATCCATTTTCAGACTGCTTATTATGAACAGGGTTGTGAGAGGGGGGGCTGGAGTCTATCCCAGGCAGCACAGGGTACACGCCTTTGGTGGTGTACATATGCTACATATACACCAATTAGTTTATTACTGCATGGTTTTGGACTGTGGGACAAGACAGGAGTACCTGGGGGAATCCTACATAACTCATTATAACTCAAACCTGAAACGCAGAAGGTGTGAGGCAACAGTTCAACAAGTGTTTCATGAATAAAGAGTAAACCTGCACTCAGGAGAGGCCTTTTCCTTTAATATTTTAGTAGGTGTATCTACAAACCAAAATTGCTTAAATAACCACTCGTGTCTCTGGGTACACTCAGAAAAAAACGGATTAGAGGATTATCCTTCTTTCAATAAGGATCTAACAAAATGAGAAAAAGATTTCAGTCTGACCCATTTTTGTTTGTTTCTTATTCAAGGAAAGATAATCCTCTAATTTTTTTTTTTTTTTTTTTTGAGTGCGTACCCCGTCACTGGAAATTATAGTTTTTCTCAGTCGCTTTGATACATTTCTCAGACCATCCTTAACATCTGCATAACAGTAGCTGCATTTCTCTGAACAGTTCATACAAACAGCGCCACACAAATGGATTACCTGCAATAGCCAGTAATTTTCTCAAAGTCCTTTGTTCATCCCTCAAAAGAAAATATTTACAGTATGTCAATGGACTTGTCAGTGCCACCAGAATGACAAGTGCTTGTGTCATTATTCACGAACAAGATGGTCAAAATGCTTAGCCATGCTGTCAATATAACAGTGTGCTCGGTAAGTATTTTCCAATGTAAACTATGGCTAAGGATTTGATGACAATGACTGAAAATGCACAAGGCTGCACTTTTTCTGTATATCAATTTCAACAGTACAACGTTACATATACTGTAACACACCCACAAGCACACACATATGTATACATATATACAGTAAATATGCATACACATAAGTATGCATACACATGTGTGTGCTACAGTATGTAACCGTATAAAGTACACCGAATGTATAAAATGTAAATGGAATACTGTAATATGAAGCATTACAGTAAGTACACAGTATTACAGGACAGTGCATATTGTGGGATTGCATACCTGTTGACTGAGGACACAGTTGTTCTCCCAACATTCGCGCCAACTCTCTCTCTTCCACCTTTCATCTCATCCTTGCTCTCCATCCACAAGCTCAGAGAAGTAGACCCACTTCCCCATCAACATAACATAGCCAAATTAAACTCTTACATAGAGGGTGTTTAAGAAGGTAAATGGACTGCATTTGTATAGCGCTTTTTTCCAAAGCGCTTTACAATTAGCCTCACATTCACCCATCCACACTCACATTCATACACTGGTGGCAGAGGCTACCACGCAGGGCGCCAACCAGCTCACCGGGAGCAACTCGGGGTTCAGTGTCTTGCTCAAGGACACTTCGATGGGGACAGGAGGACCCGGGGCTCGAACCTGCAACCTTCCAGTTGCCAAACGGTAGCACTACCTCCTGCACCACCATCGCCCATATGTTAAGGTAAACAGATGTTGGGTGTTGTATGGCCCCACAAGAGGGATGCAAGTGTGGACCCCATTGTCTGAAACAATCACACACATGGTGATATTCCCACCCCGCTGGCCTGGCATGTCAACAGTAGCTCTCTGTTCAATCAGATTACACGTCTCCTTCCTTTGGCCAAGTTGAAGCCAGCCTCATCCATGTATATGAAAATGGGGCAGGAATCATTGCTATTGTGAATACATACCCAAAAAGTTTTGTAGGAACTTAGAAAATACACTATAGCCAATGGTATCTTGTTCAACACTTTTGACTGCAATGCCTTACACAATGAGAAAAATGACAAGTTCGTCTGGAGTGTAAGATCATCATGACATAAGCAACCGCTGATGTATGATATAGCTGAGAATTGCACATAAGCATCTGCCTGAGTGGACTAAAGCGATTGCAAAATGACGAAAACACCCAGAAATTGCTGTCATGATGTGCACAACTGACTAGAGGTTGTGGGAACCAAGCGAGCAGTTTTGAGAACTACAATTCTGTTGCGTGAAATGCACCAAAGCAACTGAGAAAAACTGTAAACTAACTACCTGGGAGAACTGAAAACAAGGCCTGGATTTGGAATCGAGGTCCAGATTTGAAGAACCCTGTGCTACACTAATTATGACAACTGGTCCAGCCATTTTGCATGTAATGACTTATACAATGAGCTAATGCCTAGATATTTTGGGAGGTGGGGGGGAGACTGTTCAGCAGAATATCAGTATAATATATTTTGACCAACGTGACATAAACAATTGATAATGTAGGAAACAGCAGAACATTGTACATCATCATTTGCATGATTGTGCAAAAGTATTTGCAATTTGACCAAATGAATGAGACTTTGCATTTATGATGTGCACAAGTGACTCCATGATGTGGAGGATGTACAAGCAGTTGTGAAAATTTCATTCCTGATCTGACAATGTACCAAAGCGACTGAGAAAAAGTCTTTCAGGGAACTTTTATATGTGTTTTCTCTTAACCGCAAAACTGAATCATTACTGTGGGAACACTCATGCACACATGTAATCAGACATCATCATGTACCACGGCTCTCTCCCATGCTGCCATTCCGTTTCTATGCTCATTAAGGCAATTATAAGCGGTTCTAAATAGACTTAGCCCATCATTAAATGGAATACCCAATGGAAAATCCATACAGTCTGTGTGCAACCTAAATGGTGCTTTCACCCATTGTTAGATGACGGTCAGACTTGAATCAAACTACCTGACGGCTTCTGAGGCAGTCATTGGACATCTCAGAGCATTGCTTCTATATATATGCCCTGGAAATATATAGAAATATAAGAAATGTTTAGGTGAATTGTTCAGTATACACTCAGTGCCGACCTTATTGTGTGTCTTGTCTTGTACCAGGTACCACAGCCGGTCCATTGTTTTAACGAAGTGGCTGCCTAGGGCCATAGCAAAATCATGCAGCACGCCTCGGGGAAAATGGAATGATCGATCTGCCCGCAAATCCCTCCACCCCCGCCAGGTACAAACTCCTTTTGTCTCCAGAAATACTTCTTGGATAGAAGCTGCTCAGTGGAGCCCTTCTGCACACCACCATTGTACTGAGCTTCTCATCTGTGGTCTCCTGGTGAGCTTTAATGAGTCTGGCCGTTCTCTTCCAACCTCCCTCATTAACAAACGTGTGAAAACCCCAAAAACGTGGCTGTTTCTGTGACGCGGGGACTGTGATCAGCCGTCCTAATGCCAAGAAAGAGCAGAACATCTGGCGCTGTCCCCCTGATGTATATATTCAGCTGTAGCCACACGATTGGCTATTTTAAGGGCAGACTATTTGCGCTAACGAGCAGGTGTGCCTAATAAGGAAGCTTCTGAGTGTACATAAAACAGAAGAACACAGAATCGAGTAAAAGACTCGGCTGCATGGATATTCTCTCCATCTGAAAGCAGCATCACAGAATATACAACACACATGGTAACGTAAATCCACAATGATCTGGCTATTTGTTTTAATTGCATTATTGTTTATGCTCTGTATAGTCGTCATAGT
>JAODJW010000038.1:20174930-20199886 GCA_026777045.1 Hyperopisus bebe
CACCCCCCAAAGCATTAGAAATGGCTATACCTACCACCACACAATTCACACCCCTACCTTCAGGTTGACACTACAAGAGTGTGAAATCATGGAACGCATTTTCCACCAGTGGGCCACCAGGCTTATGAATCATTCTCACCCCCTGCCCCTCCCCCTGACACCCCCAATTTTGTTGACACAATCTACTTCTAACCAATGAGGTGATGCATTTGCACCCCAGCACACGCACAATAGACAATGTTGCACCTAGACCTCCAGAAACTTTGCACAAACAACCTAGTCATTTGCACACACTTCTCTATCTATGTCTTGCATTTGCGCTGTAAGCACCTTAATTTGTGTTTTGTGTTAAATTTGTGTTGACTGGTGACAGGAAGGATATGCAAAGTGATATTTTCATTGTAACTGACCGTGTGCTGTGCATATGACAATAAATTGTTGATTTCCTGTTGCTTTATGCATGGAAGTGGTAAGTCTGATTTGCAGAGGTGGACATTTCAGGTCCAGAAAGTAAAAATCCAAACCAGGATTTTGTTTCAACCAAATAATTCACTACTCTGTGACTGTGACACTTTATGCTCAACTGGTTGGATGAAACAAAATCCTGGTTTGGATTTTTACTTTCTGGACCTGAAATGTATGTTACCTCTGCTGATTTGCAACAGCCTCACCAAAAAACTCCAATGAATGAAAAAACTATGAATGCATATTTGCCCCCCCCCCCCTCACATGAGTCAAGGTGATTCTTTTCACCAGCAGTCTCACACAATTTCCTATTTTGATATTATCAGAGCCAGGATGATAAAGTTGCTTGCTCTGCCAATCCATTGGGTCTCACCTCTATTTAAATTAATAAAAGAATTCCCCAAGGAGAAATAAAACACCACTGCTTACACAGTAACATACTAATATGCAGATAACCGGCTTAGGTCGTCAGTACGAGCTTCATGTAGTGCTGACTGTGTGAATTTATAAACTATGGAGCGCTGTTCCAAACCATCATCCTTCATGCAAAGGAATGTTTGTTCTGCTCAGCCTCAGCCTGACTTCCCAGGACTTGCATCTGTATCACCGACTAGTTTTGTGTCCCCAGTAAAATTCGATTCGGTTCACCGGCTGTTTCTAACAATTTGGGTCTTTCAAACCCTGGATCTCACAGCCTAAGCTGAACAAATCCAGCACTGTCAGCCTATGATTTCACGGTTAAAGCATCATAGCACGGTGAATAAATCGGCTATTACGGCTCTGCTTGTTTATCCTCTCATTATTTACTGATTTCCCCTTAGTTGCCATCCTTTTAAGTTACACCCATTGCAGCACTGTGAATCTGTATTTACAATGTAGCTAAGCTACCACTTTAAATTTACCCTCTTACGGTAGCTATATAACAGCTCTGTGAATCTCTACTCAGTGGCTACTTTATCGGGTAGACCTGCTCATTAACACAAGCAGCCAGCTCCTTCAAATAGCAGATCATGTGGTGTAACTGAATATGTACAGCATAGGGGGTCAAGAGCTTCAGTTACTATGTGGCTATGTATTAGAATGGCTAAGACGTGTGATCTAAGCTATTTTAGACAAGGTGTGATTGTTGGCGCCTGGCATGTTGATTCCAGAATCCCTGAAACAGCCACCCTCTTTCACACTCCGTTGTCAATCTATTCTTGCAGTACAGATATTATAGAGCCACAAATCTATCCTCTTACAGTAGGTACATTCTAACACCACAAATCTCTTAAAGTAGTTATTTTAGAACTGTGAACCTATTCCCTTACATTAGAGTTATTCTAGAACTATGAATTTGTTCTTGTACAGTGCAGCCATTTTAGCACCATGAATGTTACCGTTTGTAGAACTGTGAATCTATTCTTTTACAGCACAACCAATTTTCGAACTGTGAATCTATTCTTTTACAGCACAACCAATTTTTGAACTGTGAATCTTTTCTCTTACAGTATGGCCATTGTAGAACTGTGAATCTGTTGTCTTATAGTAGGGCCAATCTAGCACCACAAATCCATTCTCTTGAAAAAGATCCATTATAGAACTGTGAAACACCCACCCTAGAATCCCAAATTTATTCTATTGCTGTAAAGACATTGTAGAACCATTGAATCTATTCTCTTACAGTAGAGCCATTCTAGAACTATGAGTTTGTTCTCTTACAGTAGAGCCATTCTAGAACCACAAATCTATTCTCTTACAGCTGTCACTCTGGAATCAGCAATCTATTCTCTTACAGCAGAGCCATTCTAGAAGCATGAATTTGTTCTTTTACAGTAATGTGACTCTTGCACTATGACCCTATCCTCTTACAGCAGTGCACCTTTTGCACTGTGAACCTATCCACTTAGAGCAGTGCACTTCTTGCACCGTGAACCTATCCTCTTACAGCAGTGCACCACTTGCACCGTGAACCTATCCTCTTACAGCAGTGCACCTCTTGCACCGTGAACGTATCCTCTTACAGCAGTGCACCTCTTGCACCGTGAACCTATCCTCTTACAGCAGTGCACCTCTTGCACCGTGAACCTATCCTCTTACAGCAGTGCACCTCTTGCACCGTGAACCTATCCTCTTACAGTGGAGTGGTGCTAGCACTGGGTATCTGTCCTCTTACAGTACGGCCACTCTGGTACTGTTTATCAAGTCTATATCTCTAAATATAGCTCCCACAGAGGCTCCTGGGTTGCAGCCATCGTTACCTCGCAGCATTACTCTGGAAGGGAATGTATGAGTGAGTAGGATGCTGATTCCCACCACAGGAAAGCTAAAATCGCTTAACTTAGCATTCCAGGGCATTGACATTGCACATAGGCATGTCAAAATATGTACATTAATTTATTTAAAAACAACCGGGCATTGTGTGCGGTTTTTGTAGCACCTTTGTTATATATTGTGCAATACATGCACACCTTTTATGGCATGGTACAAAACATATTAACAAAAATATTTACGCACATGTATACACATCTACCCTGAGGGCACCATACACATACTCACACACATATGTTTCATAAACACTCAGCTGTGATGTCATTAGTAGTAAGTTTGTGGTAATTAAGACACCGATCCCAGAGGCCGCTGAATTCTGTCTACTGACACACAAGGGCTAATAATAGAGATGGCATTTCAGTTCATTGTGTTATACCTTCTGTAAGCAGTTTGACAAATCAGTACAGCCAGGTGAAGCAGAATTGGAGTGTAGAGGCATTGGGTATTTTTTTTGCTGAGGTTGACTGTCATTTTATGTTTTAGCTATGGCGAGGGTTCAAGTTGGGGCCGTCCCAGTTCGTGCTGGAATGATTAGATTCCATGTGAGGTTCAGGTAAGGTTGGATGCGGAGGGTGAGAGTTTGTATGTGTATGATTTGCCTGTGCGATTTTCTAGGTAATAAGGTTGCAAGCTCATTTAAAAGCCTGAACAGGTAGATGATGCATGTCTGCTTGGACCATGCCACTCCTGAAGGTCAGAATGAACATCTGACCAGCCTGGTTTCAGCTGCAACCTCTCCTCAGGTCTGACTCCATCTTCAGGATGCTGTATCACTCAGTTCCTCTTGGGTAATTTAAAATTCTCAGCCTAATCGTGGATCCTCGAAATTCGTAATTATCCAGGATACCACCTGCTGAACATCCACCTTATATGGTCCGTGGTAGAGCAACTGTAATGGGCTCATTGTGTAGATTTTACCTCCGGGTAGGAAGTGTGTGATAAAAATTGAGATTTGGTCAGAGATGTCAGGTTCCCATCATTGCTGAAATGAACCATGAACACTGGAGGATTATCAGAAAATCACTGGCAAACCTTCCAGAAAGACGTTTTATTCTGCGCAAGACAGAACCAGAGCGACGTGGCCGACAGCCCCGGCCGACTCATTTGGCACCGTGTCACTCGCTAAGAGGTTCATAGGTCACCTTTAGATAATGGTGGTGCAGATTCAGAAGTGCCAGGGAAACAAAGGGGAGAGGAGCAGCAAAAAGGTGTTCAAAAGGGACTATAAAAGGCATGAAAGAGAACAGGCAGCTACATCGGCAGCTCTATCCAGGGCAGACTGGGCTGAAATAGGTAGGATCCTCAGGAACAATATCATGGAGACACTAAAGAAGCATCGAAAAACTGAAGAACTGCTCTATAATTTCTAGAATTTCTATATTTCTGCTTCCATAATTTAGGTGCTCTAGAACTGAAAACTGGTTGTTTTGTTTTTGTTTTTGATTGTAAGAAATACAAGCTATTGTCTATCCCCCGAATAGAAGGTGTTTTCTTATCGGTTACCCTGTGTTTGGATGGATGTTGTGTACAGTATATGATTGTATAGTTTCAATAATATACCCCTGCACTTTTTTACTTGACCACCAGTACACTTCTGACTAATCAATACCTTATTAACTTTTCAAAACCAATTAAGTTCATTAATTAAGTGAGCTGGTGATGAAATTTAACATGGAAACCAACACATGGAATGGCTGAGGTGCCCCTGAGGAGAGGTTTAGGAACTGAAGTGGTGTTCATCTAGCCATCCAGCAAGATATCAGCGACTTTTTGGGGAACTGAAGAAATCCCTTTTAGTTTTTATTGTGCTGCTCTTAATTTGCATATGTTCTGATGCTAAATTATGTTTTTCTTCTAACCAATATACACTTACTACCCAGATAAATAGCTTCAAACATTTTCTTTGACTGCTTAAGACTTTTGCACAGTACTGTATATATAATTTATTAAGCGGTTATAAACGAAGCATTTCTGAGCTGCAGGAAACCCATGAGAATTCCAAGCTGCCTCATCAAATTTGTCATTTAATCCCTCTGAACTGAGCTGTTAATAATATTTCACTCTTTCATATTTCTCTCCCGTCCTTTTTTCTTCAGCATTTTGTTAATTAGTACATTTCATGTGATTTTTAATGAAAATTTATGTTTTATTTCTCTATGATCTGACCTAGCGACAGCATGTATGCACTTTTATACTACATATATTTTAACAAGTGAAGGTTTCTGATTAACCTTACGTTACATACAGATACAGTTTATGGGCCAACGTGGTTCTAAGGCCTAGAGCAGTGGTTCTCAACTGTAGCGTCAGAACCCCCATTTATCCTTGGTCATTGGGTCATGACAATGGTGAAAACAGTGGAAAAAGTTGTCCACCTTTGGGGGGGGGGCTTTTGGATCATGACCCACCAAATAAGAGATATCTACTGCCAGAGGATTTAGAGATCTGAATAGATCAGCTTGTGCATCAAGGAAGAAGCCACGGTCTGTCCTGAGTATTAAAACCTGATATGGATGTCTGTCAGGTACAAACTAATATGATGCTGCATGTGTCTTTGCACAGAGGGTAACATGGGAGAGCCTTATCATCCTTGCGCTCCACTGATGGATCCCAGCTGTGGTTCCCCTCTACTTGATAGATCTAGGACCATCTGCAGCTTGTGCCTCGTGATTGTGAAAATGTTCTCTCCTTTCAGCTGGAACTTGGCATGTCTGCCTTGTGTGTCCTGGACAGTTTTTCTTCAGTGCTGATCCCAGCTTGCACTTCAGCACTACCAACTATTAATTTGTAAGGAATTACAAAATCTCTCAACGCTTAATTAAATTGAAAACATTGTGTTCGTATCTTGGGCTCCAGGCGGCTTAGAGATAGCAGTAAAATACTGAAGCTAGGTCTGTGTTCGTAAATCAGGCACTTTCTGTTCCTGTGTTCCCTTAAAAGCGTGGTTGAGGATACTATTATCACACCGGGATTAAAAAAACATATCACATCAAGATAAAACAAATATTTGTATTCTCGGTTAAACATTTCAGCTGCGGTTTAAAACAATACTTTGTTTGTAAGTGTTCCCACCATGCGCTGGCTGTGAGATATAATTACCGGCTTTGGCAGTTTTAAGCTTTGCAGGCAGAGTAAATGAATTCGGCCGGATCTGCGAGTGTCTGTGGGCTCGGGGAATGCATTCTGAGGTGATTCCCTGTAGAGCTGTAACAGGCAACGTTGATCTGCGGCTCTTAATAGTCTTCTTAGACAGACTCCGCAGCAAGAGGGCACAGGCCTGTATGAAAAGTGGATTACTGCTGACTGGTACGGCGTATTCAGTGAAACATGTCAGAATTCTGCTCTAGATGCACTTAAACGGCATGAGATTCTTCCACATTTATCAAACTGGCTCATTTAGCAGGTTAAATAGGTGGTATATCAGGTGCTGCAGAAGAGTCACAAAAAGTCCTTTCAGGTTGTAGAGTAACAGAAGTAACAGAAACAATATATTATGCAATGTACCGCTTACACTGGCTTTCACTGGAAGCTCAACTTTGCTGCACTTTCATCTGCTCGAGTCCTTGACAACACGCATGTTTGTGATGTGTTATTTGCCGTACTTGCATGTTGTTTTGGACAGAATCATCTGTAAAACAAAGTAAATATAAATATAATACCTATATGGAGTAGGGCCAGCCATGAGAACAGCTTAAATCCTTGGAATGCTCTCATAAAATCCCCAAGCTGTGTGCTGTGTGTGGGATATTGGACAATTCTTCAAGAAGAGAAGTCTGCAGTTCTTTCAGGGATGAAGTAGGTAGAAATCTACTCTACACTCTGTACTCCAGAAGGTCCCATAAAGGATTAATGATGTTTAGATCTGGTGATTAGGGAGGACCATGGAAGGTAGTTGACCTCACCCTGGAACCATATGAATGTGTCGAGCAGTGTGCATGGGGGAATTGTCATCCTGGAACATAGGAACATTGCGAGGGGATGGTGTCTGCACCATTGGGAACACCTGGTCTTGTGAAATGACCTCATATTCATGGTGAAGAAGCAGCAGACTTAATGATTCCCATAAGAGAGCTGCCCACACCAACAGATATTGCAGACAGAAGGCACCCTTTGTCTTTCTCCAAACGTAAACCTGTCCAGAAAGATGGCCCATCAGACAATGTCATTTTTTATTTTTCTGCTCTTGCTCAAGGTTCACATTACGTGCTCTGCACATCCGGCATGGGTGCCTGTGCATTGGCCTTGGATACATGGAGCTTCTGAACAAATCCCTTGGCATAAATGCCAACTTATCCACACAAATCACAAGTTGATGATGCACTGCGTTTATTCACAGACGTCTCAGAGGGGCTGATTCTGTCCTGCAGTCATTTCTGAGGCTGTATCCTCATAGTGTTCAAAAACTATCCTAACAAGCTTCTATCGATCCCTGTCAGTGAGCTTCGCCTTGTGATCACTGTCCCTTTTAGCCAGTGCTGTTCATCCATGTTTGGCGTAATTCTGTAATGGTCTTTTTCCTACTGCACCACTTGAGACATTAATTAATGATTCGGCTTTTGTGACGGATGCTCTTGCAATTCAGCCACCGTCTCTCTGGCCTCGTACTGTTAGCTATGTCATGTTGCTTTGAAAACACGTATCAGATGTTCTTAATGTCAGGCCTCATTCATACTTGACATGCGCCGCTAATTTGCATATAGATGTGACTCACATTTGTATCTGCGGTTGTAGCTGTGATTTACTTGCTTCAAAGTTAAAGTTCGTTTTATGTGGTGCTTCCATTCTTTTTCCTTTTTGTATCGGGCTAATATGAGCAGAAACCGATCTAAATGGGACTCAATGCACAGAGAAGTGCAAGTTATTCTGATATAAGAAAGCAGGAACGTTCATTAAGTGACTGTAGGCGTTCAGTACAAGGACAGAAGCTTCAGGTTATGCAGAGAAAATTATCTAAACATAAAATCAGTGCTGATTTTAAGTGATATGAAAAGTAGTAAGGGACCTCTTTAGGTAATCACAAAGATTTGACATAATTACATTAAATACTCAACTGGAATCAATAAAGTTTGATTCTATTGTATTGTATTCTATTTGTTCTTAATTTCTTATAATGTCATATGCTAAATATTTATTGTGTTATTGTTGGTTAAGAATAGAATTTAATTGAGTGACGCTAAGCATAGCACAAGCAGATAGCAAAGAGGCCCAGCTGGGACGAGACGGCTTTTGTGTTCTTATAGAGCGAAAAGCTTTGTTCTGAATGTCAGATCACAGTAAGAATCCATCAGGCCAGGAGAGGAAGCGACTCCGGGGGAGATGGGAGGCCTGGATCAGGGTTTGTGTTTTATTAGCAGGCAGTAACGCTCTGGGTTCACAAGCACCAGCAGGGGGCAGCGCAGGCTTCGGGCACTTTTATCACACTTGGTACACGAGCTCTGAATCCAGAGTCACTCTGCGGCACCTTCACTTGATTGAATGTGCAGTGTGACCTACCCCCCCCCCGACATCACACTGGGCGTGGCCCTCAGCGTTACTGAGCTGACAGATAGGGGTCTTTGTTCTCTGTTGTGCAAAAGTCTGATTCTTAGGAAGAGGATCTAGATTGTTTCTGGTGATGGTGCCATAGATTTGACAGTTTCTGCTTATCAGCACCGAGGCCTATTTCAAAAGTTCTCACCACTCTTTTCCCACCCATGAGTGAATCCTTTCCCTTCCATCACCAGAAACAGCCTGTTCAGCTTTGCCATTAGCTGTCATGTCACAGATAAACTCACCTAAAACTCAAAGGCCTTTTCCTGAGCAGCAGCAACACCTCTTTCTACATTCTAGGTGGTAAAAGTGTCGCTTGATCTTCTGTGATGTCATTCTCTCCCACAGCCGCTCAGTTGCCATATTGCTAGTCCCACTGGAGTCAATCAGAGCTCAGTTTTATGGCACCTACACTAACTGTGAGTCTGTCTTTTGTATCATCTTTCTCAATCACGAAGGCAAAGTCCATTTCCTCATTTGTGCAACGAGCTGTTTGCACATAGCATTTTAGAAAAATGAGCCTCTCTGTCACACTTGTGGCAAATCTGTCCACATGCTAGACATTCTAGGTGTCTAAGCACTCAGCTTGCCAACACCCATAATGTTTCACTCACTGTACTTATTCTGTTTTTACTCCTGCAAACTTGCTGAGTCATCGTCCTTTCCGTGAGATATGAATCTACAGTCTCTGCGTCTGCATTTGATGTGGTTCGGTTCGACACAGCTGCCATTTCTTCCTCCATATGCAAAGCGCACGCCAAGGTAAGTCCTTTGCACACAAGTTTCCTTCTATTGTATTTTAACTTATGTTTACTCAATACAGGTCCCTAATCTGATTGTGGGCACCAACGGTGCAATCTCTTGCCGCTTGCTGCAGGCGCGTAGCGAAGTATCACTTGGTCTCACTTTCCTTAAGGGCCCATCTTCTTTAAGCTTCAGCATCCATGTGCTACTCCCAGAACACAGTAGTCATCCGGCAGCTATGGCTACTGTATATCGTAGCTTGTAGCTTTCCCTTTATCAGGCAATGAAAACAAATCTTGCACATCTGGTCCGGCTAGGACCTACAGCAAAGCGCTTCCATATTTCTTCATACCATCTGTAGCATCCCCTGACATAATAATCCCTTTCACATCAGCATATCGCTCAAAGGAAGTAAGCCATCTTGCCCAATGTGAGACAAGAGTGGTGGGATCATTACATCAGTCAAATTACAGAGTACCGGATTTCCCCCATTTCAACTGATTATTACCGCAAATAACGAATCTCCAATACTTCAGTCCCCATTTATATTGTATTTGCGAATCTACTCAATTTACACAGGCTCTTTTTTACTCCCATACAATAAACCGAGCTTACACCGCTTTCTGTACTTTCAACAGCTTAATTCCACTCCGCCATCAGTTCCAAATCCAGGGCATGTGACCCTCAATACTACAGGCACCACCTAGAAAGTAATGCAATATGTCACAGCACATGCAATCACTCAGAACTTATTACAGCTCATACTTTCACACTTCATGCATTGATGCAGTTAAACATTCACAAGCAGTCTGTTTCACTCTTTTCATGTACTCATTCAAGTTTTTATGTTTTTCTTTGAGCATGAACAGATTTTTAGCCACACTTCTCTCTTTGAATTAATAGGAAATCGGTGCAGGTGGCTGGGTGGTGTATAGCTCAGGGGGTTAAGCTGCTGTGCTTGTGCTCCAAAGGTCATTGGTTCAAATCCCTGAGTCAGCAAGGATCTTAACCCTCATTTGTTCCAAGCCAAAGTCAACACTTAAAATCATCCCCTGCACTGACTCTTCCTTTTTTTTTTTTTTTTAACCACAGACACGTTTGTCCATCCGCTTACCAACAGGCTAACGATCACTGTCACCAAGGACCGAGCCCCCTTAACGAATAAAATGCAAGCATACGGTAAAGAGCTGGCCGACATGGTGAGGCTTGGATTTGGTCCTCCGCAGACAACAATCACCTAGGCCTGCAGTACATTCATATACATTTAAATAACAGACAGGCAGCTTAGACACGGCACCCAATACCATTTGATGTATTTCATTTAGATGACCGGTTCTTCTACTTCCTTTATGACTCATAAATCCACAGTCTCCTCTAAAAATCAGTCACTTTCGGCCACACAACAAATTTTCGGTGATGTTTATTATCAGTGTTACATCAACTTATGAAAAAGAACAACGATCAGCATTAATTCACTTAAGCCACTGACAACCCTAACGTGCAGAAACATAACAACAAATTAATAGATTTTAATTACAGTGTTAACTGCTTCTCAGGTAATTCTGCAGCTATGTCCTATATTTAGTACAATACCAAACGGTTTATTAATTTAATAACCTATTTCCGGTCGTTCGGCAAACAATGAAATTATCGACCGCTGCACTCTTTGTATATGGAAGCACATCTTGCAGTTTGAATCCTAAGTTGCGTTTGCAGGCGAGTACAGCAGAAAGAAGAAGCACAAATTCACTGGACAGCTCTGAGACTGACTGGGTGGGTAACTAAGCTGCTTCGTAAAGGTACCCTACATAGTTCATTTCTCACCGATTACCTTCGCCGAAGACGCCAGATGACCAATAATTTTTCACGCGAATCCGCGAACGGGAGCCCTTTGGAAAGAAAGAGGCGAAACTAGCGGAAAAGGGTAAGAAAAAACAAAGGAACAGAAGGCATGGGCGAAAAGGGAAAGCTGCCGGCTATTTGAGGTCATTGCAATTTACCATTTACCGTCACACGGTGGGAAAACTGGGCAGCGATGGCACCTCGTGTGCCGGACCGTCATCCTAACGCAGCCGGCTCCTGTGTGCGGACACTATAGTTCAGCCAGTCGGACTGATGCACCGGACAAGACGGAAAAAAAGCTGCCGAACAATGAATGCATTCCTACGGCAAAAAGCACCGGGAGCCCCGACGCGCCGCTTTAACTCGCAACTTCGCATATTAAGCAAAGACAGCCCGATTTAAGACATTTTCTCGCCTTTCTAATCGAGAACAAATGAGACATCGTATTTAGTATTATATATTATGCTGACACATTTGGCAACATTCCTACCTTATTAATTGATTTTAAAAAAAGAACTATTATCTATTAAAATGACGTTCCGCATATTATCATGAAATGTTATAGGACCACGATCCAGCGTTTATTTCGCTCGTCTTCCGCTTGCATGGATTGTGAAAAGTGTGTTTAAGCTGCTACAGTCGTCAGGATGCCCGCTGCTCTCTCGCCATCCCAAGCGCTGTATATAGGCATGGAGGTCGCAATAGCGGTGTCCTCCGTCGTCGGGAATGTGATGGTG
This sequence comes from Hyperopisus bebe, assembly GCA_026777045.1. NCBI lineage: Eukaryota > Metazoa > Chordata > Actinopteri > Osteoglossiformes > Mormyridae > Hyperopisus > Hyperopisus bebe. The sequence goes on from JAODJW010000038.1 coordinate 20,186,558, forward strand.
GTCTGGGCGGTGAAGATTAATCGGAATTTAAGAGACACGACCTTCTGCTTCATAGTGTCTCTGGCTCTGGCTGATATAGCCGTGGGGGCCCTTGTCATCCCCCTGGCCATCACGATCAGCATCGGTCTCCAGACGCACTTTTACAGCTGTCTGATGGTGGCGTGCACCGTGCTCGTCCTGACGCAAAGTTCCATCCTGGCGCTGCTTGCGATTGCCATCGATCGGTACCTCAGAGTTAAGATCCCAACCAGGTAAGGCATGGGGAAGCTGGCAAGACTAAATGTACGATAATGATATACGTGTTGAACGATTATCGCACTGACCATTTAAAACGGCAGCTGTAAAATGTGTAGAAATGTTAGACAATTAAAAAGTCGATGATATATTCTCTATAAATAAACAAATAATGTGATATATTTGAATTTGATTGTCCTATATTTCGCTGCCGTCCGAAACAGTGAGTTTACCATCTGACAAGCACATAATTTAACATTATTCCTCTGAATTGTCTAAAACGGAGATACGGGCCTCAGACAAATTCGTTATAAGGAAATGCACGTTTTGTTTGACTCATTTATGCATTATCTTTTGTTTGAGATAAACGGCGTATCTGTGATATAATTAAATTGAGCGCCTACTCTCGGCTATAAATTAGATTTATTAAGATTATAAAACAAGTAGATGAAACTGAATTGCATATTATAAGTTCGTTGTACTCCTATCATTCTACCACCAGATAAATTAACATATTCACCAGGAATTCTGCTCATTATGCTTGGTGTTCCTGGACACAACTGAAAAAAAAACTTGCCATATTATAATATTAGTGATATATTATTGCAAGCCAACCTAGAGAAATTCATCTTAGTGCGTCTGATATAGTGTTATTAGTTTTTGTTTACAGTATATGAAGGTGCTGTGTTTTATTTTTATTTTTTTTAATAGTGCAAGTTACATTAATGATAAAAGCAAATGAATGATACATTGAATGACATCATAAAAATAGATTAAAAGTCCGAGGAGTCCCTCATGTCCCTGTATGGGCAGGATTTCTAATTGTCGTGCACATACAGTAAAATGATCCTTGCAAACCTGCATTAGATAAGTAGCATGGGAAATGGATGGATGGATGGATGGATGGATAAAATGATGCTCAGTAGAGGGTCATTCTGAGTTCAGTAAGAATCAAAGTTAAAACCTGGTTTTACTGAAGAAGTGAAAGTTTATTAGGACCCCAGATACCTAACTGCATGACGTTCACCCATACAACAGCATTTCAGAGCCATGGAAGAAGTGAGTTTGACTGCGGAAGTGTGTGGATCAAAAGGCACCGTGTTATTGGCAAAGGGTGGGATATTGTACATTGTGGTGACATTTAACACGTGTACCATGTTGACAGTGCCATCAACATCCAGCGTCTGACCTAATACCCACCCCCCCCCCCCCCCGTAGCTATAAGCAGGTCGTGACGGCCCGGAGGGCAGGAGCCGCGGTCGTGTTGTGCTGGACCGTGGCTTTTCTGGTGGGCTTGACGCCTATGCTCGGCTGGAACAACTTGCAGAAGCTGCAGGAGAATGGCTCGCTGGGGTCCGACCTGACCGTGACCTGTCAGTTCGAGAACGTCATCAGCATGCAGTACATGGTCTACTTCAACTTCTTCGGCTGGGTGCTGCCCCCCCTTGTGCTGATGCTGGTCATCTATGTGGAGATCTTCTACATGATCCACAAGCAGCTGAGCAAGAAGGTGACGGCCAACCAGAACGACCCCAGCAAGTATTACGGCAAGGAGCTGAATCTTGCCAAGTCTCTGGCCCTGGTTCTCTTCCTCTTCGCCATCAGCTGGCTGCCTCTGCACATCCTCAACTGCCTGACGCTTTTCTGTCCCAGCTGCGAGAAGCCAATGTTCCTCATCTACATCGCCATCCTGCTCACCCACGGCAACTCGGCCGTCAACCCCATAGTCTACGCCTTTCGCATCAAGAAGTTTCGCACGGCCTTCCTCACCATTTGGAAGCAATACTTCTGCTGTAAGCCGGGCCCCTTCCCTGGTCCACAGGTCAGTGAACGGGTGAACCTTCCGGTTGAGCAGCTGCAGGTGGAGCATAACGTAACCTGACCTGGCGAAAATGGCGCCACCTGCAGTCCTGGAAGTGCCTCAAGTGGAACTGCGTTGATTAAGATGCCCCTCGGGCATCTTATCAGGACGAGGTGATTGTATGACAATCCCCCATCATGGCTTAATTGCGATGACTCCTTACTCAATCTGAGGATTTTTTTAGACTAAATAACTGGGCTAACTTGGTTGAGTGATTCGTCACCGACACCTAAGTAAAATCTGCCGCAAACTTCACTGTTTCTTATGCCGAAAAAAAACGATGTTTTATTCCTTAAATCAGCAAACTTGGCATGAGCTACCAATCTAAAGGGGCACCTCAAATGACCAAAAAGTGTACATATATTATTTCATATTTATTTGCCGCATGTTTTTTGCATCCATCCTGGAATATGACCTTCGCATGGATAAAGGAATTTACGGGATTCGCTCAATTCTTGTAACTCAGAGTGATAAACCTGAAATGCATAATTAAATGTGAGAGGCTGTTAAGTGTTAACCTGTGCAGTAATCTGTGAAAGGGCAGGTTGTGGTAAATGGTGGATTATGTGGGGGTGTGTGTGTGGGGGGGCAATTGCTACAAATAAGTGTAAATGTGACAGTTCTTTAATGTGACATGACTTCAGCTCAGAAAACCCCACAGCATCATCATGCCAGTGGGTGCTTGTACAACCAAGAGGGTCAATGTTTTACTTAGACATGAGCGTCTATCTCCTCAGAAGTAAGTCCTCCTCTCTGTTGCTATGTGGTGGACTTCTGCTGCTCCATGGCCAGGAAGAAAGACATCTGGGAGCCTGGCCTGTGTGCTAAAGGGCAATTTAAGACTGTCACCCTTTAATGTGACACGAAGAACAATGGGAATTTATGGGGCTCATATATAAGGGCGATTTTAAGGTTTATAAAGGTGGGGGCTGAGAGGGGCTATAATTCATACCAAGGGTCCAACCTTATCACGAGCCAATGATATGTTTTGAATTGGTGAGTGACAGATGAGGGGACACTCCAAAGGCCAATCAGCTTTGAGGTGGGGTTGGTGCCCCTGTGGCCCCGCCCCTGTACATACCCCTGTTCATATGGATGAAAAGGATTGATCTATAGTGGGTACTTATACAGTATGCAGAGCAGTGATTATTTACAGCTCTTTGTGCTTAGGTTGGATAATCGATGTAAAGAGAGCCAAGCTGGTAATGTCCAAGGTCTTAGATCAACATCTGAGGAATTAGTGGTTCAATGTACTGCCCTTCACCAGTGAATGTACCATGGCAGTAGTCCACAACTGTCAGCCTTGCGTTCAGTTTTTTTGGCCATACTGATTCTAGGGTCTTTTTAAAGCCATAGATCTATTTCCTGACACATTGAATCTATAAAAACACGAAGAACATGCCTATGACTTTCCCATGACAATGTTTGAAAACGGTGGGAAAGAAACACTGTAAACGGCCAAACAGTCACTTAGACCTTATCTGTATCTTCTAGCTGTGTGATTTTAGACTAGACCCACCAACATTTCGTCCAGTTCTAACCCTATAAATAAAGGTGCTCTCAATCGCAACACCTGCTGCATTCATGAATATCATGTTTCATATAAAGCAGTGTGTATTTTCTGGTATGCTTATCTGGAGTGGTGTACATTTGCACTGGACTGATACCGTATATAATCCTAGATTTGGGAAAACCATTTTCTTTGTTGTATGTTATCACTATAAATAATAGGCTTTTGTAAATCCATCTTGAATATGTAGGCATTTTCATTCAGATATTTTGATGTATCCTGAAAAGACACGGGCCAGGAGCTGAGACAAGTTCCACCTCCCAGAAACCATTTTATTGTGATTTCAGAACTTAATGTTTTCAGAAATATATTCGTCCACAAACCTGTACTGGAAATGCCTTATTGAGAATGGATGGATACAGTAGGCATGTTAATATGCAGCACCTACCTGTTTGTCTATGAATGACCCAGCTCTCTCTTTGACTAACGATTGTCAATAGCATGTTTATCAATGGCCTGTTTGTCAATGGCATGTTTATCAATGGCCTGATTGTCAATGGCATGTACATTCAGACCATCCATTCTTCCATCCATCTCCCAACTGATGACTCACTACAGCATCGTAGCTGCTTTTGGAATGTGTGTTTTACAATGGTGTTGTTCTCCTAAATTCCATTTCGCGGTTGAATGGTTTATATACATACCTTTTAAGTCATCGATGCAGGCTGCCTTTGAAAGCACAGACTGCCTTCCCAAATCCTCCTGATATATACCATTTTATATAAAAGCTGGAATGCTTTAGAGTGATATTTCCAAGCATCTTTGTGAGCACGTAGCCTTTTTTGACATGTAGGCCTCTGGGAAAAATATCAAAGCTATGCACAATATATAGCTGCATATACCTTACAATCCATAACTTGTAAACCACTTTTATGACACGTCCACAATATTTTATTAGAATAAGATGAGATAAATTTCATTGATCCCAGTGGGAAATTCTTGTGCAAACAGCAGCAAAAAAGTATGCAGTACACAAATAGAGCATTCTGAAAAAGAGAATATTATGGAATATTAAGGAAACAAACATAAATTAAGAATAGAGAGAACAGAGCAATGTTATACATTACTAGGTTGTACAGCTAATGTGCAGATTTTATTGATTTCTGTCTTCAAGAACGGGCTCTGCGGCTAGGGATCTGTGCCAGTAATCAGAAGGTGCTGGTTTGAATCCCATGAATACCAGCAGTCATCCTACTCCATAGGGCCGTTGATCAAAGCCCTTAACCAGCAATTGCTCCATCCTGCATTCAGCTCTATAAGCAGGTCCTCCAACTTACATGGAAAATTTGGGGGATGGTGGCAGGATTGGCACTCCAGCCATTGGGAAAAAAAACTCACACTGGTCCATTTGCACTAGTGTGGTGCTGAGGTATCACCCACTGCATGGCTGCACTCAGGTTCTCATCCCTGAGGTGGTTCATCATGTGGTGGGGGCAGCAATGGGATGTAATCAGCATGTGCCCCCTTACCTACCTACCTTAAATATAATTACGATGAACAAAATGCAGATGTGTATAGACTTTATACTTTTAAATGTAACCATTCTATATGCCGTAATACTGCATATGTCAAAAGCATCATCTCATGCCAAGAAGCATGAACTCTAATTGCGTTCATGTGACATCACTGATCTGTGACCTATTCCATAATCTCCCTGCAGCTGTACTTACACTGAACGGTAGGATCCCCCACTTGTTCCCAGTTTTTAATCCTCAAGAATCCTTTTTACTAGAGGTATAAATAAATGGGGCATACTCTGTGGAATCGCTGTTAATCAGCTTCCAGCTGTGAGTGGCAGTACAGTTTGATCACGTTTTTCATATCACTTGCCAGTGGTGTAAATCCCAGCTATAGCAAAAATAGCAAAACATGAAACCATTATGCTGGAGGCTAACTATGAACATCCACTTTAACAATTTTAATGTTCACCAAATAGTTCTTTCCAAAACCGTATTAATGGTTATTGCTATCAGGGTACAGCAAACACATACTCCAACGCTATTTACTGGTCCTCTTGTTTTCAAACAAGCTAATCCTGAGTTTTTTTTAAATCTAACTGTACACTGCAGTTTCTCTCCCTCCAGTGTTACTCACAAGAAACTTGAGTCTGTATAAATGCGATACTCATTTCATTTGTTGAAGGTTATTTATGATGTATGTTGATGCAAGTTAAATCATGGAAGTTAAATCAGTGCAGGAAATGCCTGTGTTACAGCTTTTAAAGTGCGGAAGCACGTTTCCCTCCTTGCAGTGTGTGCTGGTGAGCGCCCTGTGTTGCATGTCAGATGTGCTGTGTCTGATGGTCCCTGCTTCCTGGGGCTGTATACAAACCCAATTAGTCAAATGGATCTTGAAAATTGATGTATAAGAAGTACTTTGGAATAAGCTCAACTAACATCACTGTGCAGTGAATGTGAACCCACCCCCCACCCCCCCCCACCAGAACCATTGAGTAGGAGGGGGAGGGGCTGGATGGAGTCAGGTGACAAGTGCATTCATTCATTCATTCATTTCTTTCAGATGTATCATATTATATGCTTGGATTTTGCTTTCTCTCTTGTTCCCCCTATAGAACACATGCCCAGGTCCTGTTGCTGGAGACTTCATCCAAATTTGTTTCTGAATGTTTTTCCCACAAAAAAAAATTAATTAAACTTTCTACTTGTCTGCTGTGCGCAATTTTGAGAGGTGTTTTGGAGGACCAGGTAGGTTGCAAAGTCAGATTTTAAATAATCATCATCATAACAATAATAATTATTATTATTATTGTTATTGTTATTATTATTATTATTGCTAACCATTTTGGAGACCCCATATAAATATTTCTCCATGTAAAAATTATACCAAACTTAAATTCCAGCTCATCTTTTTACATGATCAAAGAGGCGCATCCTTGAAAACTCGCTGATTCTGATCATGTGTCACATTTAGGGTTTTATTGTCACATGTGTTCCAGGAAACACAAAGAAGCAATGTAGTGGACAGATGTATTGGAGGGCAGGACAAGCTGAAGAGCAAGACACGACAGTGCAGGACAAGACTGCAGTATGTGTATAAGTGTACAGCAGTAATATATAAGATGTAATGGGGATGAGGATCTGCAAATAGACCAGAGTTTAGCAAATAATGGGCCGACACAGCTCCTAATTTCGAAAACTGGGGCGAGAGCTATTTTCACAGATCTATGCAGTAATGCTGAAGGGGTTTGGGGATGTTCTCTTTAACTGACAACTGCTTTAATTCAGACTCAGCTACTGTTGCATTTGTTTCAGCTGAGGATATGGAGGATATGTGTTGGGTCTAAGCATGTAAACCACCTTCCAGATTCACACAACCTGCTGAAGTCATATTCAAACTGTTAAGGTGTAGAGTTGCAACACTTACACTTCTCTACCAACTGAGAGACACCCAACTCTACTCCAAAGTGCCTGGCAGCAACTGACCCTGTAGCTATACCTTCCATCCATCCATCCATCCATCCATCCATGCATTTTCTGTAACTGCTTGTCCTATTCAGGGTCGTGGGGGGTCTGGAGCCTATTCCAGAGGCTAAGGGTGAAAGACAGGGAACAACCCAGGATGGGGCGCCAACCCACACACCCTGCTCATTTCACTGGTACCTTAATGGTACAAGATCCTAGGGATGTCTTCAAATGACCTCCAGGTTAGGGGTACATGACCCCCAGCCTGTCATAGGTAGTCGAAGGAAAATAATGTTTAAATGGTCATCACGTTGGTGTAATACCACAATAATATGTCTGTCACAGTGTGGCAGCTTAACCATTTCCAAACCTCTCCTAAAGTCACCCCAGTATTTGTAGCGATCATCCAATACACCCACATATATTTGACTCAACCACTAACACACCTTGTTTGGCTGATCAATACCTCATTAAGTTAATCGACTTAATTAATTAATTGAACTGGTGATGAACTTTAACAAATACATGGAAAGGATGAGGTGCCCCTGAGGAGAGGTTTGGGAGGCAAAGCGGCGTTCATCTAGCTAAATGTTGGAGAAGTTCTTGTGTATTGTGCTACACTTAATTTGCGCATTATGTTTTTTTTGAGTAAATACACTTGTTACCCAGATGAATATCCTTACAGATTCTCCTTGACTGCCTGAGGCTTCTGCACTACACCGTAGCTGTATGTCTCCTGGGCCGTCACTGTGACAACTTTCACGTTGCAAATCACTGAACGGTCACACTAGACCCCTGTCATATATCTCATTGCCCGGAAAAGTTCTGACCTTGGGTTTATAAGTGGGTATTACCTCACCCTATTTACTGACGTCGCCACGAGAGGCGTTTGTGTGTACTTGTGCACATAGCGTCATGTTTGTTTACTGTGCTCCTGCGGAGATGATTATGCCATTCCTTATTAGCACCTTTGTGTGCCAGGGTGTGCGTGTGCAGCGTCGCGTTCATGCACGTGACCCTCCGCCACCCAATAGTTTTGCACTTTATTGGCTGAGGATTTATATGCTGTTTTCATTGGACGAAAGGGGTAATGAGGGAAACTTGGCAACACAGTGCTAAGTGGAGACATGGGTATGACTTCCATCTCGAAAGAGTGGTGCCTAGGTGCTGGATGGTGGATGCAAATTCAACTTTATTACTTTTAATAAGCACAGAGGTACAATAAATCATTTTCTAATCATCCGTGCCGTGTACCTAAAGGGTAACTAATCTGCATTGAAAATCACATTCATATTTAACACTGCGCAATCTGTTCGCTGTACCCTCCCACACTAGCCCCCCTGCATGATTTGAAGCTCTGATTTTAATTCCCCACTTACACCCAGGCAGCAAGCATCGCCTCTCAGGCCCAGAGTTATAATCATCTGCCAGGTCCAGAGACTATTATTGTAATTTTCCGTCACTTAACGAAGCCTTTTGTGCAAAAACAGGACAAAAGAGAACTACAATGTAAACTCTGTTATCAGAATACTTGCTGTGGTATTATAAATCAAAGTAAAAGGGTCTTTTTGTATGTTGTCTGTTCAAAGTCCTCAGACTCCTAGAAGCTCCTTAGACTTCTATTCTGTACACAAAATTAATGGTGGTTAGACCTCGTCCAGGAAATGCTTTTTATATCCCTAATTTCATAGGCCGGTAAAGGTCACATGACTGTAAAAAAAAAAACACAGGAAGGACCATTCTTACTAACTTTATTGTTTTTATGACTATGGAACAATTTATCATTACAATAATGCATTGAATGAAGAATCATAATTACAAGTTAATGAGTTAGCTCTTAGAAACACCTATTTTTAAACTCAAAGAAGTGTTTGGGACTTTAGTCTCAAGACATGAGTAGTTTTTCCATTATTAAAAACCTTTCCTGAGATAAAGTAATTTGCATTTCATTCGAGTAAATTGCTTCTGTTAAGAATTTAAAACATGCAGATTGAACATGAAAATCGATACATGTTGTACCTTTAAGCAAAGATTGGATTTGCGATTACTAGTGTGAATCGAGCTAAACAAATTTCTTGGAAACAGAAAATTGAATCAAAAAATGGAAGGATGCTGTAAGGGTGTGTAACACATGGCATAACCCATAATTACATAACATCACTTCTGTAACTAAATAATGAACTGGACTTCAGAAATCATTCATACGACTAATTCCATCACTATTCTATTATAAAGGGGCACAAATGTAACCATTTAAAATAATTTCATCAGAATTCAAATAGGGAATCATCCAACATTTATCAAAATACCTCAATACACAGCACAAAACAATAATACGAAAATAGTCCCAATTAATATTTTAAATGTATTGATTTATTTTAAATCACAGAAACAGGATTGATGTTTATTGTATCTCTATATAACAGTTGCCATTTCAACAATGCCCAGAAATATCAATAAAAGAATCGATAAAAATATCCTTGAAACTACACGGGGTAGAGAGGCACTCACTAAAAATGGAACTAAACACCTTCTTTATGTTTCCTGCTGTGCACTATTTACTGTGATGGGAACATAAATAAAGCGCTGTTTAAAAATAAATAAACAATCATCTAACACTGCACTGTGCTTCTAGCTCGAGGATGCCCCCTGCTGACCAGAGTGCGGAAAACATTTTAATAGAAAAAAAGGATTACTGAAGCGTCACAGGAACCACGTGATACAGTGATGTAAATAACGAGCCACCCATCTGATGAGTCTGTTATGGGAAGAAGACGACAAATGACAACTACGTCAATCAAATTTTGCTTAGGGTCCCAACTTATTCATATTTATTAAGATATGCTTGGCACTATTAAACACTCTTTAGTGTTTCCGTTTATTGCACTTAGTTACTAGATTCTCTCTAGCGAGATATTTGCTGATTATATGTATGTTGCATCGTTTGTGATTACAAATCCAAGGTTTTTATACCCTTTTCCCAATAACTATCTAGCACCTGTTTCTGGTCACTCACTGGAAGCCTAGTAGCACTTGTACAAATACATATAACACGGAGCTAAAGAGTGTAGTGAACCATTTTGCACTGTGTTCGCTTTAAATTATAATTTTACCACATTATTTTAGTTACGAAACCAACAGCCCTTAGAATCTAAGCTTACACTTCGATAACTGAATGGTTATGTATCGTCAACCTCACTTGTATGTTGATTGGGACAAACGAATCTGCCGAACGAATGTACACATACAATAAATGTTGGTTTGCGGTGAGCTCCCTCTAGAGGCAATTCTTTGTAGTACAGGCAGTGCAGTACATACAGAATGTAGAATGTCTGTACACCTGTTTGCAGAATGCTGAACCAAGTGAGGATTGCGGCTACAAGACATAATTAATATTAGCCACTGCACGTACACATAAATGAGGGACTGAAAATATATATAAATAATGTTGCTTTGGACAAAAGTATCTGCCAAATAACATAAATGCAATGTAAATGAGCTACACAGGGTAAAGAAAACTAGGTAAAGATTATTCCAATCAAAAATTTGTATCACCACCTGAAACAAGCAACAAATACAGAAATGGGCAGTTTTTCCCCCACAGAGCACATTGGCCAAAACCGATATATAAACATTATAATGTTTATTTCGGTCGACTGTTCACATATGTTCAAAATGACCGCGTGAAACATGGTTAGACTGAAATGTTGAACTACGGCTTGTAATTTCTTCCTTCGAAGAGTCTGACATGAAGACACTTAACAGAAGAGCAGAATGATAATATTGACCAGTAATTAATCTCAATACAAACACAGCAAAACACCGCAGAATAAGCAAAATGCAACAGGACAATCAACAGTCGTTATGTGTTGTTACGTGGTCTTACAGTCAGCGATTGTGCACATTGAAGGAGGGTGTGTATGGGTGTTGGTCAGGCTCTGATTCACATTACGATTTAATTTATTAACTTATCCACGGATGATTAAATGACATCCTAACACAGCTGGCAGAGCCCGGTATCTACTGAGCCAGCTACAAACACCCCTGTAAATATACACTGGCTCTGTGCAGTTCATTCCTTCCTCTATTGCTTTTTTTCCACTGGCCATTACAAAACGTCATTTAGGAGCACCTGCTTTGTATGTTTAAAATCCCCATGGTAACCATTCTAGACCTGGACCTGCCCCTTTAATGCCCCCCTCCCCCAAGCCTGACCTTTGAACGCATCCCTGGGTAGCATACAGAGTCTCAAGAGCCACCTGAGGTAGGTGTTTACGTCCAGAGTTAAGGCCTTTGTTGAACTTTGGATCCTTAGTCCAGCGTGACTTGTGCCTAAAAAAATAAAACCATTCATCAGTATAGAGTGTGGAAGCCAAGGTATGCTACATCAGCACAGAGAACAACATACGCCAGGTACTCTGCAGCAGGATTTCTCAGCCCAGTCCTAGGCGATGCCCAAACAGTCCACATTTTCCTCCCTTCCAGCTCCCAGCCAATCAAGAAAACCGAATACCTGGCGCAGGTGTGTAGGGAGTTGGGTGGGAGCAAAAATGTGGACCGTCTGGGGGTTCCTCAGAACTGGGTTGAGAAACACTGCTATACAACCCAGTGTAGAGAGATTGACAGCTAAATGTGTGCAAGTTAAGGCCTAATTACACAACCAGGTACCTGTATCATGAAGCTGGATTTCTGGGTTAGCAAGATAACTTGTCAGATTTCAGGTAGTCTGGGCTAAATGTAAGAGATCGAAGACAAAGTCCACTTCAGCTGGAGTACCTTAAATCTGACAAGTTATCTAGCTAACCATCTTGCTTTGTGATACGGGTTCCAGGCTCAGTGTCATAAACACCAGACCCAGAATGCCTCAGTTTCCACGTTAATCAAACCAAACTTTTCTTACTATGAAATGTAAAGTGGTTCAGATATAAACAAGCTATCTATACTTCCCTACAAAGGTAAAACACAGTAACCGCATATTTTATCAAAACCGAATTATGACCCAATGTGTGTGGAGTTCGCATGTTCTCCTCTGAATGACATCATCACAACGACATATTAATACCAACATCACATGTTACGCACATGCAGTTCTCCTGCTGCAAGGAGCTGAAATACTGGCATTGTTTGATTTCATATTACATATCCTCAAAGGCCCTTGTTATCCCTGCAGTCACATGCTCATTAACGCCAGTACAGATGACATCATCAGCTGGCTACCCACCCAGCCACCCTGCTGAAACACCCAGTTGGCCAGGTTCGTGTTGATGAAGGTCGCCATGGCTCCCTGGACAACGGCGCTCAGGTCCGGACTCTTCTTCTTGACGTACAAGCCTAACGTGACGGCTGCTTTCAGCAGCTGGGGTTCGACAGCGACCCCTCCACTCTGAGTCACCCATGATTCACAGAGGTGCTCCACACTGCTTTTAAATGCCGTCTGCATCTGGGGTGGGGGGGGGTCAGGACTTTTATTTTATAAAACATTTATTATTGCTTCAGTACTTTAATAATAATGATAAGAAAGTTAGGGTTAATAAATATACACATGAGCTCACCTTGTCCACAGCGGCCTTTTGAAGCTCATTGATCAGGGGCTGTAACACCGTCTCGTCGAAATCATCACCCAGCGATCGCAGCTTGTCGGCGATCAGTTTGGGGTCAAACGCGTCCTCCGAATCCACTGTAAAGCAGATTACTGAGTACAGTACAATCGGCTACTGTACAGTATTTGAGACAAAAAAACACTGTATATCTACTGCAAGTTTCCCCCGAACATCTCTCCATGCAAACTTCTGGGTAGTCAGCCGTCATATATATAGTCACATTCCCCCGGCTCCGTTTTTTTGTGAGGCAACTTATCACAGGATCCTATATAAAAATGAATGGTTACACTTTAAATGCATTATGCAAATACATAAATTCGGACTAGGCAAGCGTGGACTGGAAACTGACTTGCGAACGTAGTTTTGCGATGATTGCTTTAAAATATGCAAAAATGTCAGCGCATGATTATATCTAAAACATGCATTCACGGTTAATATAAATATGAAAAATATAAATGTACAATTAATGTAACAAAACCTAAGGGATTAACCTAAGGGATTAAGTCATCTCATTCGGGGTCCAACCACTGACGTCACCCAGTCTACACAATAATAACAACATCCATCCATCCATCCATCCATCCATTTTCCAACCCGCTTATCCTACTGGGTCGCGGGGGGTCTGGAGCCTATCCCGGAAGC
>JAODJW010000038.1:20212638-20237423 GCA_026777045.1 Hyperopisus bebe
GCTTCTATCCAGCCAGAGTCCTGTCTGTGAACAAGGATGGTAGGTACTCTTTAATAATAATAATAATAATAATAATAATAATAATAATAATATTATTAAGTGTTGGATCATGGGTCAGTGTGTGCCTCAGTGGGTTAGGACTCTTTGCCCGTATTTAGAAGGTCGTCGGTTCAAATCCCACGCTCAGTTGACTGAATTCTCTGTTTTGACTCTGAGCAAGGCCCAGCAGTTGCCCCAAGGACTGTCTGACTTTGCCTTTGCATTGTGTGTCACTTTTGGATAAAAGCTTCTGCTAAAATAAAATGTCCGGGCAGTTGTGAGTTCAAATCCCATGGCTGACGGTGTAGTTATATTACTGCTGGGCCTTTGAGCAGGGCCCTTAATCCCAGCTGCTCCTAGGATGCTGGCTGACCCTGTGCTTTGACCGCAAACTTTCCTCATGTCTATGCTGCTCTGGAGAAAAGTGTGTGCTAAATAAATATATGTCAATGAAAATGTGAGGAACCGGTCCAGTATCTTTATGGAAGCAGAACCGCAAGATGATTTCTTGGAATATCACTGGGGCACTGTAGTATCTGGTATTGAATGTCCTTTCACAAGAACACAACTTCTGGGAATGTCATAAATGTTAATGTGGGATAATTTTAAACGAATCTAGCCTGTGGCTGTGTTGGTTATAGCGGATAAGTCACTCGATTCGTTTCTTTTTTTGTCCTTTTCAGCTTCCTATACTGTGAAGTTCTTCGACGGAGTTGTCCAGACTGTGAAGGAGATCCATGTGAAGCCTTTCCACCGAGATGTGAGACCACTTTATCCGTTTCAGGCTGACATTAAGAATTGCTTCTGTTTATCACCATTAGCTTTATCTATGGGCAGGTCCTTCTATATCATTTTGTCAAAGGTGCTTTAGGCCTGACTGGTTTTGTTGGGGATTATAATGTAGTTACTGTGTACGTGCCAGTTTGTATTTGCTCTGTGTAGTTAAGGGGTGCATGCTGGGAGAACCACTACAGGTCTATCCAGGACAAACTGGAATCTGACCAGCCTCTTTCCCAGGGCAGTGTTTCCCATCCGGGACCCGCAGGCAGTTAATGTTTTTGCTCCCTCCTACTGGGAGCTGGGAGGGAGCAAAAATGTGGACCGACTGGGGGTCTCCAAGGACTGGGTTGGGAAATAATGCAATAAAGGATTATAGTGACTCCGTGGGTGGCCCTGGAGCCTCTCACCTACAGATTCGCAGGTGTGAATCCCCACTTTGCTCTGAATATGTATGTAGACCTTTGTGTCCTATGCTGCCTGGGGCAGAGTCCTGGATAGGCGGATGGACGGACAGATGAAAGAAAAGATGACAGTCTGTCGTTCTTGTCAGTTGGCTTGTCTCTTTATATCGAGCTGTACTGAATGGACTAGAACACTCTGTAACGTGCTTGGCAAATAGTGTCATTCCTGATTTTATTGTTCTCCTCGTCTCTCACAGAGAAAAGGAGGGAAGTCAAAATCAGAGGAGAAAAACAAAGCCAAAGCTCAGTTCAGAAAGAAGCAGAATGAGAAGAACGGGAGCTCCCGTGGAGAACGTGGCTCCGTGGAGAACGGGAACGTCAAGAGCAGAAGGGTCCAAGAGAGCAGCCTGGACCGGGACACCAGTGGCGAGGGGGAGGGAGGGGCAGGCGAAAAGAGAGGAATGGAGGAGGAGGAGGAGACGCCCACGAAGGTGGAAGATCTGGGGGTCGAGACTGGAAAGCAAACCAGCGGGGCCCTCAGAGGGAAAACCAACGGGGGAGCGGTGCCGGCCAGGGAGGGGGGTCGACGGGTTCTGAGGGAGCTGCCGGGGAGACCGGGGGCCGGGGAGGTCAACGGCGTGGGAGTGCAAGAGGAGGGCGAGCCGGGAGGCCAGTCTGCAGACTGCAGCCCTCTGCAGGAGCTCATGGAGGTCAAGGCCGAGGTGGAGATATCGGAACATCTGAAGGCTGGTCTGGAGGAGGCTCCGTACCAGAACCGAGGCCAGCAAACCCGACCAGCAGAAGGTGGGTTTCTGCTGGACCCGTCCAGCTGTCACCAGAGCACAGCACCCCTAAGTGTGCTATTATTTTAACGACACTTAACCACAATAAGGACTGAAACTACAACAACGAATATGGTGTCAATAACGCTATATTTTAGCAAATAGAATACAGTCAGTTCTCAATAACAAATAATCCATCCCATAAGCTCTTAAGTCATATTTTACATAATTCAGATTTCTACCTTATGTCAAATATACCATTACTAACTACTAAAACTTCTAAAAGGGGGCGGCATGGTGGTGCAGTGGTTAGCACTGTTGCCTCACACCTCTGGGACCCAGGTTCAAATCTCCACCTGGGATACATGTGTGTGGAGTTTGCAGACCCCCCACAACCCAATTGGATAAAGCAGAAAATGGATGGATGGATAACTACTAAAAAAGACAAATAAGAAAGTTTCAATTTTCACCTTTTTGCTTTAGCGCGTTCATAAACGGATGTTTCTTTGAGCAAGTCTGCATTTTCATAGGTTGGTTTTAAAGAGTGAGAGCCATATGTGTACGATTTTTTATGCATGGGTGTCGGCTGACGACGTTTTGTCTTCTCTCCCCAGGAGCAGCGGAAACTCCACGTGAAGTTCTCGAGCTGAGGAAGAGGAAGATCTGCCTTGGACAGAGCCCACCTTCGAAGAGAAGCAAGCCAGACGTCGGCACAGGTCTCCTGCCCTCGAAAGCACTCGACGTCCCTCTCGTCCGAGATCGTTTGATATTCCTCCCTCACAAAGCCCCTGAGCAGCCCAGTGTTTCCCAACCCGGTTTTTGGAGACCCCCCAGATAGTCCACATTTTTCCTCCCTCCCAGCTCCCTATGTGGACTGTCTGTGGGTCCCAGAAGACCAGGTTGGGAAACACTGGAGCAGACAGTAAATACCGCTGAAGACCAAAGGGTCAGCATGAGATAAACACACCAGGGTATCATCTCTTGTAAGGTGACACCGTGTACCGCAGAGTCTCTGGAGTTAGGTCTCACTGACGTGTCATTAATTGTAAGATATTTTAACCTGCTGCTGTCATTGATATGGGGCGCAGGTGGTTGGGGTTTATTCAGAGCCACTCCGTTTTTCACCTGCTGTGCACTATTTTGTAGTGTCTTCCGCTCACTTGTTCAAACGCATAGGAAATGCCTTAAGTACGTATGTCACTGCAGTAAATCATGGGAAGTCATGTGACTGGTATTAAACCAATGATGGTTCTTCTAGCTGGACCAGTTGACCCATGCATCATGTCCTGTTAGTTCTTCCTGAGGTAAATCTCAGAAGGTATCAGAGTGATTTATAACTTTGTTCTGCTTTTCTTGTATTTGTCTACCCTGTACCCTTATTCAGAGAGACCTGGTTCTGTAGAGTCCAAGCCAGCAGAGTTGGACCCACCCACAGCGGCAGTGACAGTAACGGTGGTGAAAGCCAACAGGGAGACTCTGGACATAGAGGGACAGACAGAGACCCCCAAACCGCCCATGGAGCTGGGACCTGACCCTGCTGTACAAGGTGCGATCAGATGTCAGCACGTATGAACTGTTAGGGTTGTATAAGCTTTGACAGTATCAGGCCAACATCTGAGGTCTGAGAGGAGCGGCAGAGAAATAGGGGAGAGAGCTGGGGCAGTTTGCGGTTGGGGAACTGTGCTTGTGATGAAAAGGTTGCTGGTTTAAATCCCAGGGTCGCCAGAGCGATTTTCTTTTTGGGCCCTCAATTGCTCCAGGAACTGGCTGACCCTGCTTCCTCAGTGTTTTTTTGGATAAAAGCTAAATGGTTTGTGTCTGGAACTGGCGAAATAACCTGAGTTTTTGTGTTTCTTTGCAGCTCCAGTAGTGAGAAAAGCACAGCAGCCAAACCCCAATAAGTACAGCCGGGAGCCTTGTGAGTACACACCCTGCTCCTCTGTGTCACATGACACTGCTCACATGACACTGCTCACATGACACCAAGAACTGACCCGCCCATTCCCGCGTCTCCAGTGTACAGAGTGGTGAAGAACCAGCCGCCACCTGTGCTCTCCATCAACCTGGACCACAACCCCTTCAAATGCCGAGCCCCCGGCTGCCACAAATCCTTCCGCAAGGCCAAGCTGCTGCACTACCATGTCAAGTACTACCACGAGGGGGACGAGGCGGCCGAGGCGGACCTCAGCCCCCCCCGGAGCGTGCAGACGAGGGCCTCTGAGAGGCAGGAGGCCGTGCTGGACACCCCCAGGACCAGGCGCACCACTTCCACTCATTTGAGTCAGTTTCTCTCTCGGTTTTTTTTTTTCTTTCTCTATGATAGACATTTGATTCCAGAAGGGCTCTCTTACCCACATTCATTATAGAAATTCTACTGTGTGATGGGTCGATTTATACACTGAGTAACCCCAGGGATAAGCCCAGAATCAAATGTTCATCAAATGTTCAATCAAATCATTCATTCAAATGTTTCATATTTTTATTGAATCCCTTTTTGAGTTCACTTCTGTAGTTGTGTCACTGTGGCACAAAACCAAATAACTGAGTGATTTTCACTTAGATTAGCATTTTTCCTCATTTAATTTTTTTTAAGTAACTTGATTGTTCTTCTTTGCATAGGTTCCTCCATAAACAGCACCCACAGGACTTTGCACCCCTCCCGAATGGGCAAACTGAATGATCGGAAGCGAACGTTGGCTCCCCCTGGTGGTGGGGCTGGGAACCGGCAGCGGCCATCGCTGCAGGAGAAGAGCAGGGAGAACCACATGGAAAAGCTGAGGTGCAAGGTGCTCGAGAGGGAGCTGAACACGGCCGATGCAGGTTGAGCATTCTAACCCATCTCACGCATTCGCTTTGGCCGTGCGCGCGGGGATCCTTCTGCGGCCGTGTCCTTGTCATAAATCTGTATGGGTCGTGACCCCTGTACCCCTGTGCCTGGCAGTGGCGAGGCAACGGGCGAAAGAAGCAAAGATTAAAGACTTCCTGCGCATCAGGCTGAAGAAGAAGAAAAGGAAGAAGAGAAAAAAGTCTAAATCGGGTAGGGAGCCGTCCTGCTGCCGGCCGGGTGAAACTCGGATGCTGTCGGATGTGAATCTGTGAAATCTGATTTCAAATTGGATGTTTCTGGAACAGAGCACAGAGATGGGAGCGGGGGTGGTGGTCGCCCACCCCCAGCCCTGAACTTCCCTGCGCTTGTTCCATTTGAGCTCTTTATTAACCTAGATTAGGCTGTTAATTGGCTGAACCAAATCAAGCCATCAAATCACACAAATGGGGGGATTAAAAAAAAAAAAAAAAACGAGAAATAATTTTGCAATGCTTGTCAGTAAATTTTAATACTGTTCATTAGAATGAGTGCATCTTTCCATCTTCTGAATGTTTAAACTGGCCTTGAGCCCAATACCCAAGCAAGCCGCACTGGGCTGAGGCGCCCAGAAGGGCATGCCAGGTTATCATAGGGTACAGATGCATATAGCTGTACCGTAATGCTAGGAGTTCCCGACCTTTTGGTGACTGTGGACCAGCGCACTTTGTGAAAAATATCATGGACCATTGATCGATGGGTCAGATTTAGGAAGTTTAGCCATTTATGTAGACGCCCAGACCTAGATTTAAGCCGTACCAGTCTACATACCTCGGTAACTAGTTGCATTTTATTCTTGGGGTCGGGACAGGTGTGGTGGCAGACTAATCAGCTCCACTCTTAACTCCGCTCGTACATGATTGGAAGCACGTACTGTACAGCTCTGAGTGAGTCTGGAGAGCACTGACTCATGTCTGACTTGCGCAGACGAGGACAGCGGGAGTGACTGGTCCACGGACAGCCCCGTCTGGAGCACGGAGGAGCTACAGGAGCTGGATGCTGTGCCGGGCGTGACTGCACCGGGCCTGGGCTCCGACGTCGTGCGCTGCATCTGCAAGGTGCAGGAGGAGAATGACTTCATGATTCAGGTTAGGGGCTTCTGCGGGTCACCTGACCACATGACAGGGTTACGGGGCTGTTAATTTAAAACCAGGATTTCAAAAACCAGTGTTTTGCCAGTGTTGCCGAAATTGAATGTGAGACTGTATGGGATGGGGTGTTTGGTGACTTAACTATTGTAGTAACATCCCCCCCCTCCCCAGTGTGAGGAGTGTCTGTCCTGGCAACATGGCGCGTGCATGGGGCTCATGGAGGACAACGTGCCGGAGAGATACACCTGCTATATCTGTCGATACCTGCCTGGTGAGAAATGCTGCCCCCTACTGGAAAAAAATATATAGTGGTTTATAAGCTCATCTGTGGCAAAGTTTGTGGAAAGCAGTTTTTATGTATAACCTAGAGCGGGCAATTTAAGCAAATCTCAAGAATTAAAGTACATTTTCGCTTTTGAACATTTTTAGTTGTTATGGGAAATTTTTAATATCACCTTAGATATTCTTGCTGTTTTGCATGTGGTTTAAATTTTAACCACTATGCCACCTAGTGTCTTTGGTGCACATTTTATTTTGTGCATGTACATGATGGTGAATGAAGATGTCTTATTGATTGTCAAACTGGCGCTCATTTCCAGGGCAGAGGCGGAGCCTCCACTACAGGCATGACAGTGATTGGCTGAACAGAGGTCACATGTACGGCCTGCCATTCCTGGAGGAGAATTACTCCGATCAGAACGCCTCGAAGATCACCGCTGCCCACCAGCTGCTAGGAGACGTGCACCATGTCATTGAGGTGCTCAACGGCCTGCAGCTTAAGATCAGCGTCCTGCAGTAAGTCCTAAGCTTGGATGGCAGAAAACGGAGCAGTTTCCCTGATCGGCCTGCAGAGGGCGACCTGTTGTGTGGCCAACCCCTGGTTATTGAATACTGATCCTGTGTATTTCCCGGAATTCCCTTTGAGACCACATACCTAATCATGTGTAGAAATAACATTCCTTTAAAGCTAATTTATTAGTCTAATTAGGTGTTAATAATTAAATTTGCTTTAATTATTTTCTGTTACTATTAATTTTTGCAGTAGCTTGAGATTGATGAAAACCAAATGCAATTAAGTTGCACGCATACTTTCTATTTGGATTTATGATTTGTATGGCACTTAAGTTAATGGGTCTACTGTGTCATATCATTATCTGTTGGCATTTTGCCTAAATATTAACTAGTCTAATGAGGCCTTAACAAGGGGAACAAAAATAAGCTTTCATAGAATTTGCAGGAACATTTAAAATTCCGGGTCTGTTGGACGTGGGTGGTAAGTGCCAGCACCTTGGCCTCCCACCCCCGGTACTGTATGTGCAAAGTCGGCATGTTCTCTGTCGTGTGTGTGTGTGTGTGTGTGTGTGTGTGTGTGTGTGTGTGGTTTTGTTCCTCAACAGTGCCACACCTGCTCTAATGAATCGGTGTGTCTGGGTCGTGGATAGTTGGGTGACACAGAATAGAAATTTGTCTCTTTGTCAGCCCCATCTTGCTCTCATACAGCTGAGACAAGATTTGGTGGTCACAGGCCAGGGTCACTCAGCAATGCTTGGGTATTTGGGGTAGAAAACCTTGCTTATGGGTTCAAGATGGCATTATTTTGCTGGTCACGGGGTTCGAACCCGCGACCTTCTAATCACAGACATGGAATCCTAGCCCACTGAGTCACACACCACCCCTGTGCTATATAAATAACCACTGACTAGCTTAAAGTAAAATGATTCATTCTTTGTCACGCCCGGCTTTATCCTGCCTTCTGTCATCCTGACAGGAGCCAGTCACACCCTGAACTGCAGCTCTGGTGCCAGCCGTGGAAGCGGGCAGAGAAGCCGAAGAAGACGGCCAGCACAGAGAAGGGGCTGGCGCCCCCTGCTGCCCTGGGGGACGACGCACAGGACGGGGGTGGCATGTACCACTCCACACTTGTTGGAGGGGAGAAGATGGGTCACACAGCTGCCCAGGACTCGTATATCAGCAGCGAGCACTGCTACCAGAAGCCGCACACGTACTACCCAGCCACGGAGCAGCGGCTGGTGGTGGAGACGCGTGACTCGGAGCTGGAGGACAGCCTGCGCAGCACTGAGGACCTGCTGGCCCTGGAGCACCGGTATGGGGTCCTGCTGGACCCCGACAGGGGCAAGATCCAGCTGTCCCTGCAACTCGAGCGGCCGACCAACACTAAGGTGACCGCGGCCCTGATTCGGAGGCGGGGGGCGGGGCTAAGAAGACACCTCCGGTGTCATGACGAGGCTAAAGGCCACGGGGTGTTTTTACAGAAGGCGGACGGCTGCAGGAAGCTGAGCGGGGACAGGGGCGGCCAGGTGAAGAGCGAACCGGCGGAGCTGGGGGCGGAAGCCGAGGGCAGCCTGCAGCAGCAGTGGCAGATAAACCTACTGGACCACATCGAGGCTGTGCAGGAGGAGGTCACGCACAGGATGGATTTCATCGAGAAGGAGCTGGACGGTCAGTGGGCTCCCCGGCCTCCGACAGCTAAGGGCTGTGCCTTCTCTGCCCCCCTATCCCATGACCAGCCCCAGGTGTAAGCGACCTGAGTGGCTGCTTAGGTCAGTGACCACCAGGGGGCGCCTCCAATCTGATCAACATGTCACATGGGAAGGAAGATAAGTGACAGCTAGCTTACTCAAAATTTGCTGCCCTTTAGCCCATTCCTCGTAAGCGTAGAGCATCGCACCGAACTTAACATTAGCGCTCCGTTCATGTATATCGACCAAGTGCTGAGATTTCATCCTAAAGCCTCTGGCGACTTTCTTTTTCAGTTGATTATTTTATTGATAATTATTAATGAGTAATAATTATTTTTGTGTTAGTATTTTTTTTTGTGTAATATTTCTGACAGGAGCTTGGTGCTAAACAGATGTAGATAGTCTCATGCTAACATTGAATCTGAATTTCAAGCGCACTATTGAAACGGAAAATCTGAGTGACGCGTGTTGCTCAAGGGGGTGTGACGGGGGGGTCGCGAGTCGACGCTCAGCTCTCCATAGACAATAATGGAACACCTGACCTAGAGCACTGAAAGTTGCCTTGGGCTACATTTAGCCTCATAGCTCTCCGCTAACTTCACGATTTCCTCCTCCTCTGGCCCCACAGTTCTGGAGAGCTGGCTGGACCACACGGGCGAACTGGAACCACCAGAGCCGCTGGCTCGCCTTCCCCAGCTCAAACTGCGGATCAAGCAGCTTCTCACGGACCTTGGCAAGGTGCAGCAGATAGCGCTCTGCTGCTCCACATGAGGGCGCCAGAAAGTCCTTTTTTTATTATTATTATTTTTTTTTAATTCAAGCCAGCAACGCTGATAGTGTTCAGACCCTATGGCCCATTTGAAGATTTATGAACGTACAACTGAACAAGAGGACGTGATGATGAAAGATGGCCTGCGGCAATCCCAGAAAGAGCGTAAGGAAGATCCCGGACACAAAGGCTGGGATTTCTGTTTGGAGCAACAGGCACTATGCAACAATGCCAAGGAAGAATTGTACCAGAGGTCATACTGAAAGCAGAAATGCGACATGCAAAACACACGCGCAGGTTTTAGCACTTAGTCCTGCTAGTCATTCCGCAATATTATTAATATTTGTTTTGGGTACCATTAATCTATTACAGTTAAATGTGAGGACAGCTTACTGGTAGACCTAGAACCCTTAAGCACTTGTCTTCACAAGACCGTGACGAGGGGTTGTTACCGCAGAACTCTGTTTATAAACATCTTTAACTACGATATTTTGGTAGTATGCTCATCCATCTTCCAACCGCTTACCTTGGTCAGGGTTGCCGGTATTTTTGTCATTTTGTTAAATAAGATTACCTAAAGCTTTTGGGACTTTTATTAACGAAATGCTTTTGAATTGCATAGCAATTATTGTTAAATGGATACATGTGTATGTTTTTCTTAAGGATGAGGAAAAATGTATTTGTGAAACAAAGCATTTATATGTAATATTACATATTTTAACAGGTGTCAGCGCATAAATTTGTATATATTTTTATTTTCGTTGTCGTGATGAAAATTGTTACTGTCTTCTATTTCACTATTGATGATAAATGATGTGCTTTGAAAAGCAAGTATTTTAAACTGCCTTTGTATTTACGTGCGCCATTACGAGAAGCGTAACTACAGGCTTTGCAGATTCCTTATTTTATTGTAGTGTTCTTTCTAAAGACAAATATCAACTGTACTTTTGTGTAACTGTCTCCTTTTTCAATACAGAAACTCTAACAGTAATGTGTTACGCCCAAAATTATTATGGTGTTTTTCTTTACGTGAATATTCTCTTACATTTTGGTACGATGCTACGGTGTCATTTGCACTTAATGGTTGTGAAGTCCCGGCAATCATAACGCTTTTAAATGGTAGAGTTGAATCTACAATGCGTGTCTGTTTTGTTACATTTTTCCACAGAAATCCCAATGGGGGTTTCCCCTACACATTAACAAAAACTAATCGTCAGTTAATTGGGAAATTTATATGTGCAGTAGTTGTGCTTCTCCATAATGTGTTTTTTTTTTTTTTTACGGGGAGGAGCTCTACCCTGGAAAGAGATGTGACCAAGCCTGTGTTAAATAGGGTGGCATTTTATTGTGTTAATAGCTGGGAAAAGAGGCGGAGGGAAGATGAAGATGTAGATGGTTAATTATAATGGGTGTTTTGACGTTCACTTTATTGTGGCGTAACATGGACATGGTATTTGTTTGTAGACCTATGATCGGTCCATCCATCCATCTTCTATACCATTTATCTTTATACACGGGTTACGGTGATGTACAGAGCATGAGGCAGGGTTCCATCTTGAATGGGTATGCCACGTCATCACAGGACACGCGTGAGAACATGGGTAATTTAAATGCATTAAATTCACCGAAACACAAATGTGAATACTGCTTATTGAAATGAATTAATGAATGAATGTTACATTTGTATATCTCTTTTCAAGACGGCTGAAGTGCTTTACAAAACCAAATAGGAATTGGCTTCAACCCCCACCACTGTGTAGCCCCCACCTGGGTGATGCGACGGCAGCCATTCTGCACCAGTACGCTCACCACACAGTAGCTGAGGTGGTGAAGGGGCAGGAGAGCATTTGGCAGTTGGATATAGGGCAGTGGATCTCAACCTTTTTTGCACCGTGACCCAATTTTTTCTGTGCCAGCTAAGTCGTAACCCTGTATCAGGTATAGGTCTAAATATATGCTATGCAGTGTGCAGTGCACTCTGCAGTTTACACCAATCAATGCCTATCGCACAAATCTGATTGGATGTGCCAGTGAATTTTGAACAAAACATCTGTGGTTTGACTTCTCTGATTGGTTCTAGTTTTTGCAGTTGCAGATTCCAGACCCATTTATATAGGTTAGTTCTAGGACTGGGGCTGGGAAATCTGATCCCGGATCAGCAGAGGAGCTTGCCGGTTTTAAAACTCTTACGTTTCCAACGCTGCCTCACGACCCTTTCAGGTCGTGCCGCGCCGTGAGAATGGAAGATAGGGGATGATTAGGAGATCAGATCTGATAAGGCCACAGTGGGCAGTTTTAGCCAGGACATCGGGGTACCACCCCTACTCCTTCGAAAGATGCCCAGGGGTCTTTTACGACCTCAGAGAGTCAGAACTTTGATTTTACATCTCATCCCTAGGATGGCACAATTTTTACAGCACAGGGAACCAATCACTGCACTGGGACATTATGATCCACACAGACCACACGATGAGCTAACCTGCTAGTCACACCGCCACCTATTGGAGTTTGATGGTATCCGATACAATGAGGATGTGGGGAGGAATCTTTGGTAGGATATTGGACAATCTGCGGAAATGTAGGAAAATGCCGGCTTTAATTGCCAGTTGCCCTATAGCTATTATTTAATTTGAATAGCTTAGTTAACTAAAAAGGCAAGAGGGATGCTGTTCGGTTATATTTGAGTGATAAAAGTGCATAGATTTATTTCTGTTTCAGGAATTTTTTTTTTATCCATTTCCACATTGCTCATCTGGGAGAGGATCAATACTTATCTCTAATGTCTATGTGTGTATGCTGTGTAAATATACAGAGAATAATGTCATCATAACCAAAACCAAATAATTTCGTAGATAAGTAGCGTAGTTGTATTTATATTAGACCTAAAAGATAAGTAAAACGGCTTTCAGAGCAGGCCTACGCAATAAAAAAAAAAAAAAAATCTAAACAACTGCTATTAACCTAATACCAGTGGCCAAGATGCTCAGGGTTATTTAGACAGGACGTAACTCCTCACGTGACAGTAACACACTAATCATGAGTATAAAGTACTGGCAAACACAAACATACAAGATGATGCACATAAAAAGGGATGAAGACAGAGAAATGAATAAAAAGACAAACAAGCGGCTTAACCAAAAGAGGCCGGTATATGCAAATGCAGACCGGGCTGACGTCACCAGCCTGCGCTGCCGCCCGACCGTACAATATGTAATATTTTATTTAGATGTAGATAGATAGTTTATTTCTCACTGACGACCAGCTAAACGGCAGCTGAAACGCGCAGATACGTAACAGACATAACTGCAATGTTTATGCGCGCCGTGTTGCCCCCAAGCGAATTAATAAACTGAATTGTAACTTGCTACCAAAATTAATTACAAACGATTACAGTATGCTGACTTTTTTGTGGTCCCCGTTATTTCCTCGTTATGTCCTACGAGCTTTTTGAATGAGACATCCCCGTACCGTCCTGCCGGGGGTGGCTGGGGGGCTGTCACTCAGCGCACGGCGGCCGCACGGTTCCGCCCCCGAGTCAGAGCCACCATCAGCACAGATATATCCTGATATATCCTGGGTTGCGAGCTCCCCAGTCCGAAGAAACACACGCAGGGAAAAAGGAGCGACGCTTCCTCATTTTCTATCCAAGCGGTAAGTCAGTCGTGTTTTCCTAATAAGATACTATGTAGCATATTCGCTTCGTGTTAGAGTATTTATACATTCAGGGCGATGCAGCACTTGCTGATAGGTTATTTTTATTTAGATTAAATGTAGATAAAACTAATCTGCTTATGTTCAACTACGTCGTTTAGCAATATCTACGCAATCGCCCGCATTTTACAGTAAATACAAGCCGGAGCCCTTTTCTTCAGGTAAGTTATAGATTATTCAGATGGATGTGTTGTTCACATTTACATGCTTTCAAGAAACTAAAACCCATGTCTAATCCATACAAATTAGAGATATCGCAGTATTGTAATAAGACGGGTAATACATGCATTTCTACAATTATGTAAAGCTTGTAAATGGTGACAAACTTTTAAATTAACGATGGTGAATTAGACGACGTTTCGACCGATGGACAGTAACCCCCCCAGCTTCGTTATTAGGTAACGTGGGTACTGGCAAACGCATCGGCGCACCGAAATATTAATATTTTAGCACATGGTCCCATTCAACAGATTTTCTCCGACGCGAACTCGTCTGGTGCTAAAATTTTTAATTGGCTGAGCTGCAGGTTAATGCGATTTTAGGTAAGACAGGAGTCAGGCGCATATATACCGTACGCAGTCTGATGAAGTAAATCTAATCTGGTCGTTATAATATGGCTGAAGTGTGTTTTCTCATCTATCTGAATTAATTCTCAAGCCTTCTTCATCAGAAAAAAACGGGATGGAGAGAGGACAACACCGTAACTAACCGGCAAGCTCTTCACACAGATGCAATTATGTCACCGCGATCTACGTGCTGGAAACCGTTGTAATGAACTATCCAGATATGCATTTATTGCAGCATGGCACTGTCACCATGAAGCCTGCGTCGCTGCATGGAGCCACGTGCATCATGACCTTGTTTAAAGTCATGTGAATGTTAAGGTGACTTAAGCAACACGGTTTGATTTCTAGCGAAGATAAGTGTGTTTATACGACATTCACTGAAATGATCTGTTAACGCTCCGGTCTTTGTGCGTAAAAGAATCCTGATGGGCAGCCTTATCTGATTGAGGGGTCCGTGTGTGTCACTAATACCAACATCTGGTATTAGTGACTGGTGTGTGTGTGTGTGTGTGTGTGTGGGGGGGGGCTGCTGTATACTGTGCGCTCCACTTAACTGATTGTCAGTGACTTATTGTCATCCCTCAGGGTAACTGGCTCCTAGAAGGAGGCTGGGCTAGTTAAACTCTAAATAAGCAAACCGGAAAAACGGGTCACAATCGGGTCAGCCGTATATTACAATCGACCTTATTACAACAATAATCAGATACCCGGGGGAGGGGACGTTGCTTGTTTCCAGTGTATTAACGATGGCAGAAATGCGAGCCGCAGCCGCCACTGCCTCTTCAAACGTAAGAAATCTAAGCCAGAACCAAGGCGCTAATTCCAGCCCCGGTGTGGTTTTCACGAACTTAAATGCTTCTCGAAATGCAAAAATAATTTTGGGAACGCGTGGTTGTTAACACACGTAGTGTATATATGGTCAGGAAGCAGGACAGGTCATTTTTATTGTCATTTATTTTTATGTAAAGGGATTGGTAGTTTCTAGTAGACCAGTTAAAATGTAAGAATAGTTGTGGAAATTTCCATTTGGTCGAATTCTTTAAGGCTGAATTCACAGCCCCTTGCTGTTCTGAGGGGGATGAAGAGGAAAGAAATGAAATGTAGGTTCCCACAATCTGAGAAGTGAGGGCCATAATAAAATAGCTGTATTTGTTCATGAAACATGTCTGGGAAAATGTGCTGGGTGCGGTCAGCTCGTGATGTTCAGAAACCACCACCCTGTTTTTAAAAGACTCTCTTATATAGGGCTACGTTTTTATTTATGTATTTTTTGTTATCAAAACATTGCTGGTTTTACATTTTCCTTTGAGTTTCAGACTAGAGAGCAACAAGTCTGTTAGAAATGAGGGGGGGGCAGAGAGGTCATTTGGAGGTAATTCCAGTTTGGGGGGGTGTCCTGGGGCAGTTTATTTTGCCTATGATGTACCTAACTAATGTGATGACTATGTTGATTATTGATTGAGTATTGTGGAACATCAGAGATGTCACAAAATCATGTCATTCATTTTTTATTACTCTTACTTCCTATCAATATACCCTGGTTACATTTTTTTGTTTCCATATCTATTAATTCTTAAATGTGTTTCTGGTGTTGGTAGCATATATACTGTCTTTTAGCGCAGCTATGATTCATTTTGGAGGCTAAGATAGCCTTGTTGATATACTGTAGCTTATTTATTTCCCTCTTATTTACTGCTAATCTTATATTACTCGGTCCATTTGCCGGGCAACAAGTGAACCGATACTGAGACAGAACAAAGGCACGCAGTTTTAGAGGGTGCTGTGAAATGGCCCTTGTAGTCTCCTCATCCGTTATCCAGCATATAAGTTACATTTATTTGGAAAAGCAGGGACCTCAAGCAATGGGGCCTAGGGGCCTCACTTAGGGGCCCAACGGTGAAATCATTATAAGGGCGACGAGAGTTGAACTAGCAACCTTCCAATCATGGGTGTAGCATCCAAGCCCACAAACCGACTCCATATGTTTCCATACTTCCCAGATGTAAACTTGTAAATTTCTGATTTGTAAGGTACATTATAAGGCACAATGCATCAGTCCCATGAATCTGACTAGGATAAACAGTTAGAAAATGGATGGATGGATGAGTGTACTGAAGTGATCCTCTTCCCAACACTGTCCTTCTTAGTCTGAGCATCAACACAGAGGACAGTCTGACCTCCGTATAATGGGTACCACTCATCCCTCGTGGATTTCAGGCCAGAAGAGATGCAGTAATGGATCTGACCCTACTGTGACCACCGACAGCAGCCTTAAAATATTATGTTTATCAGCTGCTGCCGGTCAATATATCTCTGTGGACTTGGAAAGAACATTGAAGGAATTCATATATTTTAGTTCAGATGAGGTAGTTTTCTACAGCATTTAAACGTTTTTTTTTTTACAAGACCACGCTGACACAATGGAAAAGCTGGCGGAGTGACCTATATAGAGATCAGAGCAGGTCTTTTTAACTATTTGTTCTGACGCATCTGTCTTTGTTTTAAGAGTATGTGCTTCGGATGAGTGGAGTATCTGTGGTTGTTTTTATTCTGCTAGTCAGAAAATCTTTGAGCTACCAGTAGTCAGTTTATTGTTGGGGAGGGTGATTAAATTCAGCGTCCTTCTAGAAGGCTCCTGGGTTTAGCTCTAAATGAGGTGATGGAGTAGACAAACAGTCTTATTTTCGGAGTTCTGTCCTATTCCAATGAACTGGCCTTTGTCTTGGGGGGCTTCTGTAGCTGTCAGTATCCGTGTCTGTCTGATTACTGTATACCAGTGTTTCCCGATCCGGTCCTCTGGGATCCACAGCCGGTACACGTTTTTGCTCCCTCTGAGGTCCCTGCCAGACAGTCCACATTTTCAGGTCCAGAAAGTAAAAATCCAGACCATGATTTACTTTCAACCAACCAGTTGAGTACTCTGTGACTGTGACTCTTCATGCTCAACTGGTTGGTTGAAAGTAAATCATGGTCTGGATTTTTACTTTCTAGACCTGAAATTGCCGCCTCTGCCGATAAGGGAATTTTAACTGATTACGATAAATGGCTAAATTTGTACCGTCACTGAAGCCTGGGGCCACTGGCTTGGTTAAATGGTGAATGAGCTGATGAAATTCCTTGCCCCCACTACAGTAAATGGCTGGTTGTCCAATGCAGTAACTCTGTTATTTTAGTACAGCGGTGCCCAATCTTATCCGCAAATGGCCGGTGTGTGTGTGGGTTTTTGCTGCAGCTCCGTAATTATATTACTAATTAGAGGACTGATTGCCTGAAGAGTCCTCACACCTGGGTTTCAACAGCTGACCTAAAGGTTACCCCAAAAACCTGCGTTCACACCGGCCCTTTGCGGATAAGATTGGGCACCGCTGTTTCAGTGGCCACATCTTTAGCTTTGGTGCCGGTACCTCCGAATATTGACTGAAGTCTAAATATTGGCTGTCAATATTGACCAAGACTGAGACCAATACTGATGTCTTTTTGACGAACATCGTCCAATACCGATATGTTAACGAATATATTGTGCATCTCTACTTCCACTTATGTTGGTTGTTGCCTTGGGGTGTTTCCTGATATTTCAATAAATATTGTTTTTTGTCGCAGGCCTCATGCTTTAAAAGGCTTGGGCAAAAGCCAATGAAGATGACCACATCTTTGCCTACACATCTTTCCTTGAATTAATAGTAAATATAGTGTAAAGTGTAACAAGTCTATCATTGTAGCTTTCATAGAACATGAAAATAATCATTAAAAATGGCCCCTGCAGTCGTGATGAGGCTTGGGATTGGCCTTCGCGGACAATAATTGGCCAGGCCTGACTTGTGTTGGGTTGAAGGTCCTGCTCTAGGCAGGTTGGTAAATGGAGACCTGGGGGAGAGAATCGGGAATCGCAGCTTTAGTTGAGGATGGTGAGTGCAGATGTGGGTTTTACACGGATGGAAATACATGAACAAGAAGAAGAAAACGAATCACCACAAGCAGGACCTGGAAGTGGGTATGTGAGGGCTTCAGTGGTTAACGTGAGGCTACTGGGGGGAGAGAACAGAGCTGGGAACTCAAGGAATTGGGAATAAGGGACAGGCAAGCTTGTCATGTGACTTTGCCCCCCCCCCCCCACAATGCTTAATATAAAGTACCTAAATAATACCCCCAGACTAGATTGTACTGCCTTTTATGCTTAATGAACCCTCTGAAGACTGGGTTGTTGGGTGATAGTGACTCCAGACAATGGCCGCAGAGTCAGCGCTTCATTATTCTTGTGCAGTTGTAATTTTTCAAGGCTATTATTATGCCTTCTCTTGGGGAGGGGGGGGGGCTGCAGCAGGTATGAGTCTGGGGTATGTCATTAGTCAGGCACAAGGGGGAATGTTATGGTACAGGAGAGTCTCTGTTCTTCCAGTGGGTCATAGTTGGGAGGGAGGGGTGTTGAAATTTCTTTATGGATATCTAATGGGCTGGAGTTTTATAACTATTGGCAAACCCTCCCACAGTGTCCCCCCCACCCCAGGATGGAGAGTCTTTATAACTCTGGTGGTACAGGTGATTGCCCTTTGATGCTTTTGAAAGACTTGTTCTCTGTGATCTAAGTGGCGAGGGACTCAGATGACCATTTGCAGTTTCTGTACAGATTAGAGCGACACTAAATGGGAGAACTGTCTTGGGAAATGTAATTTTAAGTATCCCAGTGGCTTGATCAGAAATTTTCTCACGTAAACCTCTATAATTCTTAAGTAGCAATTCAGCTTCTCCTAACAATGAGCTAAGATCCTCAGGGATGTAATACTGTTGACTGCTGTAGCATCATCCTTTAAAAAAAAAGCATCTGATAAACTTTAAACGTTTTCTAAAATCATTTTCTGAACGCTTTCTCCACATCACGCACTCTGCAAGTCAGATATCTTTGGGAAGATAATGTAAATTCTGCAAGGGATTGATTTGTCAAAGAATAGCGCTTTGATGAAAGATTATGCAGGATTTTTGTCTGGCCTGTTTGAGATCAGGTTTGAGGTAGAGGGTTCGTTGCTACGGTTACTGGAAACAGAAGTCTGGATGTTTCTGTGGACCTTAACCCACTAAGGGTGTTATTGTACAGACTGAAATCCCCCCACCCAATATGTTTTCGGTTTAATTGCGCCCTCCCTCCCCAAAGAAAAAGAAACAAGGTTTTTCATAGTGGTGTTCAGCCAGTTAGTCTCTGAAAAAAAGTGTCCCCCCCCCACTGAGGGCTAAAGTATGTCGGTAGGCCAGAACTCTCATCAGGGATGGAATAGAGAATGACAGACTGACACGGGGAGCCCATTCTGTTAGATCGTCCTGTGTGTTTCTTGTCCAGGCTCAGTTCTGCTGTTCATGGTGTTGGTGAAGCTGTTCCGGTCTGTGTGCTCTCCTTTACCTGCCTGTCTACATTCAGGTCATCTTCCTTGAAATGATGCTTTATTTGCTATTTGTGCAAAACTGTGTTCAATTTCACATATCGCGTCTTGCTTTTTTTTTTGAGACATACGTACACACCCCGAGCTGAGAGTGAAGCATGGGTTCTGAGCTTAGGGTCAGCCCTTCGTTCAGTGTCCCTGGAGTGTTTTTGGGGGGGGGTTAAGGATGTTGCTTAAGGGCCCCGCAGCTCAGGATTTGATCTTCTGATCACAGTCACAGAGGCATAACCCATCGAGCCACATGTCATCCCCTTGTTATTCTTCTGAGACGCGGCTTGTTAAGCTGAAAACCCAAGCCTTGTCCATGCACCGCCTGTCATTATCATGAATTTTTTGCCTCTTGCTCATTCCTTGAAAAACTAGTCGAAAAACATTTCAACTGACTGACTCGTCCTTGAGCATCAGCGATTTCTGATGTTCTTTATTAGTTTCGTCGTTTCAATCACCATTCGCCAGTTTTATGTTCAAAACATGATGCGTAACTCAGCTCCAAATCCATCCTACAATTATGTGTTTTGGTCTAGAAGGTTCTTGGATGGTGTGGAATCATTTGGGCATTCTCAGATATCCACCACAGTAAAACGTGTCCCCGGGCTATGAATACGAGAATGTTTTGAAAGTTTGACTGAGTATGAACTGTGCGTTTAGTGCGTGTCCAAGTGTGTGGGAAGCTGGCAGCAGTGTGCAGTGTGCACTGCACCACCGAAACTCCAGTGACTTATTTTTTGCTGCAGAATCACCTCCGAGGCTGTACAGCACCCATGGAGAGGATGGCGTAATTACCTATCCACCCCCCTCGAAAAATCAGCAGGGTCTCCTGCCAGCCCTGAAGGATGCAGGTCCGATCCGGGAGTGTACGAAAAACGCGGCTCCTCTTCCCAATTGGGGGGACGCTTTTCCTGGACCCTCACAGCAGACTATGTCACATTAAACCCACTTAAATTATTTTGGGGAATTGAGGTCCCAACCTGAAACCATACTGGCATGTCGGGCATGTGAGGTATAACACCCTTCTGTCTGCACAGGGGTGTTTTTATGAGAAACTCCTGATCGCAGTTCAGTAACATGATCCTTTATTGGAAAAGCACATCCACTGTCCTCTTCTTAGGTATTTTGTTGCTTGCTGTTGATTTTTCTGCTATATTCTTCCTCCTGATGACCGGACACGACGGCTACCTGCCTTTCGGTTGCCTATTAATAATCGGCGTTTGGCAGGACCCGGCCGCCGCCGGCTCGGGCTCCCCGGAGAGTCTCCTCCAGATGTCTGGCATGGCTTAGCGCCAGAGGTCACCGAGAAACACCGTAGCATTTCCTCGCCGAACATCTGCCTCCGTACCGCATGGAACCGCATCCCACACAGCTGAGAGAATCTGACCCACACCTCCCCCCCCCACCCCCAGAAGAGCCACATGATTCTCAAACCCCCTGAATCTGGTTATTCGATGCACCTCTCTGGTGGCAGCCCATCCTGCCTTTTATCCCAGTCGTCCCCGGCGCCTCTCCTGTGCTCTATTTTTAATGAGCCATGTGACAGTTCTCGCTATCAGGTGACCCTCCCTTCTTCCCCAAGTCCAGTTTCACTATCGCTCCACGCTATCAGAATATCACCTGGCCCGCGGCTTGATTTCACTACCTGCTTAATAACCCTGTGCGAGTAGCAGTCCTCTCTCTCGCGTAGTATATCCCCTAGCTAGTATCATGCAGGTCTGCTTCGTTTTTCTCACGTTCCCTTCAAATTTAGAATAGGAAAGTCATCCAAGGAAGATTTAAAGAGCAGAAACAAAATGTTCTATGTGGGGCAGGATAGTGCGACCAAATATATGACAACAAGCAGATAGTGTTGCATTCCTGATTCACTCATTTTGTGCTGCATTTGGGCCAAAGTATTATGTAATCCATGTTGATTGTTAGTGTGTGTTTACTACGCCTTACCCCGCTCCATCCAGAAGGGCATGCTTTCTAGTCTTGGCTGCAAATGACAGGTTTCCCAAACATAAGCATGATGTCCTGCTGCAGGGTCTGCTGGAGACGCCGAGGGTTTGAGTCCCAAGACATATCGCTCACATATGTGAGGAATATGACAAGACGGGCGTCAGCAAGGGATATGACAGTCACATCAAGGCAGCTAAAATTAGATATGGGAAAAACATCTTTCTGATATTGGATGATCAGCGGATAACGATTATAGTAGCAATAATGTGTGAATTGTTTTTAAAAAGCACCTGGAGGCTTGTGCTTGGTTTATCTGTCTTGAGTTAGTTGTGTATCTCTGAACAAATACGTTAGATAATCGACGATCATGCTGGGGGCGGTGTGTGGTAGGTTAGAACGCTGTGGCTGTGATCAGAAGGATGCTGGTTCGAATCCCTTGGTTGGCAGAGTGATCTCGCCATTTGGCCCCTGAGCCAGGCCCTTAACCCCAATTACTACAGGGACTGTGATCCTGCTTCCTATAGAAGAAAAAATGTATGTTGCTCTGGATAAAAATGCCTGCAAAGTCAGTATCATCACAATCATGAGGAGCCGCTTATTGACAGGCAGGCATTGTTTGTCTGAAGAGGACGGATGTCGAACCTAAATGTAGAAATAGAGGCAGAGAGTAGGCTGATGGCAGTAATGGGCACGGAAAAGGGCTGGGTGGTTTGGGCTGGCAGTGCCGCGTCCTGGATAAGCGTTTGTGCCAGGTAACCTCAGAGGGCTTTAAGGGCAGAGGGCCAAATGGGCAGGGGCTGTCATGCCCGGTCATCTGTGGTACGCATGTTGGGGAAATGCCCCCCCAGCACTCTATAAAGACCCACCCAGGGGGGTCACCCAGCACTTATTAATCAACAGGGCAAATACGTTGAGGAAAGGGGGGGGGGTGTGTCCGTGGGTGTGTGAGTGTCACTACAGGCCTGCGGTAAATGAGCCTGTGGTGTTGATCCCCCCCACCCTCTCATCTGGTTAAAGATTAACACCTTCCTTCTGTGAAACTGGACCGGGACCGGCGGGACAGCCGCTTCCTTCCCGATACGCCTCCCCCCGTCCTCATGATACAGTCTTCCTCACCGTCCTGGCATCTTGTTTTTGTGTCTTGTGCCCACCTGCCTGGCTGGGAGGGCATTGGACGGGCACATGGCTGTCCGCCCCGGGCTTGATGGGGGGAGGGGGATGGGGAGGTGGACCCCGGCCAGACTCGTTACCTCTTCATCAGCGCCTGCTGGAGGACGTCAGAAACCTGACGGGACTGTGTGCGCAGTTCCGGGGAGGGAAAATAGCTTACAGTAAGCCTGACGAAGTAATTACATGAAAGCGTAATTAGGCTGTCAGATTAAACGCAGTCTAATCATTTTAATTACAGGTCAGGAGTTCCACATTCTGCTAATGGGCACGCTCCCTTTCTCTACAGAACAGCGCGTGGTTGTGACCACATTGGGAATCGCGGCCTCAATTGGTGAAAATCGCCAGTCCGGTCAGCCCCAAATTTAATTCCCCAACGCAGAGGTTATCTTGGAAAAGCGTGGCACGGTAGGTCATGCGGTCAGCACCCCCCCCCGCCCCCCGCCCACCCCTTTGCATTGCACATGGTGGGTGTGGTCAGCTGGGAGTGGAGTGAGGTGGTTTCGCACGTCTGCCCCAAACAGCTGACTCACCCACTGGAATAAATTACAGAAAGCAGCTTCACAACGTCCCTCTGCAAAGCAGAGGTTTGGTGCTGGTAGCTGTGAGCAGGTAAAACCTGCGTTTCCTCTGGTGCTTTATGCAGCATAAACCGGGCCCTGGAGTTCCACTGTATAGATGTAGGTTGAAGTTTTTCCTCTAATCATTTGCCGGTCAGGGTGCCATTGTCACGCTCCATGTTGCCCTGCCAGGCTGAGGCCCAGGTCACTTTTGACGGTTGGTTGAAGCTCCAGCTGCGCTCGACTGCTAGAGAACGAGAGCAGGGTACCCATGGATTCAGGCCCAAGCCCGTCAGAAAAGCAATGGCCCTAGAAGTGCTGATAAGAAGCTAATATCTCAACCAGTTAAAGCTTGTGATCGCCGCCCTAGTGGTGGCGTGGTCCTGCGAAATACCAGTGTTGTTGTTTGTTCAAGTTTGTTGTTGTTTGTTCAGGTTTATTGTTGCTTGTTCAATTCTGTTTTTGTCCCATCTTAATAGGCTTTCACTAACCAGCTCCTAAGCAACTATGGATATTCAGATTGTTTTTTTTTTTGGTATTAACTGTGACATAGGTGATCAACAGCTTAAGTAGCAAAAGCATTAGGAAGGAAAACGGTCTGATTTAGTCAAAAGTAAAGGGTTCCTGTGATGTGCTGCTGCAGTTGTATGTTGGAGGAAGTGATGATGGAGGTGTGTGGGTGCAGCCGTGGGGGGCCGGCGTGGTGGGGGGGGATGGTAGAGGGGTTAGAGAACAGTTTATCAACAGGTCAGCAGATTTACGCCTTGGGGCACCGTGAAAACGCAAGCTGCGTGTGTCCGTGCGCATGTGCGAAAATGCCACTCGTTTTCGAATTCGCTGCGACACGTGAGTGCGAATAGCGGAATGGTGCCCAGTCTTTCTGATTCTTTCAGCCCAGTATTTTTCCAGGAACAGAGTCATTTGATTTTACTGCTCCATGATTTGATTTTTGTGTGTTTGCTTTCAGTACGAAAGGAGATTTCGCCTGGATATGCAGTATTTAAGGGAGGTGTCTCTCTGCACGGGTGATGAATATTTTGTATTCCGAGTTTACCCCCACCCCCCCATGACTGAGTGAGCAGGGGGTCCCTCCAATCCCTCCCTCCTTTTCTGCTCCCCCATCTTGCCTGTCCTCATCTCTCTCAGCCTGCAGCTCACAGCATAGGTGCTACACCCACGGTTGGGCGCCTGGGTGGGCGTGAGGACAAGCGGGAGCTCATGGTCGGTGGGGGGGGTACGGGGTGGGGGGGGGAACGGCAGCTTTGGGCATCAGTCGTGAAATCATGTCCCAGGAGGGTAACGTCAGCCTCTGTGCATCCGGCTGCCCAATTCTCACAGGCTCTGTCGCTGATTCCGAATACAGTGAGGAAATTGCGTTTCTCCGTCTGTGTGTGCAGGTTTCACAAATATTACATTGTGGTGAAAACCTGTTATTTTGACAAGGAGGGTACTGAGTTTTATAAAAATCTGCGACTGCAATCGAAAAACGAAAAATATTTTGTATTTTGTTTGGTTACTTATGGTTAAGGTTAGGGCAGGGCAGGGATTAAGGGCCTCGTGTCTGGGATTAGGGGTTTTCCCATATAAATGAATGGATGGTCCCCACAAAGATATGAATACAAATGCTCCTACTTATCACACACACACGGGTTAAGAAGGCTCTACAGGTTCCGTTCTGACGGTTCTAACGTTCCAGCTGTCCTTCTCCTGGACCTGCTCTTGTCACGTCGACGTCGGCACTATTACAGACCAGCAAGCCTGGATGAAAAGACGGTTTGTCCTAGACTGACATCCAGAGATGATTTGTTTGAAAAAGTCGCACTTTCCTGAACTGACCCCTGTGTTTCTCTGGAACGTTTTTTGCTTTTGCTGGGCAGTGAAATGTCGATATTCTAAGCAGCAGGACCAACGCTGATGTGTTAAGGT
Source organism: Hyperopisus bebe (assembly GCA_026777045.1). Taxonomy (NCBI): domain Eukaryota; kingdom Metazoa; phylum Chordata; class Actinopteri; order Osteoglossiformes; family Mormyridae; genus Hyperopisus; species Hyperopisus bebe. The sequence continues at coordinate 20,237,135 of JAODJW010000038.1, forward strand.
CTTGACCTGTTCCCGCTTGAATATCGACGGGACAGATGTCTCGGAAGGACCTTGAACCCACATGTCTCATTTTCATTGCAACGGAAGGACAGAGACAAACAAAGCGGATCATTTGGATTATTTTTTGTTGAGCACAACAATGAATAGGTAATAGGAACCTTTGTCTGGAGCTGCTCTATTATGATAAAAATTCCTTCATTTTCTTACTACTTCGTCAACTGCAAAGTGGTACAGTCAGGGTTGTAATTTTATATTTTGCCTGAGTTCTGGGTTCCAGCCCTGCACCCAC
>JAODJW010000038.1:20241492-20257362 GCA_026777045.1 Hyperopisus bebe
CAAGCCCTTGCTGTTGCCAAGGCAACCCAGCTCCATTTCCGAGCCGGCTTTGATGGCTATTTTTACCCTCTTTTTTTTTTACCGCAGTAATTTTTATGGCTGAATGAGCAGCTCTTTGCACGGCTGGGAAGCCTCTGTGTTGTCACACCTGTAAGTTGGTAAACCTTCGCAGATTGTCGTCAGCCACGTTTTCTTATTCCTCCCCAAGAGAGGGCATCGCAGCCCCATTTACAGCTCAGTACTGATCACATACTGAAATACGACCACAGCTCCTTCATAACATGCATCTTATTTGTCTGTGTAAGATACACAAGAAAAGCTGTTCAAAAATATAACACACTTTTTAATTTCTTTATACTTTGGTTATTTTTATGCATTATCCTCTATGTACATAGAGCATCCATCCATCCATCCATGCATCTTCCATAACCTCACAAACCCAAAACGATTCAGTCTTTTTTTCATCTTTTTAATTATAAAGGTTTTTTCCTTCCAAGTTCTGAGAGGATGCAAACAATCAGCAAAGGGCACCTCCCTCCCCGTGGGGTTTGTATGACCTTTACAGAGGTCAGCGCTGCAATGGCGGTTCCCCCACGCAGCCCAACCAGAGGGCGTCCATGCTGTGGGCCAGAGCCCAGCACAGCGGCCCATGCTGGGGGCTGGAACCAGGCCCTGGCCCACTGCCATCGCTTCCCCCAGATTAATGTCTGAGGGGCAGGAAGCGACAGATGCGCGGAAGCCGCCAGAATCTGGTGTGATATAAATCGCGGCGGCGCATCCGGGCGGGTCCCGTGCCGTACGTTTGCCTCACCAGGCCGAGCTGTTTTGTTTTACCGAGCCAGTGTCACCGGGGTGATGTGTGACGTGCATGTTAACGTGCAGATGGGGAGACGCGGCCCCCACCGAGCCCCACCTGCCGTCATGGCGACAGACAGATCATGCGGTGTCCTTTTCAGGGTGACTGTCGCGTTGACTCAGGGGGTGTGGCCAAAACTGCAAGGCAATTAATCAGACATCATATCAGTGGAACATCTCAGAGCCTAAAACAATCCTTTACATCAGCCTCCGATCGTTCTGCTCTGTCTCGCCCATCCTCTTTCTCACACTCTGTCCCTTTCTCTTATTTCCACTCTTTCTGTACTTCTGTCCTCTTTGTCTCCTCTCCCTCATTCTCTCCCCCTGTCCTTTCATTTTACTTTCCCTGCCCTCCTCTCTTTCCCCCTACACTTTCTGTATATCTGTCCCCTCTCTCACTCCCTCCCTCTCTCCTCTCTGTTCTTTCCTCTTTCTGTCACTCTCTTCTCTCTCTGTCTTTCTATCCTTCCTCCTCTCTCACTCCCCCTTTATTCCCCCCTCTATCTTTCTCTCTCCCTCTCTCCTTTCTCTTTCTTTTTCTTTTCATATCTCTTTTCTTCCTATCTCTTTTTATCTTTCCTCCTCTCACACTCCTGTCCTTTATTCTCCCTCTCTCTTATCCCCATCCTTTCATCGTCCCTTCTTTCTCTTCTTTCCCTGTTTTTATCCCCCCATTTCTCACTCCTATTCTTAATACATCCCCTCTTCTCTCCATCCTTTCCTTTTACTCCTCTTTTTCGGTCTTTATCTTTCCTCCTCTCTCTGTCACTCTTCTCCTTTACTCCTCCTCTCTCCTCTCTGTCCTTTCCTTTGCCTTCCTCTCTCTTCTCTGCCTATCCCTTTCTATTTTTCTATCCTTCCTCCTCTCTCTTTTTCACTCACAGCCCACCCTTATGCNNNCACCCTCCCCCTATCCCCGCCCTGCTTGAGCCTTACACACACACCCCAGGCCTGTTCTCCCAGCATGCCCTGTGTCTGCAGCAGACGTGCTGTATCGTCGTTGAGCAGTACCACAGTACCCTGATTCTAGGTCCCAGCGGCCGACTCGTCACATGGCAGCTCGTTTGTGGCACGACGGCAGGGCATACAGGATACACCTGTCCCCCCCCCCCCCCATTTGGGCCCTGTGCTCCCCCTAAACCGTGGGAGGGGTGACACACACCGACTGGGAAGCCCTCCACGTGCCTGGAGCTGTGGGAGACTTTGCATCACACACAAATGTCATGGGGGGACCAGGTGCGACCTGGGCCCGTTGGGGGGGTGGGCAGGGGCCCTGGAGCTGGCCCGGTGCTGAAATGTCAGCTCCGTCGCCGGGTGCGTCCCGTGCTGTCTGGGCTCACGGGAGGCCTATAGATCAGGTGACCTATATCTGCGTGGTTCACCGTGAACATGGTTGGCATGAAGTTCATCTGAAAGAAAAGATGGCCGCCCATTATGAGAAGCACGGTTCCTAAAGAGCCAGATCCACACCATAAGTCTTCTTTTTGGAACCATAAACAAATGGATTCGTTTTTTGGGTTGGATGGATTCTTGAACGGATTCGTTTTCTGGGTGAGAGGAACCAGCACATAAGTCTCATTAAGCTTGAGTGGGGAATCTAGCTGTACTGGTGAAAGTGAGGCTTGTGAAACTGAAGGTCTGAATGATGTCTTATCTGGCTGGTACCAGGAGCCAATGGGCACAAGGCAGTGGTACATCCTGGATGGGATGCCAGTCCATCGCAGGACTATGGGCAATTAAGAGGCACCAGTTAATGTAACCATGTATCCCTTTGACTATGGGAGGAGTGCGTAGTCCCCAGTGTTAATATATGTGCCCTTGTCCAAATTTTGGGCACTCTAAAGCGATAACAGGATTCCCGATATGTGCTGAAGTGGTGGTCAACGCCCCCCCCCCCCTCCATGGGGGGGAGGGCAGCAGCAATAGTATTGTCTCTGTGTGAACCTCTGGTGGAGGTAACATGCTACTGCACCCTGGAATCGCGGCGTTAAGAGGGATGAACAGATCGCCACTCCGAGAGCAAATTAGCAACACAAAGTACACAGCGACGAATATGCCCCTCTGCCTGATGCCCTGTGCATAAGTAGAAAAAACGTGGCGTTTACTTAATTTCATTCTTTTCCTCCAGATTTTGTTGATGAAACTTAAATGGGACACAACTCTTCTCATTAGCTGTGATTTCAGAGAATAAGCAAATGTGATTTAAACTGAAGATCCTGTTTTTCCTGAATGAAGGAGCACTTTTCAAACCCTGCCGTCCAGGCTGTTGTCTAACAGCTCCACTGATGTGATGAGATGTGACTGATGAAATAAAATAAATAGCCTGATTCTCTTTCATTAAGGTTTTTTATATGATTTTTTTGTTAAAATTTAGTCCAAGATTGACTTTCTTTGTGATAAGGGACCCAGCGTTCGTTGTTTGTTTGTTTTTTGCTTGCTTATTGATTTGTACGTGGCACCATGTCTGGTTGGGGTTTAGCTTGAGTAAAACTGCACTGTCTTGGTAGAGCCTGCTCTGTTACAGTACATTCTGCCTGTCACCCTTCAGCACTGCACGCCCAGTTAACTGTATGGCTTTGTCTGGCCTTCGTTCTGCAAATGGCTCACTTATGGCCACAAGGTCCTTAGCGAGCCGCTGTCACTCCTGCGCAGACTACTTGATTGTTTAGGAGACGGCGGAGGGCGATGGCCAACTGATCCAATTGGAGAGTGACAGCGGAGACTTGCATGCCTGCCCGGGTCAGCTGGGAGCCAGTCCTCTGCCCTTTTTGACTTCGGCCCCGCCCACCTAACGTCTAAGTCCACTTAGGGGCGTCTAAAGCAGCGCCCGCTCAGATCTGGACACTCTGAGCTCACCCGCTTTTTGCCCCATTCTTTCTCTTTCCTCTATTGTCCCTCACTCTGTCCATTGTTCTCTCCTTTCTTTGGAGGGACGGGCGGCCGGAAACACGCGAGCGTTTTTCTCTTTTTTTTTTCAGCCTCTGAACTCTGAATTTTTCCAGCTCGCTGAAAACATGGCAGCTGTCATAGACCATAACCAGATCATCTTCAGCCTGAACGTAGCGGTGAGTGTGCATGAGCATGCGCTAGCCTGCTGGGATGGGGGGGGGGGAGGTGCTGGTACCCCCAGGTGCCCCTTCTGTCCCAGCGATTAGCTTGATCGAGCATAAATGCTGATGGATGGTCTAGCCATGATTATTCACATTTGCATAATTGAGAAAGCAGGGTCTGACAATCCCTGGATTAATTAGGGGTTTTGGGTCATGCTCAAGAGCCTAATGGTGCTGACCCTGGGATTCGAACCCACGACCCTCTGATAATGAGAATCCCTGAGGTGGCCATATAGGGAATTATATTCTTATTTGTGCTATGTCCAAGATCTGGACCAGATTGGACTGGGCTAGGTCTGATACTGGAACGTGGTAAGATTGTTGAGTGGAGTATCATGGTGACCCCAGCTGAGCTGAAGCAGAGCAGAGAGAAGAAGGGCAGCCCTTCTGAGGAACAGCATCTGCACTTGGCCTCATTCCACCATGCCCAAGTAGTCCTGCATGTCTTGGTCCCATGTAGAGGCAGATGTTGGGTCCTGTGTTTGTTTAGGGATGCTGTTCTACTGCTGGACCTTCACCCTCCAGTCTGTCTGAGGAGGAGAAAAAATAGTGTGGACTTTCTGGGAACCCCAAGGACCGGGCTGAGAAACACTGATCTAAATCCAGCTCATCCTTTGTTGATGCTTTGGGACAGTTAGCATAGCATATTCATTTGTAGCAGAATTTTGTTTTATCATTCCTAACTGTACCCAAGTGTGGTTTCATTGTTTTAGCGTGACCTTTGACTTCTTAATCTTATTGTGCGCTCTAATAGTGAAACTCGATAACTTATGGAAAAATTATTTTTTGCTTTCGTTACCTTGATGACTTGTCCCTTACTGATGATCGACAGCCCCACCCAGATTCGGGGGGGTGAAGGGGGGTCTTGACATTTGCTGAATTCTTGTGGTTCCCATAGTCTATATATAAAATGTGACTGTGTGGGGAGGGTGGGGGCCGGATCGAACCAGCTGTCGGTTATTGTTGTGAAACCGACGTGGGGTGGTTGGGCGAGCGAGGTCTTCCCCAGCTGGGGAGTCCCAGATGTGGGCGCCCCCCTGAGTTATATATACCCCACGGCGCCTCATGTCACAGGTGTGAACCAGTGGAATTCTTACCCTGTGGTGTCAAACATGTTCTTGTGTGTATGTGTTTTTTTAAGCTTCTTTTGCAGCTGATTTACGGTCAGGTCTTTCGCCTGCACCAATTAAAACATTCAGGGCTTTGCTGCTCCCCGACATATAATCTGTGCATTTCATTTTTACTAGCTTTTATTCAAGGTGACATGCAATTAAGAGAGCAGGGTTAGCCAGCCCCTGGAACATTTGGGGGTTCAGGTCTTTGCTCGAGGAGCAAATAGTGAAACCACTCCCTAGACCAGAGGCTTTGAACCGGTGACCTTCGGCACAAAAGCACAGCACCCTACCCCACAGAGCCCAGCCCAGGAAGTTCTGAATTGTTTACCAAATAGTTTGTATTCTTGCATTCCCCCTGTTCAGCAGCGCTCTGTGGTTTCCGTGGTGCCTGAGCGCATCGTGGCAGGAGAGCGAGCACTGCAAAAAGCAGGCCACGCCGGACCTCTGTTTGATGTTATCGCCGTCACCTTCGGCAACGTCCTTCTTATTGGAGCCACATCTTCTCTTATTTTGAAGGAAAAAAAAAGTGAAATGCAGCATGACAATTTCTAAGTGCAGATCTATTCTGTTTGCACTATTATGTGCAGATCTATTCTGTCTGCACTATTACGTGCAGATCTATTCTGTTTGCACTATTACACAGACCAGAAACCTCAGATAATTACTGGACACATTAACGGCAGAACAGACCTCAAGGGCTGTAGTGAATGGATATTTCCCTTCTCTGATTATGCGATTAAGGCCAGACGTCAGTGGACCTTATCTGTGACAAAGAACACGCTGTGAGTTTTCCAGTTCATTCTAGATCTGCTCTTCCTGTGGATCAACGGCACCGCGGCGTATCGGCCTATCACACTCTTATCAGTGACGTCAGTGTCATTTACCTGCTGCTGCATGTTAAAATCTCAGCTCCTTTATCTATAATTAATAGTAGCTGCTATTGGTCTTTAATAATCAGAAATCATGCAGAACCTTCATCAGCGGTGGAGTGCAGTGAACCACAATACTTGTGTCTGTATGTATGGTATTGAGCTTTTAGACCATAAATTCAAACGTGTACTGGTGAATATTTGCAAAACAACCCTGTGTTCTGTGAACAGTACAGAAGATGTATGGTAGATGAATGATGCATAACAGCCCACAAACTTTGAACTGATGCCTGTTTGTTCTGAAGAAGTGGTTTTCATCCTCTTTTGAACCAGGTGTTGGTTCACGTAGCTTGCTGGCAATGCATTTTGGGGCAATTTTTACAAAATGTATTTTGCAGACGCCCAAGTGGTCATGAATCCCGTAAGCAGCGAGCAGACTGACCGTTGTCTGTTCAAAGTCTGATGTGCCTCGTTTCTGATTGGCTCCAGGAGCATGACATTGAAACTCCCTACGGCGTTCTCCATGTGACCATGAGGGGAACCGCAAAGGCCAACAGACCGATCATCCTCACCTACCATGACATTGGCCTGAACCGTAAGTTGCTTCGGGGCACAGATCTGAAACTTCCTGTCTTCAAAACCTGCAGTCCCAACTTGGTATCATATAGTTGATTTGCAATCACATTACCTATGATTGGCAGTAAAGCCAAAAGTCAAATATATAGTAATTTTAACACACTGTTAGTCCAGCTTCCAGTGAGAGATGGTGTATACCTGTGTAAACAATATGTGTCAGATTATCGTATGAATTTGAAAATGGGTAGGCGCTTCATGAATCGAGTCAGTGACTCGTGTTCTTTTTATTTTCCTTACAAAGCTCTAAAATATATTTAGTTTCTACCTATCTGGCCGATATGTTTGAAAAGTAGACTGTTCAAGGTTTCTGCAGGTTTTTTTTTTTTTATGTTTTGTAGACGGTTTGGTGAGATTTCGGTTTTATCCCACAGGTTTGCTGACTCCAGAGGGTTCATTTGCGTTAAAAAACAAAACAGCTCGTTAAGGTTTCATGTAAATCATAAGCGTTAATGTGTTAACGCTGATAGCACTATTTTAAATTTCGTTACAACCTCGATTCTCAGACCAACAGTGAGCCTCAATATGTCTAAAGTCATCTTAACACCCAGGACAGATGTACCAGAGACAGGCCAACCTGGTCCCACATGATAAGGCCATTCTGGCGCTTCCATGAACATTCTCTGTTAATCCTGGTCTTTTACTCTCCATTGAACCCATCTGTAGACAAGTCTTGCTTCAACACCCTCTTCAACTTTGAGGATATGCAGGAGATCACCCACCACTTTGCTGTGGTCCACGTGGACGCTCCCGGCCAACAGGAAGGCGCTCCCCCATTTCCCGCCGGGTAAGGCTGGGTGTCCGTCCTTCTGCCGAGTACCTCCCGGGCAGTGCCTTCAAGTCTTACTCTGGTTAAGAGCCAAGATCCTTGGGTGAAATAAACACACTTGTATCTTACGATTAACAATTCATCTACAGCTTTTGTGCCTCCACTTGGAAACATTTGGTGTAGCTTAAAAGCCCACAAGCAGCCTTTAGACATGCCTCTACTACTGTAAGTGAAAATGATAACTAGTCATTGTTCACACACAACAAGAAGATGTTTCACTGATACATGACATAACAGTGGCCTGCTGTTGTTTAGCGCCAGGTGAGCAGTGCTTGGGGCCAGTACCATGCAGGTTGCAGGATTTGAACCAGCAGTCTTTCAACCACAAACACACGTCCCTAATTATTCGGCCACCACTGCCACTGACTCCACTTTAGCATGATTGATTGGAGTGGTGCCTGGTAGAAACAACCTTCTTTCAAAAGAAGAATGGGCCTGTTTATAGGGGCAGACTGCTTCAGGAAACCCAGTACGAAGGCCGGGCTGTATCCTTTTGTTCATTCATATAAAGATGCATGGCTGCATTGAACCTTTGGACGTTCTTCTGGGAGCAGACCACCCCAGGGATTGAGCACCAGTGCGAATCTCAACATATGGAAGAGACATACCTGATATAGGTGATTTTATAAGTGCTTTGACCTACTTCTGTGTGTTTCCAGGTACCAGTACCCCACCATGGATGAGCTGGCGGAAATGTTACCCTCTGTGCTAACTCACCTGAAGTAAGTTCTGGCCAGCCTGCTAGCAGCTCTGTTTTCAGTAGCAAAACTTGTTTTTTACCCAGTGTTAATGAAAGAAGTCTGAGAAAAGTCTGCACTGTAATTGTTTGCTCACTAAGATGAGTAGCCCTCATGGTCCAAGTTCATGTGGCTTCCTGTTAAATGTTGCCCATTTGCATGGCGGGCGAGGGCGTCAATGGCTGACGTCATGTGACTCCTCGCCTTGACGCACAGGGTGAACAGCGTGATTGGCATTGGTGTAGGAGCTGGGGCCCACATCCTGTCCAGATTCGCGGTAAGTCCGTCCGGCTGTCCATCGTTCGATCACGCCGATGCTTCCCATTCCCCGCTGCCAATAAAGAGCTGCTGTTACATTTTCAAAACACTAATTGTGAGCTTCTTGCAGACATCTGTGTCTGCAGCCGCCCCCCTCAGAAGGTTTAACTGTTCGTTATTACATTGTGGTACTGTCTTCACCACCGGCCAGTCTGGCTTTACATTCTCAGCTTCTTTTAATCCATCTCATAAAAGATCGTATTCATCGCTCATGATACTGTCTTGGGGAAGAACCATTTCTTTCTCTTTTGTGCCGGGGCTCGTGATGGAGAGCCAAACTGTCCCATTAAAGCGATGGGAATTTGGGGGGCAGAGGACTTTCTAGTTCTCAGCTAATTAGCCTGACCGTTGGACCGCTCATACAGCTGAACGAGCCCGGCTTAGTGGAGGCGCTAGTCCTGATCAACGTGGATCCGTGTGCCAAGGGCTGGATGGACTGGGCAGCTTCCAAGGTACTCTCACGTTCTACAATCACCACAGCAGTTTCCAACCTGTTCACCTGCAGGATCCAAACCAGTATACGACGACATATTTACCTCAGCCCTGTAAACTGCTGCCTTTATACAGGTATCATGGTATAGGATCAGCTTCATTAAACACACAGAGAAATTCGTATGCATTCAACAGTCAGGTGTGAGCATGCATGTAGTGTGGGCAGTGGTGGCTTAATGGTGAGGGAAGTGCACTTGTAATTGAAAGACCTTATAGGTACTGCTCCCTGGGTGCTGAATTAGCTGCTCCCTGCTATGTCACATATGGGTTAAATGCAGTGGATGTGTTTTGTTGTTGTGGTGTGTCAACAATCACAATCACTAAATTCTAATTCTAGTGCAAAACAGACAAAGTGCAAGGACAGTTCACTTAGTGCCAACAAACAACCATGGTCCAAACAAATTTTACAAGTACCATTTCCTGAACGATTGAGACATTAAGGGAATTAATATTCTTAAAATAATTAAGTACAAATTATACCAGTATTATTATTTTTGTCCACCTGCGAATATTCAGGCTAGTGTCACTGGATACCAAACTGTCCCAGTCTGGTACTTTGAGTTTGGCTGTGTTCCTTAATCATTTTCATGAACAGCCATGTGTCAACTTGCATCCACATTTGGGATCGAGACCACGGGGTGCAAGTCACTTTGGGCGTAGTGTAGCTGTCCGTCACCTATACGTTACTGCATGTATACTGTATTACAAATTAAATATGACAGTGGGTCATTATACGGCCGGCAGCGCTGCCCATTCAACTGCACCTGTTACACTAAGCGATAGATTCACCTGCTAACGTCCTACTACATCCACTTTCAAGAATCTCCCGATCAGTTTATATTATTTACTAGGGACCTCAGACGTAAATGTAATTGGACGTGACATAACTCAATGTAAACCTGTACTCGTACCTTAATTGCATATGCTGACTCACTTTTCTCAGGGCATCAGTTGTTCGTTGCTGTTTCCTGCAAAACCCCATGAGAACGTTAATACAACACATTCTTTTTGCAGCTCACCGGTTGGACCAGCAACCTAGTGGACATCGTGATGAGTCATCATTTTAGCACCGTAAGCAGTCAGGAGGCAAGGGGGTTACCATGGTGTTGGGCGTCAACGGTTCCTTTGGCGCGTCTGCGCTGATCTCTCCTGACTCCTGGACCTTTTTCATTTTCATGAGGCTCAAATTCTACCAAACATTTAGGATAAATCAACTGACATATCACACCTTTTGCTGTCTGAATACCACACAACCCCGACTCCCGCACTTTACCAACAACATGACAGGAGTTAAATAGCCCCAGTGCCGTATCCTTAGATGGGCTGATCAGTGACTCCAACTTTGATGTTCCATCTGATGGTCTGGCCACTTGTCTTCTGCCAGGATGAGCTGACCAACAATGAGGAGATCATCCAGACGTACCGTCTGCACATTGCCCAAGACATCAACCAAGACAACCTCGCTCTCTTCTACACCTCATACAACAGGTATCACATGGTTTGGAAGTGTAGACAAGGATGATTTTGCTGTTTGCTTGACTGATATACTGGTGGCTTTATTTATCTTTACTTGACAGTCGCCGGGACCTGGAGATTGAGAGACCCGTCCCTGGTCTGAATGAAGATGAGGTGAACACTCTGAAGTGAGTAGGCCGATCTTGGGCAGCATGTGGTCTTTCATCTGTTTGTTACTGAAGTATGAAGCAGGTCCTCATGACTGCTGTGATCCTCCAGGTGTCCCGCACTCCTGGTTGTTGGGGATTCGTCTCCAGCGGTGGAGGCAGTGGTGGGTATTGGTGCCTCACATGTTCTTCATGGGAAATAAAGCTTATGAATATCTCACATTTTTATCTCATGACTTTTTGTCTTCATATATTGGTGTGTGATAATCAAAGGTTATTCCTTAATTCTCCTGCGCACTGTCCTAAAATAGTGCTTCCCTCACTGTAATTTATGTGAATTTATCATTTCCGGGGCCTTCCAGAGGTGGATGGGCTTTCATCCTGAGTCTGGTTCCTCCCAAGGTTTCTATCTGTTTCTGAGGGAGTTTTTCCTTGACCTCAGGCTTATAAGGGGACCTCTAGCTAAAGGCGTAGCTCTTTGAAAAAGCACTACAGAAATTGGACGGGATCAAATTGCACAGTGGTGCAGTGGTTAGCACTGTCCTCTTAAGCCTCTGGGATTACAGTTCAAGTCTCCCACCTGGCTCTGTGTGTGGAGTTCATGTGTTTTGTTGTGGGGTTTCCACAGTCCGAAATTATGCTGAGGGTAATTATAGTTGCCCAATTGCCCATAGGTGTGAATTGTGTATAAGTGCCCAGTGATGGGTTGCCTTGCACCCATAATGTCCAGCCACCCTCTGAATCAAGTGGATGGGTGGAATGCATATGTGGACATTCCAGGCCAAAGTATCTCTGATGCTGGTAGTAAAAATCTAATTTTAGTGTTATGTTCCTCCTAGGTTGAATGCAACGCCAGGTTAAACCCAACAAAAACCACTTTTCTGAAGGTGAGTAAAACTTTTTATACTAGCTTTTTCTCTATTGTGCTCATTTTCACTGTTCATAATTTTATTTTTGGGGTCTACTAGAATAGATTTATATGCTTCATTGTTCCAAAAACATATTATTTTTGAAGGTAAGTGTACGCTGTATTGATTTGTTTTCATTTTTAATCATTTGTTTTTGTACAAATTCAAGATCCAGGACTCATGCATCATGGAGATGAGCCTTATTTTCTGTTGCTGGCATTTATTTACTCATTTAAAAATGGCTCCTAACACCAGTGGAAATACACATGGTTCAGTGTGAGTGGGCACCACTGTCTGCCCTAGAATTCTGTTGTCAGGTCCTGGTCTTTCCTGGACCTGTGGGAGTGCTTCGGTTAATATGCCTTGGCCTATGTGTTGTGTTGCAGATGGCTGATTGCGGCGGACTGCCCCAGGTCGTCCAGGTGAGGATGAGGGTGGGGGGGGGGCGGTCACTTTGCAAAAAGTCTGACACTGTGACATGACCCTAGCTGACTTTACACCCCTTGGGAACGTTTAAGCTGAGGCTGATGAGACTTAAAAAAATGGTATCAAGTGGGTTTTGGGGCCAGAGCATCACAGAGCACCATTTCCATGGCAACACATGACCGTGCGACCAGTCACAATTAAACCATATACATAAATGTCAGCAGGAATACAGTATTTGTGGAAATAACAATAATCTTCTTTAACAGCCAGGCAAACTTGCAGAGGCCTTCAAGTACTTTGTCCAAGGAATGGGCTATAGTGAGTACTCATTTTTCAGCTTTTCCTGTCCCTGATGTCCCTGCTTAGTGTTGCATTGTCTTTATTTTTCTAATATTTATTTGACTGGATTAACGTTAAGATGCATGTCTTAGCACAGCCGTTCTGTTGTCTTCTGTCGTCAGAGTGTCCCGTCTTCTGAGATCCATGTATCTCAGCCTGTCCAAGAGAACAAATAAATAATCGTTTAGCAGAAATCCTCCAAGGTCAGGCTCAGTCCCAACACAAAAAAGAAGCAAACGTTCGCCTTTATTCCCCGAAAAGGCTTTGAAAAACATGTCATCATTCAGATCCCCCCTGACATTCGTGACCTTGCATCTACTGCACTAGGAAAACCGTTTTTTTTTTTTTTTTGAATGTAGCATTTTTAATGATGCCCCAATTTACACGGTGTATGGCAAACAGCCCACGTATGATTTTTTTTCCTTTTCTGTCAACAATGTATGTAATGGCCTTTTTGCCCTACCCCCATGACACAACTGCACCATTATGCGTAGTCTGTACACCTACCCAGTCTGTAGTCTGTGTTAGCTGGCAGATGACCTGGTGGGGGCGGTAACAGCACTGTTGTTGCGGTCGGGGGCAGGAGGGAACTAACGTTGTTTCCTGTCTCATTTACAGTGTTGCGTAACAGCTATTGTAAGTACTCGCTTGTTGTCCAGAGAATGTGGCATGAACTGCAGCAAGTCATCCTAAATCAGAGCCCCCCCCCCGTCCCTGCTGTCAGGGAGCAGCCCCCCTATTTCTTCCCAGTTTTTGCCAGTTTGAGACACAGTGCCCCCCCCCCCCTTAGTGAACCGTTGGTCTGCTATGCAAGCATTCCACTAAACACAATGCTAAACATTTCTAAAGATAATTTCATCTAGTGCTAATGTTGCTAAACAACAAAAACATGCATGACTTTGTACATGACCTTAGCGTGGGGCTCTGTGTCTTTAAACAAACAATGATCTCTTTCATTCACAAATCAGGAATGGTTTGACTCAAATGTTTATATTACTACATATAAACATTTTATAGAAATAAATACCAGGCAAACAAAATGGGCTATCCAGTTGAAATACAGAAAAAAGTCTGTATTTCAGATTGTACTTTTAGTGAGCTTCCACTTTTTCCCCCTTTTTTGTCTATAAAGACAAGATCACAAACGTTGGATCTACAACCTCAATCTCTTCTCCTACTGGTGAGAGACTGCGGTCTGGTGGACGCGTCAAAGAAGGGGAATTCGTCCTTTCACTGTTGGTGTCACTTAGCACCGTAACTCAGAAGAAAAAGTACCTACATTCTTACTCGTTCAGCTTAAAAACACTAAGTGACATAGATGTAGCAATAAGTGATTCAGTTCAGTGTTCAGAAATTGAACTGGTGAAGTTCACTTACTGTATACCCGCAATCATTCCATAAAACTCCCCCAAATTCACCCATTAAAAATGTCAAAAGTTCACAGTAGAGTTTGACACTATTTTCAGTGATTAACTCACAATGGTTACGGTTAACCCGTGTATCTGATTTTACCTTCAGAGATTACCCCAGTTACCCGCGTCTGTGGTGGTCACTTTGTTTGTAACGTCTTCTCTGTTCATCGCACTGGCTGCAGTTCTGTGGTAAATAGCACCCAAGTCTATCTGGAAGACGTGCTGCGTCCTTGTGAGAGGATTTCAAACTGAGTTCCCTACACCTAAAAACAGCACTTTCTGCTCATCATCTGTCTGACTTGGTGTTCCTTTTGACCCCTTTCCTACGGTAGGAGAAATGAGAAATGTGATACGTTGGAATCACTGCGTGGCATTATTATAGAGTTAGATGTGATAGGGGAGGGATTGTGTCAAATGGGGAACCCCGGACTGTCCCCATTTTTGCTCCCTCCTAGCTTCCAGCCAATCAGGAACACCGAATACCTGGTATAGGTGTGCTGGGAGCTGAGAGGAAACAAAAACGTGGGGTTCCCCAAGGACTGGGTTGGGAAACACTGCCATAGTCTGCAGAGTGACCTTAACTTACTACCCCCCACCTGGCCCAGAGACTGGCTAACCTTGCTTTCTCAATAAAATGCACTTCCTTCTAAATAAAGACAACTACTCAATAAATTAAATGCTTTTTATGGTGTTCATTAATGTGTAAGACACAGGTTACCCTGGCTGTTAGGGGCGTGTGATTTGCCGATATCAGATCCTGAACGATTAAAAAGTCTCCACGATTATTAGTGTCATGCTACAGTTTGATCAGTAGCAGTTATATGGCTCATACATACATCTAAAGCTGTTTTGCCAGGCAAATTTGTTTTTGACACGCCAATAAACCAGTAACAGCTAACAGTAAGTAGTGCCTTGTATTTCTTCCTCTCTCCCTTTCGCGCCCTCGTCCCAGCATGCAACACATTCCCTATTTGGCAACCTAGCGGCACGGAGGAGTTGATCCCTAAAAAGAATTTGACATTAGTAATATGGAACTTGTTTGTATTTTCCAAAACCGACTGGTGCAAAGCAAGTCATTTGCAAAATTTGCAGCAATAAGGCTTGCATGTCAAATTGCAACGCGCCAAACTTTTTTTAACCACCTCAAAGCAAAACACCCGAAAGAGCAAACTCTTATTTCTTCTATTAGGTTTTGCTACCTTACAGGGCTTTTTTGAAATTAGTTTGGTTGTACTGTTCAGTAACTTAGACTTAAAAATGTAATTGACTTAAAAACCAGTGTGAAGAAGAATCGTGAATCGATTCGTGCCTGGAAAAAAAATTGTGATATGATTTTGCCATATCGCCCATCCCTGCTGGCTATAGAGGTTTAAAATGTGTTGCTGCAATGCAGAGATCTGCTGTACTGCAGAAGGCGTGGGACGCAGGTCTGAATCGGGGATAATTATGGGTCTAGCGAATGGGTTCATGGACTGCTGGTGTGTCTTGAGAGTGGGGGCTCGATGGATGCCTACTACAGAGTTCATTTCTGCCGTCAGCAGAGTTCTTAGTCTTCTTCGGAACTGTTACCTTCACGGAAGGTGAGGGTATGTTTGTGTTTCTCGTAATATCGGATGCAGGAGGTGGCTGATGTTCACACTTGTTGGTCAGACGTGTGACGCATGTCACGTTGGGAGTGTCGGCGCATAGCATATATCAGTGGTCACCAACGTGTTAACCGTGAGCTATGTGTTTATGTTGCATGTAAACACATATTTGTCTCGATGAGTGCTGCACTATCGTGGTATACTGCAGGGTACATGAGAAGAGGGAATTTAATTTTTTTACCGTGGCCTCCCCCCACTCTTCCATGACACCTTTTACTGCCACCTCACCCCACCCCCACACCCCCCATAGTTCCCCAGAATGTTTACTTCGTAAAGGTAGCTTTCAGTGTAACTAAGGTTGGACAGTACTGATGTACACGGTTGGGGAAATGTTCCCCCAGGACCACAGAGCGACTCACAGACAGTGAATGACAAGGGGAAGGTTTTTACAGGACATACAGTGCAGAACACTGGATAGAGTGAAACACGAGGGCTGGACACAGGGGTTTATATACTGCAGCAGCATAAAAGTCAGAGTGTTTTGTCTGTAAGGTCATATAAATCTATCTATCTATCTATCTATCTATCTATCTATCCATCCATCCACCCATCCATCCAT
>JAODJW010000038.1:20272702-20295613 GCA_026777045.1 Hyperopisus bebe
CTGTGACCCTGTCCAGTGTTAAGTGGGTGGAATGTGTTCACCCTGCCGTCTTTTATATTTCTGTAAGAACCAAGTTTACTGCTTTTTTAGTTAGCATTCTGATTACTTTTTTTCTGAAACCATCTGTGTTAGGTAACTGCTGATCTGGCAGAATTCTGGCTTATGGGTGAATTTTCCCACAAAACATAAGAAGATGCACGCTTCACATGCCAGACCTGTACTCATATCTTTGTGGGAACCATCCATTAATTTCTATGGACAAAACCCTAATCCCAACAATGACAACCTTAACCCCTACCCAACCCTAACCTTGTTGATAAGTAATCAAATGAAATACAAGTCTATTGGCATTTTTAGTTTTTTGATAGCAGTAGGAGGTACAAGGTCACATCTCGCCCTGCTGAGCCACTGTACCACAGGGTTGCCAGATGTCACGCATCTGATGTAACATTCACACTTTCAGACTCACATGCTCTTATGGCAAATCTACACTAGTGGTCAAAACTGTGGAAACACACAGCATTGTTGATATTATGCTTCAAAAATTACTACACAAATATTTATATATATAAAAAAAGAAGAATATCATACAATGAGCTACAGGTGGTCGCCCTTGGCAGTATGCTAGGTCATTGCTGAGTACACAGGCATTCACGGAAAATCTGACTGCATCTTCTGGACTGGTACAATTAAATAGGTTAATAAAGGAATAAAATTAATAGTCAATAAACAGATTTGGTCATGATGACGATTAACCTGGGAGCTCGACCAAACACATTTCCAAATCAGATTACTTGCTAACATACGGAATTTTAACGATGCAGAAAGATTCTTAATCACGTCATTAAGGCGGCTCGCAGTACATGTTTACATCCTACTCCGGCTTCTCTGCTGCGCTTGCATGTCACGTCAAACTGAAACCAGGTTTTACATTCAGCGAGTACGAAAGCGTCGGGGCCGCAACGAAAATGCTATTTTCATATCGCACACGGTGCGCGTACCTCACTACGTTTGCATGTATTTGCCCCCGAAGGAGTCATATTTGCGTGTTGAATGTATTTCATTTTTCTGACCGGCTGATGTGCTTGTGTCGATGCAGGGAAAGCAGGTTTAAAATACATGTGGCGATAAATGTAAACGGCTGAATTCTTCCTCGATCTGTCTATCTCCGCGTTGTGTATATTATGCTGGGAAAAATGAGGCAGTCTGCTTAACGTTGCTCTTTTATTCAACACTGATAGTAAAAAATGCATGTTGCATCCTTGATGTCATTTATATTCCCATGCAATATAATTTTAATTAGACCTATGTATATATACTCGTTAATATTGCCCCCCTTTTCAAGAACACTATAGTGACCTGAACTAATAAATAATTCAGAAAAAATACATAACTCGCTGCGTTACATAAGCAATGTCAGTCAGTGCAGCATAAAAAAATAATAATAATAAATTCTTAGATTTCCAGTCTAAGCAGTGTATAAGCGTTATGAGGCTATTCATACCTGTAATTTTCAATATATGCTTATAAGGTTCTCCTAACAAGAAGGTGAGTTCTCTACACATTAGAGTTCTGGTTCAGTGACATGCACCTGCTCCCTAACACAACTGATACAGGTACAGGAGTGATACTGTTTGTATAGGTATGACAAAACGTGTGTAGTTGGTATACAGTGTAAAGCAGTGCTTTCGAATCTATTCCTTAAGGACCCAGAGACACTCCACGTTTTTGCTCCCTCCCAGCTCCAAGCAAAACTGTGGACTGTCAAAGGGAGTTCAAAGGGAGCAAAAACCATGGAACGGCTGTGGGTCTCAGAGGACCGCATTGGGAAACACGGGTGAAAAGTAATGATCATGTGAGCCTATATGAGTATGGTGTCCCTTACAGCAAGGCCCCTAAGACCCAGCCCTACGGACGTCGCTACAGGTGTCTGCCCTTAGCTGCTCGCCTACGTGTGTGTCACGGAGAGCTAGGTGGGGTAGGCAGAAAGAGAATTTCCCCACAGGGATCAATAAAGTGTCATCGTCATCATTATCGTCGTCGTCATTTTTTATATTATTAGTTCGGTCATTGTTGTTAGCCCTAGTGGTGGTGAATGTCGCTCTGTTCCACCTTGTAGTCAGTATAGTCTGTCCTGTACTTAGTACGTGTGTCCTGAAATTTCCGAGGTGGTATTCTTATCAATAATATGCTGCTGGCTTGATTTACTGATGAACGCCGCAAATTTCAAGTGAAACTATTAATAGCCTTCCCTGCTATTTTTATACGTACATGTACAGGCTGTTTACACTGCAGTTTCCGATAAAGCCGCGTGTCACCACAAACGAAAATAACTTTACGCATGTAAATAAAAGCATACTCGTTTGTAGTAGCCAAAAAAGTAAGGAGACGTCTGCCATACTAGTAAAATATTGTTACACGTGTGTCGTTTCTGAACAGTTTGATCCTTTTAAAAGAATATTTTACGTAAAAGAGACGAATTCCATCAATTCAGGTTATTCTTGTCGCTCTCGAACTTCTTTCACTCTCTGTAATTTCAATAAATGTTCCAGGTTCTCCTAGCAAGGTTATCCACCTCTTTCACCCTCTTGCGTTATGATGTACTGATGTAGCCACTGTGGCCAATACAATTCAAGGAACAATTCAAGGAATATAAAAATGAAATACAAAACATATATAATAAACAACATTTATAATTAATATACCCTAATTACGTAACATATGTCATTTTAAATACTGAAGTCGGCACTGACGGGGTAAATTAAAATTAAAAATGATTTTCAAAAACTTAAGCATTAAATTAATAATGTTTATATAGCGCTCTATGTGTCAAACGTTATAATACGTCAGCTGTGTCTCTGGCGCATGCGCAGTTTGTCCACTTCCTCTTTCGCCAAGCGCCTGCGTTTCCAGATGGTTTGCTAAAACATTTTATCCTCATTATTTCTGTTATCATTTGCGCTTATCTCGGTTCTTCATGATCAGATACTTGTGCGCAGTTTTTTGCGCCGTTCAAGTTCTTCCCGCTATCGGTCATGCCAAAAGAAAAGAGGACAGCGATCAGGAAATGGCACACTACAGGTCAGTAATAGTGAATAATACCGGCTATCTAGACTGCTTTCTACAGTTAGTTTTGAAAGTAGGATTTTAGTACGTGACTGCAGTGTCCTTTTAAGTCTGAAAGAAAGCTGCAGTTCTGATTGGTTGATGTTGGTACTCGTTTCTGTGGTTGTAGATTCGTTTTACCCCGGGCTCCTTGCAGACAGTTTGTCAGTGTGTATTTGACAAGGGATGCCACCTTTGGTCAGAGATTTTCAATTTCAGTCAAGTCTGCACACACATTCACACGCATTTATGTAATAGTTTTATTACCTTGTAAATAATCTGTAGAGTTTATAAACTGCCCCAACGGTTTTTTAAATTAAACTAATGTTAGATTTATAATTATGGAATAATATAGATTTGCCGCAAGGTTTCTTGCGTGAGCATGAGGGTCTGAAAGCGTGAGTGTCACGCCAGATGCGGGAGAGCTGGCAACCCTGGTATGACTCATACAAGAAATCTTACGGCAAATCTATAAAATTCTACTATAAGCCTAAAGTTAGCTACATCAATATAGTATTAAAATAGTAATAATTCAGTGACACTAGACCGCAGAGACCTGCCATTCAAAATATGTGTAGAACAGTACAAATATTAGGTGTATTTTCTTTTCCGTGAACTCGGTTGGATAATAAATACGGAGCTCCACCTTTAGCTATTTTTGCCACTATTTTCCTACAGAGAAAGAATAAAAGCCATGTTTTATCATGCCTACAACAATTATTTGGAAAACGCTTTTCCTTATGATGAGCTGCGACCTCTCACTTGTGACGGTCAGGACACGTGGGGCAGGTAACTTCTGGCTTCTACTCTGGTGATATCAAGAGAACGTGTAACTTTGGTTTTTAAATACTGTAGGGCAGTGGTCTGCAACTGTGGTCCTGGAGAGCTACTATCCAGTAGGATATCTCTCCTTCCTGACATCCGATGAGAACTGGTATGGCTCATCACAAGCCAGGTAGGATAGAAAACCTGTTGGATAGTAGTAACTCCTCCAGGACCAGGGTTGGAGGGCCATGCTATAAGGCATCTCTAGTATATTTAGGATGATAAAGTTGTTGCACTCTTTCCATTTACTACTACAGCTTTTCCCTGACATTAATAGATGCACTGGACACTCTTCTGGTAAGCTTTTCATTTTGGTAGTTGCTTAAAAATTCATTTTGGTAATTGCTTAAAAATTGAGGTTTGCATGGACCCAGACCTGACTATTTTCTGCACATATCCATCATTATTTTCTATGGTCTTGTACTATTTAAATGATTCCTTTGTGGTATTTTTTTAAATTAGATTTTAGGGAACCACACAGAGTTTCAGCGAGTGGCATCCCTGTTGCAGGACACGATCGACTTTGACATTGATGTCAACGCATCTGTGTTTGAAACCAATATCCGAGGTGAGCCATGCAAAGATTGGATTCTGCGTTGACTCTCAAAGAAAATAGCAGTGTTTTTTTTTCCAGTGGCGTTTGCTTGAATAAGAACCCTAATTACGCCTCGGGTTTTTGGTGTAGGTGCTGAAGCCGTAGCTATGATTGTGCTAAAATATTGGACTGTGTGTGTGTGCGCGTGCGTGTTTGTGTGTGTGTGTGCCCTTGCAGTGGTGGGTGGTCTCCTCTCCGCTCACTTGCTTTCCAAGCGAGCTGGTATGGAGGTGGAAACGGGCTGGCCCTGTTCCGGACCCCTACTGCGCATGGCGGAGGAAGCGGCCAGGAAGCTCCTTCCAGGTGAGCGGCATTGTTTGACCCTGGGCGCTACAGGAACGAGTCAGTCTGCTGGTCAGCTGGCAACAGCAATGACCAAAAACTTACATATCTGGTGATTTTCAATTGAAAAGTCAGGCACATTTGACAAGTGACACACCAGCACAAGCAACGGTGATAATTGTGAACCGAGAGTATATGTTTCTTTACTTTGTACGATGAAGCTCAGAAGTCATCCTCAAGTCTCAGTTTACATATGATCAGAAGGTTGCTGGTTCTATTCCTGGTGATTTCACCATTGGGCCCATGAGCAACGTCCCTAACTCTAATTCCTCAGAGACTGGCTGGTCCTGCTTTCTAAGTTATACGTCGCTTTGGATAAAAGTATCTCCAGAACAGATCTAAATGTAAAAGGGAACAACCAGGATGGGAATCCAGAGTGAGCGTTCCATTTCTGGAACCTTCCGCAGCTTTCCAGACACCCACAGGGATGCCGTACGGCACGGTGAACCTGCTGATGGGTGTGAGTCCCTCGGAGACGCCGGTGACCTGCACAGCCGGGGTGGGCACCTTCATCCTGGAGTTCGCCACACTGAGCCGGCTGACAGGTGACCCGGTCTTTGAGAACGTCGCCCGACGGGCCCTGCTCTCTCTGTGGAAGACACGGTCGGACATAGGATTGGTGAGTCAGCCCAAAGCTCGTGACGTGCGAGATGAGCAAACAGGACAAAGAAAATCCTGCTGGGTGGAACATTAAGGGTGACGTGCGACTTCTTCACTGTCTCCTCCATATCTACTCAGGTAGGCAACCACATAGATGTCATTACTTCCAAGTGGGTTGCACAGGATGCTGGGATTGGAGCAGGTGTGGACTCCTATTTCGAGTACCTGGTAAAGGGATCCATTATGCTGCAGGATGAGGAGCTGCTCTCAATGTTCTTAGGTAACCAAGCAAGTTTTGTTTGCCACCTTAATGCATTTGCAGCCACAGACATTTCTCTGGAACTGAGTTTTTAAAGTTTTGTGAGTTTTGCCTTGGAAGGAATTTCCCAGTTCTGGGGAATACCAGGTGAAGCAGGTTCTCCAAAGACCATAGATGATGAGGAACTTTGCAAGACCCATGGTGGAACAGTGATTAGCGCTGTTTCCTCACACTTCTAGGACTGGGGGCGGAGGCTCCACCTCCGAGCATGTGGAATTTGTATGTTTTCGCCTTGTCATCTTGGGGTTTCCATGGGTTTGAGCCCCATCCTGGGTTATTCCCAGCTTTACGCCTGTAGCTTCCAGAATAGGCAACAAACCCCTTCATCTTTCATAGAACAACCAGGTACAGAAAATGGAAAGATGTGTAATTGTTTTGTTATTGTATTCTCAAATTCCATAGAGTATAACAAGTCGATTAAGAACTACACCAAATTCGATGACTGGTACCTGTGGGTCCAGATGCACAAAGGCACGGTATCCATGCCGGTCTTCCAGTCCCTGGAGGCTTTCTGGCCAGGATTACAGGTGAGCAACACAGTAGCACAGACTGGGAATAGACCACCTAGAGGCAGGGCTGTATGACCAGCCAAAAAATAGACTCTGAAACACTAATTGGTGAATAAGCAGCAGTGGGAGCCCCAAGTCCCACTCGTGTCGAGATTCTGCATTGCCTCATGCACATCGCTGTCTGTGTGGCTCTGTGTCCGTGTGTCAGAGCCTGCTGGGTGACCTGGACAGTGCCATGAGGACATTTCACAACTATTACAGTGTGTGGCGGCAGTTCGGCGGGCTGCCTGAGTTCTACAGCATCCCCCAGGGGTACACCGTGGATAAGCGAGAGGGCTACCCCCTGAGGCCAGGTACTCCCACCAGCACATCACCTGATCAGTCCACCTGGGTCACCTGATCAGTCCACTCGGGTCACCTGATCAGTCCACCCGGGTCACCTGATCAGTCTTCTCGGGTCACCTTATCAAAAACAAAACAATCTATGAAATGAAAGTTTTAATTAATGTTTTGATGTTGTTTTTCTCCTATAATCAAAGACCAAAGCTGTTATTTTACGTGCAGAAATCAGGTGGTTAACTGTTTATCTCTGTCCCTGTCTTAATATCAGGTGGTAAAATGTCATGTATATATTACATCATGTCTTAGTATTTATATTCTTATATTCTATATTTATTCCCAGTACGACCAATGAGAATGATATGTCAGCTTAGTGCTTGATTCATCGCGTTATGTATGGGAAGCTGACATTACAAGATACTTGACTTTAAGCGAATGCCATTAGCTTAATTTTTTCGTTTAAGTGAATTTGCATGTGAAACATTTTTTTTCCAGGGCACTGACCTTATTGATAAACTATGTACCCTTGAACCTGTGAAAACATGAGTCACATCCCTCACCAGTCATGAGAACTCGGGTATGTTGAGTTAATGAGTTTTTACTTGCCTGTGCGTGCGGTTGCAGAGCTGATAGAGAGCGCGATGTATCTGTACCGGGCCACGGGTGACCCGGCCGTCCTGCAGCTCGGCCGTGATGCAGTGGAGTCCATCGAGAAGGTCAGCCGCGTCAACTGCGGCTTTGCCAGTGTGAGTGTTCCGGAACTGCGAGCCATGAATTCACACAACATGAACTCCTAAAACTCAACACAGTCATCCTTTGACTGTGGATTGTTATCCGCCATCCACATTGTTGTAAACTTATTGTATAGATTTTTACACATTGTATTTCAACATTCCTTGCATTGACGTGCCCCTTTGTACTTCATATACTTTTATCAGTCACACATGCACATTGTATACAGACACTCCGCCTAACGACTGAGTTCCGATCTACGGCAAGGTTGTTAAGCGAATTGGTCGATAAGCGAGGAGCCACCCCTTAACGATATTTCACGCATATTGTACTGGTAGTGGATTTGTGTCAACCATCTTTAGATATTGTATTAATGTTGCCTTTGCACCATTTATAACATTTTTAGTAGATTTATGAATGTTTATACTGTAGTGCACTGTATACTGTAATGAACAGAGGAAATCAGCTCTAATATACATTATTTAGGTACAGTATGGATTCAGTTAATTCAGTTAATTGTTTTTATTTATTCTGAATAAAGAAAAGGTCTAAAGGAAACTCCAATTTGATAACTTTGTTTTAATTTGCATATGTCGATGATTTCATCAAATTGGTCAACAAGATTTTCCGCTGCTTCTATATCCTAGATTCCCGCCTCACCACTGACACTGCGATTATGCAGGTCCAATCTCTGACAATACAAATTTATAGATGAAAAATGTAGTCTTGGACAATGCAAACACTAGTGCAGGGAATACTGAGTGACTGCAGGAACCAGACTGAGAAAGGGTGATGTGAGATGAGATGCTTGATGCTAAGAGACCGCGTCGCTGTTGGAGAGCTGGTCATAAGTCTGCACAGATATTAAACAAGCAGGTTAAGTGAGGAGTGTCTGTATATCAACTGTACTCAATGTGACCATTGTCATAATTATATATCTACTGGACAACCAGGAACAAACTCCCTATGTGTGTGAACAGACTTAAACCTTTTTTTGATGCTATTTAACTGCTACAGTTTCAACAAAGATAGTTGAGTGGTCCGATCCAATTTTCAGCAATATGTTTGTGTCCATTTCTTCTTTTCCCAGGTGAAGGACGTCCGAGATCACAAACTGGATAACCGCATGGAGTCCTTCTTCTTGGCCGAGACCGTGAAGTACCTCTATCTCCTCTTCGACCCGGACAACTTTCTGCACAACGGTGGCTTGGATTTTGAGACTGGCACAGGCCCCCAGAGTGACTGCGTCCTGGGTGCGGGGGGCTACGTTTATAACACTGAGGCCCACCCCTTGGACCCGGCTGCTCTGCACTGCTGCAGCCAGGCGCACGGCGAGCGGCGAGAGCTGCAGGACATTCTGCTGAGCCTGTCCGAGTCCCTCCATCAGCCACCGACAGCGCAGCCGGAAGAGTCTACGGGAGAAGCACCCACAAACTTTCCTGATAGCATAGCCATTAAACCCGGAAGCAGGAGGAAAGTCCGTCTGCTGTCTTGTCCCATCCAGCCATTCAGTTCCAGGCTATCCATCTTGGGCCAGGTCTTCTCCGACAGCACGTGACTGTTTATCCACTTTATTAGCATAATTTTAATAAAAACCAAAATAAAGCTTTTAATTTATTGAAATGCACGTCTCAGACTGCTTTAATTCCCGATTCATTATATTGATATGAACTAAAACGAAAGCTTGAACGACCAGAAAGATAAACATCCATTTCACTACCCAAGCAGTTAGCTGCAGATGATAGTGCCTGCCTGGGATTATTTCCATAACGTCATGCAAGATTACAAAGGTTAATTTTAGGGTCTAGCACTTCATGCTACAGTTTGTGGGAGGAAATTACCACGCTGATTGTGAGAAACTGTTAAGATTTGCTCATTGATAAGGAAAAACAGCTTATCATGTTTCTCGGAGGGGACTGTCTGTTTTATGTAGAGTAGTATACTAACTGTTCCAGTCCTGCTTTCACATATATATTATATATATTACATATGTATTATTATAGTAGTGTGTATAAAGCAGTATAAAGCAGTGCAAGGGGGGGGGGGGCAAACGGCCAAGTCCAGTCCTAGGTGTTGCCCTGGTTGTGGGTCCAAATGGCTTCAAGCACAATTCAGGAAGCAGATGGAAAAGCATTTCCCTACACAGCAGTACAGCGCATGATTGTGTGTGTGATAAAGGATGAAATATTATACTTGAATGTAAATTCAAAATGTTCGGGAAGATGGTGCGCGGCTCTTGTCCGCCTCCGGTAGGCGGCGCTGCGCGTTTTTCCTCCCGTTTATGTGACGCTCGACCTCCAGCTTCCTGTTTGGGAAAGAAAAAAGCTCGGTGAGAAGGAGCGATGGCGACGTTGGGGTTTCAGACCCCTCGCAGCGGGAGGAGTAGGATGGGTGCGAGCGAGAACATCGTGTCCAGGATACGGCACGGTCAGATCACCGGCCGAGGCATGAGCAGGGGGACACAGGTAAGGCGAGGCGCCAGCGGAAAAAAGGACGGACGTCGGGCCGAGGAGCCCTGGGTCTGGCCGAGCGACCATGGCTGCCCATGGAGGCCGAGACAGATACTAATCGAGTTTCACAGAAACCAGTAAAATATGTATTTAGCCAGCTGGTCGCCCAAAGTTTGTAATATGAATACGGAACTAGCTAATGGTCTCGTTTCGTGTTGACTGGCTTAACTCAGTAAGCGTTGTGTACATCGGGTAACTAACAAACACACGTAGATAAGCAACTAGCTAATCTGCATTCCTGTAGATATTCATTCAATTGACAACCGTGTTTGCTAGCCGCTCACGCATTTATAAACGATCGACGTCTGTTGTCTTGATTCTTATATGATTTATGTTAAAAATATTTTTAATCTCGAAGTGTTTTCGTTTTTGGTTATGTTAAATAGTAAGCGGTAAGGTGGAAGTATCACCTTAACGACAACAGCACGACCTAAGTAATAGCTTTATGAAGGTATCTGCCATGCCTTTTACAGCCGTGGTGTTGGTTATAAGCAGGTAATCTGAAGAAGCTGCCGTTGAACCCTTAAGTGAGATTTTTAACCCGAGGTGGTCCACAAAAATATTGCTTTGTACTGTGATGAAATTGGTAAAATAATTGAGATGTGTATTGGTGAACGATGCAGGTCTGTTAAAAACTGCAAGCAGCTTAAGTGAAACTGCAGCTTTGATTGGTTGCTTAACATTGAAAGTGTATGTTGAGTAGAAGTTTGTTTCGTTACTTTCCTCACAGTGAACGGTTAATGAACACCTCTACTGTTTCTTTTTGGTGAATTTTACTTGGGTGGTGTTTCCCACCTATGGCTTTTAGTAGTTTAAA
Source organism: Hyperopisus bebe (assembly GCA_026777045.1). NCBI lineage: Eukaryota > Metazoa > Chordata > Actinopteri > Osteoglossiformes > Mormyridae > Hyperopisus > Hyperopisus bebe. The sequence goes on from JAODJW010000038.1 coordinate 20,283,396, forward strand.
TGGTCATATTAACACACATTTAATCAACATTTATGCTTTAATGTAAATGAGTAATAAGCATGAACTGACCCTGGGAAACATTACTATATAGAAACTGGTGTTAATGGCCAGGTGAACTGAGTAGCCCAATTTTAACTTAAGGTAACGTTCTTCTGAGCACCGAATAAGGCAATTACATTTAATAACTTTGCATGTTCAAGTGTCGGATTATATAATACAAAAGTAGAAATTTGAGAATTAAATTGTGGCAAGCTTGTTGCCATCTCGATAAGGAAATGTATATTCATAGTGCAGATTAAAAGTTGGGGAAGTTATTGAGTAAGTGTTAGAATGCTGTAATTTATGTATTAATGCATTTCTTTGTAAGATCCCAGAAGCTCTGCTCCAAGAGAGGGACAAGCGAGCCAGATGGGTTGGGATCCCAGTCTTGCTACAGAAGCTGTACAAGAGCAGTCACCCCAACAGCGACCTCTCTCAAATCCATGGAGTAGTAAAGGTACGTCCCTGGTGCAGGTCACCGTGTTTCCTGTGGGTCAGGGTGTTTGGCCTGCATGCAATGTGGAGGGGTGGGTGTTGGTACTACCGTTGTAGTACATGTTGTATTATTTTATTATTTAGTGCTGGCATGTCCCCCCTCTGTCTGTGGAGGTAAACAATAATTATATGAATTAATATAAGCTACTTACTTTTCAGTGACAGTAACAATGTTTATCACAGGGGTAGGGAACTGGATCCGTAGAGGGCCGGTCTGGGTCTGGGTTTTTGGGATGACCTCTCAATCAGCCAATGACAAAGCAGTGGTTCTCAACTCCAGTCCTGGGGGCCCTCTGTGATTGGCTGTTTGAGAGGTCATCCCAAAAACCTGCACCAACGCCGGCTCTCCATGGATCAGGTTCCCTACCCCTGGTTTAGTGCTGAATTAAGTCATCATCAGTTTGCCCATCTCCAGTGCTTTACTCAACAACGTAACGACAGCGTTAAGGCACTGCACATAGCCGAATGGTACATGTGACTTAAGCCTTAAGGCACTGCACATAGCCGAATGGTACATGTGACTTAAGCCTTAAGGCACTGCACATAGCCGAATGGTACATGTGACTTAAGCCTTAAGGCACTGCACATAGCCAAATGGTACATGTGACTTAGTCGAACTTAGCAGGTTTCTTGTGGGAAGTAGCAGATATTGTGTACTTCCAACTGATATTAATGTAGTGAATAAAGGGGAAGACCCCCCCCCCCCCTTCTCAAACAGTTACCTGTTATGGTTTTGCATTCACACTGGAGTTGTGTCAAAAAGTGTCTGCTTAATGACAATGTAATGCTATTAGTGCAGTTAACCAGATGAATTCCATAATTCCACGGGGATAGGGGCTGGAATCGGGCTTCCCAGGATTAGATAATTGATTGGTTGGATCGATGTTTTTGCCAGTGATAACACAGGGCCGTTTTGTCCCCCGATGGACTGACATGTTTTAATTAACCTTACTAGTCCCCTACTTATGTACAGTTTACCTGGTGTGTTTATTTGGTTGGTTGTTTGTCTTGGCTCGCCAGGAGCTGTCATCGTTGCTCTCCATGGAGGCTATGACGTTTGTGACGGAGGACAGGAGGAACATGCAGGAGCTGGCCTCGCCCAACACATACACCTTTGACCTCTTTGGCGGCGTTGATGTGAGCTATAGAGCTTTTGTCGGCTGGTATTTGAAGTGTTGTCGATTTGAAATGTGAATTCAGGCCGTGCCTTTAAGTAACTATTTGCAATCCGTCTGCTTTGCAGCTGTTGGTGGATATTTTGATGAGGCCTACTCTAACGGCACAGAAGAAGAAACCCAGTAGTGAGTGAAAAATCTGATGCCCTGATCGTCCCTAAACCTGGGAATATTACTGAGACTAGCTAATGATTCACATTGTGTGGAATATGGTATCTTTTATAGGTAATTCGTCTTTCGTAAATTGACTAAATCTGAATTATTGTTTTACGCAGTGAGCGATGACCTGGTCAAGGACTGTCTCAGCGTTCTCTATAATTGCTGCATTTGTGTAAGTGCAGTAATGCCCTGCTGTGTGAATTTCATTACTCATCCCTCACTCAAGTTGATTTCCTCATGACACACATTTGATTTGCCCTCTGTTATTTTCTGAGAGAATGAAATGTAATTTTTTTTTTTTCCCCCCCCTTCCAGACGGAAGGGGTCACTAAAAGCCTTGCATCAAGGAACGACTTTGTGCTCTATCTCTTCACACTGATGACAAATAAGAAGACTTTTCTACAGACGGCCACCCTGATCGAGGACATCCTTGGAGTCAAAAAGGTTGGTTTTACCTCAGGCAAAACCTGGGAAAAGTTTCTTTCTCCCCGTAACTGTTTTAATCTCGTATTTACTGGTGGTAGTTCAGTTTCTGACAAAGGTTCTGCTGTAAGGCAGTGAGCGTCGTTAGAATTGATGTCAATCTTACTGACTTAGCTTAACACACAATTCGCACCCCCCCCCCCCCAATCATCAATTAACAAACATGTGACCAATGTAGCAAATGACATTTTTTGTATCTGAAAATGGCTTTATTGGGCTATGGCGATTGTCAAAGTAGATTAGCTTACTATTACAATGATTTCAAAGTAATCTATATAATTGTTAAATATATACAGCCGTATATACAGCTGTGAAAAAAAATTGAGAACACAGCACAATTTTTTGTTTGACTCATTTCTCAGTTTATGGGTGTGTCTCTGAATAATATATTTTGCAAACTGCAGCCTGGTTCTTCTTAGTTTTTCATTTCATTGCTTTATGGGACTTCAGTCCTGCTTCTAGGAGTCTGATACGAATTGTCCTAGCAGTGCACTTCACACCTGCACTTAATGTTTCCCACTCCTTTTGAAGGTCATCTCTGGCATTACAATGTTGCTTCTGCCCTTTACCTGGCTGGTTTCTGGTCGTTCCCAGTGTCTCCTGCTTCACCTTGTTCTTGTCTACTGCTGTCTTAGAAATTTTGAACCTGGAATGAACCTTCTCCCAGCATAACTGCGATTAAACCAGGGTTTAAAAATATAGAGTGGTCTCTTAATTTTTTTTCATGGCTTTATGTAGATGCCCATCCTTTTGCTGTGAATCACACATGAAGACCGGCCCTTATTTATTCCATTAGTACAGGACCAAGGTCACCACTTATCTGTGTCACAGGAGATGATCCAGCTGGAGGACATTCCTGATTTGCCCAGTCTGGTCCAGAGCTTCGACCAGCAGCAGCTCGCCAACTTCTGCCGCATTTTATCCATCACTATATCGGAGCCTGATCTCGGGAACGATGACAAACACACCCTTCTGGTAAAGAACACCCAGCAGAAGAACATGAGTCCATCCCGTGCTGAGGTCAACCAAGGTAGGGTAGGAGGAGGTGTACCTGAGGTCCAGTCTCTGCGGTAGCTTTCCTGAAGGGCATGCAGTAGGTGAGCCTTCACCGCTGCTTCTTTCCTCTGTTGTAGTCGCTCTGCTCAACATCCCGGGCTTTATCGAGCGGTTATGCAAGCTGGCCACGAGGAAAGTGTCAGAGGCCACCGGCGCTTCCAACTTCCTGCAAGAGCTGGAGGACTGGTATGCCTGGCTGGATAATGCTCTGGTCTTGGATGCACTCATGCAGATGACTACAGAGGAGCACAGCAGCACAGGTGATGCATGCATCCTGCCAAAATGCTTGGCAGTGAGGACACAGGCATTGTTTTTGCAAGGGTGGAATGAAGGACTGACAGTTCTACTTCTATGTCTCTTACAGAGTCTTCGGATGAGAGCACCTTGGCCACCAGTCCTCTTAGACACCGGCTGCCACAGTCCATGAAGATCGTGCACGAGATCATGTACAAGGTGGAGGTTCTGTATGTGCTCTGTGTGTTGCTCATGGGGCGCCAGAGGACACAGGTGAGAACATCAGTGGACTGGAATTTTACTCAAGTGACTACTTTGTAGTTATACTAACAAAGGGCATTCAAGGCCACACTTCATGTCATAACCTAAGCACGGTCTTAATCTGTTCTTGGCTGAGTAACATTTGCTAGGAGCCAACAGCTGTGTCAAATTCTGACAAGAAACCACAAACTCAATGTTGTCCATGCCTGTTGAAACATGAGCAGTTAGCGTTGTTTGGTAGTGCTGAGGTGATCAAGAAGTAGCTGTGCTGCGAAATACCGTATTTTGAGAAGTTCCTCAGTCTTGGGCACCTTCCCGATAGGTCCACAAGATGTTAGCAGAGTTCCGGCTGATCCCCGGACTCAACAATCTCTTCGACAAGCTCATCTGGAGGAAGCAGACGTCCAACCGTGTTCTACATGGACAGAACCAGAATTGTGACTGTAGCCCAGTAAGCACATTATCTGGTGGTGTTTTGGAACCTAAGGAACTTATTTTGTAACACCCAACACCTTGTGCACCATACCACTCCCCTATCTTATTCTGTCTAAACAGGAAATTTCCTTCAAAATCCAGTTCTTGAGACTGCTTCAGAGCTTCAGTGACCATCATGAGTGAGTATATTCCTCTAACATACACAGTTTAGTACATTAACTGTTCATTTTTAGTCGTGTCGAATTGTGGTGATCTTGTGTTTCAGAAACAAGTACTTGCTTCTAAACAGCCAGGAGCTGAATGAGTTAAGTGCCATCTGTCAGAAAGCAGATATCCCAGAAGTGGAAGCTTTGGCCAACACAGATAGGTATGCAGTCTGGCCGTTGATTGCGGGTACTGTGATTTTGTTGGGGTGGAGGCCCACACTTAAACCGGGGCTGGCTTTTTCTCCAGGAGCCTCGTGTGTGATGGTAAGAAGGGTCTCCTGACGCGGCTACTTGGGGTCATGAAAAAGGAACCTCCAGATTCTTCATTCAGGTAGGATCATGTGTGAAGTGTTTGAGTGATCAGTTCCAGCATAGCTGCCATTACTTCTCAGTAGGGTGAAGCTATCTTGAGAGTATCTCTGGCTAATGACGTGTGCTTGCCTTCATCCATGGATTGAGAAACGTCATGGGGATCTGTAGATGTTCTTTGGTAAGAAGTGTTTTAAAGGGTTGTCTTCCTCTGTGGTGACAGCTTCAACAATGTATTGCTTCTGTCAGCAGTTGTGATTCCTTTTGTTAGCTGCAGTGGTGTCTCCATGTCACGCTTTCTTTATCTTCAAAGGTTCTGGCAGGCAAGGGCGGTAGAAAGCTTTCTCCGTGGTGCCACCTCCTACGCCGACCAGATCTTCTTGCTGAAGAGGGGCTTGTTGGAGGTTAGTTGAAGGCGGGGTTGAACATTGTACGCTCCTTCACAAGTTCTTTTGTTTAGCTGCAATTTTCTTTGATCCCCCTTTCTTGTCTAGCACATCTTGTTCTGCATCATTGACAGTGGATGTAAATCCAGAGATGTGCTGCAGAGCTACTTCGACTTGCTGGGGGAGCTGATGAAGTTCAACATTGACGCATTCAAGAGATTCAACAAATACGTCAACACGGAGGAGAAGGTTCGTGTGGCTTCCTGGGGACCCCCAGAATGTTCCACAACCTGACCACTTCCTCTAACCATCGTTCTCCTTTACATATTTTTGTAGAACTCGATAGATCCTGCTCTTCTTTTTCGTTACAGTTTCAGATATTCCTCAATCAGATCAACAGTTCATTGGTGGACTCCAACATGCTGGTGCGATGCATCGTCCTATCGCTAGACCGATTTGAAAGTCAAACAGATGATGTCAAAGGTACTGTGAAAGCATAAACCACTGGTGAATGAGATATGAACTTTGAAGCAGTGGATGAAAACGCTCGCTGATCCTGTTGGGCTCAGTGCGCTGAGGGTATCTCTGCTCTGTTACACAGTGGTGGAAGTCCTCTCTGAGTGCTGTCTGCTATCATACATGTCACACGTGGAGAACAGGCTTTCCCTCCTCTTCAGGCTCATTAACATCATCAATGTGCAGACACTCACGCAGGCAAGTGTAACAACTGTTTGGAAGATTACAGTAAACTGAGATTTGCGCCATTGCCTGAAATCAGATTTCTCTGTTCATCCTTAATGCCTCTTAATCCTACATGTTTATAGCAAAATGGTACTTTTGATATGTCCAGAGTAACAAAATAGCAAGTTGTCGATTAGTTGTGACATTTTCATTTTTCTTAACTGCTTTGCATATGAATGCATTTTTGACTTTTAGGACCCATTGTTTCTCATCAGCATAACTTTCTATGCTGTTTTTAATCAGACTTAAATTTGACTGCATGTAGTTTTATTTTCGATGTGCGTGTCCAGATTGGTCAGCGTGGTGTTTGAGGGTTGTCAGACTAAGAGCTTGGCGCTTCCCCATTTTTTTTTTACCACCAGGAGAACGTGAGCTGTCTCAACACCAGCCTGGTGGTGCTCATGCTGGCCCGGAGGAGAGGCAAGCTTTCCTTCTACCTGAACGCCCTGCGGGAGAAAGAGTACAGCGAGAGGTACCCGGGCTGCCTGCTCAACAACTTCCACCAGCTGCTCCGCTTCTGGCAGCGCCACTACCTCAACAAAGACAAGGACAGCACCTGTCTGGAGAACGTGAGATTTTCTCTTCCCATCCTCCTCCTAACCCTGGGCTACTGTCTCCTGTTCATCCCTCTAGTGGTTTGTTTGTGTATTGCGTGTTACCTGCGAGGTGAACCGTGGTGTGATCTGTTTAACTGTAGTCAGTTTAGCTGTCTCCCTGTAACACATGAGCTTCGTTCCTCTGAACATCTCCAGGAGCATCTTTATGGTGGGTCCTTCCTCTTCTGAACTCTAATCTCGTGTTGTGAGGTCTGGAGGTCAGGACAGGCGGTTGAGTTGAAAAGGTTCGTGAAGGATTTATTTCGTCTGTCTTCCTCAGAGCTCCTGCATCCCATTCAGCTACTGGAAGGAGACCGTTTCAGTGCTGCTAAGTCCGGACCAGACTTCGCCATGTGCCATATCCAGTTATATCGACGAGGTCTACATGGATCTAGACACGGACTTCCTGGAAGATTGACACCAGCCTTAGTGGGCTGCACGAGAGGGGGAGAGTGATGAGGGACGTCCTCTTCCTCAGCCCCACCCTCGGTAAACTCGACACCGACAGGAAGTTCTCCAGAGAGCCAATCCCGGAAGGACACCATTCAGGAGTGGCACACATGCATGTGTGTGGGCTAATGTTGAGTTAGCCCACCGCTTCCTGGCGTCCGGGGAGACTCGCTGGAGGGACCTGACCCCAAGGATGGAGATTATTGGTGTAATAAATCAGGGACAAGCAATTCTTTTACGTTGGGGCGGGGGGGGGGGGGGGTTGCTTTAGTTCATGTAAGCAGCGCGTGTATATGTAAGGTTTTGCAGCTAATGTAGATATCTCACGAGGAAAAAAAAAAAAAAAAACAAATGTGGAGATGTGGCACATTGTCAGGACTGGGCTGGGGGGAATGACCCAAGGAAGAGGCGCCAAAAATGAGTTGACTGAAATTCTCTATTAGGTGGGTTTTGTCCAAAATAAAAGTGCTCTGCAGTGATATGACCAAAAAGCACATGGCTTTGTTCACACCTGTAATGGACGCTGTGTGAAATGTGCATCCCTTCACCACACCCTCCCTCTGGCGCTCGGGAGCCTATCCAGGTTTGCCGTCTCCCCGAGGCGGGGGCCCAGACCCCCCCCCAGGGATCGATCTCGGCCCGTCTCCTGTGACACGCATCCGCAGGTCGTCCACAAGAGAGTCCGCTTTCGGTCCCGGCCCCTTGCAGCCCCGCCTAAGTCATTCTGTTGCCTTCAACGGTTTTATTTTAGTCGTATCCTAACCGATTTTTATTTTTTCTTCTCGCTAACTTGAAGATTTGCGCAGTGTGGCATTTGCAGTTGTAATCTTTATTAATGGTGGTGATTTATGGTAAATTTTGAATCTGTAGAGTGTAGTTGGTGTGAGTCAAAGAGCTATGCAGTTTTTAAGGCCTTTTATTTCCGAATGGGGCCCTGTTCCCGGCCCTTAGCCACTGCCGGGGATTCAGTTCTCTTCCCCTACAGATTTTCCTTTTCTTTGGTTCTTTTTCCTTTTTTCTCCTAACGTACCAGGTCGCTGCCCTGCTAGCCGGCTGGTTTAAGTCAATGCGACTGTGTCACCCGTCGTAAGGCAAGGTGAAACACCACTTAGTGGTGAACTTTATCACTAACCTTGCTATTTTGCTTGCGCCATCTGCTGGGGTCTGCATAAAAAATACTAAATTATTTAACAACTTCAAGCTAAATCATTCTTCCATCTCACATTATCAACACAACTACATTTTTCTTTTTTTTTATAACTGGCTTTGCACTGTATCAGCTAAAACATGCATGTGTTTCCATTACATTTAACCCAAATCTGAAGTTCTTCTGGTTATTGTCATTGATTTTTAATTTAATTTCTATTTATTTTTTACTCCAGTGCTTGGTAATCTTGCACCACATGAGTTTACTCCGAGTTCTCCGAAGTTTGCGCTTAATCAGATGAGACTGCATTTGCTACGTATTACCTTGAGATTCTCACTATCCTAAGACTGAAATCTTATCTGCCCTGTAAAATCCTGTCTAATTTAATATCGACTTCTTGTCTGGATGTGGGAATGAACTTTTTATTCATGGCACATAAAACATGAATTTTGTCTGGTGCTGGACCAGTGAACGTAATTTGGATAGATCTGGTCGGGGGGGGGGCAGCGTGTTTTGTGCAAACATACTAAAATCTGAATTGCACATTTCAGAATGTGTGATGCTGATGGAATTTCATCATGTTCTCTTCAGACGTATAGTTTTTAATTCTATAGATTTTTTTTGTGAGAATATGCAGTGTTTATGGTGACTAAGAAATCAATTTTGATGTTACATTGCATTTTGGGAATGTTCATTTAAAGGTAACCGATTTTATGAAATGTATGTCATATGGCAAACTTTAGCAATTAAAATAGTACTGCAAACCAATGTCATTTATACATATCCATTATGACAGTCGAATAGCGATTTGTCAATACAATTTGATTTTTTTCCCCCCTCTTTATCCATTAGTATACAGTAGTCTGTAGAATTATTTCAGTAACCATTGGAATTGGTTTTCTTTTATAGCGGTAGATCGGAACATGACCAGCTTTTACCACTGCAGTGCTGGTGCTAAACATGTTTATGTATCTCTCACCAAACTTACTGTAGGTTCCTGGCATTGTGTAAATAAGGTTTGATTTCTGTAATAAACCTTTTTGTGAAGTCATATGCGCCACAGGGGAAGGAAATAAGTCTTTTGCGTGTAAAGTTTCCAGCTGTGTAGATGTTTTTTTTTTTTCCGCGTGAACGAGAGAGTGATGGATGGTATGCCTATGGGCCTCTGGTCTACCCTGTTATCTGCGCAACACCGCCACCTACTGGTTCCCGTTCCAACAGCCCGCCTGTCTGTCTCCTCCAGTTGTGCAAGTATCCAGATTTTCATTTCACTAATATTGTTTGTAAGCATAAATAAATTATCAGAACTTTATCTCCTAACCTTTTGCTGGGAATGTCTGCAGAGTCTGCAAAGTTACCTGACTATTAATATACATTAACAACGTTTTTTTTTTTTAAAATACTTTGCACTGGTATGGTTTTTGAAGTACAAGTATGTGAGATGGTCAATATAGTGGGTCAAGATAAGGTTATTATGCATCCATTTATGTGAAAATAGGTAGGTGATGTATGTACGCAAGAGATTTATAGTTTTGCTTTGTTTAGAATCACCTCCTGCTATAAACCACTCTCTCAACAATGCTGCAGTTCCTCCATGTCAGCTGTAAAACTTTGTCACCCATTTTGACAAATGCTGCTAAAATACTTTCACTTTGAACTTATTGTACCTGGTAGATCCATTTACAAAGAATTATCCAAAGTTGAGTGAGCTGCTTATAGACTGGCAATTATTTTATGGGAAGCTGACTGACCCTAATACAGAAACCTTTTGACCATAAAATTGCGTGTGTTAAAAACAGTGAGTGAATATAGCAGAGTTGTGTGTTTGAAAGATTTCAGTGTAAGGCTCACTTTTATTTGGTTCATTGTAAAATACCAGGTTCACATCAATATTTGAAGGTTACAGGTTATCGAAATAACCGTTTTTCGACATTGTTTAGGAGGGTGATTTCTCACACTGGAAGTTACTCGGTGTGTATCACCGTGACGCTTTCGATTGTTGCCGACTGCCTGGTTCTTGCGTGCTGGGCCTCTAACCGCGAATCTGTGCTGGTGACTAAATAAGGTGGGTTTGCCTGCCATTTAAAACCGAAGCCCTTTGTGAAACGCGACCCCGCTCTGCGCAGCCAGATATTTCGCCAATGTCGTCATGTAAAATGCAGTCGCCTGAAACAAAGAGGCTGGGGCAGAGCCGGCGGTTATTTTTAATAGCGGCCAAACAGCCGGCGTCGCCGCTCTTAAGAGACACTTGTCACCATCTGCCTCCCCAGACACCGTCTGCACCTCGAGCCGGATCTTTCCGCTGGGATCAGACGCACGTGCGGCACACGTGCGTGGACACACGCCGCGCGCACGATGACGGCATACCTCCCCGCGAGACACAAGCGCTCGCCACTCGTGTCGGGTACCGCTGGCCCGAGGAGACTTCTTGGCATCCCGCTCTTTAAGAGTGATGTGAGTCACCGCTAATGTCCCCTTCCGTTCCGGTGATGCTTGCCAGCAAAGCAGCGTGACAACAATCCCGAGCAGTCCGTGAACAACGAATGTAAACTTCCAACTATCAATGTACAAGTACGATTTCTAATCGTAGATCTAAAATAAAATGACTCCTCTTCCCCAGCCGACCTAAAACTGTTGTTCTTTGCTAAGGTGTATTTTTTTAAAAAATTTACTTAGCAGATACTTTTATCCAAAGCGATGCACATTTTTGAGAAAGCAGGGTCAGCCAATCCCTAGAACAATCTGGGGTTAAGGGCCTTGTTCAAGGACCCAGTGATGAACCAATTCTGCTCACCCTGGGATTGGAACCAGTGACCTTCCAATCACAGGCAGTGTCCTAATCCTCTGAACCATGTATTACCCCCATATTTGTGCCACACATGCACTCAGAAATTCACTAGTGTAATAGCGGCCTTTTAAAGGATACAACAGATTGGAGTACATGTGCATATGTACACACAAGCAGGTGAGACTAGTGTGTATAATTTTGGGGACAGAATGGTGTTAAGGTCCATAATCCTGGAAGGGGCCTGTGAGAAAGAGAGAAGAGGACACCTGAAGATGGATGGGCAGGACTGAGAGGAGACACAGACTTCCACATCGGTGCTTTCATCACCTGAACAACACTGCTTTGCATATTTCCTTTCAACACAATCAGGGTCCACTCTGGTGACAGCCACATGATTTTACTCTACGTCGGTCTTGGTTTCCATGACAATAAGGGGCCTGCTGAGCTGATTGGCTGTCATCCTGCAGAAAAACAAACTGGTGAATGTTAGGAAGATGTTATGAGCTACGACTTTGATTTTTTTTACTAGCATTCCAAAGATGCCATCCGTCTTGTCCATCTGGCCTACAAGATCATATCTTTTAAACTACTTTCTTTAATACCATGATTCTTTTTGATACAGCATGGTATATCGAGGAGGCAGTGGGAAAAGTCTCCAGAATGTCACCCTGGGTACCTACCTAGTTTCCGGGCCGACGGGAAGCTGTGGAATGAGGAGCTAGCACAGACTTAAAGTGATGTTCATGTGATAACTTTCCTAAACATCACTGCAAGTCTTAACTACCTCCTCCTCAATATTGGGACCTGAAAAAAAAACATATGGAGAGAAACCAACACTCATCTACAATCACTCACTATGGAGCCTAATTAGAATATCTCAAGTGGTCCATATATCAGCTGCTAGACAAGCCCTCAAAGAAGGTCAAAGCTGATTGTAACTCTATGGTAGGGGATTGTCTATCCATTCCTGTCAGATAATTTCATGGGAAAAGACTTATCAAGTGCAGTCACATCAGTTACAATCAAGACTTTGAGTTTAACGCCACTGTTACCATGAGAAGATGGATGGATAGTTGGATATGAGTAGGTCCTTCAAAAAATGATTAGAAATATATATGTCTGTCCATTTCAATTACTTTCTCAATTCTCTCATCTCAATCCTTGCATGTGTTTTAAGTAAATTAGTTTTCATCAAAAGACTAAATCGCGAAAGAATCCTAAGCAAGTATTTCAGTTGCTCATTCCTAGATCCAGATGT
>JAODJW010000038.1:20295713-20327889 GCA_026777045.1 Hyperopisus bebe
TTAGTTTTCATCAAAAGACTAAATCGCGAAAGAATCCTAAGCAAGTATTTCAGTTGCTCATTCCTAGATCCAGATGTAAATCAACGTCAACCCAATGTGTATCTGCTGGCGCGCTCCAAACGAGATCTTATTGTACTTGTACAATGACAATAAAGCATCTTTATCTTTAATTTAAGCTGCAATCAGTTGCATATTTCCCACATTTAATATTAAATAAGTGTCTCATTGTTAAGTTTATCTTTACAAATATAACAGCTCTATGTCACCTCCTTTTAATCTCAGCTTTTCCTTAATATATTTCTAAGCATCAGATTCCAAAAGTCCTGGAACTCACCTTTAGAGGTACTGAGACATGCACTGTTAAGATCTCAGGGGTGAGTCATGATGGTGGCTTTCATGAGGCCTATAAATTCTGGAAACGTCCAAGAATTGGTATGATTAACTGTATCATACCAAAAGTCAATGTATCAGAAACAGTCTGTCCCATAGAGCAAAGCCAAAGCGCTTCACACCAACTATCGATTCTTCTGTTACACGTCTCTCAGTGGATGTCATTCTCTGATCCACTGGAAATCGTTTATTTGTAGTTAATAATGTCACCTGTAAATAAATGTAAAATAAGACACGCGGTGTCTTTAACCTCCTACGCACTTGCCATCGCATCTTCGCTTCAGCCTTCTCGCAAATTTTCAATGAACGTTGCGTCTTTTCACTAATTCTCACCATTGTCCCCTGTGAGAAAGAACAAAATTCAGAACCCTCATTTTACATTTCATGACATCCAGAAACTGAAACACGCGTTATTTTCTAATTGCTTAGATGATTTTCTGACCTCGTTTGATGTGCTGGGAAAAAAGTGAATTTAAAATATAAAAATCCGTTTTCCCCCCTTTTTGCGCCGGCAGCCTAGCGCTCTTGCAGGACGCAGGTCGGCCTCCTTACAAACGGGACATGCTGACCGCTCCGGACCACGGGAAGCGAGCGGTTCTCTCCAAGTTTTCTGATTCAAAAGAATCGACGCACGCAATTCAATTTATGATCTTTAAATTGCGTGATGCACGTTAAATTATACTCGCATGCCAAAACTCGTGGTTGTTAAACTCAGACATCATCACTTGTTAGTTGCATACAATACAATGAATACGGTGAGTTGTTAAATACATGTATACATAATAACAGCCACAATAATAAAAGCTATATGCGGGATAGATGCAGTGCATGTCATGGTGAGTGCGCACCAACCTTAGCCGTAGTGCACAGTCTGGGTCGATGGTGGGCTTCTTTTATTGTGTCCCTCAAGGTCAGGGTTTGAGGAGTTATGTCAGAAATCCCCATGTGTCCCCCTCCTCGGCGGGCCATTGGTGCGCAGCGCGTGCCTGAGCCGACACAAAAGGCAAACTGCGTTTTTATCTCGGCGCAAACTTAAGCCGGTTATTTTTATAACGGCGCTGTATTGTGGTAGGGATAACGGCTATCGGGAGGACCCTGTCTTTTTATGTAAAGTGCATTTTTTTTTCTGGGCCCAGTAGTCTCTGTGTCTGGTGCATCTTTACTCCTAAGATTACATTTCGGAATTTGATATGAACCATCAAGCCTATGTGATTGTGCGTATTGTTTTATTGTCTGTTTATTTTAAAAACAAACTGTACCGTTCACTATAATAAATTAAATCTTCTGTAGGCCTACCTAGTACTTAATACTTATGCTATATGTTCTAGCTTCCCGCTAATATAAGCATCCTGTAGTTCAAGTGTGTGCAGTAGTACTGTGCATTATATTTCTATTAATTTATTACTGAGAACTGGGGGAAAATATGTGGTTATTAAAAAGCGGATATTAACCCCGGTCCTTCGCACTGATTGCGCACGATGACTTTTGCTCGAAACGATCTCACTGCGTGGGCTAAATTTGTGTGTCACATCCCTAAACGGTTACAGATCTCTGTGGAGAAAGACAACCACGTACTTTCTACCATTAATAGGAGAAATACAGCAATTAACCTTAATTGCTAAACATAATGTTTTTTTTTTTTTTTGCTTAATTAACAGCAATGAATCATTTTCTTGCATGGTCACCGTTTTCCTGCATTGTAAATTTATAGAAACGAGGCCTCAAATTTAAAAATACGGTAAACACCACTATACAAAAAACGTCAATTCTTTCCTTTTATTTTGTCCAGAAGTATCTGCATTTTCTATATTAGAACATTTTGGTGCAAACATGGACTGTCTGTGGGTCCTGAGAACTGGGAAACACTGGTGTATTTGGCTAACCAATAGCCTTACAGTCTAGGCTAAAGGAAACTATACCCAGGCAAAACTAACACTTGTATTAGTGGTGATATCATTAAAAAGAACACCGGCCATAGAGTTGACAATGTATTATGAAGTTCTTCCATCTTCTGTTCCTCTGAGGGGGACAGTAGCCAGTAGCTGTGAAGCCTTTGCTTGAAATCAGTTTTGTTTTACTTACAGCACATAGCACAGGATGCCAAAATCGCATTCGTTAGTATTTTAAGAAATGACCACTCCCACTTATGCAAATTAGAACCTACTGAAGCAATGCATTTTTGCACATCCCTCAAAATCACAACTGCTCTAGGAATCAAAGCCGCCTGGCCACAGTTTCTGCCGCCGTTCTTCCCCAAGTCATTTGCAAACCGAACCAAAAAAAAAATGAAAAATGCGGTAATGGCAAGGAAAATCTACTCCATTCTATTTTCATGAGGTTTTCTGCTTAGCTACTTAGCACATGTCTGCATCTGTGCAATTATTTAAATCTGGTCCTATCTTTGATTCAGCAGCTCTGTGCCTCCTGACCTTGACAACAAAACAGGAGATAAGCGTCCACAAATGCCTACTGTAGCTCCCAAAATAGACAAGAATAGAAGTCCCTGCCTAATAGCCAACATTCCTAACAGAGATAGGCATCCTGTCAGAGTGAAGCTTGCTGTTAAAGAGGTAGGGTGCTTTTCTGGAACAGTGTAAGAATCTCCGTAGCAGTTAAGCATGTCGTCAAATGGGTGCTTGATCAAGACCATTGAAGTCTTTCTGATAGTCCTCTCGCCCTTATAGCATTCCCTTTTGGGGGACATTTCACACTTGAAAAACAAGAAACGCATTCCTGTCTTATGGAATTCAGTGATACCTTCTAGACTGCCACAGAGAAACAAAAGGAGCTGAAATTATATTGAAACCACAGCTCAGTCTATCACAAGTAATTGTGAATTATGCACAATATATACAGTACTGTGCAAAAGTCTTAGGGAGTCACAGAAAATGAAGTTGAAATGATCTTCATGTTGGTGTAAAACTATGTTATTATGTCTGTCAAAGTGTGTCAGCTTAGACATTTCAAAACCTCTCCTAAAGTCACCCCAGTGTTTGCCGCAACTGTCCAATACAGTATTTTTTGACTCGACCGCTAACACACCTTGTTTGACTAATCAATACCCCATTGAGTTATTTAACAAATCAAGTTAATTAATTAATAGAGCTGATGGAGAAATTTAGTGAATACATGGAATGGCTGAGGCTAATGAGAGGTTTTGGAACCGAACGTATATCTAAGTATATCTAGTCAGCCAACATGATATCAGTTTGGAAAAAAGATGAACTTCTTGTTTATTTTTTGTTATTCTTGTTTGTTATAATCGTCAAATTTTCAGGAAATTTCCAAATTTCCTGAGAAAATATACAATTACTACCAAGATGAATAGCTTTAAGCATTAGCTTTGCCTAAGACTTTTCCACAGTACTGTATTGAATGATTTACTGCAAGTTGGACGGCTTGGAGAAGCTGGAATTATTTTAGGGGAAAATGGGCAGGTTATCCGTGGATGGAGTTATCAGGCACGGAGGCGCCATGTGTGATAAATGAGGCCTCAAGGATTGATTAGATATAGACAGTCTGAATCATTGCTATTCTGGGATGACCCTTCGATCCTTGTGTACGGCTTCACAGGCAGGAAGTTTGTCTGATAAAAGCTGTAGGAAGAGACTGACCTAATGCAATAATGATCCTTTAAGTTTTTTTCTGGATATTTATGACCCATTTTCTCTTAAATGAGTTTTGCTTTGTTTAATTACTTATATGTTAATGTATCACACCTGCACTGGTCTCATCCTGTTGCTTTCCATATATCAGATCTGTGTTTAGTTACTCAGAAAGAGTTTGAGGTATATTATCTTACAAAAAGATTGTAAACTATGCTTGGACTATCCTTTCTCTTGAATATATTAAAATGCCTAATATGCTGAAATATATATTTCATTGTGAACATATGTGCTTTATTGATTAAGACAGGGCCTTTGATCGTGTTGACCAAGTCAAACTATGATAAATGGGTGTACCAGACCATCTTGGCCTTATGAAGAATCTCTAAACTGGACAAGAAGCCACAGCCAGAACAGAAAATGGCGGGATCTGACTGGTCAAGACTGGTACATGAGAGAAGGATGCTGTCGTCATTAAAAATGTATACAGAACCGTGGACACAATATTAAACATCAACAACCAGCTGAACCTTCACATGAGGCACAAATGAACAAAGTCTACTGATGCTGTCTTGCTTTGGGCATATTGTGTGAAGATCCAGAGCATTGAAAAAGGATGTTAAATGAGAACAGGGAAGAGGATGGCCAGCAATAGGATTGATGGACATTGGAAAGCCTGAAGAACAGAAGAAAAGACAGAAAGTCATCAGGGAACACTGCTTATATGGTGGTCAGGAGTCCAAACCTTGAGATTATCTAATTCGTAGGTATCCATCATCGCCTATCGGACGTCAAAGCCTGGGTATGGGATTTAGCACTTGTATTCTGGGAAACGGAGTGAATCTAGAGGTACAAATGTGCAAAGAGCAAACTTGGGAGGACCAAGCCATTCTGGAAGAACCCGAGATGATATTTAGCGGCTGGTTTTGAGGGAGACACTGATGCTTCTCTCCTCGCCACCCCACACAGTGGGCTATCTGCACTGTGAGTCGCGGTACTCAGGCCTGATACGGCACCTTCAGCTGTCTTTCTATTTACGGCCCGTCCAGGCGTACCTCTGACCCAGAACTCTGTTCAAACAATAGACACGCGCACATAAATATGGCGGAGTTAGGGAGCCGTCAGCTTTCATCCCGCAAACGTCCATCTGCTGGAGCTCATTAAGCTCCGTGCGGACAGACAGCCTTTTAACGCGCCACTCGAAAAGTTTGCCTAACTATTTTTATTTATACCTCTGGCATGATCTTCTGGCTTTTAAATGCCACTGCAAAAAATGCTCTGGGGGAGCTGAATAATAATAATGCCTGTTAATGCCTGTGTTGCGGTTTGATGTTGTTATTCCGGATTTTGAAAACTTCTACGTTTCATCATTTCTATGGCCATCTCCACTTTGGCTCGCCGGAAGAATCGGACACAGAAGCGGTCGTGACTGTGACTCGGACGTCATCAGGGGACGTGGGGATCCCAAAATGACCCGCGGGGGTGACAGACATCATTAAACGGTGGTTCCATGTGGCCTGCGGTGACCGGCCATTCCCGCTTGATCTGCGCCAACGGCGGTAGGCAGTCCTTCGGGATCTGCTCATGTCTGGCTTCAAAGTGCCCCGGAATGTGGGCTCAGCGTGTGACCGCAACTTCACGGCTTACACAGAAGCCCCCCCCCCATCCAGAGACACCTGTCTCCTGTGGCAACTGCTAAAACACACACACGCGTGCTGTGGAGCAGGCAAAGGCTGGGAAGTGTGGCTGGGTTTGTTTGCGGGCAGCTAAAAAGGGGCCCGGATGAGATAAGACAAGCGATTCTGAAGGCTGCTTCCTTAAGTGGACGGTGTGTTGGTGGTCAGGGGCTCAGCAGGCGCATGGATACTCTGGCAGATTCAGGGGCCCAACACTTTAAGGAGGCCCCTCAATACATTACATTATACATAAAATGGGTCGAGTTGCCCCCCGTCTGGTATATTAAAGGATCATCCTATATTGGGAAACAATATGCCGTGTCCAGCAGTGAACAAAACCCCTTCCGCCATGTCCCGCGCACTCACAGCGGCCTCCAGACTGCAATGCGGATGCAGTACTAGGGAGGCCAACTGGCGTCTCACTGAGGGCGATGCCTTATTTCCGGTGTCCCAACCCGGTCTCAGGGACCCCCTAGACAGTCCATGTCATTGCTCTCCCCCAGCTCCTTGCCAGGCAGTGCACACGTGGGGGTCCCCAAGAACAGGTTTGAGAAACACTCTCTTAATTCATTTGTGATCCTCTTTCTTTATGAATATCTTTTTTATATAATAGCGACAGTCTGAAATGCGCACCTGATATACTATCTGCAGGGGGCGCTCTGTTGTGGGCTGTACCTCGGAAACTGGATGCCCCCCCCCCCCCCGGCTCAGTCTTCCTCTCTCCCTCACAGAGAGCCGCATGTTCCAGGAGAACAGTGGCGCCCAGGGTCTGGCAGGCCGGCAGCAAACGGCGCAAGAATCCCAGAGCGGGTTGCCCGGCAACAGTCCAGGCACTTGAGCAGCCGTGAGTGCATGTTGTGGGGGGGGGGGGGAGCTAGGGGCCACAACCTGCAAGGCTGCATTCCAGCCAACAGGCCACCGGCCTTTCAGAAGCTTAGCAGCCCATCGGTGTAAGGCAAAGTCATAAACACACACACACACAGGCGAACAAACACACACACAGCTGAACAAACACACACACAGAGGCAAACACACACACACTCAGGCGAACAAACACACACACAGCTGAACAAACACACACACAGAGGCAAACAAACACACACACAGAGGCAAACACACACACACACAGGCGAACAAACACACACACAGAGGCAAACACACACACACACAGGCGAACAAACACACACACAGGCGAACAAACACACATATAATTATCTGCAAATATACACACAGCCCCTCCCCAGTTAACGACTGAGTTATTTTCCGACAAACCTAAGGTGAAAGTACTATAAGGAGAAAATACTTTTTATACAGTGAAACCTAAACAAACATGGTAGCTTAGCCTGCCCTACATGCTTAGAACATTTACATTATAGAAAAAGTGTTGAATATATCATGTAATTTATTGAATAATGTACTGAAACTGAAAAACATTTACCCATTGTAAGGTGGAAACATTGTAACAGGGACCATCGTAAATTTTAATTACATAAATATGTAAATATCTGAGTCTTAGATTTTCAGCTAATTTTATTTTGTATTTCTATTGCATTTTCTATTGTATCTCTATGAATTATTTTGGAATTCTATTGTATCTATTTTTCTATGTACTTTTTCTTTATACAATAAGTTGCGTTGCGTTGCGTTGTGAATTACACTCTGTGCACTGAAGGTGCGTTTCTAACAAAAAACTAGATTAAAGTGAAAGAATATCTTGCAGTGGTGTCGTGGGAGTGAGGAAACGTCTCTGGCTCCAATCCCAGACTCAGCAGAAAGGTTTCACCGTTGGACCCTTGATCGAGGCCCCTAACCCACATCACCTCCCCCCAAGAAACTGGCTGAACGTGCTTTCTCAATTGTTTGTCACTTTGGATAATAGAGTCTGATAAAAGAATAAGAGTGATAAGGGCAATTATCAGGGGCTTGGGGGCAACCCTTCCATGCCCCCCTTCCCCCAGCGAGTCTCCCAATCCCAGTCACCTTGGATAAAGAAGGCATCTATAAGCAGCTCTGGAGTCTTGGCATCTCATTCTGAGGCATTAGCAGACAGCAGCCTGGCAGGGCCCAGGGAAACACGATAGATAGCTGTGGTTTCACACTCAGTCTCCCATCACGCATGTCTTCACGCAGCACGGGGCAGAAATACTTTAATCTTCTTCACAGTTTGGCTTCGATTTAATCTCTTTGTTCAGTTTCATTGTTCTTAACTCTCCCCCAATGACTAACCTCCAAACATCTCTCGACTGCTGGTGTGACAAAAGCTGAAAGTCACCACTGAGAAGTCTGGGTATTTTTTAGCTATATCATTCAGATAACTGGCTGGATTTATTACTGTATATAAAGTATACAAGATGTTATTTTGGAGAAGCATCTTCAAGAAGGCATGGTCTAAATTTCACCTAATTAAAATAACTAACCCCAACCCCATTTTTTTTTTTTTTTTTTTTACAAATTCTTGATTCAAATACTCGGCAATGTTACCTCATCCCTGCCAGGGTCACAGGGGGCCTGGAACCTATCCAAGGCACCACTAGGCACAAGGCTTGGGTGCACGGCAGTCAGAATACCAAACCATCACGGGACACATACACAATTCAATAGTCATTCCCATTGGTGTTCAGCTCTGTTAAACCCCTTCCCCTGGAGCCTTACTGTGGATTGCCCATTCCTTGCCATGCCTGACCATAACAGCTAATCAACTTGCATTTATCAAAAATGGGCTACACCCAACCACATTTCTTCTCAGATTTATGATGTGGCACCATAAATAACACAATGCCAGCCTAAGACAAATAATTGGTCAACAGTGCTGAAAATTTAGTTCCGTCAATCTTGTAACCGCTTATCCTGATTAGGGGGCAATAACACAGGCAGCTTTCTCCATCGAGCATAATCAAGTACTTTGCGCCCTCTACCGGACACCTGACGGATTGCAAGTATTTTCAGACATGTCTAAAATTTTCTCGAATTAACGTTTTCTTCTAGATAGTACACTCACATTTTAAGTGTGTGTAAATTTGAAAAGTCATCACACTGAAGCTATGGCTGATTGTGTTTGTAATGTGAGATCGTAATGGACTCCGCGATTAATTTAAGTCAAAATATTGTCTATTTGTTACTTTGCACATTTCATATATTTACCTCATCCTCATATCACACTATACTTGTGTGTACTTGCGTCTTATATTGCACTGTCTTGTCTTGTAAGGCAGTGCTGTTTGTTCTATAGCCCTATGCAGCCGTCTCCCCTGCAACTTTAGTGCAAAAATTTCACTGTATTTTCCTAGCAATAAAACTTGAAAGACGAACTAAAACAGACACGGTATAGGATTTAAAACTACCAGGGGCAAAGTCATAAAGGTCTGAATTACAGGTTATAACGGGAGAGAATTAAATACCACCCATACATTTCCATACCCACTTGTCATTAGCCAATATCCTGTAGGCAAAGCAGGGAATAACCAGTACGGGGTGCCTTGCGGGGCAAAGAATCTAATTTTGTAGTAAATTAAATGCTGCTATATAAACTACAGAGGTGTCCATTATTTTTTTTTTACAAAACAGTGCAAAAGTAAGGGCCACCTTCTCTTTTTAGCAAAGCAGGTAGAGCGATTGAAATCCGCCCTCCGGCCCGTTTCTTCTCCGCGGACCGATACTTACAAAAAGGGCGGGTCTGCCAGTTGCTGTTCCGGGCCGCGACGCTAGGCGGCGCTGGTCACGCCGCACGCCGCAACAGTAACAGTAACACCGATGCATTTCCGGTGTTTCCAAATCGTCACACATGCCCAGTAGTGGCTTATACAGCTTTTTCTTATTCCGATTCCAGGATGGTCATTTTGAATTTAACGTATTTAATAAATTGAATGAAGTACCCATACAAGGCAGATTAACGATCAAATTCCTTTCCAGAAGAGAGAGACAAAACAGTGAAATATAATCCCACCATACAACCTGTGCAGAGGGACGCCGGTAAGTCTCTGGCGTGCCTGAAAGTCGTTTTCTTGGAGAATTTTCGTGTACATTATTGATAGATGGTTGGGTTGTAGGTCACATACCAGTGGTGTTCTGAAAAGTAAATGGATGTGAAAATTTCCTGAACTGGCATGAAAGATTAGACAGGACCAAAGGAACTCACTGAACTTGGTTTGATGTTTATTGGCTCGAAAATGAAGGAGTTACTGCAATATTGATACACTGTTATATGCACGTACAAGTGGTGTTTTGGTGACAGCATTGCAATTTTACGACGATCCCCAAGTGTAGCACAGTAGCAAAACCACGTGTAAGAAGTGAATTGAGTTGTAACTTATCATTTGTCTGTATTTACAACCCTTGGAGCAAAATACTTTTTTAGCCATCAGTACTCATGCACGCTTTTACAGATTTGTTTACACATGTACATATATCAATATACTTCCAAATCTAATTACATATTTAGAGATTTCTTTTACAAGTTTACGAATCTACGCACTCATTTACAGATTCCAGTACACATTGTCAAATCTTAGTAGGCATTTACCAATTCTTCTACACATTTACAAATGTGATCACGTACACACCAATTGAGGCAGTCACACAACTACCCAAACACATTTGCAAATAGTTTTGCTACAATAGTAGCCCCATAAAAATCCGCTAACGTCAAGATGAGTGTGCAGTTTTGCTCACTGGAAGCCGTATAGCGGCCGAACAGCTTCCTTTGCCCGACTTGCTGGATTCACGTTTTCACAGCACCCGAAGGATCAATCAGTGTCATTTTTCATTAACGGTAAGGGTGCAGCGATGCATCTGAATGGTAATATTGAAACATGAACATTATTGGCGGATATTTTTGTATGTTTATAATCATAGGCGACTCTAGGCTTCTCTAACAGGGGTTGCGAGGTGAGACTATGAAGGTCCCTCGGTAAATTTAGCGTGTTTGAAAAGGGGGCAATTTTCAATCGTTCTGTAATACCATGATGTTTTCACATAGGGGAAATAGCGTTCCATGGCGTCCGGATCGGTCCCGGAGGAGTTGCTGATGAACGATGAGTTGATCCGGAGCTTAATCGAGGTGGCCAAGGACACAGCGCTGCTGCACGGGGTTTTGATGCGAACCACGGAAAGCCCTAATTCCCCAGAAGTAAGTCTTCGTTTTAGTGCCCATATGTGTATTTTATGTTAAATGCCAAGTCAGAGGGATACTTTATTATCAGTCATTGTGCTGGCGGTATCACGTCAGCCATAGGTGATGTGCATCAGCCCCAGTAACGTGGTTTACTTTGGCTCCTGTTGTCTGCTGTTCGGTTTCTCCGTCATGTGAAATTAGCTGACAGAGAGCACTGCTGGGTGGGGGTGCTGAACTCAGGGCTATAACAAGGTTTTAAAAATACTGCAATCAAAAGTGTTAGGCCTTCCTAGTGGAGCTTGGGAGCATACTGCCTTGAGAAAAATTTTAACACTACCATATAAATTGTGAATTTTTAACTGGTGTTTCTGCTTTGATGTGACTTAAATACACAATGATGCTCTGAACGATTCTCTGACCATCGTTCAGTAGAAGATCCCAGTGAAAAACACAGAAAAAGTACTGAGCCAATGATGTCAGAGTCCTCATGGCTGTACTGCATTTGGAAGATGGTCAGACTGTCAGTAACACCTTATTTTGTTGTTGGTTGGGTTTTATTAGGTTTTTTTGGACCTGACCTGACCTGCACAAAACTGACCAACCAGCCTTAATTTGTTTAAGAGAAGCTTTTGTCCAGAGATATCTGCAGTTGAGGAAAGCTCATGTTAGTGCTCAAGACCAGGCAGCATCCATCGGTTGCTGGCTGCAGATGGGATTAAGGGTCGAACGCAGGGGCCCAGTAATGACACTCTGTCAGCCACAGGATAGGTTTTTATAAATACATATAAAATCATGTATATGAAAGTAACATGGTGTTCATTGTCCCCCATAGTTCAACGCTTAAAGCTCATTTTACTGGACATGTCTGTATCGTTTAGGTTTATACTTGTTAGTCCATCAATTCTATCTTTTGTACTTTTAATTTACACTGTACAACTAAAGTATTAGGAAGGAATGCATAACTATTGCAAGGGAACTCAAAAGTATTTAAAAAAATATTATCCCAACCCAGACCCCTTACATGTTACAGTTGATCTGTAGAAAAAAAATCACAAATGCATCACTTTCCACAAATGTCTTTTTATCTGTGTGTAATATCATATCCATAAAAACTGGAACAATTCGTACATGCAATAAGGTTTTTGCATATTTGTGGATCTTGTCTTGCCTATTTGTGGATTTGTGACTGTGATTTGCAGATTTTTTATCCAATTCATACTGAGGCTGATTTGTAGAAAAAAATCCATAAATAGGAGGTGCAGCTGTGATATATATCGTTATCGGGATATGAGATGACATATCGGGATATCATATCACATAGCCGTATTTAACTTTTAAACTATGGCAGATCAAACAATTCAGAAGCCATGGCCTCTATGTTCAACCGGATAGCACTGTGCTGCCCAGTGGGTCGTGCCTAACGTCAGTCTGGATAGGTGGTCTTGTGTGGGTAAGCTTATGATCTGCTTGGTTCCCTAACGTACCGAGCGGGGTCTAAGCGAAGCTTTTTGCCGCAGGTGGTGACTCACGCGCCATTCACGCTCTTCCCGTCCCCGGTTCCCAAAGGCCTCTTTGAGGAGGCACTTAAAGTCCAGACCCTCTTCAACCAGTTGGTGGACAGAATTAGCCAGGATCCCTGTTTTCTGGAGGAAGCCCTTGCCAGGTATGGCCAGTGATAATTAACACTAAAGAGACTTACAGGATTAAGAGCAGCTCTTTGATGTTTCGGGCTAGACCATTAATAAAGTTAGATGATGTATATTATACGTCTTGTGTTTTTGTTTGCACCACTCAGAGTTGCTAACTCTGTCTCATTCTGCTGTCATGTACAGTTGACAAAGAATTGTATCCTAAATATGGAAAACTCAAATGTGGAGACTGGATAAACATCAGTATTATTTCTGTACTTTAATACAGTTTCATGTTTGTTTCTCCCCAGCACGATCAAAGTAGACAAATTCACAGCGAAGCTGTTCGACATATACAGACACGTGCTGAAAGAAGGTCGATCACAGGTGAGGGGAAATCAGTGCTCTCACTTTTCTGACCTTCAGGCACGGTCCTACTTTGACTAGGGCTGGAAAAAAATATTTTGATAATCAATTAATCATGTGATGGGACGATCAACTAACCGATTTTGTTGGGCCGAAGCATAGTGTTTAAAGCAGCAATTCTCAACCTGTGGGTCGAGACCCAACTTTGGGTCACGGCAAGTTCTGAAAAGGTTGTGGGGTACCGTATGTAAGCATTAAAATGTAAGCATTTTAAAACCAGCAAGCTCCTATGCTGATCCAAGATCAGATTTCCCAGCCCCACTTCTAGATTTAACCCATATACCGGTAAACGGTTTTAGATCTGCAACTGCTTAGCTCAAAACTAGTGAACATTCAACCAATCCGAGAAGTCAAACCACAGATGCTTCGTTTAAAATTCACAGGCACATCCAATCAGATTTGTGCGATAGGCATTGATTGGTGTAAACTGCAGAGTGCACTGCACACTCCATAGCTTATATTTAGACCTATACCTGATACAGGATTACAACTTAGCAGGCATGGAAAAAATGGGTCGCGGTGCAAAAAAGGTTGAGAACCACTAGTTTAAAGAAAAGTGCAAATGATTTATTTAAATAAAACAAAACAAACTTGAATCGGTATTTAAGTCAGTCTCTAAACTGACAGTTCATAGAAAGAAAGGTCCACTGTGTACGATATTTTGAAATCCTGGTAATAAAATTTGCCGGTGGTGGGGGTCTCATGCATAGACTGCAATTATGACAAAATTTATTGTTGACTACTGTGTTTTTATTTTAGATTATTGTCAACATTATCAATTAGTCGTTGCAGCCTTAGGACATTCTCACACTGAGTGACACAATGAGATTTTTCCTGAAGAGTTGAATATACACATTTGGTTCATTCTGCTTTTGACAGCACTCATTAGCAAGTGTCACTGGCTATCTTGTTGTTGAGAGTATTGTGTTTGTCTTTTAAGTCGATAGTCCTGGGCTTGAATCGCTCTGACTACATGGTGGACCAGCGGCCGGATGGGAGTACCTCATTGAAACAGATTGAAATCAATACCATCGCTGCCAGCTTCGGAGGGCTGTCTTCACAAACCCCGACTGTCCACAGGTGTGAAACATCCCTGAAATGTTCTATACGAGGTCAATCTAGTGCAGGTCTTAGAATTTATTTTATAATTATCCATGAGGAGTTGTTCACCTGTCTGACTGACTGCTGAACAGGCACATCCTGAAGGTCGCAGGTCTACTGGAGGAGCAGAAGAAGGTCCTGGACAATGACCCAGCAGCAGGGCTGGCTGCTGCTCTAGCCAAGGCCTGGCAGTTGTACGGGTCTGAGAGGTGTGTACCAAGGAACCACTTTGTTCAATGATGGGATTAATGTCCAGCATCAGGTGTTTATAGTTAATCTGATTCACTGGGTCGCTTTGTGGAAATTAGAATTAGGTGATCAGTGTTGACACTAAATGTGTCCTCTGCATTTAACCCATATGTGACATAGCAGTGCGTGGGGGTGGTACCTTGCTGGTCAGGGATTCGAACCAGCAACCTTTTAATTACAAGTGCGCTTCCTTAACCATTAAGCCACCACTGCCCATGAAAAACTGAATATAATCTCACTTGTAAAAAGATTCCCTGGTGATGTCCATGCTGACAGTGTGTCTCTCATGCTGAAGGGCTGTGGTTATGTTTCTGGTTGAGGATGTCCAGACGAATATCTATGATCATCGATATATAGAGAACGAGTTGTGGAGGAGGTGAGGCACCTTCGTCGTCGCTAAAAATCGAAACATTTGAATTCATTCTAGTGAATTGGTACTGTGGTTGTGAGACATGGGGCAGCTTTTGGAATATAATGGAAATATTGCTTAAGTTTCCCGTCTGTTTTTGTCCCCCCTACAATGTGCAGGAACATTCCAGTCATACGGCGGAGGTTCGATGATGTGTTTGACACCGGATTGCTAGATTCGGACAAACGACTATTTGTGTATGTATGCTATCAATATCCATCCATCCAGATCATAGGGTGATGGAAATATCAGTACCCGAAATCTGTCATAAGCTATATGGTTACGTCTGATGTGGTTAACCCCATAATTTTTGTTGTAATCCCATATTTTTTGGTTGGTGAATCCTTCTGTTGCTACTTCTTTGCAGGGGAGGTCAGGAGGTCGCGATCGTTTATTTCCGCAATGGCTACATGCCTCAGAACTACACAGAACAGGTATGAACATTTCACATTTAAGAGTGCCTGTCCTCTAGACAAAAAATCATTGCTACCTTCATTGCAAAACCACATCATGCCCTCTTTGCGATAGAAATCCTTGACAATTAACTGATTGCAAAGTTGGTAATTAGGTAAAAGGAGATCTTCCTGCAGCAGGTTGGGTCTTGTGCGTGGTGGAGGTCTCTGGTTGTAGCCCAGTGTCTTTTTGCAGAGCTGGGAGGCACGGCTTATGATGGAGCGTTCCAAGGCTGTAAAATGCCCTGACATAAGCACCCACCTGGCTGGCACCAAGAAGGTCCAGCAGGTACTGACCCAGCCTGGAGTTCTGGAGAAGTTCTTTCCTGATGACCCAGAGGCTGTCACCCAAATCCGAGCTACCTTTGCAGGCCTGTATACCCTGGACATGGTGAGTTAACAGAACCGGGCTCCATCGTTTTAAGGTCAGAATGTCAAACTTAAGGTCCCATAAAGGTTCTCATCCTGCCCACAAGATGGTTAGATTAGAATATGGACGCGCCGACTTGAAAAATACTGCGTTACAGTTTTAAAACTGTAAGAACAAATGTTATTCTTAGTTTTTCCCCTAGGGGGAGCCAAATAGCTTGCGAGGGCAACTGAGAACAGGCAAAATAAATTAATTACTGGTGGGACTAGTGACACCATATGTTTTTAATGGAGACCATTGATGCACATTGAAGCCAGCCACTGGGTAATTCTGCATCAAATCATCAGACTTATAGACCTCATCACTCATCGCAGATTTTAACAAAACGTGTTGGGGGGGGCTATAACTTTATATAAGTTGTACAGAAATGGTTCTCATATCATTTTAAAGCTCTTTTCCAGCTCTATATTTTGCGTAAATACTATGCTATCCCCAGAATGAAAAATTACCATGAGTGATTTTTTTTTTTTTTTTTTTTTACTAAAGCTAGCTTATGTCATGAACATCTTCAGAAAATTTGGTCTGTGGCTTTTGAGTCGTTGGTGAGATATCATGGCTTATAGGTGGCATGACATGGTTTCACCAGAGATATAACCAGTCAGTCATACCCCCCCCCCCCCCCCCCCAAGTTCTTAGCTTAAATGTCCCTTAATACTGATCCAAGACGCATGCAATTTCACTTCCATGGGTTACTCATATGACCAGGTCAGCATGCCAAGCTGATGATGACGTCCAAAAGTGTGATGATTTGACACGGAATTACCCTCCTGTAGAACATACTCTGATGGTTTGTGACAACATGCGTGAAGCTGTCTTCCCAGTGCTTTCTTAAATAGTCACTTTTGCAATTTCTGTCACCATGATGCATGGCGATTTCTGGCCCGAGTCTGTTATCTTCTGGCCAAGCACTGTCTGTCAGCTGTAGCCTGTTGCCAAGTACCACCGTGGTTTGGTTCTTTGTCAAGTGCTTTGAGTATAATCATGCTGGAAGAGGAACTGAGTAAATTGCTCATAGTTTATGACTGTGTGACCCCTACACTGGATTTGCATGCCATCCAGAAAGTCCTAGTGCCTTCTGCTGCCTATTATAGGATCCAACTCATCCCTTATCACCATAACCCTGTAGTGCAGTGTTTCCCAACCCAGTCCTCGGGGACCCCCAGACAGTCCACGTTTTTGCTTCCTCCCAGCTCCCAGCACATACATGCCAGGTATTCAAAGTTCTTGATTGGCTGAAAGCTGGAAGGGAGCAAAAATGTGGACTGTCTGGGGTCCCCGAGGACTGGGTTGGGAAACACTGCTGTAGTAGGATATCAGGTTACAGGAAATGGAAGCATGTTCCTATAACTAGCAAGTAAATGGATGTTCATGTTAATGGTTAATGTTCAGGGTGCAGAGGGAGAGAAGACAGTGGCCATGGCCTTGGAGAAGCCTGACCAGTTTGTTCTGAAACCACAAAGAGAGGGCGGAGGTAAGACTGCTTATTTCCAAATGCTCGCACCTTCACTTGTCGTGCTCTTTTTCTAATTAAATGGCTAATGAGGCAATTTCATCAACAGGAAATAACGTCTATGGTGCAGATATCTGCCGGGTGTTGGAGCAGGTAAAGGGTGGATCAGAGAGGACGGCCTATATCCTAATGGATAAGATTTTCCCACAGCCAGTACAGAACTACCTACTGCGGCGGGGCACCCCAGTGAAACTCAGTACCTGTATAAGTGAAGTTGGTGCCTTTGGAGCCTATGTCAGGTAAATCCTGCTCTAATTGTGGTTCTTCCTGAAAGACACTGTGCATGTGATGGCCTTAGCCTTAGCCTTAGCCTTAGCCTTAGCCTTAGCATTAGAATTGGCCTTAGCATCTGGCGTGTTTCCACTGCATCATAGTTTAGGGTCTTATCTTACTTTAGGTGACTGACACTCCTCTTGCAAGTTGTTTTGTTGAGTGTCTGAAGAGTATGGGTGTGACCCTCAGTCATCACATTCAACCAGTGCTCCGCCCAGGACTGTAAAGCTCTGCAGAGGGTGGGACGTTTGGCTAAATGCATCTGTAGGGCTGATCCGCCCTCCCTGTAGGACATACACCTCAGACCATGCAGGAGCAGACCTGCCAAGATCTGCAGGGACACAACCCACCCTAAGAACTACCTCCTTACCAGGCTGAGGTCTGGAAAGTGCTTCTGCTGTCTCTGAGAACTGAGGCTCAGAAGGATCTTCCGCCCTCAGGCCATTAGACTGTTTAGTACCTAATTGACACTTATTATTATACTCCCTATTTATGTACCTCATATCTTATTTGATCTGTGGTGCACATCTCTTGTCTTACATTTTTTATAGCATGACTTTCCTTATTTATGACTATTACAGTAATTCATGTTTACTTTTAATGTCTTTGATGCCACTATATTGCATTTCCCTGCAGCTTATAGTCTGACTGCATACCTTGCATGTCAAATTTATAATTCTTGCATCCTTGAATCCAAAGGCAAGGGACAGAGATGCTGCTGAACGAGTGTGCTGGGCACCTGCTCCGGACCAAGAGCATCGAACACGCGGACGGAGGGGTGGCCGCGGGTGTGGCTGTGCTGGACAATCCTCTTCTATACTGAGGGTCTTCTACCCAGTGACATACAGAAAGGTTATGGACCAGAAATCACTTGAGGTGCTCTATTTGGTGACTTGTGATCAGTGGCATTTTATGGTCGTAGTGGCAAATAAACAAACAATCAAACAAACGAATACATAAATAAACAAACCAATACGTTTTACTTTGCCCGCTTTAATTAGCTACTGTGGAGCACTATTGGTGCAATTTGAAAATCTGAAAATTGCCATCTTAGAAAGTTTGAATAATTATGAAGAATTTATTAGAGATTTTTATATCAAAATTATTGGTATGTAGGTTATATGATCGGAATTATGTGATTTATATTTTTTAGAATCGTCACTGAATAAATAAAAGCTGTTTTACCAATAATGTTTTGACATAGTTGGCAGATGTTGAATTTTCCCTTTTGATGAAGTGTTGAAATATTAATAACTTCCTGTCTTGTAAAATCCCAGTTTTAGAATGTGAGGAAAAAATAAATTATTCTTTAAAGATGTCCTTCTCGTTTGATTTTGTTATGGATCTTTATTCATCCTCAGCTTCAGTTCTGTAACAACATTTGTAACACCTTATTAGCAACTTTCTGTAATTCATTAATAGCAGCTTTTCTGTAAGTCAATAACTATTACATAGCACTAAACAGTCCATGTACATTAAAGTACTTATGTTGTCAAATAATTCGTATTAGATCACATATTTTTAAACTTAAATGATTTAAGAAATGCCAACTAAAGTATTATTCAGTAATGCATTATGTATGTTCACCACTCAATCATTAATATCTAATTAAATGGACATCCCCACGTGTCAATTCCCCATTTCATTTACCATAAGGTTCTTGTTCATGGGTTATAGAGACTAATTTTCTTCTGCTTTGTAAGATAGAAAGAAATTAGACTTAACCTTTACGCAATGAGATGTCTCTGCATTCTTTAAATCTTTTCACAGTATTATGTACTTTAAATGCTGCAAGACCTAAATTATCTGCAATATTGCATTCAGACATGTTCCTTTTCAAGTGACTAACAATTCTCTCACAAATTTTGGCACAAAGGGGTGAGCCACGACCCATCTTTGCCTGCAAAGGCTAAGCCTTTGGAACCTACTTTCACTCAGTCATCATACCTCACCGGCTACCATTTAGCCTGCTTAATGTGGAGTCTTCCAAACCTGTTACTGGAATATTCTGTGCATTTATTTTAACTCTGTCCCAACTTTTGTTGAGAATGTTGTAGCCATCAAATTCTAATTTTGCATATATTCTCAAAATACGATTAAGTTGGTCAGAAGAACTATTCAACAACTTTTCTTTGTACTTTTGTCATTTAAATAAAGGTTCCCGTGAATTAACATGTCACTGATTTTTGTTTTTATTGCATTTTAGAAAATATCCCAACTTTTCTGGGAATGGGGTTTGCGTAATGAAGCTGCTGCCGTCGCCCCGATTGCAGTTTTTCTCTGTTGCTTCGGACAAATTCTCTGATGATAATGGTACTTCTCTTAACCACCCTTAAGTCAGTTTCTTATAACAGAATGTGATTTCTCATTGTTATTATTAATTTACAAACAATGTAGATTTGGCTCTTATAGGATTAGGTATATTCAGTTTGAAGTAGCCCAAAAGTCAATTATGTTAGTCACATTACCAAAGTGAATTATATGCTTCTCATTTGTTTACTTCTCCTCTGCAAAACATTTAAACTTTCAAAAATGTTAGTTTTTCTCAATCACTCTCAAACATTGCATGAACCATACTTAGTATTTTCAAGACAGAGCATTTCTCAGAACAATTTATTCATATATAACAGCACTATGGTTTAGCTGCAAAAGTCTGTAATTTACTCAGAACAGTTGTGTTTTTTCTTGATTGATTTGGCACATTGCATGAAACATACTGAACATTCCCAAGACTATAAGAGTGTTTCTCAAAACAGTTCATGCATATAGCACAAGACTGGTTTAGCTGCAAAAGCCTGTAACTAACCCAAAACAATTAAAATGCATCTCAAAGCAAATAATTCCACCAAAATGAAAAGTACAATCAGCATCATTTTAACCATGAGAGTCTAAATGCTTTGATATATTGTCAGTATGTCAGTGTAAGTCTGTTCCTGAGCTCCACAATGCTGAATGACAGTCAGTTCCCACTTTCTCATTGTCGCTGACTGATTATTTTTCATTAGCAAACTAATACTTATTCATGTCAAAGACACCAGTTTCAACATTGTGTCCTCTGTATTACAGTATGTAAAGTTCACAGGCAAGAGGAAGCACTCGCAAATTCTTCAGATCTCAAGACACAGTACAATAGCAAACAAAAACATCACATAGCACTGTATAGCACAAGACAAAATGGCAACAAAATCATGTACTGTGGGAATCAAAAATACATCAGTGGTGTATCACTGGAACTTATGGAATACATTTATAAATTATGTTGAAAGCTTGGTTAACTGTTTTGCATGAGGTGGTTAACACAATGATAACATACACATATATATTGTTTTGGGTGTAAAATGATCACACTGAGAAACTACACAATTCATTTTGACAAACAAAAAGCAACTAACTAAACTGACTAAAGGAAATGAAGATTTTTTTCTCATGAATATCAGATGTGATGTAGGTGAAAACATGCGGCCAGACCAGCAGCAGCTACAAGACATCCCATAATGTACAATTAGCCGCCTTCTTTCCAACATAACTACTGAAAATACTGTGTACAACTTTACTGTAACGTACAACCTCATTTTTTTCCAAAGCTTCTAGATTTGTGTTTGGTTGTACGTGTAGCATTGTAATTTCTGTTGTCCTGAATACAAAAAAAAAAAAAATCCGCCTTACAAATGTTACCGTATTCCTGTCTTGCAGAAAATACCAATGTGTTAAGACCTTGTAATGGTTTCAAGAACACAAGTACACGTGATTTAGTGCACAAGCAAATTCAGCTGGCTATAGAGAAATGATAATGAAGTAAATGAGCGATAATTGATACATTTTTATTCTTAAAATACATCTATAGTATATTTTCATGTTGACAACATGATAACATTCTGACTGGTATATCTCTAGGCAATGAGTCACAGATTTAACATTTTGGTGGCATTAACTAAATGGCTGACAAGAAAATTGCATTTTGAAATATGAATGAAAGGTTTGGAGTGAATTACTTCATTTTGTTGGTTATCCAAATTATTGTGCTGCAGTGTGAAAACTGCACAAGCAGCTGAGAGTGTCTCAAGCCTGTTTAGAGAAACTGTCCAAAGCAACAGAGAAAAACTAAGTTTCACCGCAATGTCAGTTGACTAGCCTTTTAATACTAACTTTTTCCAATTATAGAATTACAGCAGAGATCTTCTGGGGTCACCAGCTGGTGGTGATGTAACCAGCTCAGTTTAGACATGCTGTCGGCCCTGCTAGTAATCTCCATCAGATCTATACATCATGGGGATAATGTCCAAAAGTGCCCTGAAAATCCACAGGTCATCAACTGATGCCACCAGCTTGATGCAGAAGTGGAATTCTTTATCTACTATGTTTGAGGCTCTTGACCCCAAGGCATTCAGGAGCCCAATCTACAAACTCGTTTTTTGGATGCTGAATCGGTCTCAGTCTCAGTAAATCCCGACCGAAGACCTATTATTGCTTTATCCGCTCCTTAACACACAACAGTGAGACGTAAGTATGGCTGCTGGTGCCACTGCACATGCCCATATGGACTATTCTGCATGTCCTTTACTGTGGTCCGGCCCCCCATGCGCTTTGCATTCCTCTCCACGTGTCACAAAGACGCTTTATATAAATGAAGTGAAATGAACTACGGATCCCAGCCGCTAAGCTCATGCCCTCTTCACAAACCTGCCTTCTAAAAAAGCTACCGATGTATCACCGTCCGCACCACCCATTTCATTTCTTCCCTCAAGTCCTCGTGTCACTAAGGTCAGTTGACAAGGTCAAGGGGAGTTCAAACAGGATGGGGAGTTCATGGTGCAATTAGCTCTTGGGCCAGGTCGTCCTCCCTCCGTGTGTAACTGAGATGATAGTTAATGTCTTCTTTCTTTAGTTTGTTAACCTTTGTCCGCTGTTTAGTTCTGACCTCTTGTGGTCCTTTTGTTTTGTAGTTTACCCCAGTGTGTTCCGTTTTCCCCAATAAACCCCCTTAATATGTCTTGAAGCAGCTAATAGATGGTGACCCTCTTTCCTGCCTGCACCATGCCCTGAGTCTGTGACATCATACATGTCTCTCCTTAGAATAGTGTAAAAGAGATATAAAATGTTAAAGTTTTCCTATAGGCTTTTCCCTTGAGTGCCTTACAAGTGTGTCCCAACTATTCAAACAAAAATAGCTCTATGTATTATTCGGATTACAATACAATTAAACAGAAAAACCAGCTAACCAACACTGAACAAAGAATCAGTCAACCACCCTGTTACACACGGTTTAGTATCGCTTACGAAATGTTATCATTGGCAAGCGTGTTATTTCACCCAGTCAGATCATTTCTGTACAAACAACGGGATTGATTGATGTAAGGTACACCCTCTATTCAGCCAGAACAGTGTCGGGAAGTGTCATTATAATGACAATTTAGGCACGTTACTTTAAAGTTTAGGCCAGTAAACAAACTCAAGAAAAAGGGATAGCGAAACATGGGAGCGGAACGAGGAACTAATTAAAATATCTGGCAAAAAAAGTTTCACCCCTTACTATACAAAGAAAGAGGGTGCGTGTGGGACTCGGAGCGACCCGCAAACGTTGCGCAAGAAAAGCAGAGGCCGTATAAAACAGCCTTTAAGACGAATGAGACGCTCGTCCAAAGAAGACAAAGTAATGTATTTGAAATTACATGTATACCACGGAGTCCGCCACGGACATAATTATACGGCCATTGATGGTACTGCAAAGGTTAGTGCTATAAGCTTCTTGACGACGCAAGCATCGCCATCAAATTGCTTGTCATTGAACTGAAAGCGACGCTTTTAGTGCAAAATGTCCTGGCATCCTTTAGTCGGGGAAAATGTAGACTGTATGTCTGTTTGTGTGTGTGTGTGTGTATATATATATATGAAAAACCACACTTTGCATATTCCATGACTATTACAATATATTGTTTCTAGTGTGTCTAGTGTTTCAGATTAGTGTAGCGCAAATATAATGCGATATTCAAGTTATTTTATCTGCAGATGAGTTTATTTCGAAAGCACATTTTGTATGTCACAGTGCAGCAGTTCGAACCACCAGATGTGAACCAGGAAATGCAGAAGTAACAGTTATTGATCAACGCCATTTCTGAGGGAAGCCTTTCCCCCCACATAGTTAGATGAAGACAGAAAAACACATCCACTTATCTTCACTCTTTTTACTGTCAGATAATCCAGAGATTATCTCCAAAAATTGGCGCCCACTGTTTTTTCCGTGACTATTCCTAAATTTAAACTATTTTTCCTTTGATAAAGGGAGCAAAAGTCTTTTAATGTAACTTGACTCTCCTATAGTGAAAGATAAATGCCATAATATCTTTTACTGGGAAAGACACCCTATATTGATGCTAGCAGTTTTTTATATTTGTAATTTTATTTAATTTCATTTCAGCTGCTTTAGAAGTTGTGGTTGATGTGACATATGTTAGCCTATAGCATTAACTTGACTAATCAGGATGGTAATATGCAGCTATGACTTAAAAAAAAAACATAAGAGTAGGTAATACAGTTCTTAAAAAGATAATTTCCTGCGAAGATGGCAGACGTCACAAGAAAGCTAGCAAAGAATAGAAAAGAGAACCCAAAAAGAACATTTTAAATGGAATTCCTCAATTATTGGCCAAATAAGAATGGTCATGAATACCTTAGACTAAGCGTAGATGTCGGCCTGAAATATTTAGGTGGCTGCATTGAAAAAAATGGATATCTGTTGGATCAAAACGAAATATAAAACCTCAAAATTATTGTTTTAATGAATGTTATGTCTTAATTTCCCCTGTCGAACAGGCCTGAACTGTCATAAAGATGTTATACAGATCTTCTGTATAATTTGGTTACCACTTGGCTACTTAATCGTTGGTTGTCAATCAGGTTTTACAGGATGGTGGTAACCCTACTGCCTCTATTGTAGACTGTGATGTGCTTTGGGGTATTATGTGGTGTACTATATAAACATTTATTGAATTTTATGTAGCATTGCATTTCTGTATAATTGCGCGCAATTTAGTAGTTATCTACTATAATCCTTGAAGTCGTGTTAATTTTGCACACTGCATTAATTCTAATTTCACCACGCATCCCTTTTGCAGCACGATAAGACCCTGGTGGGCCACCGTAGGGTGCACTGATATATATTTTTTTGCTTCTCCACCAATGAAATGCAAGCTTCGTTAAGCGCTGCACTTTTATGAGCGCCGGCTAAAGCGGGGTTACTGTTGTCATCGCTGCTGCTGCTGCTTCGCCGGCAGATCTTGCAAAAGTAGACGACGGTCGTCTTGTACATAACCAGATGGAAGCCCGAAAGCGTCCCAGGGACGACAGCCTTCATCCAGATAGTTTCTCCACTCCGGAGAAGAAGTTTGTCGACGTCCCCCATCGGCTGGTTAACTATCGCGAATGGGGGATCGAGGACACATGCAGATATTTGCGTAAAGAGGGATTCGGTAACCTGGAAGAAAAGTTCAGAGGTACTGAGCGATTAAGTATTAGCTGAAAAAAGCCTCCACTGTCCACTTTTGCAGATAAATCGCAGTGAACGTTCACCTTCGTCGGGTTTAGCTGTCTGTCATCTTGCCCCTTAAAATCGAGTATGTCACTGAAATGGGTTTTGCATATATGACGTTTCGTTTCAGTTTGATCAAAATGTAATGGTAGACGCGCAGCTTGAGTCGTCTTTCAAATCTTTTGCTCTTTTTCCCATAATCATGTGCATTTTCAATCTAAATGAGAACTTGGGGTTTCTGTATTTTGCATTTCGCTTTCTATACACTGTTTAATATTGCATGCTTACCGCTTCGTCAAACTACCAGGAATTACAGTCTGTTAAGACGTAATGGAAGACATTGATCTTTATTTCATAGTTCTTAACGTAAACACTTCCTTTTTGGTTATAATGATGATCCCATAACACCTGGGTCCAGATGTTTATTGTCACACATATTTTAAAATTATTAAGAAACAGTTGTCTCTCTTTGTTTTGTGCATTTGCATGATTAATTCTGTTAGCAGGGAAGAATATTGTAATCAGTTATAACTTGCTGATAAATGATAAATGAGCATGGTTTGGGACACCCCCTGATTTGACGCCCAAACCCAGTCGCCAAACAAAGTCTCATACTTGACAGTTAGAGCAAGACAACACAACCAGTGCAAAAAAAAATGTTTGCTTTGACCGCTGTGTGTCGTCTGCACAGAAGGGGTCTAGACTCATGAAGGTCATGGGAATATGGAAGCATTTTTGTCCGTGGCACATATTGTGTGAGATCAGTATATTTAAGTTAGTTGCTTTTCCTATCTGAAACTGGCACTTTGCAAAGGAAAGATAGATGGATATTTTAGGAAGTATGCTGTTCCTCTTTGTCAGAAGAGTGAGTGATTGAAATTATTTAGCAAAACCTTTGGCAACCAGCAATGAAATGTAAAGTGTTAGTTTTTGCAGCAGGCAGATGCAAAATCTGTGCAAGGAAGAAAGGGTTCTCCACTGTGGTTTAACGATTGGCATCTGTCTCTGAAGTGGGCTAACCCCCCCCAACCCATCTGTCTCTCTCTTCCTCTCTTTATTTCTCTCTCAGAGGAGCAGATCACTGGGGTGTGCCTGCAGTACCTCACGGACGCCCAGCTGGAGAAGATGGGGATCGGGTGAGTGTGGTGGTTGAGGTGTCGACGTGGCAGTCTCTCGTCCCTGGAGAGGCCCCACATGCAGTCTTACGGCTCTGTGGTCATGCTTGCTGAATCACGTTCGCTGTGGGTTTGTTCCTCTCTCAGCCCTCTTGGGGAACGGACCAAACTTCTTCACAGCCTGAGGAAGCTCTGGCAGCTTTCTGCAGATGCCATTAAGGTAGACATTTGTACACTAGAGGGTGTGGTCAAAAATAAGCACTGTTGTGAGGGAGTGGGGGGGGGGTCATAAAGGTCACAGAGGTGTGCTCGTCCCTAACAGGTGTTCAATGACCCCATCCATGGACACATTGAGTTACACCCCCTGCTGGTGCGCATCGTCGACACCCCACAGTTTCAGAGGCTGCGTTACATCAAGCAGCTGGGGGGGACATACTTTGTGTACCCGGGAGCCAGCCACAACCGCTTTGAGCACTCCATCGGGCAAGTTTGCGTTCATTCATTCTGTGTCTAAAGCCTGGCCTGGGACTCAAAGTTCAATAAAAAGCCTGATGTGTTGTTTGTGGCTCTTACCTCAGTATTAAGCTTTCTTCCTTGTAAAGTTGTGTACCGGCCAGTCAGTGCATGTCTGCCTAAGGGTACTCAGAGCCCCTGGAGGTGATGTCTGAGTTTCGGTTCCTCCGGCAGGGTGGCACACCTGGCTGGTCGGCTGGTTCGTGCCCTGAAAGAACGGCAACCAGAGCTGGACATCAGCAACAGGGACGAGCTGTGCGTTCAGATCGCTGGTCTTTGCCACGACCTGGGTAAGCTGTGCATGTTGTACGTTTTAGGGTCCATTCCAGCTGCCTTGAGCTCTGCCTGTGGTTTTCACAGCTGTTTCATCAATGTTTTGCTTTCTGGAGAAATTAGGATAATATGTCACTGAAAGATCCCCGAGATGTAAACATTAATCATGGTGTAAACAGTAGCCTTTCAAATTTATCCACTATTCAGTCACACCTCTGATTTTTTTTTTTCCCCATTTTAATATCATTTATAATAATATCTGAAATGACTCAGTTGTTCTTGTGTTTAGGACATGGTCCCTTTTCCCATATGTTCGATGGAATGTTTATCCCGAAAATGCGTCCTGGTTTGAAATGGAAGGTAATGATTTAAAAAAAAAAAAAAAAAATTATTTGTTGGTTGTTAGAATTTTTATCTATTTGATTTTCAGGTGATAGTTCAGTTTTCAGCGCATCTACCCGGGTCGGTAATGTCTTTTCCTGTGTGTGTGTATGTCTATCTGTTCCAGCATGAAAAGGCCAGTGTGGACATGTTTGATCACATGGTCGAGGTGAACGGTTTGAAGGGGGTCATGGAGCAGTACGGACTCAAGCTGCCGGAAGACTTGCTGTTCATCAAGGAGCAGATTGCGGGCCCCCTGGAGCCGCCTTTGTCCCTCAGTCAGGAGCAGGCTGCTGTGAGTCACGATGTCAAAGCTGGTGGGGTTTTCTTAACCCAGCCGCAACAAAACACACCGTTTACTTCTGTGTCTTTCGCTTGCTAGAGTAACAGACAGGTTTCTGTCCTCAGTGGTCACATGGGTTGTATAGATGGCCAACCACACCCATTTTTTTTTTTTCCGGCTGCGCAAGAACGCTTTGGCAGAAGTTCTTCACTATAGAGAGAGTATCCGAGTGGTATTCATCCGACAGTCATTTTTGTGTGTATATTTGGGGTGGAGGTGTTGTCGTGTGCGTTTGCATTTTTTCCTAGTGTATACAGAAGTGCACGCTAGGCAAGGAAAGTAAGCAGAGCTAAGAGCAGGAGGATCAGGTTGACATATTTTATGGTTATGTGCATTATAAGGTTCTTAGTCATGTGTTGGCTTCAGTCTAGTGTCGTTAACTGATCATAATTTATTTTATTTATTTATCCTTTATCTTACCAGCAAGGTTCCATTGAGATACAATATCTCTTCTTCCAGGAAGTCCTGGCCAAGATGGCGACAAATAAGAAAAATAGGACAAATGTTTCATATACACACACACACATAGATACAAACACGAACGAAAACGCATACAAATACTCAAACTACAAAAATACATAGATGCACAGAATTTGAGATTTATAAACGCATTCAGAGAAGGCAAGGAGTCTAATTTCAGTATGTTTTGTAATATATTCCACTCATGCTGTGCATAAGATCAAAAGGAGGATTTCCTCAGTTCTGTGAGTGCGGTGGGAGGCTGGAGGAGAAGTTACAATACGGTTGACCCCAGATGCTCCATGGACTGGCTAACACTGGTCCTAATCCTAAACTTTTACATCACTTTGAGAAACGGTGTCTGCTAAATAAAAATTGGTGCCTCCTCAGAACCCACATCGTGTAGCTTTTTGGTGCAGGCACCGGAGAGGACACAAGCGAGTCAGTTTCACTTTCTCTTGGACAGTGCACATTGTGCACAAGCAAAAGTGGCTGGCTAAGTCAAGCCCCTTCAGAAGCTGGCGCTCTAGGTGGCTGCTTATGCTACCTATAAGGTTGACCAGCTCTGCATCCATAAAACATGCATTTATTAGAATTTGCATCAAACTCAGAGCAGTTCTGCACTCTACTCCTCGCATTTGCATCTAGCTTGCTGCATGTCCATGTTTAATCTAATCTATTCAAAACATGGTTTAATTTCAAGGAGGCACATGCATAATTTTGTCAATTTGATACGCTTATCATAGGCTGTGTTGCCTGTGGATTATTTAGTGGAGAAACATTTGGTAGGCTTTTAAACTCAAAAATAGAAGTTAAAATTGAAACCGCAATTTTGTTTCTACTCATTTTTATATTATTTCAGTTTTGGAGTTTGTTGTTCTACTTTCAGTTTAGTTTTTGTGTCTCGCTTTGGCTCAGTATTCATTAACGATAACCTTGGACGAAACAAACCTTGAAGTAAATGGAGCCAGAGACATTAAACGGAAAAACATTTGTCTTCTGTGAACTGATTTCATTTCTGTACCTTGTTTTTTGTCTCTCTTTAGTGGCCATACAAGGGTCGCCCTGAAGCAAAGTCTTTCCTGTATGAAATAGTGGCAAATAAAAGAAATGGTATCGACGTCGACAAATGGGATTATTTTGCTAGGTAAGACTTTTCTGTCCACAGCCCCGATGCAGTGCCCGTGGTCATTGATTATCACAACCAACTGGTTATATTGTTGTGTGAAATGTTGTGCATGAATTTATTACCCTTATATATTACCCTTTATACTCTTATATTTTTACTCAAATTATTGGTTATTAAGTTGTCCTTCTAGGACAATTGCTACTTTAAACTTTTCCACACCTTAAGCCTAATTTATCAGTTCTCATCCTTAAGTTTTTGGTCCAGCAGCTCTATCTGCCTTTGATCCCGTCTCCCTCGTGTCCCCGTTTAGAGACTGTTACCACCTCGGCATCCAGAACAATTTTGACTACAAACGCTTCCTGAAGTTTGCCCGTGTGTGTGACGTGGACGGGAAGATGCATATTTGTACCAGAGATAAGGTACCTGACTTCTTTTATCTTTGCCTGAAACGAGGTTTGTAGTCTAAAAATGTTCCTGTTTCTCAGTATATTTAACATGAATTCTAAATGGAGACGATTTTTAAACATCGGAAATGGTTTAGCATACATGGACAAAAGTATTGGGACATCTAGCCATTACACCTACTGGAAGTTTTATTATATTCCAGTCCAAATCCATTGGAAGTTTTGGAAACAGACAGAGGTGGAATGTTCAGGTCCAGAAAGTACAAATCCAGACTGAGGTTTTGTTTCAACCAACCAGTTGAGTATAAAGGGTCATTTGTACTTCCTGGACCTCAACTGAGGCATGGTGCATGCTGCAATGGTGGCCTCATATGACAGTACCACACGTCAAATCCCTGAGCTCTTCAGAATGGCCCATTCTTTCAGAAATGTTTGTAAATCTGACTGCATGGCTAGGGATTTGATCCTATACACCTGTGGAAATGGGTCTGAATGAAGCCCCTGAATTCAATGATTAAGGACTGTCCCAATACTTTTGTCCATATAGTGTATGTCCTTGTAACTGTTTCATTTGCATATGCCTATAAATATGTCCTTATTACTGGGTTACTAGATAAGGATACCTAGATAAATATAAGCTCACAAATGGTTCTTCGTTAATACAAAATTATTTGTTGACTTCAGTTAAGGATTGTCTTAATGCTGGGGGAAATTGATTTAATTCTTTAGTTGATGTTCTGTGAAGTATTGCTGAATGTGCTCTTGTTTTCCCAGGAAGTAGGAAATCTCTATGACATGTTTCACATCAGAAACTGCCTCCATCGCCGGGCCTACCAGCACAGAGTGGGGAACATCATCGAGACCATGTGAGTCAGCCATGCGCAAAGCCACAGACCACTTCCTGTCCCCTGGTATCAAAAAAGGAAGTAAAATTCAGTGCTGACCTGAATTTTATGGAGAGTCTGGGCTGGGGAGGTCTGGTGCACACTTTACCTACTCCCTGGTTTCCACTGGAGAATGTTTGACTAGGGGAGTGGGGTTTGTTCATTAAATCCCTATTTTCCTATTTTAAACCAGAAAGGTTGAATGCATCTTAAATGTAATCAATAAGGTTTGTAGCGAGCAGGTATGATGCCTTAGTCTTAGATGCAGGATTCCGAAAAACATTCACATTTTATTGCAAACCATAGGGAAAATGGCAAACTCTTTTTTGACTGTTGGGTTTTTCCTTTGTGATTTCAGGATAGCAGAGGCTTTTGAAAAGGCTGACAGTCATATCAAGATCCCTGGCTCTCATGGTCAGATGTTTACCATCTCCACTGCTATTGATGACATGGAGGCCTACACCAAGCTGACAGGTCAGGCCTTCTAGCTGTCAGAGAAGAGAGGGTCTTCTCAGCTACTGTCCCAAAATCAACCAGGTTGATGGGCAGAAATGAAGGAAATAAAGTTTCTTGCATACTGCTTGAGTGGTCTGGATTGCACATATATTTGGTTTGAGATCTAATCAATCTATATGGTCCTTAAGGAAAAACTCTGCTGATTGCGCTGCCTATCTTCCTCCTTCCACCCCAGACCATGTGTTTGAGCAGATCCTGTACTCCACATTATCCGAGCTTGCTGAGGCACGGACCATCCTAAACAACATAGTCACCCGTAAGCTGTACAAGTGTGTGGGGCAGACCCAACCCCGCAGGCCCATGAAGATCACACAGGTGGGGGGTCATTGAACAAACGTTTGGTTGTCTCTGTAGTGGTGTAGCCATGGAGACTTCTGATATACCCCTGTGACTGGCCTTTGCTGTAGTATAATGTGTCATCCTCAGAGCGACCTTCTAGCGTGGTGCCAAAGTGTTGCGGATTCCAAACCCCAGAGTGGCACTGATGTCCTCTTTAAGGCTGAAGACTTCATTGTCAGCGTAAGTCCGGTTCTACAGCCCATTTCAGGACCATGTCCGAGTAGCAAACTCGTCCTCATTGGTCTATTTCAGGGTTATTCAAATCTGGACCTCGATTCCAACTCCAGGCCTTGTTTTCAGTTCTCCCAGGTACTTAGTTTAATAATTACTGATTCTGATTGGTCAGAGGCTTCACACCTGACTGATAGGTAAAGGAAGGCTGGAAAACCAGCAGTGCGCGGACCTCGAGGACCGTGATTTAAATAACCCTGGTCTATTCCATGGAATGGTGGATTTGTGATTTTTGTTATTTGTTGCGTTAGTTTGTCAGAACAAAGGCATTCGCCATATTTTGCAATCTGTTGACTTGACATTTCTTTGTCCCTGAGATAATGGTCCTTTGACCTTTAACCATTATCTGGCGTGTTCCCTTTTTTCGGCGTTCGTTCAGGTTATTGATATGGACTACGGAATGAAGGCGAAAAACCCAATCAATAACGTGCGCTTTTACTGCAAGAATGATCCCAGCAAGGCCATCAAGATCCGTAAGAACCAGGTATGCTGCGTGGGCCCATGGAACTCCAAACGTCAATGCTGGGTCTGATGTTGCTTTTCGAATGGGTCACAGGGTTTTGTTTTGTAAAGGGGAAGAAAACCGCAAACTCCCGTAAATGATTTTAGTTGGTTTGGTTATAAAGCATATGACTTATGCAAATGTCAGGCTGAAATGTCAGACTGATAAATATCCAGCTCAGGAAGCGTTCAAACGCTACATGACACAATTTTCATACTTTTAAACAATCCCAACCGCAGGTCTCCCAACTCCTGCCTGAG
The DNA here is from genome assembly GCA_026777045.1 of Hyperopisus bebe. NCBI lineage: Eukaryota > Metazoa > Chordata > Actinopteri > Osteoglossiformes > Mormyridae > Hyperopisus > Hyperopisus bebe. The sequence goes on from JAODJW010000038.1 coordinate 20,327,847, forward strand.
AAATTTGCGGAACAGCTAATCCGCGTCTACTGCAAACGCACGG
>JAODJW010000038.1:20374051-20421572 GCA_026777045.1 Hyperopisus bebe
ATGTTGCCTTTAGTACTTCCATTGTAGTAGTGTAATAGATGAGGTGTAAAATTGCAAACTGTGCACTAAAGAAGTAACAGAGGCTAGATACACCCCTCCCCCAACCCTGCTTGAAGTGGTATTGTCTCAGAGTTCACCATATAGATGGCTTCAAAGCATCCAAAGGGACTGGAAGTTCTGCTCCACACTCAAGGTACCAGCATGGGCACTTCCAGGGACAAAGACCCTGTAACGAATAATTTGTGCTTGTTTTTAAGTTGCTAAACTGTTCTGGAACATACTACTGGGAAGTAAAAACTGGCCCACTCTGACCCCACTAATTCACAACCTCCTTGCAAACCTATGCAGAAAAGGATTCATGGTAGTTATTTTCTCTTTGTAGTATACTATACTGATTTCTGACTGATTTATATCCTACAGGAATATTAGTGTAACAAAATTGCACATAGTTGAGTCTTGATAGTAACCAAATCAACTGAGTGAAGAGGATCCAGAAAGGAACTTTTTTTATATATATAAAGAATTGCCCATCTTTAGTGATATACATATGGGGAAAATCACATTATTTACTCAGTTATTCCTTAGAGTATGGATTCAGTCAAATGAGATGTATCTGCTGCCATATGTCTAGTAACTTCCTAATGGCTGTACTATTACCTTTCCAATTAGGTCACTTACTGCCAATACCAGAAGAGAGTTTACACTTAAGCCTCTGAGGCTGCCTGTGATTGGAAGATGGGGTGTTCCGAGATTTCCATAGGAGTATGCCAGGATTATTTTTCATTTGACAGCAGGCTTCTCAGACCTGAACAGACAGGACTTGACTATCATTGAGCTTAAGTGGGGCCTGTATTTAACTACCTCTCCTGGGACATTCATACCAGATACACAATGTCCCTGGAGTGTGAGGTGGGGGGGGAACAGCAGGATTCACATGACCTGCTCTGTCCCTTAGCACGTTCAATTACCACACATAGTCACGGATATATATAAAGTCTGCTGCTTACTCTCACCGGATAGCCTCAAACTGTGGGGAGAACGTTTGCTGTGAAGAAGTCAGAGATTAGTATTAATTAAAGTCAAATATTTCTTCTTCTGCTGTCAACGGCAAACTTTGATCAAGTGTAACTTGTAGAGACTTGTATGTTCAATGATACCTATAAGGAATCCACATTTGTTACTACTGGCTTGAGTGTTGGGCTGAGGATTCTGCAGAATGACAGGGTTACCCTTCCAGGTTCTGAGAGAAGGCCCCGTTTATCTGAGAAGTCCCCTGTCCGCCGTCGTGGCTTTATTGTATTATTTCCTTTGGAGCACAAAGACTAGCACTGTTTGCGTCAAATTAGAACTCATGGTTTCAGTTTTGTGGTCAAAGTGCTCAAATGAAAGTTATAACCTAGAGTTTTTAAATGGGATACATTTTAAAGCAGGCATTCGTTTGTCTCTGACACGCCCAAACAGCTGCTAGCCAAACATCAAGAAAAACGTTTTCTTTTTTTAGTCCTATTATAAGAAGAGCAGGAAACCAGTATGATAGGACGAGGGGATGGACTTATGTTGTTTTTACCCTGGCTTGAGCAGGGGAGGAGGGAACATATTTTGACTCCACCCTCAGTACACATCCAGGGAATTTACTACTGTAAACTTTGGGATGTTGATAATATTGCATGACTTCAGTGAGGTAAGGCTGGAATGACATACATTTATTAATAGATCAGATACTGGGGATGTGGAAAATTATGAAGGATGGTTGAACTCGACCTGTAAATGAGAGTTTTTCTTTTAAGCTCTTTGCTTTTAATTGGTATATTGTCTCCAGTTGTCTTCCTCCCACTGATTTCTCCCATTGGGGCAGTCTGGGGATGGTGGGTGTCTACACAGCTTCGGCCTCTCTGCCTGCATCTGGAAGGTCGCTGGTTCAAATCCCATGTCGCGTCACTTTTAGGCTCTTGGGCGAAGCTTCTAACCGTGAAAACTGCTCCAAAATTGCAGATCCTGCACTCTGATCCCCAGACTTCACTGTTAATTGTGTAGGTGTGTCTCAGAAGAGCATCTTTTAAAAATGTCATACCTGTTGGTTTTACCTTTAAACCTGACAGGCCTTTGCGCATATACCGAGTGAGACCTTACTTCTGCACTGCACCAGCCTCCTAGCTCCTCTGTGGCTTTGAAGCCAGAGAACGGAACCGGGGATCAAGACCGAAGCAAACGACACCAGAGCGGATCTTCCCAAGAGCCCCAGATCCCGTCACCCAGCATGCTCCAGAGGCTCAGCACCCTGTTTTTCGGCGAGGTGGAGGACGTGTCCTCTGACATCAGCGGACCAAAGCCCTGCGTGGTGGATGCAGATGAGGAAGGCTGGCTTCTGGTCAACCTAGCAGGTGAGTGATGGTGTCGTATTCTGCATATGTGGCCTGGACATGGTCACACACTGCAGGCTTCCTCACCTCTGCGGATTGGCCTCTCGCCTGTTGCTTGACTGACAACTTCACAATATCAGGGCATGTTTGTGACCCAGTCCAAGGGGAGACATGTCAACTTCTTTTGTTGAGTATCATTACTTCAAGCCTAAATGAAATGAATCAAAATACGAGAAGCTTGACAAGTTTGTCATGAGCCAGAGTTTGTCCATTCTTGTTCAATCTCTGAATTATAAGGAAAACTCTAAGGGAAATGGAAAAATATATTAAAGACTTTGGTTTGAAATATTCTAATTAAAAAATAACTAATACGTCCTATTTTCATGTTTTGTGTTTGGGTTCTTTCTTTATTCCTCTTTCCATTTTCCTTCTCCCTTTTATTTGAATTCCCTCATGCTGTGGTAACGGGGTGTGTGTGTTCTCATTTTAACCCCCCCCTCACCCCCAATCCTGTACAAATGCCCCTTTGCCTGCCCGATTCTCACCTTGGTGCTCAGGGGAAGGCGCCCCAGTGGAGATGAGGCCCAGTTCCTCGGACCCGGCAGCACCGTTACGCTCCTGTGAGGGCGGGGCCAGGGGCAGCCCCTCATCAATGGTAGCCCCCCTGCCCTCCCCCTCCTGTAATCGCCACAGGACTAAAATTACCGCCACAAAATCACTGGAGCGCTCGCCACCAGCCCTGCCTGACGGCTCGGTGTACGGACCGCCACTGGCTGGCTCCTCCCCTCGCACCCCGGGCTCCGCGCCTGCCCCCCCAGGTCCTCGGAGTGACTGTAGCTGTGCCCCTGACCACTGCTGCATGGATGAGAGCTGGTTTGTCACCCCTCCCGCCTGTTTCACCGCAGAAGGGGCCACCGCTGAAAGCAGCCCTATGGAGGACCTGCTCATTGAGCATCCCAGCATGTCCGTATACGTCGCTCTCGGAAACCAGTCCGTCGTCCAGGAGAGCGTGGCCAGTCTGACGGGCAGCGTGAGGTGAGCCGGTTCCCCTCCAGCCGCCATCATCCGCAGAACAGGGAGGCTTTTCGCGTTTGTACTTCTTAGGGAAGTATTAGGCAGTCAAAGGAAATGTCTACACTTCTTTATCTGGGTAGTAAATGTATATTTGCTCAAAACAAAAAACACAATTTCACATTACAACATACGAGACTTGAACGTGATAAAAACCGACAGGAACTTCTTAAGACCACCAAAAGTCACTGATATCGAGTTGGATGGCTAGATGAACAGTGCTTCAGTTCCCAAACCCCCCCTCAGGGGCACCTCAGCCTGTCCATGTGTTGGTTTCCATGTTAAATTTCACCACCAGCTTGCTAAATTTATTAGACCAGTTTAAAGCAGTCACTGAAGTATTGATTAGTCATATGAGGTGGGGGACTCAAAAAATAAGCCAAAAGAATTGGGGTGACTTTAAGAGAGGTTTTGAAATAAGCAAACACACTTTTACAGATATATTATCATCATACACCAACATGAAGATTATTTAAACATAATTTTCTTTAACTGTCTAAGACCATGGTGGGCAATGTTATCTGCAAAGGGCCAGTGTGAGTATGCAGGTTTTTCGGATGACTTGTAGGTCAGCTGTTCAAACCCAGCCAATCAGTCCTCTAATTAGTAATCTAATTAGGGATTTGCAGCAAAAGCCTGCATACAAACCCAGCGGCCCTTTCTGGATAAGATTTCCCACCCCACCCCAAAACTTTTGCTCAGCACTATAAGTCTAGCGCTGCCTGTATTCCCCATTATGTTTTCTACCACGCCTTTCCTCTCTCCCTTTTCTCCCCACCCACTCTTTCTCTCTACCTTTCCACACCTTCTCACCCTCCATCTCTCCACTTGGGTCTCCCAGCAGGGTGGCAGAGGCCGTACCACCGGCATCTCAGGACAGCGCCCCCCGCAGGATCCCCCGTGGAGCTGCGGCCAAGGCCGGGGCAGTGGCCAAGGTCGCCCAAGTGACCCGCGTGCAGCGGGCAAAAGCCCGAGCCGAGCGGCGCCACCTCGCCCGCAACCGGGTCCAGCGGCAGAACCGCGTGCGGGAGCAGGCTTCCCGTCGGCCTGCTCACGTGCACGGCACCTACCTGCGCCAGCCGTGCCAGCGCACCTTCAACCACTGAGGCGCCACCCGGGGTGGGGTGGGGGGGGACAATGTTTACACTGAGGGCATTATCACGCCTCCCCATCATGCTAACCCCAACATCGCCCTCTTTTAAAAACCTAGTTGTCCTATCATTTTAGCCAACCCTTTATAGCTCTCACCAGAACTTTAAAAAGACAAGTTACTTATTGTGTTATGCGCATCTAACATGACATTAATTAATATCACGGTTGTGTGGTCATGTCCTAGAAGGGCTGTAGGTTCTAGGGGTCTCTGTTGTGCCCTGTATAACCTGCAGCACTCTTCCAGTATGAGTGAAACCCCCTTATTTTTGATACTTAATCAGTCTCATGTTCCCGTCCCTCTGCTGTAGTGAGAGGTGACTAGTTCACCCTAAACTCCTGGTCAGACTTGACTTGGTCCCAGTCTAATTTGAAGGCTTTTTTGTCACAGAAACCAGCTGAAATTGGCTAAGTAACTGTTTTGTAAAAGGGAGGCTGATTAGCGACAGGAAAGAGTATAAATTGCTATAAACTGCTTCTGCAGGTCAAGGACAGGCTTTCGACCAAAGATGCGTGGTGAGCATGTGACCAGGTCCGCATGTGTCTGTGACATGTGACCTGGGGCCTGGGCTCATTAGCCGGAGGTGTTTGGCAAAAGTGGTGCAGATTGTTTACTTACATTCAGACATTGAATATTCTCATTTGTTTTGTATTGTAACAACTAGAAAGGGATTGTGGGGAATACGGCACCTGTCTCCTGTGTGTCGGCTAAGGATACATCCCTGTTCATTCAGGTCACATGTAGGATATTACAAAAAAAAAAAAAAAAAAAAACATTCAGGATTAACACAGCAGAGGTAAGGTTTTGTGGCAGCGTGGGCAAAAGCATGTAGCAGAAGGTGAGAGGAAGGGGATGAGGGAATTAGGGGAAGGTAAAGGGAAAGAAGAGGTTAAGTGTTTGGTGTGGCTCTTGGTGTCATTTTCATACGCTTTGTCTCTTAGAGAATGAGGAAATGCCATGCTCAGGCAGAGGCTAATAGGAATCTGTACATCGAGAAGCCTCTGTAGCTGGGAAGGAGAATGTTGTGTGCAGTGAAAGAATTACGTGTAGTTTGTGCTAAAGAAACTGACGAGTGGAATGAAAGGTAGCTGCGGGTGTTTATTGTATATTTCAACACTGTTTTTCGTTGTCACGGAGAAGCCCTTTTGAGACTACCTGAAAATGCTAGGGCCATTTCGGAAAGCCTGTCCTTGGACAGTAAGAGCAGAGGTTAAGACCTATTTCCTACCGGTGCTGCAGCCAGTCAGGTGCGTTTTATGGGATGACCAGGCCCACTGCGTCACTGTGAAATGTAAATGCGTTTAAAAATGCATGCGGTGTGTCATGCGGCGTGCGTTTGTGCTCTTTTCATAGGATCACGCTACGCAACATTCTTGATGAATCCTAAATTTGGCCTCTTAATTCCAGCCGTGTCGATCAGTATTTAAGGTATTTGCAAGAACAGGGATCACCGCATCTTTTATAACGTAAAAAGTTATTGGTATCTTAATGCTTTTTTTAAACCCAACCCAAAATGGAATGACTGACCCAACCCGCCTGTTTAGTACAACCATGCAAATGTATAATATCACTATAATATATATTACATTTACACTGGTAATGAGAAGTGTAGAAGCATTATGGTGCTGAAGTAAATTTAATATATGCTAAAGTATGTTAATTAATGAGATATGGATGTAAGTTTGCACTGTCTTATATTTCTGTGATTGAGATATTTTTTAGAAGTGTGATGTGTTCTATTACTTTCTATAAAAAGAATACAAAAGGGATAGGCTGACCTGTAGGAGCTTCTGATGAAATTAAATAGCTAGGCTTACAATTATTATGTATTTAAATGTATTTTAAATGTTACACCTGCTACTTTGAAGGTCAAACTCTCAGGAGATCTTTTACACAATCCCAGCTGGTGTCAGTACTGAGCATTCATGCAAATTAGGCTTGTAAGACTCACATTCAGCCTTACTGTGAGCCCGTCCGTGGAGTTAAAGTAAAAGTTTTTCTATTTGCTGCAAAAGCACGCCAGAAATGCCCCGAGGCTGCCCCCTAGTGGCAACTAAGGGGACTGGCGATGGCAAACCTACATCCCCGCTTGGGACACACAAGATGTGGGTGATTGACAGCTTGAACAAGTAGCGTAGTGCAGCAGCCTTAGAGAAATTTGTAAGCTAGAGAGTGGCTGATTTTCCTTAGAATACAATAACTGACCTTTCTCTAGTAACACACTAGTATCTCCCCGTTATTACCGATAACCAGTCAACAGACAGCATTTAAAATTGCATAGGAACGTTTTTCTTCCTCTTTTTGATGGCTTTATTTTCCTCTTTAAGAGACACAGTGGTGAAGCCCTTGTTAGCACTTGTAGCAGTTCGGAGTCCCTGCATGTGTGAGCGACCATTATCTCCCTGATCTGGGCTCCTTTCCCACTCATTACCAAATCACAGTGCCTCATCAGCAGAGTGTGTGACTCGCCCGTTAGAGATTTCCATTAGAGCTTATAGGAGCCAATGGGCATGGAGCTGGGATTGGGCGGGGACTCCCACACCTGCACTATGATTGGTCAACCTGGGCTAACCACAGTGCTCAACTGCTTCCACCTTTGGCACCCCCTCTATACAGTTGTTTTTATTATGGGATGCGGTGACTGGTAGTGGTGAAACGCCTGTAAGCATGTGTAACCTGCGTGGCATGAGAAATTGGGGGAAAGGGTAGATTTTAAACTGAATGAAACTGAACAAAAAAAGCTTGTATTTTTCCTAAATCATTTAGACAGTAGCGCTAAGTAATTTATAAATGGGGGGGGGGGGGGGGGGGGAATATATATTGTGTTTCAAATGCTTAAAAACATGGCAGCTTGAAAATGTAAACTGAACACATAATATAGGGTGTGATGTCTATGTTGGGTAATCCGCCCAAACAAGAACACGTGTGTGTCCCCCCCCCCCAGAAAAAAGTGTAGAAAAACTGGTGTATCTGATATCTATGGTGATTGTGCCTTTCATTCGTCTGCATGGGTTTAGTGACTTTTTTTTACTGTCCCAGTTCCTGCATCCCAATTGGACAGCAGTCTCGAACAGTAAAGACCTATGCAAACAACAGACACGGTTCCTGCAGTCAGTCTGAAACGCAGGTGCCAGGCAAAAATCTCAATAAACGCTCAGGTTGACACCTGAATTGTGACTCTTCATTCTCAGCACCTCTGTCTGGGGACTGACAATCATCAGGCTGTCACCCAGGGAAATGCACTGGCAGGCACATTATCACTATGCATGGGAAAGAGTCCATCCATCACCGTAACCACTTAATCCCAACTGGGAATAACGAGCGCAGGCAGGAACCAACCCTGGGCAGACGCCAACACACTGCATATAGGAAAGAGTTAAATCTTTATGATTTCATTGTGGACAACACACAGCTTGACAATTAACTGTTCAAAGAATCAAAAGGTATGCATTAATATTGTTATAAGTAATATAATAATAGATATCAGCATTTTAATGTCTTGTCACATACACAGACTGTACATATGTAGTGAAATGCCTTTTCCACTTGTTGCCTGAATTGTGCTCACAAAGGAATTGCCTAAAACACAAAAAGGTATATATAGAATGTATTATGTATTATGTTTTATGTATATATGCATATATAATCCACTTGTTCCATTCAGGGTTGTAGTGGGTCTAGAGCCTATGGGCAGAAGGCAGGGAACAACACAGGATGGGGTGCCAACCCATCACAGGGCACACAAACACACATACCATTCATACTGATGGGGAGGGGGGTTACCCAGAGGACACCTCATGACGACACAGGAATATGGAGCCAAATATATATATATATAATTTGTTGTATAGGATTTATAGTATATATAGCATATATATGTAGAAGTTATTGCTCGTTTAACTTATATACCTGTGTGGCGCATCATATAATAAGATACCATCCAAAGTGAATTTAATTTTTCATGTTAATATTATGCAGCCTTAACACTTAAGGAAGGCTATAAGAGAGGTACACATCGTGACCGGTTTGAGACGAGAGAGGCCGCTTTAGAGCCTTGATCGCGGTGCCATAGATACGTGATATACCTGTATCAGGAAGGCGCCTTCCCGGTAGCTGAACTGCAGTTACCTCTTACAGGTGTAACATTAGCCTTAACTTAAACATAGCACTAAAGGTATCACCTCTGACGACTAGAAGAATTTGACGTCCAGATAAAAACAGCGATATGACATTCCAAGTCTAGCTGACGAAAAACACAGAGCTGTCATTCGCTTCGCTAGAACCATAACCAATGACACGTCACCCTCTTAATACACAGTTTACTCTGCTGCCATCAGGTCGCAGATACAGGACCCTGAAATGGAAACGGGCTCGCTTTGGCAAGTTTCGTCCCTACTGCCATAGCTCCACTTCACTTGTCACATTAACCTTGTACCCATCAAATCTCTGCTACAAATTGTGTGTATATGTTTATGTGTGCCGTTTTATGTATTTGTGCACAACATGTTTAACATGTTAGAGACCGGTAATGTACTTGAGTTTGTATTGGAACTGTGAAGACAAAATTCCTTATAAGACAACAAAAGCTATCTATCTATACATACTTGTATATATTTCATTAAAATATATTTTATACGTGGCATCTATAGCGATTTTATAACCCAATTATTCATGCCTAGTCATATATCGAAAGGGCGGTGATCATATGAACATAAGTAGGCCTTTATAGAAGCGAACGCCTCCCATTGTTAGTATGAATAGCAGGAGAAGCTGCTAAACTCGCTCCGCAGCTTTCGCCGCCTCGTTGTGTCACCTCTGGCATCGGCTCCTCCTGGCACCTTCAACGCAAACCAATCGGTTTCACCGCAATTGCCACGACTTCTACAGTTTCCTAATGCGGCAAATCCATCTCCAGAAGCCATTCGAGTTCAACGTAAAGACGGTGTGTGTGACTACGGCAATAAACGACAGAGCGCATTTCACATGGTGTCAAAAACAATCTCAAGCGTTCAAATGCGCGAAGTGTCTGGGTGCGGGATTTGCGATTAATCGCTATCGCTTCCTATTTAAAACCTGCACCTTTAACGCACTGACAGTCCCAGTGTGATGTCAGCTGATCTTTAATGATAACCATTTTTTCCCGTCTGGTAATGGCTGCAAGGGAGTCTCGGATTGCATTTGCACTCGCAGCACAAACATTCAGACACACAGGCACACACACACGGACGATGGTGTAGAGATCGCGTCGGCATCGAGACGGTAAGTGGGTCGGGATGCTGCTGCCATGTTGATAGCGTGTTATAAGGCCGGGCGAGGCGTCGGTGGCAGGTAGGTGTGGGGGCTTTGTCAGTGACGTGCGAAAATAGCAGCGCTCTGGGGGAAAAAACGTGATATTTGTCCACCGTTTTAATTATGCTTCGGATTCCCGCGGTGGGGGGATGATATATCTAGGGAGGTAAACATGTAGTTAATCGGCAATTACCGGCGTTTTCCGTCATGGATTTTTTTTAAAGCCGTGGTGAGTAATATGCTCTGCATTGTAATAAACGTGCAGGTCCGCCCATTATTTAACGTGTAAAATATGCATGCTGTGCTGCAAACACATGTACATATATACATTTTCTTTTTCATTTTTAAGTCGGAAATGGCATCTCATGTCGCACCCACAAATAGATCCTGTGTATTGCATCTCTTTTTTAAAAATCTGCTCTGATCGGGTCTGTAGAGGCCAGGTGGCGGAGGGGAGGAGGTGTGACGGTGTGTGGTCAGCTGCTTTGCCGGGTTAAAGCCCGCACCAGACGGCTATGTACTCTCCGGGCGCTGACGCCATGGCCGGGTACAGCAGCAGCAGCGGCGGCGGCGCGCCGGACACGGATGTGGGCCAGGAGACCACACTGGGCAGCGCTTACTCGCCGGTCGATTACATGAGCATCACCAGCTTCCCCAGGCTGCCTGAGGAAGACGCCATTCCCGGGGAGAACACGCTGAAGACCCGCAAAGATGAGGACAACTTTCTGAGCGAGCAAGAAACCGGTAAACCCCATATGTGCAGGAGATACCTGAAGACTACCTGTTTGTGATATGATGGCTTTCATAGTTGTGTATATTATCGGGTCTCATTCAATCTTTGTGCTGCCCAAGATACAAGACCAAATTATTTCTGCTTTTTAAATGATCCCATGCAGGTTTATATAAGTTTGCTGTATGCATGCGTTCTGAGTGCATACGCTCGCTGAGATTCTGGTACCGGTTTCTAGCAGATCCCGACCTCTTCCTGAAGTCGGCAAGGCTCCAGCGGCTTCCGTCCTCGGCGTCGGACCTGGCCAGCCACGACGGCACGCCGCTGCGGGAGACGCGCCGCGACCCCCTGGCCGAGGACTGCAGTTGCCGACAAGACGGTCTCACCGTCATCATCACTGCCTGTCTCACCTTTGCGACCGGGGTCACCATCGCCCTTATCGTGCAGATCTACTTTGGAGATCCTCAGGTGTGTGACCCTCTCATTATATACGTGTATTATTTATTTCTTGGAATTAAAAAAAATATTATACTATAATTGAGAGATATTCATTTGTAATATTATAACATCTTGCTTAATAATAAATTAACAGTTTGTATTCTTGTTTAGCGACTGTATTTTTCTGTACTATTTTTATCTATCGCAAAGTTTTTGTAAAGTTTTTACTTTTCGTTTTTTTTTCTCTTGCTTGATCGTTTCTTTTAGTCCTGGGTTTTTCTTGCCAAACACATATTTTCTACATTGTATATTAGTAAATAGGGGGGGGGTTCAGGGGTTGAGGTGACCCCTTTGGAGCCAACCTGCCTGCAGTGATCGTGAGGGACGTGATGTCACTGCCAAGCGAGATATACAGGCCTTCCGCCTTTTTGAGTGGCCAGAGGCAAAACCAGCTATATAGTTTAATTGGCTTAGTAGGATTCTAGTTGCAGAAGTGCATGACAAACTTGAGCCTTTGCAATGAAAAGAGTGGAAAGAAAGGCGGGGGGGGGGGTGTGAGAGTAGATGGGGAAGTTGTATTAACTCTGAGTGACCAGCATCCCTAGTATGTAACTGTGAAAGACTGAATCGGATTCCCAGATAGCGAACAGCTGTCTCTGACCCGGAGCGCTCACGGGTAGATGGCATTGTCATTTTACATTCCTCCGTCAGCGGGCACACTTTGTGAGATCGTAGACTCGTCTGGCGCCCTGGCACATTCATGACGATCTGCTAACTTTAATCACACCTCTCTCTGAGCACGTCTGTAAAGTGCAGGACAAGGTAAGACAAGGCTTTGGACTTGTTCTAATAAGTAGGATGTATACTGTGGGGGTGTCACTCTGGAACTTCTTGTGTTGGCTTTGTGGTGAAAACGTTGATGGCCTCTCTCCCCCCATCGGCGTGGATGTGATTATTCCCTGGAAGACTGTTTACACCTTACACCACAGGACTGACCCGAGCCCGCCCCCCGAGGGACAAATAGACTGGTCAAATTTGCTAAGCAATCCTTACTGCTGGCATCCCCCCTCCAGGTTATCCTGGGGCTGCCCCCAACAATTCGAAGCTGAAGCCACACCTTTAACGCCGTAAACATCACGTACAATTCTGGCTTAGTGACGGAGGAGAAAAAGAGAACAGTCTGGTTCTGAGTTTGTTGGATGTAAGATGAACCATCTGCAGTTCAGTGTTGGAAAGACGGAAGCTTGTGTTCGAATTTACTCAAGTGCGTTTTTACTTGCACAAAAGTGATCTGAGGGCAGAATGAAAAATGAGAGAAATGATCAGTCAGACTGTAGAAGAGGTGGGTCCCAGTAACTAAAGGAGGCAGGACCAAGAAATCTGAGGTCAGGGGTCCACTGAATATGATGCAGACTTCATTATTTCCATTGCCAAGCTTTTATCCATTTTTTGTGGTCACTGTGTTTGTCTCGTCAGATCTTCAATCAGGGTGCCGTGGTAACGGACGTGGCACACTGTACCTCTCTGGGGTTCGAGGTGCTGAATAAGCAGGGTTCCTCTGTGGATGCAGCTGTCGTCTCCGCCCTTTGCCTGGGTATCATCCACCCACACACGTCTGGAATTGGCGGGTGAGTTGGCCTAGCAATGCCAGATGTGTGAGTGCTGCCGTCCTGCTGCAGCAGAATGCTAATCGGCTAAAGGGATATCTAGATCGGGCCGTGTTAGTGGGAGGAACTGCCACATAACACGACTTTATTTCTGCAACAGAAACAAGTCTTTGCACTGTCTCTTCTGTTGATATGTGTGGCATGGCAGGGCTTGAAAGTCTGTTTACCCTCCCTGCAGTGGAGGAGTGATGCTGGTTCATGACATCCGGAGGAATGAGAGCCGAGTCATTGATTTCCGTGAAACAGCGCCCTCTGCCATACGGGAAGAGATGTTGCAGTTCAATCCAGCTCAGAAAGTAAGGGCATTTTATTTTGATATGTGACTGCAGTTTTCATTCCAGTTTTAAATAATCATAATGTAACATTTCGAACAACACATGTTATATATAGTAATAGAAAGTTTTAAGAAAAAATAACTCTAAGTATGGATTTTACTGTGCCTGTGCTCAGATGGTCTCTGGTTCAAATCCCATGGCTCACGGAGTAATCAGATCACCTCTGGGCCTTTGATCAAGGCCCTTAACCCAGTTGCTCCAGGAACTGTCTGACCCTGCTCCCTAATCGTTCCTTCAGACAAAAGTGTCCACTGAATAAATGAATCTGAATGTAAATATTAAGATAATTTACTACCTATATGAAAAGGGACCCTAAGATCCCTCTTGGTAAAACCTGCTGAAAATGAATGACCAGTGTACAAAATAATTCCATTTCTCCAATTTTTCCAGTTAATGGTTGGTGAAACTGGATAAAAAGAAAATTGTAATTTGAAAGTGGAACATGTCTCCCCCTACAGGTCAAAATGGGAACCATCTAAAAATCATATTTGCCAGACACAACATCCATACTGCTATCTTATTGAAAACCAAGCAGAGAGGGATTGTGGGTAATGGGAAGGGGGAGCTGTGGCCAATTGGCACTCACTCCATCTCCTTGCCATTGTGTTCTAGCCGGGCCTCTTTGTGGGTGTACCGGGTATGCTGAGTGGACTCTACCAGGCCCACAAGCTCTATGGAAGGTAAAGAGTCTGTGATTCAGCCAGTCCATACAGACTGTGTCTGCCGTTTGCCGTAATGTATTCACTGAACTTTGTTTTTGCTGAAATTTCCACAGGAATGTCCTATGGACCGTAACGCTGAATTTCTGTTGTTCTTTCAGGAATAAAAAACCTAAACGAATGTTGCATTTCTTAATTTGAAAGTTTAGGTTCTTGGAAAAGGATTTAAAATATGACTGCAAAAGACAAAATTACCAATAGACTTAAAGGCGGCATGTATGTCCACACCCATGGCATTTAAGTAGCATGAAATACTTCATGGCTTAAACATTCTTTTCCCAGAATGCCTTGGAAAGAAGTGGTTACCATGGCCGCAGACGTTGCCAGAAATGGATTTAATGTCACCCATGACCTTGGTGAGCTTGCCTCGCTCCTAGAGGAGATCATTGCGCTGCGTGCTTATAGGACTTTTACTTACATAAATATGTTCTGAGGCCAGAATGAAAAATTGAACCAATCATATTGTAGAGGAGGTGGGTCCAAGCAACTGGAAGAGGCAGGACAAAGACATCTGATTGGTTGGTCCTGCCTCCTGTAGTTGCTTGGACATACCTCCTGCACAATATGATTGGTTATCTCTCTCAACCTATAATTTCTCATTCTGCCCTCAGAATATTTTTGTGTAAGTAAAACTCCCATGAACGCTCTGTGTTTTCACAATGACCCAAAACCATGGGGGATCAGCCATCAATATACCTGTTTTTTGTGCTCTTGCCGTAGCTGAGGCCTTGTCCAAGATGAAGGATTCCAATGTTTCGGAGAGATTCCGGGAGCTGTTCCTCCCTGACGGCCAGCCCCCGCTCTCGGGACTGTTTATGAGGCGCCTTGACCTAGCCGCCATTTTGGATGCAGTCGCAGCCCGTGGGGTGTCTGAGTTCTACAGTGGAAACTTGACACAGGAGATGGTTGCTGAGGTCGGTACATGTCTGAAGAAACGGGGCTGTGATCAGTCATCCCACTTCAGCTTTTCATCCGCATTTCTGATGATGATGACCGCTATGTTCCGTGTGACTGTGTCTTGGGAGTAGCAGTCTTGGTGAGGTGTACTCTAACGGCAACTGCTACTAGTATCTCTCCTGTTCTTGGTCAAATCCGGAACCACAGAACAATTGGGATACTTTGCGTTTGGGTTTTCAAAAGACATTTTCACAAAAAGTGGTAATGTCAATAATATTGTTTATTTTTAATTTATTCCAAAACATAACTTTAAGTATGGAAGGATATGGAGTGCATATCTGCAGGTCCAGAGTTCTGGTTCTGATTTTTACCAAAATCCAGAGCAAAATTCAAGCCCGGTACCAACCTTGGGAGATGCTGGGCAAAAATAGAACAATGTGGTATATTTGCATGATATACTGTCACTATAAACACTCTGTTTTTCATTAGGTTAGAGCAAATGGGGGAGTTTTGACCGAAGAGGATTTCAGTAACTACAGTACTGTCTTACAGCAACCAGTGGAGAGTTTATATCAAGGTAAGCTGATGGTTGTACGTTGACCATCAAACTTGTGTTCTGGAAGTTCCTGCTTGAAATCTTCTGCGTGCTGCTTTTCATTTGCAGGACATCAGGTCCTAGTGGCACCTCCCCCTCACGCTGGAGTGGCGTTGATCACAGCCCTCAATGTCTTGGAGGGCTTCAACATCACCAGCCAGGTCCCGAGGAACATCACCTATCACTGGACTGCTGAGGTACTGGGTCATTTTGTCACAGACGTTCCTGGGATAGCATCAACCATGAAAATCCCATTCTCCAAACTCTGTTTTCTCATCCAGGCGCTGAAAATTGCCTTAGCCATGGCAAGTAGCCTTGGAGATTCCATGTTTGACTCCTCCATCTCAGAAGTGGTGGCTGAGATGACGAGGTACATTGCTTCTTGGTCTTATGATGTTCATAGAATGTCTTATTGAGGAATTCATGTTTCCTGTTTTTCTGGTCAGATATCATTTATATTATTTCCCAACTTGAAACTACGGTAATTCTGGTTCTGGCAAGCTATCAATACTTTTGTTCCCACTGGACTCCTTAATTATAAAATTTTGATCTGTCGGTTGATCTGGAAAATCAGCCGCGCTAATTAATGAAGTTCACAGCTGGAACAAAATCCAGGGCATGAGCTGAGCCTCCAGAAGCAGGATAAGGAACCCTCTGTAACGGATAGAACCTGCTACAGAGATGGATTGATCTCATTATGATAACCCATCTTGGTTTTTTTTATTTTTGTATTTCTTTTCTAGCAAGTCTCAGGCTGCCATGTTCCGCCAGATGATCAATGACTCTCAGGCGTTCCCACCGGAACACTACGCCGTCTATCACTCACTGGAGAGTGGGGATGTGGCCAGCCAGGTGATGGTCATGGGACCAGATGACTTCATCGTCTCTGTTATGAGGTAAGGCATCTTCACACTCCGTTCTGTCTCCCCGTGGCTTTTCCCCGCGTGATCATTTATCAGACCTCCTTTCCTTTCAATGGTGAAGAATTGTGTTTCTTATTCCCTCCCCTGTATTTCTCTTGTTCCCAGCTCCCTGAACCGACCATTTGGCAGTGGGATCGTGTCCCGCTCTGGGATTCTCTTAAATAGTCAGATCCTGGACTTCTCTTGGCCCAACAAGACTGATGGCCCCACCCAGACCAACCCGGTACTGATGGCCATTCACTCGCAAGTTATTCACTTGCATCATATCTTGTAATTGCTGTGATTTCCTTGTGTTAATGTTAACGGTTTATTGTAGTTTTCAAATCCAATTCTCCCCTCTCTAATTAGTTTTTTTTTTTGGGGGGGGGGGGGTAGACAGTTTTTCATAATTGTGTTCCCTAGGACAGTGAAAGTTGCCTGTCAGCCTCAAGTAATTTAGCTTTTGGATCAAGAACAAGATGGCTCTGTGTACTAAGCATTGAAAAGTGTGCACTTGTACCCTCTGTTCCAGTCTTTAAAGGGGATCTATTATGCTTCTATTATGCTTTTCCATTTTATTTAGTGTGTTATTTAGCCTTATGTGCATGAAAAGGGTGTGCAAAGTCTTAACTCAAAATAAGATGTTAACTTTATTAATCCTACAAAGGGAGTAACTCTGACCACAGAAACCACACTTCTCTAATCTCCCTGAAACACCTTATTGGAATTTCAGCCCATACTTCTGTGATGTGGTGAGGTCACTTTGTAGCAGTATCCTTATTGGCTGCCTACCTGCTGTCTGCAGTCTGTAAGACAGGGGCAGAACGTGTAAAGCAAGATGGCCAATCGGGCAGGCTGACCAATCAGAGCACACTGGGCTCATGAGGGGTGGGGCTTAAAGCTCTAAAAGTGTTTCACACAGAGGGTGAATAGAGATGTACGGTATGAGAAAAATAATGTTTTTGGAACATTGAAGCATGCAAATCTATTCTAGTTCACCATAGAAATAAAATTATGAACAGTGAAAATGAGCATAATAGGTCCCCTTTAAATAAATGTACTGTGTGATGACATAGCAGTGACTTTGTTGGGTTAAAATCCCATTGCTGACTGCTGGGGCTTGGTAACATGTTCCTATCCAGAGAAACTCCGTTCAGCCTGGTAAGCGACCCCTGTCCTTCCTCTTGCCGACTGTGGTGAGGCCCTCCCTGGGCCTCTGCGGTACCTATGTTGCTGTGGGCTCCTCCAATGGGGACCGTGCTCTCAGCGGCATCACCCAGGTGCGTCTTCCTTCGTTAGCGTGTTTTTGTCTATCTGTTTCGATACCACTTGAATTTTCAATTATGGTGTTTTTCTGCCATACTGGCTATTTTCTCATCGAAGCTGTACTCAATAAGTGGCTTCAGAATGTTTGCTGGTTGGGTGGATTTTATTCTGGAAATTCTCATAAGTTATGCAAGCATTGGCCTTGGTTCCCTCTGGGTCATCTTTATTGACGTGATCATTTTTCCTTATAGGTCTTATTGAACGTCTTGTCATTTCGCAAAAATCTGAGTGACAGTCTGTCTTATGGAAGGTTACATCCACAGCTAGAGTTGAAAAAATTGCAAGTGGACTGTAAGTATTTTTTGGTAACCTGGGTCAATATGTAACATATTACATATATCATTACATGCATGTATACAGATGCTCCTTGACTTGCGACGGGGTTACGTTCTGCCGAACCCGTCGTAGATTGAAAATATCGTAAGTCAGTGATGGATATGATATGACACACTTGGGTGTTTAATAGACATAATGGGCTTGGGGAAAATTTGATTAAACACTGTAGGATACATTGTTAAACACTGCATGAGATGTTTACTCTTGGATCGCTACAGAGACTGGAAGGTTAGATGCTGCCGTTGCCCAATATCCACAGAAAGTATCGTATGACCTGTCATTGCCCAGGAGCAGATCGAAAGTGTGTTGATTACTGAATGTGCATGGCTGTAACACCGTCACAAAGCTAGGAGCATCTGTACATAGCCTTAACGTATTTACGAATAGCGTTTTTATGTCAGTTGTGGGACAGCTGTGAAAAATTCAGACATACTGCTCTCACACACTGTCTCAATGTGTCGTGCTCGTTCCCGTACGCCTGCCCTTGTCGGACCTCCAGCGAAGTTCACTAAGGAGGATGAGCAGTACCTCCGGCTGAAGGGACACTCAGTGCAGCAGGTAGCAGTACTGTCGCTGGTGGAGGGCACAAGACGGACCAACGACCTGATCATCGGGGTGAAGGACCCACGTAGTTCAGATGCATCCGCTATAACCATGTCCATGCCCTAGTGGCTGCAATTTCAGGGACCGGGAACAGGGTTGGGAGGTCTGATTCGTGTAAAATGAGTACGTCCCATAACAACCCATGGCAATAAATGGCATATCTTCTCTGGTTCTTGGTGTTCTCACTGTATATCTACACAGAAAATGTTGATATGGCTGCTCGTGGGAGTTTTACTTGCAGAAAAATGTTCTGAGGGAAGAAAGAAAAATCATTGGTTATCTCTCTCAACCAATCAGATTGGTTGAGGAGGTGGTCCATTTGACTAGAGGAGGCGGGGCCAAGATATCTGATTGGTTGGTCCTGCCTCCTTTAGTTGCTTGGACCCACCTCCTCTATAATTTGATTGGTTATCTCTCTGATCCAATTGTTTTCCCTCCTGCCCTCAGAACATTTTTATTGAAACAAAACTCCCATGAGTGAAATGGCTCGTGCTAGGTCAGATGGAGACAAATCCCAGCATGTACAAACACACAGCAAACTTTCTGGGTACATTTCATGCCAAGCATTCCCAATGTTCATCGTTCCTCCCGTCCAGAATGGAACAAGCATGCAAGACAAGTAATTTTTGCCAGTTCTCAAGAGTCAAAGTTAGGGAAGTCTGTAACATCATCGTGGCATTTTAACAGCATGAAATCATTTATGGTTTGCTTGTTCTAGGCTGTAAGTATGGCTCTTTCTTGTCATTCCATTTCTGTGTTGAGCACTTGAAAGGAAGGTCAATGTGCATGTTGGTTTTGGTTTGAAATCCCCTCTGGTCTAGTCAATACCCAGTCTCAGCACCTCCATCTTCCTCGAGATTACCGAGGTGAGGTACAGCCAACACCGATGGGACGTGCATGGTTATTTACAGAAGTAATCAAGTATCAAATTGATACAGTGGTTGGAAGACAAGCCCTCCTGTGTGTGACCTTATGAATTTGTCACCGGTGTATCTTGCAAAGCAGAGCTAACGCTATCTACGCAAAGCCGCTTTCGTAATATGTCGTGAAACCTGTGTTTTTGCCAGACTAACTGGAACCTCACAAAGACAGCAATGCTGGAGAATGCTGATAACGTGACTGCAAACGGGGTTCCAGAGAAATCAATAATCACATAAATATCGCTGTTAGTATCGCTAAAACTTGTTCTGTTCGAAAACTGAATAAGGGAAACGCTGCTTAATTATGATCCCTGTCTTGTTAGACTTGCTTTTGTTACAGATCTATAAAATAAACCTCTAAAACAGAAAGATGTTTATGCATTTAATGAATGTCATACAAGCATAAGACTGTGGAGTGTGTTGCGTTGTATTAAGGAAATTACGGTACTGATTGATGGTTTGTTTTTAAATATCCACTTGCATTGTGTTTATGCTGGGTAGAAGCCCCGCTGTATTGAGCAGAGGCTACGAAAGGCAGATGCATAGAATGCAGGATAAGGAATTGAGCTGTTACCTCAGATCACAGTTAGGGTGCTGCTCTTGTACTGCTAAGAAAACTATTCCTAAATCTCTTCCACATCCATCCAGCACCATATGTATGGACGGCAAACATAGTTAAGAATTTGTAAATAAGTTAAGAAAAGTAACCACTGATAACTATAACCATCTGCATGAGTATTTTTCTGAACGGTACTCAAGATTGCAGTCCTTTTACAGTCTTGCTGTTATATTAAACATTCCTTCATTTAAAGAAAATAGAATCTCTTAAACCATCAGTGAGTATGTTTGAGTGATCATTTCCTTGTGTAAACATCCGCATTCTACTATTCCCTATTTTGTGATATCTTGATTTACAAGGTTACCGTTAAAATGCTGCATACTTTTTTTTTTTTCCTTTCTGAATTGAGAAGGAATATATTCAAAAATAATACGAACAATTTATTTTTAAGAGTTTAAGAATTAGGGTTTATTCCTTTGTTTTTGATTAAAAGTGTGGTGGTCATTTTCTTGTTTACCTGTTACTATTTCCCACTTAGTAGTCTGCTCACAAATTCTTCTGTGTTCGGTGACCATTTATTTTATTTTGTTTTAGCTTCTCTTAGCAAGAGAAGTTTGGTTGAGTTCGGATTTCTTTTTTCAATTTGGTAATAGTTAATAGCACCCATGATTAGAACTTGACTAAAGTACTAATTTATAGATGTTTGATTTGCTTTAATATATCAGTCTTTGTAAAAGTTTGTGCTTTGTATGAGGTGATGCTGTTAGCAGGAATGGAAAAAAGGTTCACAGATGGCTCTTGAATCGACTCCTGTCTGTAAAAGGCTAATATAGTACGGTTTTAAATGGGGTCTATTTATCCACTGAAAAAAGCTGAAGGTAAATATATTTCGATGTTTATTTATATAAAACGTGTTCATTCATATCCCCAATCTTTTTTTTCTCTAGAACTATTGCTCTTAAAGTTTAATTTTAAGTCGACAAACGGACATGTATGTGATAAATTATTATGCAGCAGGCATTGTAGATTAATTTTTCAAATAAAAACTGGAAAAATACAATAAAGTCCTAGAATTCTTTAAAATATGTTCAAGTAAACTTTGCACTATCAATAGATGTGGGTTAGGTATCTCTGTTACTTAAATTGCTGTAGTTGATTGCGATTAAACTGTAACTTAGCTATTGGTCCAGCCCTTAACGAGATACATCTACTGTTGCTGGATTGTAGGTACATTTCGACCAATCCGATTGTCCGTTACTGCAACCATAGTTATCTTGCAGCGTTGTGCCCCTACGCAAACGGCGCAGTAGTTAGCGTACAAAGGAAGTTTACGTGCAGATTGCTTCGAGAATACGGAGAATACGCGCGGGGGGGTGACTCTTGAGATTGGGCTCATTTGTTCCTCCCACTTCGTGCGTGTGGTCACGGTTACCTGGTCCCTGTTTTGTTAATGAATAGGAGGGATAATTTCCAAATGCACTGACCTGGTAAGGGATTATTTATCTATTTATTTATTCATTATGAACATGAGAATATATTAGCTACATCACTTGCACTGTGTTACCTATCTGGGAAACGTAAATAGTTCGAATACTTTTACTTATAAGCAGACACTTAGTGCTGGAGCTGGTGCTCCTGGATCATTAGCTCAGTGTTGGAGGCTGGGCCCATGGTGGCGTAGTGGAGCGCTAGGCAACCCGGGGCCTTATGCCCGGGCACGGTGTGAGCCGCTAACGTCTGGATGGGAGCCGGGAGTGCGCGGTGTACTCCCGATCCGCTGACGGGAAGGCTTCGCCCGAGCATCCTCCGCTCCAGCAGGGGTGAAATAAATGCACACCCTTCTATTTGAAGAGCAGGCTGCGCATCGTTGCTTTATTTGGATGAGGTTGCTATATAAACAGTGCGAAAAGTACATTTGGCAGTTTGCGAGGTGCATTTAAGTTCTTGGGAAACACACTGCCATTAACGGAAACTAGCCCATACATATAACAAATGGTTGAAACTGATAAGTAACTCTTTACTGCGGTTAGGTTAAACATAATCGACGAAGATCCAGTGGCAAATGAATCCGCAAGAGTGCGGGCCGGACTGCCGGACGCACAACAGCGCTGATCCCCTTGCTTGCGGATATCGGCCGTGAATTCCACCTGTTGATATACAGCTCGCTTTCCAATTCCCATTGCAACTTTGTTGGTAAATAATACACTTTATGGCACGCTTTGTCTTTCATTATGTATTTTTAATTTTAATTATATAATATAATTTAAATATCCAGTCTGATCTAATTAGAACTCCGACTATAATAAACAAAGGACACCATCACGAAGTATTTAGCTATGTTTCAAAAACGGTAAATAGCAATAATGCGTTCAGACATATGTTATGAGTTTATTTTTTACATATTCAACGCATGGTTACAGATTAAGCTAGCGACAGAACAGTCACTAACTCATGTTTAACTTAAGGCATGATCAATGTATGTGAATATTATTAGCAGACATTACAAGTTTAAGAAAATTTATATCCAGCCTTTCATTTTAAAACCAAAGTCGTAGTCCACTATTCCGTAGTGTCCGCATGACTTTTGTGTCATATGCATGTGTCACGTGACCTGCAGATGTACAGCTTAAGGCCAGCAGGGTAGCCAGTGTGGGACGGTACTGCTCGGCTCTCCGCCGGGATCGACGGCACACCGGCGAGCGCCAGCGACACCTAGTGGCTGTGCGGAGGCTGTCGTGATGTACTCTGAGTCTGGGCAGGGCTCTAGTGTGGAAGATGATGACGGTAACCATGGAAGCAGCTTCTCGTATATGGGGCAGGAGATGGAATCCACAGTCTTCATTGCCTTCCTGGGAAGTATGGATGATGAAGACTTCCAGGAAAAACTTGACAGCATCTTGAGTGGTGTACCTGGCTTACTGCAATTAGGTGAGTCTGTGAGTGACACTTTTTGAAAATAAAATTACGTTCTGCCAAAATGTTCTATCTTATTTGTTTTGTGATATGTTTGGGGGAAAGGTGTAGACTTTACACACTCCTCCTCCAGGCTGTGACTTCATTTCACCTTACTGGTAATGATGCACGCTTCACCGAATAATGCGCTTGGATGAGAGTGCTGTCCCCAATAGACACTCTGGTCCACAGCAGACAGCCCTGCTTGAGCTGGGGGGAGGGGAGGGAGGGAACGTACCCATTCAGTTGCCCCAATGAACACAAGCCAATTTGGGGTTTCTGGTCCTCATCTCTGCAGGCTGATAATGCAACACAGCAGGGGCCCAGTTGTTGGAAGCAGCATTAATGACTGCAGCACAGGGAGTCTGGCAAAAAATATGCTGCGTTTTTTAATAATGAGAAGACACAATAATTACGGCCCAGGAGTAAGACGGGCACAGACCTAATAATAAATGGACAGCGTTAGCCCAGCCAATTCCTTTGGGTTTGGTTACTCTGTTACTCAGAAGCGGGGTGAGAGAGACACTGGCCTTAGCTGAAAACCGATTGGCCCCCGCAATTCCCTCTCGCCTGTCACTCTGCCAATTCAAAACATATGATTGGCTAATAAAGTTGGCCTCCCTGTATGAATTATGGCTCCTCTTATGCCCGCTACCTTAAAAAAAAAAAAATCTCAGAATTGCCCCTGGCTCTCCCCCTGATTGGTTCCACTTGCCGTCAGATGTGGAGAGACTGCACCCCCTATGTGTGGAGCCGTGGAACAGCGTCCGTGTGACCTTCAGCGTCCCCCGAGATGCTGCTGAGCGTCTACGCCTGATGGCCCAGAGCAGCCAGCAGCAGCTGCGAGACTTGGGCATCCTGTCCGTGCAGATCGAGGGTAGGGGAGCATCGCCAGGCTGACCTCATTAAAAGGGGGATGTAACAGCTCAGCTTCATTTGCAGACAGCTCCATTGTGTGCTTGACAAGATGAATAGTTAGTGTGTGTGAGTTGAGCTAGTACTTGTAAATTACAATGGATTGCTCACTTTTTAATCTACAGTATTTATTTTTGTATTGGTAACTCTTGGAAAATACTTCATCACATTCTTAATTTACAACATTCACTTTCCAAACGTTTAGTAACGTCAGTATTTTTATGATAGGTACTAAATAATTCCCATCAGCAATGGGAAAGCAATGATTCAACAGTATGCAAAACGTCAGTATTATTCTGATCTGTGTCAACAGTAGTTATATCCATTCCTGACTATTTACCATCGGTGTGTTAGCATTCTGATATTCGGTTATTCACATTAAATCACAGGGGATTGGATAAAACTGCACCAGTTGTAGCCCACTTAGAAAAATGGTAAACACACCGATTGGCATAGATTCCCGTAACTGTATGAATATGAAATGATGATATTTCGATGAAGCAGGCCTTTGATGTGTCTTTGGTTCCATTCAGGGGAGGGAGCCATAAATGTTGCCTTTGCGCAGAATAGAGGTCAGGAGGTCAGGGTCAGTGGACCTACTGGAGCGGCCACCCACATGAGGATGGATGGGAGTTTCCCAATGCACATGGGTCCAGGTGGGGGGAGAGCATGTCTTGGGAGTTAAACGCCTAAACTTACCTAAGACATTATTTCTGATATCAGAGAAGATGCTAATAACCACTAGAATTGAAAATAAGTAGTTCTGTAACACTTCTTCCCGAAACTCGGATAAACAGCGTCTTGAATCTTTTGTATCTTTTGTTTTTAAAGGTTGTATTTTTACAGATATTTTTTTCCCATTTGAGGTGTGCGGGTGGCCAACCCTTCTGAGCCAATGGTTTCCCAATGCCCAGGAATGCCCCCCCCAGGGATGGTGGCAAGGGCCACTGGCGAGTTACTGGTGAGGGCTCCCCTTCTTCACTCCCCAGCAGGTGAGATTTCGCTGGTCCCACAGCTTTGCTAAGTGTCCTAATGATGACAAGGTTCTGGTGGTAAGGAAGGGCCTTCCTTTGACAGCTAGGGAACCTTGCTGGGCATTTTATGTCACCTCTGTGTTTTGATCTTAGACTCAACAAACTCCATGCCCTTCAGTCCCTCCGTGCAACAACAGCAACATCAGCACCAACAGCAGTCTTACCATGCTCAACCAGCCCGCTGCCCAGCCCTCATGCTGTCTGTGCCTACCCACATGCAGTCCGACCGGCAGCGTAACCCAGTGACCTTGCACTTTCAACACCAGAGATCCCAGCTCACGCAGCCAGGGGGCACTTGTGCTCCATTCAACAATCAGATCCCCGTTCCGGCTGGATGGAGCCGGCTCCCGTCTGGTGTCCTGCAGCCCCCGCCCGCCCAGGGGTCCATGGGGGGGACCTGGAGGAATGGGCTTCAGCAAGTTCAAGTGACACAGCACCCACCAGTTCTAATTCCAAGACAGCCTCCACCTCCGTACCCCTCTGGGAGTCAGCAAGCTGGCCAGATCTTCAATGCCATGGGGCAGCAACAGCAACCGGGAAACCCCCAATTCATGGCCCCGCAGCCAAACAGCCTCCAAAGACCAGCTGGACCACAAGTCTCTGCCTCTCCACTACCCTATGCAACTCGCCAGGGTCACCTCAACTCAAAGTCCCCCGTTTCTTCCCCTTCTCCTTTCCGACAACCCTCTACCCCAAAGCCGGGACAGAATCAGGCCCACCTGGGCCCCCGGATGCCGCACGCCATTAGCTCTCCAGGCAGGATGATGTTGAGCCAGCAGTGTGGTGCTTCTCCTCCAGACGTCATGGTCACCTCCCAGCAGATCCAGGTGGCCCAGGTCCCCCATGCTGGATCGGGAGGTATGTGTTACCCTCCCCCTGTATTAAGCCATCTTCATTTATATGGACATTTTCAGGCCACTTTACATCACCTTTACTCCACCATAGACATGTCCAGTCGTATACCCCTGGGTTTAGTTGGTGCACAAGGCGGTCAGAGGCAAGTTCAATGTCGGGCCATGCCTGGTGCTGCAGAGAGCCCAGGCCTGAGTACAAACCCTCAGCTGCCAACCAGCCCGAACTTGCCACATGCAGCAACCGGCATCCCTGTAATGGATCTGTACGAGGTGTAACCACAAGATGTCAGGCAGACAGTCATTGATCTTTGATAAAGCGATATGGGAGCATGAGTCTGCATCCAGGAAGGATGGTGTTATTGCTCATCAGTCATTGTCACTCCTGATCCTTTGCCTGCAAGCTGTTGGTCCACAAATCCAAAAGCAGGGTAGCTCTCAGTATAGAAAGTCAAGGATCTGCAAGACGGTAATTGTGCTGGAAGATCACACCTAAGGAGAATACAACCTAAAAGGCGTAGCCCCTCTATGTTATGAAAATGATAATCTGTGTTCTGATCTTAACATATAGCTGTAGATAAATGTGATTTAGGCAAACCTCAAATAGGAGGCATTAATTCCGGTTTATTGTGTAATTCTTCGGCGTAATTAGTTGGTGTGCCACATTGGCTCTGACGGAGGTACCGTACCCTCCCACCTTCAAGGCTAGGGGTTCAAATCCCATTTGTAGTTTGCCTGTCCTTCCCATGTCTGCACAGCAGTCCTCTGGGTACTCCGATTTCCTCCTGCGGTGCAAAAACATGCGGGTGGTGACTCTGAATTTCCCAAAATGCTTGTGTGCAAGTCTGGCGGACTGGCGTCCTTTGCAGGGTGTCCCCAGGCCTCGTGCTTTCTGGGGTCGGCTCCAGGCACCCCGGGACTGGTTAAGGGGTTGATGGATGTATAGAAATTTATTTGGTTTGTACACATAACTCCTATAGTAACAATTGTGCAGATTTATCTAGATTTTTTTTCCAGGTTTTTCCAATTCAGGTTAAATCCCAGGGTCCCTTCTGGAACACGACCTAGTGGCAACACACTGAGTTACTACAGTAGAGTTCTGCTGCTAAAAATATTTCTTGAGTTACTATGGTTCCAGTATGATATGTGTGGTTGTCTTAAACTGTGTGCATTACATGGATTTTATTATTTGCTGACCTTTAATCGTATAATTTAAATGAATTTCAGGAGCTCTCACTTCTCCATCTACCCTGAGTCATATGCAAGGGTCACATGATCAGAATGACCTCATACAAAGCAACCAGAGTGGCATGGCTAGCCAACCACTGGGGTCCACCACCTCCAAGGGCAATCACACCTCCTTTTCTGGCCAGGTGGTCCAAGGCCAAGTCGGGGGAGAAACAGTTGTCACCAGGCCTCAACATTCAAACCTGGGATTGATGGGCAACCAGAACCCCGATAACTTCAATGTGGGCCTACAACAAGGGATGACTCCACCCACATTACTAGGAGAAGGGCAGCTTATGGGCAACCAGGGGAACCAGTCAATGATGAAGCAGCCAAACGCTATAATGGCGGAGATGATGGTCAGTCAGATGCAAGGAAACAAGCAGGGTTATGGGTTTAATGATCAGATAATGAGGTCCCCAAACATGCAAGGCAACCTGGTCCAGTTTCACGCTCAGATGGGTCAACAACAACAGCAGTCGGCTCCGCAGCAGATACTACTACAACAACAACAACAGCAGCAGCAGCAACATATGGAAAAACAGCAGTACCAGCAGATGATGCAGCAGCTTCAATCCCAACAGCAACTCCAGCATCAGATAACGCAGCAACAGGTTCAACAGACGCAGCATGAGAAGATGCAACAGCATCTAATTCAGCAGCTGCAGCAACTCCAGCAGAGTCCAGTGAATGGCAGTGCCGGCCAAACAGCAGGCCTTCATCCAGCACTCATGCAGTTTCAACAGCAGCTGGAACAGTTTCCGCAGCAGGACGTTCAGCAGCACACACGGTCACTTGGGGATAACACTATCATCTCAGAGGAGATGCCTTTGCAACAGGCATTGCCTGACCTAGAGAACCAGCAGCCACAGATAGCAACTACCCAGTCAATGCTGGTAGGGAGTAGTCAGTTCTCTGGTCATGGGATGCCCTTTGACCCCCATTTTCCAGGACAGATGAGCACGGGAGGCCAGTGCGTGCCGAGCGGTGGGTTCACGGTCAACAACGACATCACGCTCACAAGTCCCCTTCTGGTCAATCTCCTTCAGACTGACGTCTCGGCAAATCACGTTGGCCCTAGCGGAAAGCAAGGGGTTACGAACCAATCAAAAGCAAAAAAGAAAAAAACCCCAAGCAAAAAGAAAGCTAAAGGTAATGCAGGATCAGTAGCACGAGCAGAAGTTGCCCTCTGGTAAGTGTAGCCTGCAGTAGAAATGGGGAGAAAGTAATTATTTTTTTGTGATAGAAATGGCTTCATTAAGAGCATTGTGTTTTCTGCAGTGGACTTGACTCTCAGAACTCTGTGGAGGTGCAGTTGATGCATGGGGACCAGGAACCTGGAATAGATCCCACTGGATCCAGTCTCCCAAACCTCCCCAACAGACCCACAGGTAAGTGTTGTATTGTTACCCAGTGATGAGTTATTACCTATAGTGATCGCTATTACATATGTTCTTTGATAGAGGTATGTGAATGTAGTGGGCTAAGCCTGTGTGCTTGTAATCAGAAGGTCGCAGGTTCAAACCCAGCCTCAGCACGTCTGAGGGTCCTTGAGCAAGGCCCCTTAACCCCCAGCTCCCTGGGCGCTGCTACAGGTGGCTGCCCTTCATGGACAGCTTACTCCATGAAAAAGAGCAAGTTGAGGGAGGTGGAAAACACAATTCCCCCAAGGGGATCAATAAAGTATTGATGATTATTATTATTATTACTTTTATCTTTGATTACTTTTAATTATTTCTTAGGGTTTCCAGGTCAACTGGGAGATCAAAGGGCTTTACATCGAATACCCATTCAGTTCGTGCAACAGCAGAAATTGCAGAGTCTGCAGGTGCCCCTGGGTCAAGTTGGACGAATGTCCCAAGGCCAACAACTAGGTCAGACCCAGGTCAATCCACACCAATTACAGCCTCAACAAAAGATCCAGCAGCAGCAACATCACCAGCCGAATCACCAACAGCAGCACATGATAATGCTCATGAGGCAGCAAGAACAGGCTAAAAATAGAATGCCTCTCTCCCAGGGAGTCTTGTATACAGCAGATGGCCAGAGGATGCCTGTTTCTCAGCAGGGAAACATGCCAGTAATGATTAACCTACAAGGCAATGGCAGTGTCCCACCATCCCCTGACAAACCTAGGGGACTTCCCATCATGATGAACCCACAAGTAACTGGGAGAAGGATTCCTGTCCTTGATCCGGTACGGGGAAGTCCATCACTGAATTCAGAGGAAGCCTCCGGAATACACGTTCTGTCGACTAATACTTCTAATGAAACAGGAAGTGGTGTGCCACATATGGTTCTTAATCAAGGTTGTAATCTTCAGCCGATGAAGTCAGGGACTTCGCCAAAACCACAGCGTCAAGGAGCAAGTCCCCAGAAGCTGCAGCAGCAACAGCCGCAGCAGGGTGGCACAATGCCAGCTTCACATAGCCTTCATTTCACCAGCATTTCACCCAGCTCACAGGGCTCCAGGCCCAAGACGCCCAACCCAGTTAGTCCCAGGCCGTATCACAATCCACTTCCCGAAACCAGTCGGCCACCTAGCACTGAGCCCTCTGAGATCAGTCTCTCCCCAGAGAGATTAAATGCTTCAATAGCTGGTCTCTTTCCACCAAAGATAAACATTCCTTTACCTCCTAGGCAGTCTAATCTTAATCGAGGATTTGACCAGCAGGGCCTTAACCCCACTACCCTGAAAGCCATTGGGCAAGCCCCTACCAATATGAATTCACTAGTGAATGGCAACAACAATAATCAGTCTTTTCTTGAGGCTAGCAATAAAGCGATCCCAGGTGGGAAGCCTGGAGGCCTAATGAGAAGACCCAGCCCAAGCAACAGTAGACATGCTAGCTCAGCGTCAACCCGCAAGACAGTACCTAGCCCTGAATGCCAGAAAGGCGCTAAAACGTTCCTATCTTCCCCGACACACCAGCAGCCCCCGGTTAATAATGCAGATGCAACGATTCACCATTCGCCCATGCAGCCCGCTTCTCAAGATGTGCCTGAAATCCAAAATCCGTTCCATGATCGCCATGGCTACACCACTGACATGACTCGTGAAGGACAAGGAATACAACCTGAGAAGCATCAGTTTTCCCAGCAAACAATTGACCCTCCTAGGGAGAATGTTATAAGTCCTCCATGTAGAGAATGTGTTATTGGAGAGCCAGAAATTCAGGAGGTAAAAAAAGCAGAAGAGGCTGAGGCTTTATCTCAACAGGGACCTAAACCCAATTCTTCAGTAGCTCAGAGAGATGTACCAGCCTCTTCAAATCAGCTGTTGGACAGTTCGCTTCCAGACACAACTTCTGTAAAGCCTGACCAGGATTATACTTCAAAGGGAAATATGAGTGAAAATGAAAACAGTGTGGGTGAAAAAAGCCAACTGCACTCTGATGTCACCACTCTTACAGAAAATGAACCAGAAGTGAAGTCTAAACTAAGTTCAACTACAAGTCCCAAACTTAACCCATATGTCCATCAAAACCTCATCACTATTGTCAGTTCCAGTTCAGGCATTGCTTCCAGTTCAGGTCCAAAGTCTATCAACAGTTCCATTTCCAGTTCTCGCCCTAGTGTCACCATTAACCAAAACCTTGGCCCTAACTCTACCACTAACTCCTTGACAAGTGCTGCAGTCTTGCAGAGTGTTCCCTCAGGAGCCTCCGATCCTTCCAACCAAATCACTGTCTTTGTCTCCTCAAATTCCATAAGTTGTTCTGTGAACACAACTTCTAGTGGAGTCCCAGCCTTAGTCTCTGCTGTAGTTACTGCTCCTAATGAAGGTGCTGCACCCCGGGAGGGAGGAGCCATGCTTACTACAACTGCACATAACTCTTGTTCCCATCAGTTTCCAACAACGCCTGTCTTAATCAACTCAATTCTTCAGGATCCTGCTTCTTCCATTCCCCCCGGTACAAATGTTATGTCCCTACCAGTAACTGCAGTGGGGTCAGTAAAACTGTCAACAGATCTCCAGCTCGCACAAGTGCCCACATCAGCTCAGTCTCCTGTAAATGGCATTCCCAACAAGCAGGCAGGTCATGAAATTGTTGCACAGGTCAAGATGCCCTCAAACCAAGCTGCTGCTGTTGGCATTGTTTACCTATCTCAACAGCCATGCCCTGGAACCCTAAAGCAGGGAAAACATTCATCTGAAGAAGTTGCACTAAAGCATAGTCCATTAGGGCAGCTATCTCCATGTTCCAATACAGCGAAGGCATCCTCTGTCTCCAAGCCCCTGTTACTGGCCAATCTGTGTTCCAGCCCAGGAACTGCTGCTCATTCTCAAGAAAACCCAATATCTACTACAGCTTCCTTGTCCAAGAGCAGCCCAAGGCAGGTGCTCATGACTGAATCAACTGAAGGTCCGTCCCTCATTGTAGAGAAAGTGGATGAACAATCAATTCAAGTTTCTGAGGTTGCAGGACAATCGATCGACCATACATCCAGAAGTATTCTACCTCACTCTTCCCATCTGGCTGGCCAGTCAGAGATTCTTGAGGGACACCAGTCCACTTCTCCTCCAAAACGACCTCCCCAATCTGTTCCAGAGCTCTCCTTTCCCCCTAACTTTTCCCCAGCAGACACTTCTGATCCTGGACCAGTTTTAGTCAGCTCTGGAGCCATATCAGCACCACCCTCCCCAGATTGGGAGCAGAGCCCACCTGCAGTGGTTGAAACCAGCCGACCGGCTCCAGAAAGCATCCAAGCTGTAGAACCCAGGTTAAACAGTGCACAGCATACTGGTAAAATTTGTTTTACAGTTTATCATATGCCTTGGGTTACACTTACATGAGCTGATTTTTGTACAACAAAATTTTTTTAGTAACCATTTTAGTATATATGTATAGGGTGGCTTAGTGCATAGAACCATAGTGTCACACCTCCATGGTGAGGAGTTCAAATCCCACTCTGTATGCGGAGCTTGCATGTTCTCCCCCTGTTATGTGAACCGGTGTCTCTTAGGGCACTTTTCCACTGCACCAGGTACCAGAATTTTTGTACTTCAAGGTGTTGGATGATGTGCATGGTCCAAAAATACAGGACAAATCGCATCACATATTCAAAACGGGATACAGCATTTTATTTATATGACCTATGGCATGTTTATTATTCATTATGACATCTGGCCAGCACATCGATCTTTCATTTTCCACACCATAAAAAATGTGACGTTATTCCACTAGTAAGCAGTGGCACGTTTCATCACTGGAGATATTAGACAGAAGTATATTGGTTATCAATAAAAAATTTCCAATGCAGAAATATGGAGATCCAAGACAAAAAAGTATTCATTAAGCATTTAATATAACTGATATACAAAAATGATCCCATCTGCTCAATTTTTGCTCCACTACTTCTATCTCTTTACTTTGCCCTTCTATATAACTTCCAAGTGAGCTCTGGTGTTTGTGGTTAACCACTCAGCAAAGTTTATCACTATAAGCCCCATTCAGCAGCTCCAGGTCAAGCAAAATGTACCTACTCCAGAGTAGGGACTAAAAAAAGGTTCCGGAACTACCTCAGAGGAACCACAATCATCTGCTGCGGAGCCAGCTGCTACAGTGTAGTTGAGTACATTCCCAGTGATACTGGTTTCCCATCCAGGATGTTGTCCTGCCTTGATACCTGTGCTGCCTGGATTTGGATCCAAGCCCCCTTCCATGACCTTAACTGGGACAAATGGTTGGAAGCTGAATGGATAGATAACTGTGACAGTGACTTTAACATACGAGTTTCAGTTCAGCATAGCATTGTATCAGTATCCATTACTGATTTTATTGTCGTATATCATATAATATTGTATATGTAAGAAGTATTACCTGAGGGATGATCCCTCCTAATATTTTTGCTTTTCATATCAAACTGAAGAAGGTATATTGGGCATGTTGCGATATTACATGGGTAATTAGTACCAAATTGATTTTGAAATGAAATAGTGCTCGGGTAATGAGTGCCAATTTATTAACCGCATGTCTTACCCCCCCTCCCTCCCCCCACCACCAAAGGAGATGACGGCGGAGCAGCTTTAACCGAGAATGGGTAAGATGTCACCACGGGGGGGGGGGGGTTTGATATTACGCCTTGTTTAATTCCACGTCCTGTATGACCGATAAATAGCATGCACCGTGTAGTATGTTACCCCTGACTGTTTAATATGCAGATCTCTTCATATAAGCAGCAGAATTCCATTTCCCATTCCAATAAACATGCATCTCTGTAGGAGTAACTAAGTAATGGAGTGGGAGCTTAGAGCGTTTTTTTCCCCCCCAGAAGGATTTGGGCATATTCCATAGAAGTGTAAGAGTTTAATGCATGTGGAATGTGGTGACCAGAAATATCTCTGAGTTTTTGTTGATGAACATGCTGTGTAATTTTTTTATGGCTCAGGGCTGTACTGCTTACAGGAGAAGAGCATCTAGCTCTCCGCGTGAGTTTTGCTGGTTAGAGGTGCGGTACCTTAGCCCGTAGAGGTACCACAATGCTCCTACTCAGTCACGGATGGGTTTCGGAAATTATCTCAGCAGGCTAAGCGTATTAACTGGGCCTTTTTGTTTTCTTCACTGGAGACCCAAGATTGGTTCGCATGTAAGGGCCCAACTTTTCAATTACTACAAGTCTTCTAGTCATTGGCGTTTAGAGCAGGGGTCACCGACGTGGTGCCCCCAAGGACCACGAATCACCCGCGGATCTGTTCTAAAAATAGCACAACTCACCAGTGAACAGCGTCTAAAATTAAATTTTATCCTGTTGCTATTCTTCTGTAATCACATTTGCATTTATATAGATTTGAAAATGACAATATCTAAAAAAGGCATTTTAAACATGTTTATTATACTGAGCAAATCTGTTATTTAAGAAGAGTGTATCAAACTGGTAGCCCTTCGCATGGCTCAGTACCTGCGACGTAGCTCTCAGTTTCAAAAAGGTGGGTGACCCCTGGTTTAGAGTGCGCTGCTGGGTTTTTTTTTTAAAAGGGATGCTGTGGGTGAACCAGAGAAATCCAACCGTGCAAGCCGACGCAGTTCATGGGCAGAGGAGGAGCCAGATGAAGGGGCCCCTTCGGCACTGGAGGTGTCTGATGGAGGACAAAGGAAAAGGGTGGAGAAGCCGGGAACTGGGCTTGCCTCCATCACCAATACCTCCGCCAATGGACAAGGTCTAAACATATAATTATTATATTATAATTACTCTGTTGGATTGTATCTTAGCTGGACAAAGAATATAATTAGTCTATTAGCTGACATTTCAAGATAATGTCGTTTTAAGAATGGCATGAACTAATGAATACCCACTGCCATAAATTTAAAGGAAGAATCAGCAGCCTCCAGAGGTGTTAATGGCCGTTTGCTTTGATTAACAGGCAGAAGGTTCAGAAGCATTTTTATGCCAGTGGATACTCTCTCTCCTTTACAGATACAAACACTGGAGCAAGTCCTACCCAGGCCAAGCGGAGGAAATCAAAATGACTTCTGAATAGTCTAAGCTACTTGATTTCTTTCTTTTTATAATGAAGTAATCATTCACGTTTGTCTTACCAGTACTACTGTGTCTAAGGTCTGCTGCAATGCCGAAGATTTTTGTTTGATTTTAATTGCTGGATTAATATGTCGCCTATAGTTTCTATTACATAATTTTGCTGAAATCAGAATGTAATTTTCCACTTTATTGGCGATGAAACAGGATGAGAGATTTATTTAATGTAGCCATGATTTAGATATGAATAAAATTCACAACAGTAGCATTTTTTAATACGCTTTAAACTTAACTCACTTTTTGTTAACATGAGATCTATTTAATTATCATGGTTCCTGAACATTTTTTCTTTTTGTATGACCCAGGTGCAAAGACGTAGCTCTGATTTTTAAAAAAACTCTGTGAAAGTTACAGTATGTGATTTAATGACAGGCAGCTACAAACACTTCAGAACCTTTATAACTACTGAAAGCTATGAACCAATGTACTAGTGCACTGAATAGTCTTTGTAACACTGGGCTGACTGGCTTAGAGTTAACACTATGTGCTTTACCAAATGTGTGGCATTTTTTTTCGAAAATAAATTTACTGTGATAATACAAAGTAACACTGATGCTGCGGGCAAACATTTTTTTGGTCTTATTCCTTATAGTCGCGATGTTGGTGATTTTAATCACTAAATGAGTCAAATATGGTGCAGTAATAATGGAAGGAAACAAGCCTCATTTTTAATAAGTGACCATGTTATCTAGAGACAGTGATGTTCCCAATTAATAGGATCTTATCCTGTTGTAATATAATCGTCTCATTAGAAAATATAATAATGGATATAGACACACTTGTGCTACCAGCCAGGGTTTCACAACACACAGAGTCAGTGTACAGATAATTGTCAAATGATCAGGGTGAGCAGGGGCTTTCAAAGCGGTGGGCGGGATTATGTACCGTCATTCTCCATCTGGTGTATCCTATTGGTTATTTTACTGATGACACAATCCAAACATCTCAGCCACTAATCCAGTACAGGGTCACATTGGGGTCTGGAGCCCGTCCCAAACAAGAGAGGATCACCCTGGATGAGAGGCCAGTCCCTCACAATTTACATGACTTTTGACTGAAAGAGGAAACCCACAGAGAGGGGGAAATAGGATTCAAACCCCCCATGCTAGAGTCGTGAAACAGGTGCTACTAATACGTCAGCAAGAGAAAGAAGGAACTAAATAACTAAACGCACGTGGATAACGGGGCAACATTAGAACTCACAGAAAAGCGAAATATAAAAATATGAAGCCAATATCAACATGTAGCCTATTAAAATGTTTTATTGGCTATATTTATATTCATTCATTCACAGGGTTTCCAACTTTGGTCAGGTGGCTGGCCTGAGATTTTCAATTCGACTCAAGTCTGCACACGCATTTACATGTACGTAACAGTTTTATTACCTTACAAATAACCAGTAGGGTTTGCAAACTATGTCAGCGCTTTTGATGTAGCTAATTTTAGGTTTATAATGGAATAATATAGAGTTACCGTAGGATTCCTTGCGTGAGCGTGGGAGTCTTTGCCATTTACAGTAGCGATAAATGCAGTATAAGTCAGGACCTTTTCCAAAACAATCATGCTTGCAATCATAAATTCATGATTCATGATGATGCCGCTTTTCTGAGAAAAATCCGTCTATCAGGCGGCGGGTCTGTGTAAAAGCCATCCAGGTGGGAAACGTTACGCTAATTACAGAGTCACGCCGACGGTGGGAAAAAGGAAAGAATCAGTTTGATTACCATGTTTGATCGTAGCTCCAATTACTTTGGCTCCGATGGTTAACAACATTTTTAGTATAGGCATCGGTTTAAGACAGTTCTTTAGTATTATTAACACGTTACGCACGATTTAAAGCGTTTCCCCAAATCACTTCCGAAGGTGGTATCAGCTGTAGGGTACTTTGTTTTGATGAATTTGCTACTGTAGACTGGAGATCCTGCTTTGGCCCAGCAAAGAAATCTCCCAGGTGTAATGACTGAAAGATGGCCGGGAAGGGTCTGTTAAAAGCTTTGCAACTGAGCTCGCACGCTTTGGATCAAGCCGAGGGGCGTGTGACCCTGCCCGGCGTCTCCCTCATCTCCTTGCACGACATCCTGGAGCTGCAGGACCAGCCGGTGAGTGAGGAGCAAGCCTGGGCTTTGTGCTACCAGTTGTCCGTACTGCTGTCCGACGGCGGGGTCTACGGCCCCCGGAAGGCTCTCCGGCTCCGGGACACCGACGGGATCCTGTTGACCGGCGATGGCAGCGTCCGCCTCAAAGTGAACGAAGCGGGTGCGTTTATTTTCCTTAAGATCTCTCTCAGCGCCGGTTAAGGATCACATCAGTAGAGAATTTAATCATTGTAAATATTTCGTTTCACGTATACATATAAAAAACAAAATTTCCTAGTAAAACTTTAATTGGTCTAATTCATTCATTCTGTCATGGACCTTCAGAGGACTATTTTACCTTGGAGACTGAAGATCAGGTAAGTCACATTCAAAATTCCCTGTAAATTAAGTCCTTGAAACTAAGCTGAAGTTCTGTAGGCTAAGCTGTGCCAATTCATGGCTACCATGAGGTTCAGGAATGTGCGCCTTCGTCCTGGCTGTATTTCCATGATTGGAACCTCTCCAGGTTGTGGATTACCTTGGACGACTGATCTACTCCTGTCTGGACTGGGGTCTGGGTAACAATGTGGAACGTGAGCTGAATGCAAGCCTGGAAGGTCTGGTCTGCCAGATGACTAAGGTCACCCTCGGCCAAAACATGGAGGACTCCTTTCAGCCTGTGCACAGCCTCGCCGAGGTCATCCAGGTAGGAGACCTTAATCTTGTGGTAGTTGTAGGGTTGTAGTCTGCAGTCTTTTTATTTTTTATCTGAAGTTAATTGAAAAGATAAATCAGATGTATCTCACACACTGATTTTGCTACTGATTATAGTGCTGCATACGTTAAGTCTGTGTTTGTGGCTCTGTGGGTTGTGGCTGAAATAGTGATCTCAAGCAAGGCCCTTAACCCTAGTTGCTCCTGGGTCTATCTGACCCTGCTTTTTAAATCGTACGCCACTGTGGATGAAAGCGTCTGACATGAAATAAAATCTGAGACTGAGTATTTGTTGCCATGGGCAAGGTGTAATGACTGCCACAGATGATCGAGGCACGATTACTCTGAGGCTTAGTTGGAAATGCTGCTGATGCCTTTGCACCGAGTGGATTTCCACGTGCCTGTTTGTCGTCCCTTGGCTCAGATCTGTAAAGACCGTCTGTACGACCCGGACCAGGCCGCACACCATTACAGGAAAGTGTGCTGCACCCTCTTCTCGGAGACTGTGGAGTTGTGCCGGTACCTCTACACCATGCAGTGTGCCAGAGAAGTGTGTACAGACTCCCTATGCAAGCCATCCTTCCTGCCTGTGTTTCTATCATGTTGTGTTAAGCACATGTTTGCGGATCATTTACTACTAGATGTCTGTCTGTCCGTCTGTCCGTCCGTCCATCCATCAACTGCTTATCCTGGTCAGGGTTACAGCCTGTCTCAGCCAGCATGGAGCCCGGGGGCTGGGGTATACCCTGGGTGGGTTTGGGTGGTCAAACAGCTGCCTTCATATGAATGTATCATGCTGCCACTGCTAACTTTGTTTCTGTGACCTACTGGTTTTAGGTCTGTATGCTGGAGTGAAGTTGACATGTTCTTTATGCATATGTCTCTGAATATTACCAGACTCTACAAAAGTTGGTCATAGAACCAGAAACAAGAGGCGTGTCAAACTGGGTAGGTAGAGATTTTTCTCTGTTTGCAGTTGTGCGATGTGTGACCCATATGTGTCTGGTTGCAGTGAACAGTGTGGGGGGGGGGAGTTTCTGACTGGGGAAGGGGCAAAAGTGAAACTTATTGTCTTTGGCCACATGACAACCTGTAAGATGGTAACGTGGGTAAAATAAAACCATATGTGTAATACCTTGAGAGTCGATATCTATGGTGACCACGCATGCATATTTTTTTGAGGTATTTGCGTGGAAAACCTTGGTGGATGAGCTGAGCAGGGGGGTGAAGCTGAGGCACGTAGAGGAGCGCCTGAATATGAGTGCCCCCTTGCCTGTGGAGCCCTCCCCATTCCAGCAGCTCTTGGAAGACATCCAACACCGGAGATTCAAGCTACGCAAAGTCCAGGCGAGCCACGCTGTTTCGTGTCTGGCTCTGCTATTTGACACTGAATATTTCAGGCCTGTTCAGCCTTCCTCGCGTTTTTCCTTCTGCAGACTGTTGATAACAGACGTAAGTGGATGGATCCCCATGGATCTCTTCTGGAATTTGTCCGTTCGAGGCCCAAACTCAAGCCTGTGAGTTTATAGACCACGGCACCGGGTGCCAGGAGTGTGGCATCCTCTTGCGGGTTCCGTTGATTCGCCGTGGTAACTCGTGTTGCTCAGCAACGTCCTCCTAGACCCGTCCCCATGTTCTCTGTGTAGGCCTCTGATCGAAAGCTGAAGACCCGGCCCAAAGAGGAGGCTAGCTTACACGAGCTACTGATGAAGGAAATTCAGTCGGTGGACCAACAGAAACTGTTATCCTCACATAAAAGGAGGTTAGCATGTAAAGGTACTTTCAGCTGATTCGACACATGCTTTTAGTGCTTGGGAGATCCGGAAAGCAGCTCTAATGTTTTTTTTACTTCAGTCAAAATAAAGTGTCTCTCGACTTGCACAGACAACCCCGGCTCTCCCACAAGGTGCCAGAAGTCTGTGTTTGCGGATTCCTCCTCTGAGGATGCCTCCTTTCTACTGAATCCCATTTTGGTGCCTGATCTTCCGGAAGACGACTGTGAGGTAGTGTTCTGCCCAGTGATTGATTGATTGCCCCCTGATGCTTTTCAGACTCCATTTACTTGTAAGTGCTTATCCCTCCTAAACTGTCATAATAAGGATAGGGAAGAATGAGCTAAAACATAGATAGGCAACTGGTCTAGCTTCTCATCGGATCTGAGTAACGCGTACAAAAGCTGCCAGCTCTTTGCTTTTAGGAAGATCTGCATGATGAGAAATTGTTTCGGAAGAACAACATAACAGGTACAGACCTTGCTAATTGCCCTCAGATGTGTGTATGTATAGATATTGCAATGCTTGTGGGCACATGTTTTGTGCCGGATGTCTCTATGTTCACCCAAAAGCTTTACTTCTGCCTTGGATGTGTTCAGTACTGGAGCAGGAGTTGTTCTTCCCCGTGCTGTCGTCTTCACCCATGGACCCCCACCACGGCTGCTCCAGGACGAAGCAGAGGTCCCGTTCCCTCACCAGCAACTTGAAACTGCAGTCTGTACGTCTGCTGCCCTGATCTCCCCTAATGAGCTTAACCCTGTGACTCTACTTGACAAGGATGACCAGTCAATCACTGATCCTGATGAGCCCTCTTTAAACGTGAAGGTCCCTGGAAAGGTAGCTGTCCCTTTAACTATTGCTGAGGTCATCAAAGTGCGCCAAATGGAGACAAGGGCCCAGAAAGCTACATCCTGTGACAGATACAAAAACTGGAGGGTGAGCATATCCTGTAGCGCCATATGCAATTAATATTAAGAGAAACCTTATTGATCCCAAGAGGAAAGTATTACACATAAAGTAGTAATTTCAGAGTTCAGATGAACATGCAAACAGCTGGGGGGAAAAACTGAGACCACAGCACAACTTTTGTTTCATTCATTTCTCTATTTATGGGTGAGTGTCTGAATATTTTTTGTTAACTCCAGCCTGGTTCTTCTCCGTTTCTCTAATGAAGGGCTTCTTCCTTGCTTTATGGGACTTCAGTCCTGCTTCTAGGAGCTCAATATGAACTGTCCTAGCAGTGCACCTCACACCTACACTTAATGTTTCCCATTCTTTTTGAAGGTCACTTGAGGTCATCCACTGATTCATAAGGCACTGTCGGATAAGTTGACTGTCAACTCTGGCATTAGAAAGTCGCTTCCGCCCTTTAGCTGGCTGGTTTCTGGTCGTTCCCAGTGTCTCCTGCTTCACCTTCTTCTTGTGAACTGCTGTCTTATAAGTTTTGAACCTGGAAGCAACCTGCTGCTCAGTTTAGCAGTCTGCCAGCAGAACCAGGATTAAACCAGGATTTAAAAATGCTGATTTGTTTGAAAATGTAGAAGTGTCTTATTTTTTTCTATGGCTATATAGTGCAAACAAGTAAACCAATTTTCTTAGGTCTACAGATAGAATGTACTGAAAAACAGAATATTGCAATATTAAGGTGATTCCAATTTGCCATTTTGCAGGTGTGTCACTGTTGCTCGAAGAGGAGTGTATATTTCACCTGGCATAACTTGTGCTCCCTATGCAACAAGTAAAGTCTTCCTCTCTATCAAACGTGTTTGTATTTTCTGTTGCATTGTGCTCTACACTTATTCTTGAGCCAGGTCTAGATTTAAGAAATGAATCACCAAGGAGTCGATCATTTAATCACTGGTATGGAATACAGCAGTGAAGACTCCTGGTTGTTAGTACTTAGCCAGGGCTCTTCAAATCTGGTCTGTGATTACAATTCCAAGCCTTGTTTTTAGTTTTTCCAGGTAGTTAGAATGAGTGATTATTAAACTAATTGGCCACAAGCTTCACACCTGGCTCGCAGGTAAAGGCAAGCTGGAAAATCGGCAGGGCTCAGACCATGATTTGAATAGCCCTGAATAACTGTGTGAAACTTTCATTAGGAGAAAGTCAACTTCTATCTCTTCCCTTTCAGTGTCGTATGCCCAGAATGCTGTGTTGAGGTAAGGAAGTTTTGCAATGTCTTTCTGTGATATTTGGGAGTATTAAAACTGTTGTTCTTGGTCACCTGTTATATCTGATTTACTCCCCCACACCTTTTTAATTACATTGGTGTGTATATATTTTTCATTGTAGATGCGGATTCCCTTTAAGTGGTGCATAAATCTCCCAATGAGCTTTTTCAAGAAGATCGTGCTGAACAAGGACCAAGGCAAGAGCCAGTTCTGGAGGGAACGTTGGTCCTGGGACAGCTCCAGGTGACCAGCACGACGTGTCTTGCATGTTTAGAGGTCCAGAAGAGCTATGTTCTGATCTCCATTCAGGATGGAAGAGTGTGTGGCACTATTTTTTGACGAATGGGGTATAGTTTTTGTTTTTTTTTTCGTCAGAGAGGATGCAGTTGAGGTTTTCCTCTGCTTTTTCAAGGGTTCCCCTGGTTCTGGAATCTCAAGTGATGGCTTCATTCCCTCCAACCAGCCTGGCTATGAGAGATTGGTACAGCCAGGATGTCTGCACATCTTGCAAAGGCTACTTGGTGGACGCTTGTGACACCGTGTTCAAGCTATGTGCCAAGACCGATGCCCAGGAGTGCTGATACCACCACCATACCACCACCCCCCCCCGCCCGATTTGACCAGTTTGGTCGTTCGAGTTTCCTTTATTGCCCCACCCCCCACACACCCTCTGCACCCTTTAATGAACCACCATCTTGTTTCAACACAAGTGGATCAGTTTCGTTTGTTTTATTTCACTTTCATTTCTGTAAATAATTAAATGCCCCATTCATTTGGCACTTCCCAATCAACATTAACCCTTCCTATTCTACCCCCACACACTAGGTTTGAGTGTTTTAAAGCCTTAAGTGATTTTAAGATTACTTGTTTGTTTGTTTGTTTTTTTTTCCCATTTCCAAAATGGAATAAATATCTATTGAAAGTTGAACTTCAGATTTGTCTTATGGTGCCTAAATGTTTGACAGCATTCCACAGCTCAACTGTTAAAAGCAAATGAAATCTTGTACTTTTATTAGTTGATAATCAATTGGTTGGGCTTTCAGGTTTATAAATTGTGTGACGTCTACCACAATTCAAAATTAATCTAGCTATAGGTCTCTGTTTCAGTTTTCAACTTGCAATTCTGTTCATCAGAGTTTTAAAAACCATTGAATCATTATGGTATTTTCACCCAATTCAACAGTCTGATCAAGACTAACTTATGAGCACTGATTGTGAATGGGGAAAATTACAGAAATGTCTCAACTTCAACAAAAGAGAAATTCCTTAGTATTAAGGTCCATAATCATCTTCCGTTCCGGGATTGTTGGTTATGTTTATAGCTTTCACGTTAAATTAATAGCTGTATTTTTGGTGTAGTTCTATCTAATGATTTGTGCCTTGGATTTGACTAAACTTTTATATGCATAGGGTTTTTAACACTTTATAACTTTATCGATGTGGGAACGTAATGGGGACACTTATTTTTACAGAATATCATCTGGTCTTGTTCTGTACAGCTGTTGCTGGAGGTTGGATATTAAATAGATTTCATTGAGTAAATGTCATTGTATTCACTGTGTGAAAAGCTGGTGCCTGTGTACAATGCTGTGCTTTCATTTTACTGATGTTTGTCTCTTTCAGAAAAACAATTTTGTATGGTTGCTGCTAGAATAAAACTGTTAATCTGCATGCTTTTGCATGGAAAGTTGATAGTAACGGTCAGGGTCCAGGGGGCACCCTTTACTGCAGCCCTCCCTGTTGGTGCCCCCTCAGAAGCTGGCACTCTAGGTGGCCGTTTACCTCACCTATTGGGTTGACCGGCACCAGAAGTAACTTGCTTTTGGTTGAGCTACCAAACATAGTCTGGTTGGATTTAGCATATGTGCTGGACTGATTACTGGAATTGTGATTGTCATATAGTGATGCACAGTACACTATATAGTCAGGAAATGAATAAACATTTAAGTGTTAATGTTTGACCACCAGAACGAAAGCTGGAAACCTCCCTGTTTCTACCTGTGGGATATTTTTAACCTCAATAGGAGTGAAACTTGACAAGGAAAAATCCTGCTTCCAGTTTAGTTTGACTCTCCTGTACATGATGTACAG
This sequence comes from Hyperopisus bebe, assembly GCA_026777045.1. Lineage (NCBI taxonomy): Eukaryota > Metazoa > Chordata > Actinopteri > Osteoglossiformes > Mormyridae > Hyperopisus > Hyperopisus bebe. The sequence continues at coordinate 20,417,293 of JAODJW010000038.1, forward strand.
AGCTTGGCTTTGCTGAAACCTAAAGCTGAGATTTTTATTTATCAATTTTAAAAGATTTTTCCAAGGTTGGGGGGGTTGGGCTGCAAAAACATTGTGTCCCTTTACCTAATAAATATGTTTTTGCTGTGGTGGATCATGATTAACGGTTCCCTTTTGTGGAGTTTGTGCATCCATAGGCTGCAAGCATATTTTATCACTATGGAGAGGACGCCAAAAATCAGTTACCTTGCAGATTTCGACCATCTGCTAAATGTATGGCGTCCTGTGTTTGTGCCAGAATTGGTCAGGTTGAATGGCCTGTTGTTTTTTCTACATTTTTTTTTTATGAACAATCTGTGTTCTGTAGTGGTGTTCTGCTTTCTGTAAGGGTGACTATTGGATTGGTGATACTGAGACAAGATCTTTTGTTACAACAGGATTTACAGAAGTCGTTGTTTAGAATGACAGTTGGCAATGTTCATTGTTAAGGTATAATACCACTTTGCCTGCTTTATCTCATTAGCAACCGATGATTTCAGAAATGTATGGGTGAGAATTTTCAGTATCAAGGTCTTTCACTTCCAAGGTTTGTAATACAAATTTGGGCCACACAGCTGTGATAATCTAACAAGTGGTGTGAAGAAAAAACACCAAAGGACCATTTGCCTTCATAAACAATAGGATTACGCAGAATTTAAATGATGTAAGCATATCATTTCCTTTTGTGATCCCCACCTGAACCCTGCAAGAAAATTAGAAAGCATGCATCTTACCACTCTCTGTTCTTATTAAATTTACAGCACATTTCCCAGCCAGATTAAGGGCAGAGACTGATTGATTGATTGACTGACTGAGTATCGATGTTTGGTATTTGAAATAGGGAAGACATTGTCTAAACTCCATAAAGTCAATTTGAAATCCAAGGACCAGGAAAGACTCATAACACAAACACATCATGTTTTGCTCCCTTTTTTTTGGGGGGGGGGGGGAAGTTTGTACTGTCATTACCAAGCACTATGCAAAATGGCATAAAAAGTAATTACAAATCAAGCTGATGCCTTTACAGTATAAAAGATGGGGTACTATTTTACATTTATGGGATTAAATTACAGAGCATGAATCAATCTTTGATTTTTCAGTGAATTACAGAGCTGGGTGGCACAGTGGTGCAGTGATTAGCACAGTTGCCTCACACCTCTGGCACCAGGGTTTAAGTCTCCACCTGGGTTCAATGTCTGTGGAGTGTGCATGTTCTCCCCATGTCCTCATGGGGTTTCCTCCGGATACTCTGGTCCCCCCCCCCCCAGTCGAAAAACATGCCAAGGTTAATTGGAGTTACCAAATTGCCCATAGGCGTGAATAGTGTGTGAGTTTGCCCTGCAATGGGTTGGCACCCCATCCTGGGTTGTTCTCTGCCGTGTGCCTGTAGCCTCCAGAATGGGTTCTAGACCCCCCACGACCTTGAATAGGACAATATTACAGAGTATTTTGTAAATTAAAAATACATAGGCAACATTTAAAATGTTTAACACATTTGATTTAATATTAATATTAACAGGGGCCCAGTTATAGATTTAGGTGTCTTGAAATCATCCAATTATGTTCCAAATTTTTTAGGGCCTCTGTCACTCTGGGCAATAGGAATCCTCCTACCCCCCTTTATGGCGCCCCTGAATATTAGCATACTTAATCAACATCATTCAGTAGCTTCTTTTTACAGGACATAATAAACTTCCATTAAGGTTTAGTTCAAAATGACTCACAAACTTATTTAAGAAAACGCCAGTAATAAAGATAACTTCATTGGGATGAAACGTCGTTTTTTTTTACTTACCAGTTCCGCACTACTACAGGATACTTTGTAAAAGTTGCGCGCGTACTTTCTTTGTCACGGTAATATGGGTGCCGGCAAAAGCGGCACCCTGACCCACAGAAAGACAAGCTGCAGCTCCGAGGTCGCCTCTACCCCGATGGTGGCCGGTCTATAGCCCGGACTGGCTTTATGAGCAAATGAATCTGTACACTACGGAATGGGAGGGACTCCATTGGACAGTGCGTGTCTGTCCCCCCATTTAAACGGCCCCGCGCACGCGCACTAGCTCATTTTTTGGACTTAGTCTGTTACACAACTGCTTATTTCTCCATTCTGCCCACCTCTTCTTGCCGGCATTTGCTCCTATATATTTTAATATCTTATTTAAAAAATAAAATAATACACGGCGACAGAATGGGTGGAGATCATGGACATAAGGACTCCCAGGTAACTAATGATACAAACGTTTTGATATGTCATGGCCGAAAAACCTTCGCTTTGACAATGAGTGTTATAACTAGACAGCTAATAATGTAGCCTTGCCGTGGCAGGTCGCGATTTAGTGAAAAATATATTTTAGCAAAAACTGACAAAATCGCCCAGGTGCGGTAATTTGAAACAGATTTCTTATCGAACTAGTTGATATTCGGGTGACAACTTTATGAGTAGTTTTACGGATTTTTGTACTGTAAAAACATTTTTTCATAACCTTAGCTAGGTAGTGAGCGAGCTGGCTGGCTTGCAGATAGGTATGCTAGCTTGTGCCGGGATACGCTTTGAATAAATGAAAAATTTTGATATTTTTCTTTTTGCAGATCGATCCCGGATCTCGAATTGGTGGTAAGTATGACATTTTGCCATAAAGGAAGCATAAAATGCATCGCGATCGTCCTCGTTTTCCACTTCGGATTGCGAGCCCTCGGTTTTCTGTAGTTAGTTTTTTAAGGACAGAAATGGCGTCCCAGAGACTAAGTCCCTTCTCCGTTACTCGCAGGCGCCTATTGTTCAAATGGAGGGCTTTAAAACCGCATTTAAGGCGGTCGATATTTCCATCTGAAGGCACGATCCTGTAGAGCCGGACATTGTTTTCCCCGAAATGGGGTGCATTTACGCCGGGATCGCGATTAAAGGGTTGTTTTTTGGAGCCGAAAGTGGGCGATTTGGGGGTTGAGGACTTAGTCTCTGCGCCATTTTCTTTTTCTCCGGCGGCTCTGAGTGCCGAGAACACAAAGTGCAGATCTGCTGTGATATGGAGGCGAAGGCACAGGGACGAACGGGGGGGTCCCGGCCTGCCGGGATGCTTAGCACCTTTTTAGTTTTCATTTAGGAAAAAATAAATAAAAAAAAAAATCAAAACGCTACCGTTGCGGTTACGTGTGGCACGAATTAGTAATATTGTTAGTAACTTTCAACAGCGAATCTGATCTCCGCGGACAATCTGCTAGTTTGTTACATTTTTTATCACGTCTGGCTTAATTGAGATGCGTTAACTGGTGTAATTCGTGTTGGATCACTTCTTAGGGTAATTGTTTTAGTCTGCGCCTCACTGCTCCTTCATATAGCATTTATATATTAAGGCAATTTGTCATTTGAAAACTTTTCCCTCGGTGTTAAGTACCTCTTACGGCGCTACATATGTTAGAACACAGCACGACTTTGGTCGGGGCTTAACTACATGCTCTCTACACACACTTAACATTTTTTCCATTAGCAGTTTGCCGTTATCCTTAAGGATACTGGATCCCACAACCTGGACAGGTTATGATCTTCCTTGGATCAAGTTCAAATTCAGACTTGGCCCGTTTCTGTTGGAATATAGATTCCCGAATACATTTCACATTCCTCCTCCTATAGTGGTGATTTAATAGTTTATTACGTCACATTAGTTTAAAAAATCAAAATTATGCATAGAAATGTTAATTTACCCATGTCCAATAAATAAATAAGATTTCTCCAAACACTTTGTCTAAATTGAGTAAAGTCTAGAGGACAGAGAGCAGGTTGTCGGTGTTTTTGTAGATGTTGGGGTTGAGGGTCTTGTCTTTGGCTCAGTGGTGATATGGTTACTCTACCAACCATGGGATTTGAACCCACAGTCATTCAGACATGGGCAGAGAGCCCTATCCCCATAATTTTCTTGATTATTTAGTGTATAATGTGTCGAATGGAGATTATGAATGATAGGTAGTTTTTTCATTGCTTTGAATGGTATATGTATGTATTACCCATTAAGTTGTGATGAGGACGTTTTGACCAGTCGTGAAAGTATTTTCAAAAGTTAGTGCGCCGCGTTTCCATGTGTGTTTTACTGCGAGTAAGTGTTGGAGTTTACAGCTTTCCCTAGGAATGTATGACCATGTTATCTATATGTTAAAAAGCATGAGTCAACATAAATGTATCTTTTTTTTGTGACAATGTTGTGACTGCAGGAAGATAACAGGCCCACTGGCGTAAGTGACGCTTTGTGTTTGTGTGTGTCAGTATAGCT
>JAODJW010000038.1:20425336-20444127 GCA_026777045.1 Hyperopisus bebe
GTGTCGGGGTGTAAAATAGTCCTGTTGGATGTGGTCTCCGTGGTAAAAGCTATGACAGTTACCAATTCCATGCTTGTGGTTTACACTGGATTTACACTGAAAAGGGGATTAAGAGGCTGGGATTACAGGATCTGTGGCACCTCCTGGGATATCTCTCCGGCAGGTTTGGGAGTAATTGAGAAGTGGTTTAGTCTCATTAGTCCAAAGCTGAGGTTTAAGTGCATTTTGGACTGAGACGTCTTAACTTCTGCACTAAGTCCCCCCCCCCTCCCCATTACCACTTTTTTTTTTAGTTTTATGTTCAACAAATGGGCATAACATGGGCTTGTCTGTTTGTCCCTGTCTCCTTGAGCAGCCCAAATGTTTCTGGAATTTTCTATTGCGTCTGGAGGCATTGCATCAGAACCCATTGGAGTTATTAGGCACTTGCTATGGCTGGCTGTTTTAACCCTGACAGCTCATAGTCCCACCCTCTTTGGCTTTTTGACCATTTCTTTTCTCCAGTGATACCACGGATATACAGACAGACACGGTCTTTGAGTATATAATTTGATGAGCAACAGAACCTTGCCAAAACGGTCTAGTAATCAGAATTAGAATCAGAATACTTTTATTATCCGAGAGGAAATGACGTAACACCTTTTGTTCCTCTGCGGGTTCAGGGGACACAGGGGAACCTGCAATGTTCCAAGGGCTTGAGGCTGGTCCGGTCCGTCTGCTGGGAAAAGGAGTGTCCCTGTACCACCCAGCACCCCCGAGTCAGGGAGACCCAGACAGGGTGCAGGCCGACCAGCTGGGACGCTTGTCTACGGTGGCTTTCACGCCTTAGCGTGCTAGGGAAAGCTCGCTCTTTTCATTTCTGCCAGGAATAAAGTTCCTGAATGCGGAGGGGGGGGGCGTGTAAACATGGACGGCTTTAAAGCCATAATGTGGAGCTCCTCCGATCTATCCCCGGCGGTTCTGCGATAGTTCCGCCTGTTTTATCTTCGGCGGAATAGCGGGAGGTGCTCGAGGAAAGCCAGGAACGGCGTCTGTGAAGATCAGCTCCTTAATGTGTGTTCTGATCGCTCCCTCCGCCACCGTCGCTTAGATCGCAGCCCCCCCACCCCCCTCATCAGGTCTTTTAGCTGACAGTGATCAGGGATGGAAAGGTGAGAGATACGTCTGTGTCACTCCACAGCACCACAATAACCAGACCCAGACCCATGGCTGCAGGAATTCTACAGTGAAGCAGCTGGGAACCCTAAAAATCTCTTTTAAGGTGGCACTTTGAGGAGTGTGAAGCGGTGTAATTAAGGCAGTGTGTCACTGCATGTCTTGTCTGCCTGGTACGCCCTCTCTGGTCATCGCAACTCTCTGCACGTGGACGCGCCTCTGCTGTCATAACCTTCCGTTTGTTACTTTCTCAGCAGTAATAGGCCACTTAGGTTACTGGGGCGGTTATCTGCGACCTCACAGTGGCCAGAGCCCAACACACTGAAATTGAGGGGAATCTGGGGGCTCCTTGGACCCCTCCCATTAGAGACAAAATATGAATCTGTGCCACCCCCTCTTCAGTCGCCGACACCTCCCCTCTGTTTCCCTGGCCGGCCGCTTGTTGCTAACCGTGTTTTTAGACGGCAAGTCATAGGTCTGGGTTTCAGTTCCTGTTTCTTGTTTCATGCTCCTCCTTCCTCTCCTGCAGACTCCCACAAACACAAAGAGAAGCATCGGGACAAGGAGCACAAGCACAAGGACCACAAGAAGGACAAGGAGCGGGTGAAGCCCAGGCACGCTGACGGGTATGTCCCCCCCAGAGCCTCTGAGAGGAACCTCTAGCATGTCTCAGGTTCTGACGTTTTTCCTCTGGTGTAAGGAACAATCAAATTAGTCCACCCCCCCAACATTGTTGAAAGTCTAACAGGTCCTGAGCTCGATTACCCGGCAGGTGAGAGGGTTTAATTTCCCAGCTGGTCGGGGTGGATCTGATAACTGATGATGGTACTACTGAGAACCCAGTTTCTTCCGTGACTCGCTGACTCAGTGCAGTGACTCGTTGTGCAAAGTTGCTCTTTGCATAGTAAATGCTTTGCAGGCAAATAAAAAAAACAGATGGATTAGAGTAGGAAACAGAAGCTCTATGGCTGCCGTCTTTAACGGGGACCATGTTCAGGTAGCACCCCCCCCCCCCGATTTTATTTGCTGCACAGTATTGGGGTGTCGTGAGGTCTCCTGCAGAATTGACCAACTGAGGCACAGAGAGTATGAGGAGCTTGGCTCTTTAACGGCAGGGTGGGGGGAGTGGGGTGATGGATTATGTTATTCTCATCCCCTCCCTTCATTCCCTGGCCACACCGGCCCTCGTTTCCCCCCCATCTGTGATGGACTCGCCGAAGAACAAAGGGCTTCTTAATGACATCTGTTAGTAGTTTGTTGCTTCGTTTGCAGCGCAGTGTGGTCTGTGGTTCTTGGCTCCGTAGCATGATGTTTCTGAGGCTGGGTCACAGGCCTGGGGGCAGGAGGACATCGGGACCCTCATCTCTCTGCACTCACTCGGGTCAGCCGTGCCTGCCGTTCACCTTGTTTATTCAATTATTTACCTTTTTCTCTTTTTGCATAACGCCCTGAAGCAAACACGAGGATTTTGCAGAGAGGAAGCATCGAGACAAAGACAAAGCGAAACACAAAGACCGCAGCGTAGAAAGACACAAGCACAAGGACAAGGACAAGGAAAAGAGGAGAGAGGACAAGGTGGGCGTTGGCTCTAGGTCACCCCGACCGGTGTGGGGTCACATCATCAGGGTCCGGCTGGTCTCTGGGTAGCCCTGATCTGTCCCCCCTAACAGGATGGAGAACTAGGATGACCAGGGTGTCGTCGGGGGGGGGGGCACTGTGAGCTACTTCAGGTTTTACAAACTATTTTAAAACCAGAAGGCTTCTGTGCTTGGCTTAATAGTTCAGTTCCTCTTGTGCTTTCATTGGTTTGTTTCCTTGATTGAAAGACTCATCCAGCTGTTTCACATTAACATTAGTGACACGTGCATGATTATAGGAGACTGACCAATCAGCACACAGCAAGAACTCAGTGCTAAAGTGACATCCAGGTCTTTTTAATTGAAATGGTACTTTACAAACCCTGTCCTCATAGCGTCCCCCCCTGGCATGGATTAGGTGGTCACCCTACTGATAACGTAGCCATACGTCAAGTTTGATGTCAAGCTACTTCTGTACTTCTGAATCTGCCTCTGACCTCGTTTTGACCCAAACCGTACGGGGTGCAGTTTCACACAGACCTAGATATTCACAGATTCTGCAAACTCATGCATATTTAAATCATTTAAGAAAAACATTTTGAATAATGCAGCAAGTTCAATGGGGAAACAGCCCATTTAAATGAAAGCTTAAATGTGAATTTCAGATTTTTCCCGAACAGTGCTTTCATGCGTTGATGCTTTTCCGTGCGGTAGTCCTCCTCGTTTTGGTGGTTTTTTTTGTGTTTTGTGAAGTTGGTCAGTACTGCACCTTTGGTAAGAGGAGCTCTGTGGTTTTTATTGCAGAACAAAACTCTGGGCTTTGACGAAAAACCCAGGAAAGAGCAGGAAAATGGATTTGCTAGGTAGGAATTCCCTGCATGTTGGAAAATTCTGTGTTGTGTTCTAATGGCAACGGAAACCTCTGAACTGGTGTCTACACTGGTGTCAGGTATGACATAGTTATGTCTCATCATGTCTGAAAACCCATACTCAGTGCGAGCTCTCCCTCTCCAGCCCCCCACGCGTCAAAGCCGAACCGGACTGTGACGGATTCTACCAGTCTCCCAGACATGAGAAGTTGCTGAAGAGGGAATTTGAAGATGATGAGTGAGTACTTCATGGGTGTTTGGTGTGGGGGTGTCCTCCCCCAAGACACCGGGGGCACCGCTAGTGGTAGATGCCTACGTGTGTGGTAACGGTCGTGAATCCGACATGGTGCGGAGTGTTTGTGAGTGCGTGTCCCGGTAAGTTTGGGAGAATGACAGCGTTTGTGTAACTTTTTCAGTTGGCAAGTTATGTATGTTTGTTTTCAGCACTGAATTCAAGCCCAAAAAGATCAAGATTGAAAATGAGAAGAAGGTAAAGAAGCGGAAGATGGAGGAAGAGGAGGTCAGCCGCGCATCTTTGTGTCGTTTCTCATCGCAACATTTTTATTATTCCAGTTCCATAACCAGGGGTTTTTACGGGATTAATGGGAACCAGCCTCCTGATTTTCTTCTTGCTCTGGTTGGATGTCTTAGGACGTCAAACCAAAAAAGAAAACAAAGGATAAGAGGGAGGATAATGGGGAGACCAAGAAGAAGGGGAAGAAGGAGCCGGAGGAGAAGTGGAAGTGGTAAGGCCTCCTTGGAGACCAGTGATGTCTGACCCTCCCACGTCTGTTCCCAGTGTTGGGCGTTTTGAGTCCAGAAGCCAAAAATCCAGGCCAAGCATTTTATTTCTACCAACCAGTTGAACATAGAGAGTCACAGAGTACTCTGCTGGTTGGTAGAAACAAAATCTTGGCCTGGATTTGTAGCTTCCGGTCCTGAAATGCCCAACACTGACTGTTACATGCTGATCGTTTTGAAGGGTCTCATAAGCATTTGCTTGACCACATTTTTTCTTTGTTCTTGAGAGGTACAAGAAAATTTCAGTATGGGGTAAAGTAGCTAGAGGGTTCTGTAAGCTTGCCTAACGTTGGCTGTCTGATTTGTGTCTTTGTGTGAAATTCAGTGAACCGTCTCTGAGTGGTGGGCGGAGCCTCTGTTTGTAACCGCTTGTTTAACGAGCATACAATCGCAGCGGCTGCCTTCGTGAATCATTCAGCAATACCGGTGATGTAGGGGCGTGAGGACATCGTCCTCCTGTGCGTCACGCTCAGCCGTTGCTGCTAGCCAGACGATAAGCATCCAGGTGCATGTTCGTGGGAGTGTCTCTGAGCCGGCGTGTTGGGCTGAATTTAAGTGGGATTTAATTGTCTCGCTTTCATTTCGAGTCCCACGTAACAGTTTGCTCAAAATGGTGGCATAACCTTAATCATGTAGCTTAGTCTTATCGTCTGAGTTTACGTGTGTGAGGGGACACTTGGTTTAGGTGTTTCATTATGGTACAACTACAAGCTAATTTGCAGATAACTTCGTAGATGTAGATTCCCTCATTATTGACTTGCGTGCTTCTCAAAGTGGATCTGCTGGCGATGATGGACAGGGCTAACTTGCCATAGTGTTTGGGGTAGTCTCTCCGGACAGGCTATGCTGACTTGACACTGAACTCGCTTCTTCGTTTGTCAATCTTCATTTGGTTTAAATCCCCATCATTTTTGTTAGGACTCTTTTTATTGGCAGCTTCTGTTTCTGTAAGTGTTGATGTGATTGGTTCAGAGGGGTGATCCCATCAGCAAGGCCTCAGTGGTGTATTTTGGTCTCCTGTTGTTTTACTATATGTACAGATATGTACAGTTGCTAACCATATTATTATTTATGTTCCAGTACTGATTAACTAATGATTACTGGTGCCAACAGGGACATCTTGTTGATTACATGGGACAAACAATCCAGACCCTAGTCATGACCTCATCATGTGCAAAATGATTTGAAGGGTCTCACTTTTTTGGATTCTGCTCCTTCTTGGACGCTAGGTGGGAAGAGGAGCGATACACTGACGGCTCAAAATGGAAATTTTTGGAACACAAGGGTCCCGTTTTCGCCCCGCCTTACGAGCCCCTCCCCGAGAACATCAAGTTTTATTATGATGGTAAATGCGTGCTTCTCATAGTTCCAGGTCGTTAAGTTGCCATACCAAGAATTTTTATTCATAAATTCTAGTTATCCCTGTGACCCTGTCTGGGATAAGGAGATGGATGGAATTTTAGATATATTAATCATTCAAGTTAAATTGTATTGACACCTGTGAGTGATTTTTATTGTTTGGTTTTGCTGAAACATCCATCCATCCTTCATCAAACCATACGTGCAGGACATTATCTTGGTTCCTGCTTAAAAATAACAGTAGCAGATGGGATCGAGCTGCGTGCTGATTGGTTAGGCTCTGGCTCTCACTGTGTCTCTTAAAGGGAAGCACATGAAGCTCAGCCCCCTGGCTGAGGAAGTGGCCACCTTCTTCGCCAAGATGCTCGACCACGAATACACCACCAAGGACATCTTTCGCAAGAACTTCTTCAAGGATTGGAGAAAGGTGAGGGTGGGCTCTGGCTGAGCTGGAGTTTTTTTTTTCACAAAAATGTTCTGAGGACAGAAGGAAAATGGTTATCCATCCCAACCAATCAATTAGAATGTAGAGGAGGTGAGTCCAAGCAACTAGAGGAGGCAGGATCAACTAGTCAAATGTCTTGGTCCCACCTCCTCTGGTTGATTGGACCCACCTTGTCTACAATCAAATTGGTTATCTCTCTGATCATTTTTCCTTCTGCCCTCAGAACATTTTTGTTCCCATGAGAACTCCCACGAGCAAGCCGGAGTCCATTATCGGTCCACGACTATTTTGGTGGAATCGTACAGGTTTCGGAGCACTGTTACGCGGGTGAGGGGTAGGTTAGCGCATCTTGCTTTCTTTCCAGGAAATGACGTCGGAGGAGAAGTCAAGAATCACAGACTTGAACAAGTGCGATTTCACTGAGATGCACGAGTACTTCAAGGCCCAGGCAGAGGCAAGGAAGCAGATGACCAAGGAGGAGAAGCAGGTACCTGATTATACAGCACTCCCTGGGAGGGGAGGGGAGGGGGTGTTCCTTCTTCTGGTGGGACTAACACACCTGCAGGAAGACTGACTGGGTGATTTTTATTGCTGCCCCCCCCCCAGATGTTTCAAAAACTAAATAAATAGATAGATAGTAGAGTCTCCTAGCTCCTTAGCTTCTCCTAAATTAATGTAGTGACTATGTGTGGTCAACAGGGGGCCCCAAACCTCAGGGGCCTCACGTAAATGTGTGGTTTGAATGGTGGTAAACAACCAGACTTTACAGTGTTTGGCAGAGTCATAGCCAATTATGGAGACATGTCTTTCTGCTGAAAATGCAGGAATTAGAGAAACATCCCAAGTTTGAGATGCAATTAGGCTGGAAGATCGTGAACAAAACGGAACGCACAGATTAATCACTGTTTGCGCACGTTGCTTTTGGATTAGGCGATGGGAAAACACTGTAGCTGTGGTGTCATTATTACTTTATTAGGTTTATTAGGATAGCATGAATATTTTTAAAGACACCGAATGTATTTTTGAAGGCTGCGGAATATATCCGCCTCTCAAGAACACAGTAGTCATGTGACTGCAGAGTCCATCACGATAGACCAGCATCCGTCTCCTAGGCCACATTTCCACCAACACGGAGCCGGTGCTGGGCGGGTTCTCGCTTGGTGACTTTTGAGAACCTGCCCGCATTTCAAAAAAGACCAGAACAGAATGTCATGTAGAGGACATTGAGAGTAAAGGTTCATGTGTATTTGTTTTTTTGGATTTATTTTGATCTATTTTGGATTTCTAAGTTATGACACGTCTCGTTCTGTCTCTATTGCATATCCACCATATCCACTTTTGTCTCCTTAGACTCACCATCTGTTTGTGTGAGTGAGTTTATTCTCACTCATTGTTTTACTGTTGTCCCTCTAAGGATCGCGCAATAAGAGTCTGCTAAAAACGGAACTTTTCTGTCCGTCTCATGATCTTGTCGCCACTCAAATGCCGCAATGTTTTATTTATTTGACCTGTCACATGTTCATAATTTATTATGAAATCTGGCCAGCAGATCAATCTTCCATTTTTCATAGCATAAAAAACTGTAACATTATTCCGCTAATAAGCTGGCTAGTTGTTTCACAGCCGGCACCGGCGATATTAGACTAAACCATTGGTTATGGATTGAATTTTATGGGTATGGGGGAGATTTTGGACAGGATAGCCTATCCCACTTTCGCTTATGTTATGGTTCCAAATTCTGAGACCAGCTTTTCTGTGGTTCTGTGCAGGAGAAACTTTTTTCTGACCCAGGGCCAATTTTTGCAGTGGAAATGTGCAGATCTAGTTTCAGATTGGGGGAAAAAGTCTGGCACCAACTCTGGCACCGTGTTGGTGGAAACAAGACACTAGTCACGTAGAGCTACTTAAAAATGGCACTGTAACATTATGGCATACAGGTGCTGATATACAATTGGTCATGTCCCTGACCTCAAACCTCTGCCCCCTCTCAGAAAATCAAAGAGGAGAATGAGCGAATCCTGCAGGAGTTCGGCTTCTGTGTGATGGACAATCACAAGGAGCGGATTGGCAACTTCCGCATTGAGCCGCCGGGCCTGTTCCGCGGCCGTGGCGACCACCCCAAGATGGGCATGCTGAAGAGACGGATCCGGCCAGAGGACATCATCATCAACTGCAGCAAGTGAGTTCCACCACGCTCCCCGCGTGCACTCCCTACTCTGGGATCTTTCTGCTAACTGGCTTGCATACGAAAGAAGGTGAGACTGGATCTGGGTGGGGCTCGAATTTCTGAACTGTGAGATGGCAGGAGAAAGCTCAGTGATATCTGTAATGGAAGCGCTACAATGGTGTCTCACTGGCCAATCGGGTAGCACTTCAACAATGAATATTAATGAGCTGTCCTCTGCCATGCTATATTTTGGATTCATGGGCGGGATGGTGAATAGTCAGATCCATGTGGCACAGGAATAGGTGGAAGGACAACCGAAGGGAGGACGGGTTTGATACAAATGTCAGGGAGGGGTAAAGCCATGCAGCGAGGTTGAAGATGGCACCCTAGGCAGCCGCCCATGTTGCCCAGTGGGGTGACCGGCGCTGCCTGTATGGGCACGCTGATAGCATGACTGACCTGCACAGGGGACTGTAGTCACTTAACAAAATGCTCCAGCACTTCCATAAGCGTATGGAAGCATTTCTAGAATCGTGTCATAATAGGAGTTACGCTTCTGGCTGTGTTGATGGGCGGAGTAAGTGGTTTGCAGTTGGGCGCATAGTGCGTGTGTGCGTGCGTGTGTGCGTGCGTGTGTGTGTGTGTGTGTGTGTGTGTGTGTGTGTGTGTGTGTGTGAATTTTCCACAACCTTGTGCAGTGGCCCTGTAAAAACTGATTTTGGAAAATGGGAAAACATCCCCACAGGAACTCGCCTCTATTTAAATCATATCTCCTGTCCCTTTTTAAAACGTGCTGTGAATTTTTCAATTTTCGATTTTTGATTGGCTGCCATTTAAATGGAAACCAGGCAGGAGTCGGCATCAAAATAAACTTGGTGCGGGTCAGTTTCGGCCCGTGTGGGGGGGGCTGTGCTGTGTCCATAAGGGGGCCCTTGCCTGGGTCACACACATGGGGTCATATTCATATAATAAAACTGTTTTAACACGATTCTGTTCATCCTCCTCTTTTCTGTACTTCTTGGCCACTACCGGGTCACGGTAATTCTGGAGCCTATCCCAGGAAACACAGGGAACCCCCCCCCCCTTTCAATTACGTGTACACTGAAGTGTTATTGGGGGGGGGGACTGGAGCCTATCCCAGGAAACACAGGCTAGAGGAACATCCTGTATGGGATGTTGGTCTGTTAGAGGGCCTTAGACACACTAAGAGCTTCTCAGAGATGCCATTTCACCTACCTGCCTGTTTTTGGACCATTGGAGGAAATCAGAGTACCCAGAGGGAAGGGGCACCATGGAAATGCTAAAAACGGAGGCAGGATTCGAGCCCCCATCCCTGGACTAGTGAGGCGACAGTGCTGCCAACCCACTGAACAACCGCACCTCCTCACACACCAGAATTCCTCTTAATTATGTCTATGATAATTCTAAAAGTTCCCCAGCTGGCTCGTCTCGTCCTCTGTGTTTCTGGGCCTTGGCTGGCCTGTATTTTCCTGCTGACGGTTGGACCGAACAGCCGTTCACACTCATTGACCCCCCGAGTATCTTCGGTGATTACTGCCCTCATCATCATCATGGTTCAGTCCCATGGAAGGTGACATTGCGGACGTGACTTACGAACTGTGACATCATAGGTGCAACCTTCAAACAGGCCAGTGTGGGGACCTGACTCATTGATGGACTTTGGCTTCGATCTTGACCACAGTCTTTTAGCAAGCAAGCCCACTCTATCTATAGCATTAGCATGGCCGGGGGGGGGGTTGGGCAACCATTTGACCTTTGACCCCTAGAGGTTTTTTTTTCCTCTCTACTTGGGAGTTTTTAGTTCCTCCCCCTGTTGTTATCTGGATTTGTCTTTCATTTCTTTGTCTTCCCTGTTCCCTGTTTTTGAATTGCTCTTGATAAATGATGCAGGAATGTATCACAACATACCAATATGAAGTGTCTTGGGGTGACTCTTGCGAAAGGTAGAATACAAATATAAATTGAAACTGAATCATCATCACACCATTTTGTTACTGTTCAGTGTTCTAGCAGGAGGTTTTCAACCTTGGAGTCACGTCCTCTTGTTCATTTAGGTTACGCAACATTTATTCTTCAAGGACTAGGTGCCTCTGATTAGATCCAGGTTAGCCTAACATTGCCTCCATCTGCAGGATAGCTCTGAAGGTCTTTGTTAAACCGACTTCCATACCATCACACTTTTTAATTTCGGGGGTCCTATCCTGGTTTTTTGCCTCACCTCCAGGGACTCCAAGCACCCAAAGCCGCCTCCTGGGACGAAATGGAAGGAGGTCCGGCATGACAACAAGGTGACGTGGCTGGCTTCCTGGACTGAGAACATCCAAGGGTCCATTAAGTACATCATGCTGAACCCCAGCTCCAGGATTAAGGTCAGTGTTCCCTGATCCACCCAACCCTCTCCCCGGCAGCTCGGTTCCAGCATGGCCATCCGACTCGGCAAGGAAAATTTAGCAGGACAGGAAAAGGTTCCTCCCACTCCTGCTATTTTTGTCTGCTTTGTGCGGCGAGTTCAGGATGAACTATAGTAAACACAGAGTATGCATACTGTACGATCTCAAACGTGGGAAAAAAAACAGGTATAACTGAGCTTAGTCCAGCTTTACCGCAGTTCCGCATTTTTTGCGTCTTTTCGCCGCATTTCATGGAACCTTCATGGGGTCTCAGGTGTGGCATCGGTATCACCCTTAGTGCTTAGCACCTGAATGCGCCTGTCCACCGTCCCCTTTTAATCCTGCAGGGAGAGAAGGACTGGCAGAAGTATGAGACGGCCCGGCGACTCAAGAAGTGCGTGGACCGCATCCGGACCCAGTACCGGGACGACTGGAAGTCAAAGGAGATGCGGATCCGGCAGAGGGCTGTAGCACTCTACTTCATCGACAAGGTTCGGGGAGGCTGTTAGCCACTGGATCCACTCCCTCCTTGTTTTCTCTTTCTGTTTAATAGCAGCTTCTGAACTGGGCAGCTCTGTGGGTGGCGCTGTTGCCTCACACCTGATAGACTCGGGATTTGGTCCCCCCCCCTGCCCAGTGTGTGGATTTTTCACATGTTCTCCCTGTCTCTGCATGGGTGACCTCCCTCAGTCCAAAAACACTGGGGTTAGGTAGAGCTGGTGTCTCTAAATTTACCCGCTGCGTATGAGTGCGTGCCCAGTGATGCGCTGGCATCCCGTCCTGGGTTTCCCCAGGCTCCCCCTGACCCTGCACTTCTGAACCTCTTCCCAGAGCTGCCCCAACGAACACTGGAGCCTCAAATGAAAATACTTGTCCTTGGCAGTAGACGAGGCCTAAATTAGCCTTAGCGGACTCTCTAATCCAAACTGCCATACTGTTTATCAGTCGAACGGGCTAACAATTTAATGATTTTAAAACAACGCTTTATTAAAACAGTTTATCTAAAGTGCTCACTAGAAGGGACAAGTTTACAAATCAGGGTTCCTGGCCTGTATATTCCCTGCTGTTATAATTACTAACTCTGTTGGCTTCTGAAGCAATTTGCAGGGTCTTGTAAAAAAAAAAAAAATGCACACACCACACACATGCACACACACACAATTTCCCTGGGGCTTCTGTTAAACGTTTGTATAAACTGGTTTAAAACTGTCAGGGTGCATTCTAAATCGCATACTTGTTTGCTATGTAGTAGGCGAAATGAGCAGTATGTCTAAATTTTGAATCCTCGGTATGAATGAAACGTGGTTGAACGGTACCTGGGTGACGTACTCCACTCAGCAAAATTCCAAATTGTACAACCAGTGGATGCTACACTACCCCACAAGGCCACTGGAGCTGCAACCAGAGATGGAGAACATTGCTTGCTCAGAAATTTATGTCAAGATGGTGGAGGAAGCACCTCCTCTGTACAAATTTAAGTAAAAAACAAAATCCATTTTTTGTTGATAGTTTATAGCTTTTGCAGGAGTCAAGCTAGGTCAGATAGCATGCAAGATGGCGACCACCATATGTCCAAGTACATGCATACATACAGTAGGTACTATATCAATAGTTGAGTAGTAAGCTTCTGACGAATTTCAGTATGTGCTGTGTAAGTACGCGATTTCAGATGTACCCTGAGAGTAGGCCGCACGTTTCCATGGAGATGAGCCTTGTGTAGCACTGCCCCGTCCCTCCCCCCACAGCTGGCACTAAGAGCAGGCAACGAGAAGGAGGAGGGCGAGACGGCTGACACGGTGGGCTGCTGTTCCCTACGGGTGGAGCACATCAAGCTGTACCCTGAGCTAGATGGCCAGGAGTTTGTAGTGGAGTTTGATTTCCTGGGAAAGGACTCCATCCGCTACTACAACAAGATCCCTGTGGAGAAAAGGGTAGGTGGCCGCAGGTAGAGCTGAAGGTGAGGGGCAGTTTCCATGCTAGTAGCATGCGAATGACCTTAGCTACCAATGGGTGGCGCTGAAGATGAATGGCAGTTTCCATGCTAGTGGCACGCAAGCACCATGTGGAATAAAGATCCCTGGTTTTTGGGGGATGTATTTCTCAGAAATGAGGAAGCGTATTAAACTGGTACCTTTTTTGATTCCGTCTTTTAGGTCTTCAAGAATTTACAGCTGTTCCTGGAAAACAAACAGCCTGAGGATGACCTCTTCGACCGCCTCAATGTAAGGACCCTCGCATACGGCACATTACAAAGATTTGACTGTCAAGGAGTCGATTAGGAATAAATGCAGCGACGTTAAGCTTTCAGTGAACAAGTGTATGAGGTATTGGAGCAGGAACCTGATCAGCAGAGGGTACAATATTAGGGGCTTTCATGAAACATGGAGTGAAACAGTCTAGGGATAGGGTTATCGAGTAAGTATCTCCAGCAGAACCCTGCTTAGGTAGGGATATGCTACCCATGCTCAGTGGTGCTCTCTGTTGATCCCACAGACCTCAATTTTGAACAAGCACCTTCAGGAGCTCATGGACGGTCTGACGGCGAAGGTGTTTCGAACCTATAACGCCTCCATCACCCTGCAGCAGCAAGTCAAGGAACTTACTTGCCGTAAGTGACCCAACACCCAGCTCTGGCATGAAAACTCACCTGGGGTGTGACATGTAAGGCTGATGTCCTCCATTACATCTCCTGGAGCCTGACTGATGTTGTAGGACTTGGAATACTGCCAGACTTTGTCTGATTGATTGAGATGAGGCTATGTGGAGGTTATGGGTGGCTGGACGGACCTTATCAAGCAAGAAGTCTTCACTTCTGTAATGTCCCTGGTCACCAGCTGAGGACAACATACCCGCCAAGATCCTGTCCTACAACCGGGCCAACCGTGCTGTGGCCATCCTGTGTAACCACCAGAGGGCGCCGCCTAAGACCTTCGAGAAGTCCATGCAGAACTTGCAAACTAAGGTACAGCGTGTTTCTGATAGGCTTCATTGCGAGGGGAGTGGGCAAGGGACGGCTGTAGCCGGTGCTCCTCATGCCCATTGTGCCGTACTCTACATCTCCACAGATAGACGCGAAGAAAGACCAGCTAGCTGACGCCAGGAGGGAGCTGAAGAGTGCCAAGGCAGACGCCAAAGTACGGAAAGACGAGAAGTCCAAAAAGTAAGTGACGTGTCCAGCTCTGTCAGCATACATAATACAGTATATTTTGAAAAATATTATACAGAAGCAGATGTGCCTGTAGACCTCAAGGTGGGTCTAAGGGGCTGCCTTAACTGTTTATGTAATGCGTTGATTTATTTACTTTGAATCAGAATTCACTTAATTGGCCAGGTGCAGAAACTTGTGCATTTGTCTTGGCAGCACCGGCGCATACATTCAAACATACATTAAAAAAACAAGAATAAAATATATTTAAATGTAAGCAGTAGTGCAAATCGGTGAAAATTGCAGTCCGTAAATCGATCTTTTCAAACTTGTGCTCTGTGTACAAGTCACGGCTAGATACGCAAGTTTACATAGCATTTGGTAACTCACTTTAGTGAGAAATGATCAGCTGGCTCTTCAGGACAGGGTGGGGGCAACTCTGGAGGTACCTTCTTTCCTGGTTTTCAGAGCCGTAGAAGCTAAGAAGAAGGCTGTACAAAGAATAGAGGAGCAACTGATGAAGCTGGAAGTGCAGGCCACAGACCGTGAGGAGAACAAGCAGATCGCCCTGGGCACCTCCAAACTCAATTACTTGGACCCCCGCATCTCAGTAGCCTGGTAAGACCCCCCCCCACCCCACACACACACACACGTCGGGTAAACGTATCTTTATGGGGACCGCTCATTCATATCTATGAGAAAAATGCCCTAACCATAACCATAAGTAACCAAGCAAAATACAATAGTTTTTGCATTTCTAGTTTTTCATTGCAGTTACAGATTTTCATCAAATTGAGTTTTCACTTATGGGGACCAGGAAACTGGAAACTGGACCCCATAAGGGGAAAAAACGGGTATTCATCACGTTGTGGGGACATTGTGTCCCCATAAGGTGAGGTATACCCGCTCATGCTCACACACACACACACACACACACAAACGCACACACACAATCCTGGCCACCTGATGATCACTGGTATAATATAAAACCAGTTCAACAATTTGTCATAAATGAAATATGAGTGAAATTCTCCAAAATAATATATCAAAAAACAATATTGTCATTTGTCCAATAGCTGCCAATCCCATAGGCACATCGTATTTCCTTTGTAATTAAATTAATAGCTTATCATAAAACTTCTTGGCAGATGTCTTGGTTACATATTGCTCATTATGGCTCATGAAAACTGGATGTAACATCTGAAGTCGTTAGCACTTTCATAAATACTGTGGTCGTCGTGATATCCGCAATTTGCAGTTGCTTTACTGGAATTGATTAAACCAGAAACCTTGTAAATTTCTTCAGAATCAGTGGTTTTCTCTTCCAACGCAAACAGTAGTTCAGTGTTTGGCCTCTTTATCTCCTTAGCTTTGTCCCCAAAGTGGCAAGGTGCTGCCCCTCAGCAGACAAAACGATCCGGCATGGACGCGAAAAGGTGTGCTAGATGCATACCTTCAGATTGTCGTCGGGTCTTGTTTTTGAGACATCAGCTGGCTGGCCTACTTGCCGTGCCACTGAGGGTGGATGACGCCACAGTCTTGACTTTTAGTGTTACAAAGCGCTACGCGAATGATAAAATCAGTTCGGAAAACATCACTGACAAAGCGCGTAACGGAGATGATAAATGTCTTGCCGGATAGTTTGCTCCTCCATTCGTGCTGGAAATCCTTAAACTGGTCTTGCAGTCTAGTGTCAGTTGTTGGTACCGGTTTGAGTCTCTCTCTGTGGCACGTTCATTGAAACATAGAAAAATGTGTTTACTGGTATGTGAAAGTGAACCATCTTGAATACCAGCTTTCTGTTTTGATTCTAAAGTTGACATATTGGCTTTGACAATCACCTCAACGAGTAAACAAGATACAGATCTGGAAGAACTTGTTCAGGAATACCAGTCACAGTTTTTAAAATGTATTTTTTTTTTGTTAGTTTTGTTTCTTGTTGCTTTGTTTAAGGCCTCAAAAACAATGGGGTTGTGTGAGCACCATAAAGACGGTCCCGCTGATGTTTGTCGTACGGGGGAAGGAGACTCGCAGCTGTGTCAGGATACTTCAGCTGAATGAAAATCAAACATGGTCTGCTAATGGGATTTAGCGTTCCCACAAGCACCTTGCGCTATTTCGGGAACATCTCCTGTGCCGGGCGCTGCAGAGGCGCACGGAGTGCATTGGCCATCGTCCATCTCCGCATCTGTTTGGTCCGTTAGTGCAGGCCTGCTTTCTCCAGGCCCCCCCCCCCCCCCAGGGGAGGGCCTCACAAACGTCTCATGAGTCTCTCTCTCTCTCTCTCTCTTTTTTTTTTTTTTTTTTTGTTTTTACCTCCTTAACCAGGTGCAAGAAGTGGAACATTCCTGTTGAGAAGATCTACAACAAAACCCAGCGTGAGAAGTTCGCCTGGGCCATTGACATGGCTGATGAGGACTTTGAGTTTTAATTGGCTTTGGCTGTAACTTTTTAAGCATCCGGGTCCTTGAATATTCGCTTTTTTTTAGGGTTATGGATTTTTGTTATGCCGACTTGACCAGGTTTTGGAGGATGACAAAGGGGCATGGCTAAAAATGAGATTGAAGGAGCTGAAATGTGTGTGTGTGTGTGTGTGTGTGTGAGAGAGAGATGTATGAAGTGTGGAGCATTGTGTTTATGAAGCAATGGTTTTCCATTGTTTCTTTTTAAACCTGAAGTGGAGGGTGAAATCAGGAAGTAATCCCAAACTGCTTGTGAGCATTTTATCTTTGGAATTCGGTTATATACAGTGGCTTGGTGTCTAACCTGCACCGCTCTGACACTCAAAGGTTCGTCGAGCTTGTGTATGCTGTGGTTTGATGCTGCTGTATTTAGCGAAACCATGATTTTTCTTAAATGTTCTTTTAACCTGTATTTTAGCCAAGATTTATTGGTGAATTCTATATTTTAATAGGAAAATGGTTCCTTGTGGAGATGAGAAACCAAGAATGAACTGACTGCAAAACCTGTGTGTGATTGTGTGTGTGAGAGAGAGGGAGAGAGGATGTGAGTGGAATAGAGAGACAGCGAGAGAGAGAGGTGGAGGGAGAGGTGAGAGTGTGATGCGTTAAGTGTGGATTTTAGTTACTCTGAACTGTGGAATTGAATCCACAATGAATGGGTCTCAGAATCATTATGGAAAAAAATACTATTACAACTATGTTCTTGTAACTAGCACACAGAATGTGAATGAATTACATGTGTTTGTTATTTTACAGTTTCTATCAGGGATTTTTTTTTCCTTCAATACATATGTGAAAAGTATTTTCCTTTGAAGTGCATCTTCAGAACCCCATGAATTCTCTGTCTGCACAATTCTGTGTTACCATCCGATTTCAACTCCCCTTTCAGCTGTTTCCAGGGGATGGCAAAGTCTGTTACTTCAAGAAATGCCTATATTTTAATGTTCCAGTGTAGATTCGTCATATTTTTTCCCTTTCAAATGGTCAAATGAAAAGATATGTGAGGGAGATGTTCTTTGCCAAAAAAACAAAAAACAAAAATTAAACAAAAAAAATTTAAAAACCTGGTAACTTTCAATTTAGGGTGTTTTTGTAATTGTATAAAGACAGAAAGGGAGAAAAAGTAACTTAATGTGAATTTATTAGTCACTCTGTATAGGAAAAGCATTAGTGAAATTAGTCAATGTTAATGCTTTATCGGATAATCCTCTTGTCCCCCATCCTGTTTTACCCCCCGCCCCCGCGCCCCCGTAGGTTATTTAAAAATAAAACCCCATATAACTTTTGTTGTTGTTTTATGTGATGGTTTACATAACTTATATTGATAAGTCAACACGGAAATCTTCAACTGGTATTCAATGACAGAAAATGAACTATACAACTGTACTGGGATGCAGACTAAATCGGTGGGCTGATCTTACATTGTATACATGTAATTGTAAAACCAGACTCGGGGATCCACAATTAGGCAGGAGTGCACCAGGCATTGTTGCGAATGGAAACGGGGAAATGTGTCGGTGAAATCGATTCCCTTATTCGGAATTATCTCTCCCAATTTGTTTTTGAAGGGAGGAATCAATTTCTTAATTCCCTCCCCGATTTACGATATTGAAACCACTGCTTTAAAATGGTGGGAATCTTGTAGGCAATATATAGACCTATGTTTTAGGCTGCAAGTCACCTTGTTCTGAAGGACGGTAACATCATAAGTAGCTCTAAATAACACATTTAAAAATGATTTAATATTTAATATCATGCATCATAGTTCTTGGTATCCCTTCTACCACCAGTAGAGGTCCCTGTAGTTGCTGTTTGACTGTGCTGGTAATTCGGAAAGGCGCCGCTGATACTGGTAGATTTCATAAATGTTAATTTCGTAATGAAACATTGTGAGGCTTCAGTTGTTTTTGCAAAGATATGTGTAAGTAATTCACATATAGGTCTAAATTATATGATGTCATCAATATAGCCTAGTAAATACATCCCCTCGAATTTTCTCATCCTTAATATGTGTATCGTTATTTGATATTTGGATGACATATAGGGTTATATATAGCTACCGCAACAAGGATAACTGGCCTCATTGTCATCTTCTTTCCAGTTGTACAGCTGTCTTAAAACCGTTATGTGTGGTGGGTAAATTCAACCAGGTTCTCCTTTCACCATTGATAGACCTATGCAATTAATATTCACTATTGCAAAATAGAGGACTCCACGTGGCCCCATAAGGAATTACGCCTTAATCTTAATATCTGTCCTGGGAATGTCTAAAATGAAAATTTGGCTTAAAACACAAAATTTCAGTCGTTCAATATTTATATATACATAGCATATACTCTAGGGAATCAAACAAATTCTGTGACTCTATACTTGTTCCAAATTAAAACTGTGTAAATATGG
>JAODJW010000038.1:20454231-20481984 GCA_026777045.1 Hyperopisus bebe
GGGAGGAAATGGTGTGCGATGAGGGGGGTGTATGGAAGCCCTACACCTGTTCTGTGCCCCCCCACCCCCAAGGGTCAGTCTTTTGGAGCTTCCTTCTGTTTCCAGCGCCCTTGGCACCCGTGCAGGTATTAATGAGCGCCGGGAGCGAGTCTAGATCCAGGAAATGGAGCACAGCTGGAGAGGTGTGTGTGTGTGTGTGTGTGTGTGTGTGTGTGTGTGTGTGTGTGTGTGTGTGTGTGTGTGTGGCCCAAGCAAATTCATAGCAGAGTTGTTAAATTCACATGATGTAGTACATGATGCCCATAGGGGTTTGTTTTGTTAGAGATTTTCTATATTTATGTAAAATTAGCTATTTTTTTTAAAATTCCTAAGGAAATGTTTGTTACTCCTTTTAAAGTTAAATGAATGTAAATAAAACAGCCATGAAGGTCGTGTGTAGCAAAGGGCTCTTACTGGCTCTCAAGGACGTTTGCAGTCAGTTCTGCACTTTAAGTAGAACTTTAATCAGAACCTTTCAGTACTATCCAGCCCCATGGAAGCACCATGCTAGATCCAATAATAATGCATGCTTTTGTTTTAATGCTTATTTTTAGGATTTCCTGCAAGGATCTGAAGAGCATGCTGGGTCAGGTTAACTACCGGGTCCCTAACATGAGGTTCCTGCGAGAGAAGTTTCCGGTAATGTCCCACCCCTAAGATGCTTATACGGTTGTGTATTTGTATCTATATCTGCTTAAGTAAATTATTAGAATATTTCTTGTTAAAATTGGCCATTATAATTTGAGCTTTGTTTGTGGTATTGAAAAAGAGACTGCGTCCCTGGTTAGCTGAATGGTTTGCGACTGCGGCAAGATGTATCTCAGGAGCAATATAGTTTTTCTGTAATTTGTAACTCAAGGAGGGGACATCGGGAGCCTCGAGCTTGTTTTACCGTGATTGGTGGGTTATGTACCAATATAGCGTGTGGTACGGTCTACCGTAGAAGTGCTTAATTGTATTAGATTGCTTAACATAAGGAACACCATTCCAACATGAGAATTTCCGGCTCCTGGTGTGTGTCGTCCAGGAAAAGTACTTAAACTTGGGAGCATGGGTTGAGGAAATAGATTCAGCGGGTTCACTGCTTGTCAGGCTCGAAATAATGGCTTTACTAATCCGGGGGTGGGGGGGGGGCAGCATGAGAGGGGAATGCTTGTTGTCTTGGACTTTCTTCCTAAAAAAATTAGCGGTAACGCTTACTTAAGGCCATGTTTTTCGTAATTTATACACGCGTTAATTATGCATTATAAACATGAACTATAAATTTTTATAAAAAGGCATACCACACTATAGCCATGTTTAATTATGCACTATGACTGCCTTAATGCGTATACCGACCTTTATAATGCATCATAAAGGTATCTAGTGCATTATAGGTGAGAGCTTTGTAAGACAGTTATAATGCATAATACACATGGTTATAATGTGTTATGCCTTTTTAAAAAAATGTGGGCTGTGTTTTTAATGCTTTATGAATGAATTGTTATTTGAATATGGTTATAAATTACTGCAAACATAGCCTCGAGTAAAGTGTTACCAAACTAGCCTCTTGCCTAAGATGGGTGCCGTTCCCGCTCTTTTGACAGGACGTGGAGTTGAGGAATGGAGACGTGAATTACAGCCAGTTTGCCCAGCTGTACCGAAGCTTGATGTTTGATGCCCAGAAATCTGTGAGTTTCCCCTCTGGACTCGTGGGGGAGAAATTCAGGGGGGGTGTGGCCCTGGATCTGAGGGCGAATGGGTGAATCGCACCAGGAGATGATTATGGCATTTTAGAATGGATCATTAAGGAGGTCTGTGGAGTAGATTCATTCAGAGCCTTTGAACATAATGAGCTGGCAAGTGACACGTGAAACGTGAAGATGGTTCTGCGAGAACCAGAGCGTCTGGGAGTCATATGCCAAACTATGTCTGATGGGTCTCCATTCACAATCCGCTCTCCACGCTCTGCATGTGCCTGGATACTTTTGATCATTATCAGTCAAAACACTAATTTAAAAAGCACATTAAAAACTGTGGGTAGAACAGGGTCATCAGGTCTCTGGGGCCCTTGGGGTTAACTGTGTTGCTCAGAGGCCCAGTGGTGACATCACTCCACCAGCATTGGGATTCGAACCTGCAGCTTTCCAGTCTCACTCACAGACTCCTAACCCACCGAGCCACACATCGCACCCCCAGATTCTGGCTTTATCCCGATCAGAAGACCGTTTCATGTGTAAACCCCCCCACCCGGGACACAGGGCTGCTCGTGCTGGGCCTGACGCTACCTAAAGCTTCCCCTTAAAACCCACAGCTCATGTCTAGATAGATGGCACTGGGTGTGCAGTGGCCACAGTGGCTGCAGTGGCCGCAGTGCTTTGCCACGGGGTTCTCAGGTGGAGGAGGGGGGGTCTGACTTGCTGTTTTAAAGTCATTTTTCTTGTTGTTATAATTTGTTGTTATTTTATCATCACTATTTCCCAACCCCCTGCTTCCAGCCATGTTGCCCCAATTCTGGGCAACAGTTATTATTAAATCTTTAGCTTGGACAACATAATGTTTTTGAGTGTCTGACATACATTTTTTTTCCCCTGTTACAGATGGAAATCCCTTTCTTACAGAGGTATGTCACGTCCACCGCCTGCCCAGCTGAGGTGCCATCTGGGTGCTTTGAACTCGCATGAAGTCACCTGGTACTATTTTGCTTTCAGGTTTGTCGAGAGATCGGATCAGCTGAAGGTCTCGCTCAGCGATTTCCAGCACTTCCTTTTAGAATGTCAGAAAGTAAGTGGTGCAGGATGGACATGCTTCTCCGATGTCGGCGTTACAACTTCACAGGTTATGGCCAGTAGCGATGCTGATAGGTTAGCCTGGCCCTTTATGACCTTACAGATTATCAGTAGCGATGCTGATAGGTTAGCCTGGCCCTTTATGACCTTACAGGTTATCAGTAGCGATGCTGATAGGTTAGCCTGGCCCTTTATGACCTTACAGGTTATCAGTAGCGATGCTGATAGGTTAGCCTGGCCCTTTATGACCTTACAGGTTATCAGTAGCGATGCTAATAGGTTAGCCTGGCCCTTTATGACCATACAGATTATCAGTAGCGATGCTGATAGGTTAGCCTGGCCCTTTATGACCATACAGGTTATAAGTAGCGATGCTAATAGGTTAGCCTGACCATTTGGTCCTGCTACAGCTGTTATTACTGAGCTGGGTGATGGTGGCTTTGTCATTTTTTTTTTTGCGTCATGAATAAAGGAAGTGTTTTTTTCCCCATTACCAAATAATGACTAACATTTGACTGCTTACAGTAAATCCACAAGACAGTGGTTAAAAGAAACAGGCAGCCTTCCAAGAAGCTAAAGTCATCTTACCATAGAGTTCAGGTCCAAACCTGCACTGAATGTAGGTCTGATACCTTTAGGAAATGGGGCCCAAGTTTTACTGAAGCGTTCTTGGAAACTAGTTTCACTGTGTGGCTGTGTGTGTGTTTC
Organism: Hyperopisus bebe; assembly: GCA_026777045.1. Taxonomy (NCBI): domain Eukaryota; kingdom Metazoa; phylum Chordata; class Actinopteri; order Osteoglossiformes; family Mormyridae; genus Hyperopisus; species Hyperopisus bebe. The sequence goes on from JAODJW010000038.1 coordinate 20,457,747, forward strand.
TGGTGTGTTTCCAAGGGAAAAAAAATCCAGAATACTCTTGCTTCACGGTTAGGTCCATCGTTACTGAATTCGTGGATGTCGATTCCTTGCTTTGGCCGGTGCTGACTTTGGTTTTTGTGCACGTATGCAGGAACAGTGGGCCACAAACATTACCCAGGTCCAAGAGTTCATGTTCAGCTACCTGAGAGAACCTCTGAGGGAGATCGAGCAGCCCTTCTTCTACCAGGATGAGGTGAGCGCCCCCTGCAGGTGTTTTCATAAATCCCTAAAACGCACACACACCTTTTTTTTTTTTTGTTTAATTGGTTTGCTTTTAATAAGTTTTTTTCGCCTTTGGAGGAAAAGCTGTATTTCATATTCGGATGTTAGTTACATTTAATAGGTGGCTCACCTGGAGTATTAAGTCTCCAAAAGGGTTTTGGGTTTAGCAGCAGTGGTACCCACAATGTGGCTGTTCCAGTTGATGTTTTTGTCTGGGGTCATGAGGTCAGTAAATAAGCAGGGAGAGGCTGAAATCCATTCTGTTTACTACCTAAACTGTCGAGTGACGGTGTCTTGCCAGCAGGGGGTGCTCTTGTGTTTTTTGCCCTTGCTTAGGTGAGATGTTTTCCTCGCTTGGAGTAGCTCTCCTGTTAGCTTCTTGCTATGTTCGTGGAATATTGGGTAGCTTTTTGTCTGATGCTGACATGCGGATGTTATTGGTCATTCGTGGGAAGCTCCGCCTAGCTACAGTCATGCCTAGTCAGCTCCTTGGCAGCTGTGATGTGCTCTGTGCCTTCCTGGTATGTCACTGTAAACAAAAGCATGTGCTAAATAAGTAAACGGCAATTTTAAACAGGGGTGATTCTAAGATTTTACTAGTTGGGGTGCGTGAGAATCCATAATTCATACTGAGGGATCAACCTTATAATTAAAGTTAAGGTTCAGGGGATGGGGTCTGGGGTCAATTAACATCCAGCTGGTTCCAGTGGCCCTGCCTCTGATTTTACACATACCTAAAAAAAGCTACGGGGGGGGGGGGGGCTCTCATACAGGAAGTCCTCTGTAGTTGGAGGAAGTGATTGTGGTGGTGAGGTGGTTACATAGAATGACAATCATATCTAGCAAATGTCAGGCGAGTTTCCAGTGGAAGGCCGATGGGTGGCGAACGTGAAGCCATCTTGAAGAGTCACTCCATCCATTGTTTGTATGTAAAACAGTACAAGTGACGCAGTTCTTCGCAAATATGAAAATGAGCCCACCTGCAGTTATAATTAGATGACTTCTAAATCATATACCAGATATTAGTTTCGGAAAAATAACTAAGGGCCCACGTTGATATAAATGCATATAGACACACACACATATATTGTTGTATGAAATCAGGTTTGATGCATGAAACACGAAAGAAAATATTTTATTGGATTATACACACAATGACAGCTGGCGTTTCAGCTATGCTACGATATGGTGGTATGTGAAACATCCGTACCGTATGGGAAATTATAACCACCCTGCACTAAATCTGAAGACTGCAAAATATATGTCTGCAAGGGAATATCACACGACGATCGATGCAGAAATATACAATGATCATTAAACGCACCAGCGGGTGGAAGGGTCACATCACCGCCGTAGGATCCAGGGCTGTTTCCTTGCAGTCACGTGATATCAAGTCGAGTAAATAAACATCATTGGTTACGTGCTTCTGGGCATGTGAGAACTTCAGGTGGGGGACTGTGAGGGCGTGCGGGGGGCGGGCAGACTGTGTTGCACATGCATGGCATGGGCTTGTCAAACACGTTTCGCTTAAAACCAGTGCGATGGCAAATAAAAAGGCACCCCTTAGAGGAGTGTCTTGTAGTATTATGCAAAGTTAATATTTATGGCACTATTTTAAAAAAAAAAAAAGAAAAGAAACAAACATTCTATCAGAATAGGGCCCTTTTGGTCCATGTCGGTGTCGGAAAGTTTCTGAAAAGCCAGCATGGTCGTGATCCTCATGGTTCGTGCCTTTTGTGATGCGATTACAGCCCTGTTCTCTTCCAGGGCGGCGTAGCTGTGCCTCTGTCACCCTGTGAACTTTTAATGCAAGAAACTCCACTTTCTCAGCTGCTCTGCAGGCCTCGGCAGACCTGCTTTATAACAGTCAGACTGAGACCGAAAGCCACAGATCAGCCGACATGCGACTTCCAGTGTGATCCGGCCTGTCTAAACAATCCCAGTAGCGCCTTGGGGTCTTTCGTGTTCGCACACGCAGATCTTTGCTGGGAATATGTAACCCTACACATGCATGTACAAGATAAATGTCAGAACAAAGGAAACCACCTTTAGCATTTGGCTATGATTAAAGGTGCAAGTACCAGATTGTTTAAATTACTTTTTTTATTGTCTGAATGTATCGTGCTTCTGTAAACCTGCATTTTCCTTTGGGGTTAATAAAATGTTTGTCCCGTCCCCCTCTGTCTGTCTGTTTCTGTCTGTCTCAGTCAAAGCTGTAGGCGTTTGTCTTCAGCACCTCCTTCATGAGTGTGGTCTACAGGAAACCACACAGTCAGCCCCCTTAAAACCTTTGACCACCATATAGAGCCATACATATGGAAGTGATACTCTCTCCTGTTGCTGGAACAGCTTGTGATGGAGGTGTAACACATTCCTCCTCTGTTCACAGTTTCTCACCTACCTGTTCTCCAAAGAGAACACCATCTGGGACTCCAACCTGGACCAGGTGGTCCCTGAGAACATGAACAACCCCCTGTCCCACTACTGGATTTCCTCATCCCACAACACGTAAGGGAGGGGGGGCGTGGGGGTGGGGGGTCTCAATGACCACCTGCAGGAACTTGGGCAAGTTGGTTTGATTCAGGTCTCAGGTTCACTGAGACTGCAGATTCTCAGGACGCTTCAGAAGATCATAATTGGAGTTACAGGAGCTTTATTAATCTGTTTTTTGGGATTTATGATATAACTGACTGTGCAGAATGGTCTGGTCCTCTGTCTTGGTGTCCCAAGGCCTTGTTTTATGGACAGCTTTTCCGTTTGCTTTCTAGCTACCTGACGGGTGACCAGTTCTCCAGCGAATCTTCTTTGGAGGCGTACGCTCGCTGTTTGAGGATGGGCTGTCGATGCATCGAGCGTATGTGGTCTCTCGCCACAAATGAGCACCCACCGATAAAGAGCCGCAAAGCAGGCGCTAGAATCTATACACTACAGAAGATGTACTTCCCTTTATTTTTTTTTGTAAATGGTTTGTAAGCCGCAGTGTCATCTAGCTCCCTGACGGTTCACGTTTTTGCTGCCTGGGAGGGAGCATAAACGAGGGGGTTCCAGAGGACCGGATTGGCCAGCACTGGTCTACAGGCTTAGCTTAGCTTAGCTTACAAAGTTCTGATTACTCTCGGTGACGTGTCCTTGTCCTGGGTTTCGTGTCTCCGTGACAGTGGACTGCTGGGACGGCCCAGATGGAATGCCAGTCATCTACCACGGGCACACGCTCACCACCAAGATCAAATTCTGCGATGTCTTGAATACCATCAAGGAGCATGCCTTTGTCTCGTCTGAGTGAGTCTGAGTCACACGCGCGTGCCTGTGGACATACTGTGTTCTGTATAGTCTCCGTCAGCCTCTCCCATCACGCTACTCTTGGGTATGCCAGAAGGTGCTGACATACTAAGCATTGCGTTAGCTGCTGTCGAAAAAACTGACTGCTATTTATAGTATCCAGACTAGCATTTCTGGTGTAGTTAGAATCCAAAGTTCAATTGTATAAAATCAACATAACGGGCAAATTTTATGTTTACTCCCTCAAGCGAACAAGTTCTGAAAACCAGGAAAGTATAGGAGGAGTCTAGTGTAGGTTTAAGATGAGAATACTTGACAAATTACCGGTTTTGTAAGACCTTCTCTGCAACTTTTTTTCATCATCATCAGCTACCCAATCATCCTCTCCATTGAGGACCACTGCAGTATTGTTCAGCAGAGGATCATGGCTACCTTCTTCAAGAAGATCTTCGGGGATATGCTGCTGACGAAGGCGGTGGATATCTCTGCCGATGGCCTTCCGTCGCCCAACCAACTCAAGAGGAAGATCCTAATAAAGGCAGGTTTCTCAGAGCTGGGTGCTGGGGTCATAGCCAAGGATCATACTTTTGATGGATATACCCCATGCTTCACTGGGCTACCCTGTGACATGGTAGCCATAGTGGTGTTCTGCTTTGTCTTTCGCTTTGAATAGTTGTCTTATTAGGTTCGTGCTTGATAGGTGGTGTATACCTCTTGCTTCAGTACTACTTTCACTTGTACCAGCCTTGCTACATTTATGCCTAGTTGATGCCTTGATAGCCATAAGTGTGTAATGTTCTATTTGCCTGACTTGCATGTCTCCTTTGACCGAAGCATCTGCTAAATAAATGTAAATGTAGGAGACCCAGGACGGGTTTCAAAAAGCAGGATTTCTTCATTAGCCAGATAACTTAAGCCAAATATACGGATTGGCCAACAGGAATGTCACTTCTTTCCTCTGATTTGACAGTTTTCACATTTGGCTTAAGTTATCCAGCTAACTGGGAGATCTTGCTTTGTGGAATAGCCCCCACGGTATGAAAGGGAAGGCCGCTAAGGTGTTTTCTTGGCATTTCTGGTCCTACTCGGTGTCATTGTCATCACACAGCACAAGAAGCTGGCAGAGGGCAGCGCCTATGAGGAAGTCTCGACCTCCACGCCGTATTCAGAGAATGACATCAGCAACTCCATCAAGAATGGAATCCTGTACCTGGAGGACCCCATTAACCACGTAAGACTGCTTTATCACTAGCATCATCTGTAGCCAAGGATTTAGAACTTGTCACTAATATAAAATGAATGTTAAGGCTGGTCCGTAAAGTCACACCTAAATTAGACACTGTTTATGACAGACATTACAGATATCTATGTGACTATGGATTTAACACTTATGAATTTGTTGTGGTGTCTATATAAGCAATCTTGCTTTAGTGCTTCATTTTAACACAACTAATGTAGTTATTTGACTGCATCTGCATCTACATTTTTCCATGGTAAATGCTGGGTGTTTGTGGCTGATGTTTCTTCTCCCACTGCCACAGGAGTGGTACCCTCATTTCTTCGTTCTTACAAGCAGCAAAATCTACTACTCGGAGGAGACCTCAAGTACTCAGGGCAATGAGGATGAGGAGGAGCACAGAGAGGTGAGGAAGCTGTCAAGAAACACTGCTTTCCCTCAACAGGTGTTATTTTTGTGCCGGAGGTTGCCGTGGGTACCTGAAAATATTTTTCCCTCCCATTGGAATATTCAGTCCCGTCCTGTCCCTCCCCACCCACCCACCCCAAATGCCAGGCTGACTTGCTGTATGTTGTGTGTGATGTCATTGACCTACTTCTTGTAACCATGATGTCTGGGCGCTCTATTGCTTTACACTGCAAATCCAGAGGAGGGCACCATTCACTTTTTCCACCCAAAGTTCTATAACTGCTGTTCAGCGCTGCATTTTAAATCTGCAGCTTGTGGTACAGTTAGTTGTTTCAACATGATTTGGGTCAGTGGGCACATGTGATGTCACGGCACTCTCACAGCCTCTGTCGTCCCCTCGGCCGCTCACCGCAGGTGTCCAACGGCATGGACCAGCACGTGACTGAGAAGTGGTTCCACGGGAAGCTGGGTGCTGGGCGGGATGGCCGGCAGATCGCGGAGAGGCTGCTGTCGGAGTACTGCCTGGAGACGGGTGCCCCAGACGGCTCCTTCCTGGTGCGCGAGAGTGAGACCTTCGTTGGAGATTACACCCTGTCTTTCTGGTAAAGTCCTCCGGGTTATTTGTTTTTGAAGCCCCAGCCACAGTGCTCTTCCGGAAAGAAATTCAGTGCCTCGTGGTGGGACACATCTAGTTTGGGCTTGTGTTGGTTTCATGTTGTGTTGGAAACTGTGGTCAGTTTCAGCCACATGTGCATAGTTTTCTTTATGTTCTCCCCCTGCTCTTTGAAACCACAGGCCAGTCACATCAGGTATTTTTGTATATATACAATACAAAACATATATAATTTTACTTTCATGCATTAGACTCTACAAAAGGGGTGTCAAACTCCAGTTCTGGACGGCCGGAGCCCTGCACAGTTTTTGGTTTCCCCTCATTTAACACACCTGATTCAACTCCTTGTGCTAATTACCACACAGCTCTTGAGCTGAATCATTTGTGGTGGAACAGGGAAAGAACTAAGCTACACAGGGCTGCGGCCCCCCAGGACTGGAGTTTGGCACCCCATGCTCTACGATGAGTCACCTTATAGCAGGGAGAGGGGAGGGGAGTATAGTAAGGGACTGGAACCATCTAGGTACATTTTACATTCACAGAACACTCATTCATTCATTGTACAACCAACTGTGCAAATCTATATTATTATTTCTTTACCATGGAGTTCAGTGCAGTACTTTTTGACATTTTTTGCACTGTTATTCATTATTGTCATTTGTCTTCACTGTCCATAATGTCATGTTTATTTACTGTGTGTACAAAATGTGTTTTGTGCTATGCTAACCTTGTGTTTTAGTTATTTCCTTGTCACTGTTAATCTATTTCATGTATCTTATTTAATCTATCTTATCTCTGTCTAAATGATTGATACAAATCTAGTAGCTGTGGCCCTATCTATGGTGTTATGGCTTCTAAGGCAGGTCTGTTTCTCTCAGGCCATGCATACGGTTGTGTTGCATTTGACCCAGAAGGTCTGCTCTCTCCATAGGCGCTCTGGTCGGGTGCAGCACTGCCGCATCCACTCCCGGCAGGAGGCCGGCAGCCCCAAGTTCTACCTGACAGACAACCTGGTCTTCGACAACCTGTTTGCCCTGATCACACACTACCAGCAGGTGGCGCTGCGCTGCAACGAGTTTGAGATGAAGCTGACTGAGCCTGTGCCTCAGACCAACGCGCATGAGAGCAAGGAGTGGGTCCCCCCCCCCCGTTTATTTCTCTGCTTTGTGTTGGCATGCATCAGCTGCTTCTTGTGTCTTAGCTATTGATTTGGAGCGCATGCAGATGTCACCATGTCCCTTTCTGGCCTTGACAGGTGGTACCACGCGAACTTGTCCAGGGGCCAAGCAGAAAACATGCTGATGAGGGTTCCTCGGGACGGAGCCTTTCTCGTGAGGAAGAGGGCAGAGTCCAACTCCTTCGCCATCTCCTTCAGGTGATTCCTCCAGACCCCCCCCCCCCACCTGCTAGTTTTACTGGAAGTTCTTCTTCCTGAGGTTGATTGGGTGAGCACTTGACCTTGTGGTGCTGAGAATCAAGCAAGGAGATCCTGTGCTCCTCACTCTTCCTTCGATTCTGAGAGGGAACGCTTTGTAAACCATGCCTAACTTTCCATCTGCATTGAGGCCGTGGGCCATGGGTGGTCACATGTCCTGGCAAGTCGACTTATCGTCCCTCTTTCACCAGGGCGGAGGGGAAGATTAAGCACTGCCGGGTGCAGCAGGAGGGCCAGACAGTGGTGCTGGGCACCTCGGAGTTCGACAGCTTGGTGGATCTCATCAGCTACTATGAAAAACACCCCCTCTACCGGAAGATGAAGCTGCGATACCCCATTAATGAGGAGACCCTGGAGAAGATTGGCACCGCGGTGAGCTTTCATCTTCTATGTGGGGCTATCTCAAACAGATATGGAAATGTATATTTATATGTACCTCCCTCCCCAGGAGCCTGATTATGGATCCCTTTATGAGGGACGCAACCCCGGGTTCTATGTGGAAGCCAATCAAATGCCAACTTTCAAGGTACATCTTCCTAGTAGAGACCACAATGGGTATGGTCAGTGTCTCCTTCAGGGATGTGTATGAGCGACTTGGGTAACTTGCTAGGCTCACTTTCCAGGTTCCAGTGGCAACATAGTCATGGGAACCAGTGGTATAGGAAATATGGTTAGCTACACAAAATACCACCTGACCCCTGTAACGGCCATCCGTCTCCTCTCAGTGCACCGTGAAGGCCCTGTATGAATACAAGGCCCAGCGGGACGACGAGCTGTCCTTCAGCAAGAACGCCGTCATCCAGAATGTGGAGAAACAGGAGGGAGGCTGGTGAGTGGGAAGTCCGGGAAACTTTGCTCACAGGGGTGATGACTGCAGCTGATGGCAGCCATGCGATCTTGTGCCGTGAGCTTGGGATTTGATGCTGGTGTAGGGCACTGGGTAGCTTTAGTTGGTGGTTTAGGGGGAGGATGCGGACTGGAAAGGAGAATGAGTACCCACTGTTGCTTTCGAAGTCTGGCTTTTCCCACCACTGACTTTAACCCAGAGGTCAACTCTTCATATCCTTGTTAAGTTGGTTACTTAGCCTCAGTAGCCTATCCAGGGCTGTAGTAACAAAAAAAAAGAGCTGAAATGGATAATATTTAAAAATATCTGATTCCAACTAATGCACTAGATTGAGCAGCTTCATGAAGTATAAAAGACATCAGAGAAGCATGGTCTACATTTGTCGTTGTACTTTTGGTTTGGCCACTTGCCGGATGAACTCTTTGCTTGGCAGGTGGAAGGGTGATTGCGGCGGGAAGAAGCAGTTCTGGTTCCCTGCGAATTATGTGGAGGAGATCAGCCCTGCTACGGTAGAGCCGGACCGATTGGTAAGTGTGCTCCCAGCTGGCTAGCCTGCTCCTTGATTTTCCACTGTAGCAAAATCTCTCCTGTGGGAACTCTTCAGGGCCTGCGGGGTAGCACCATGTGACCAAGGGGGTTCTTTTGATTGGCTGCTGACCAGCTCCTTGCCATGCCTTTTCAAACACAGGCGGCCACAGAGAACAGCCCTCTGGGGGATCTGCTGAGGGGTAGTGTGGATGTGTCGTCCTGTCAGATCGGTGAGTTGTCCCCTTGCTTTTGGACATGGGCAGTTTCCCAGTGGCTCTACTGATGAAATTAATTCTAAGAAGAATATTTCTAAGGTATAGATGTTAGATCACTACAGTCGTTTGTTTTTTTTTTTTTTTTTAGACCAGTCTGTTGATTTGCAAGTTATATTTTACCAATGCAATAGAAAAATCTGCTGGTTCCGATGCCCTTCAGCCCTGTTGACTTAAGCGGGGTTGGCAGAGTTTTCCCTAAAATGTCGTTCGTCCTCTGATCCCTGTGCCTTTGTGTCCTCCACCAGTTGTGAGACAAGAAGGCAAAGGCAGCAGGCCCCACGTCTTCTCCCTGCTCATGGGCTCTGGTCAGCGGCCCGGTAACTTCCTGGACATTGCCGCCAACAGTCAGGAAGAACTCAAGGAGTGGGTCACGAAGATCCGGGAGGTTGCCATGACTTCGGAGGCCAAGGTCTGCAGCTGTTTCTGTCCATTGCCGGGTTGTTGTCATTTCATATCATCCCATCTATTAAGATGCTCTGAGGATCTCTGGTTAATGTTGTTTTTTTCTTGGCAGCTGGAAGAGGGTAAAATAATGGAGAGGAGGAAGAGGATAGCCCTGGAACTGTCTGAGCTTGTTATCTACTGTCGGCCAGTGCCGTTTGATGAAGACAGTAAGGCCAGTTTTTTCACCCCCTTATATCCCAATAGGGTCAACTTTGTGTTTGACAAAGACCAGTGTTATCTAGGAGACCCAGCACTGACTGAAATACACCCTCAAGACTCTCATTCTGTCCCTGACAGAGATCGGGACGGAACGGGCCTGTTATCGGGACATGTCGTCCTTCCCCGAGACCAAAGCAGAGAAATACGTCAACAGGATCAAGGGCAAGAAGTTCCTGCAGTACAACCGACTGCAGTTGTCCCGCATCTACCCCAAGGGCCAACGCCTGGACTCCTCCAACTATGACCCTTTACCCATGTGGCTGTGTGGCAGCCAGCTGGTGGCGCTGAACTTCCAGACTGCAGGTGGGCAGATTCGGACAAGCCGGAGGCGTATACCTTGAAACTCCTGTTACCCTGTATGTAGGAGGTGTATGGGGAGCCTTCTATCCAATGAGGAAACCTTGAAAGTAGCTCCTTGTTGGTTCGTCTTTAGACAAACCCATGCAGATGAACCAGGCTCTCTTCATGCTAAATGGGCGGAGTGGTTATGTGCTACAACCGTCCATCATGAGGGATGACAACTTTGACCCGTTTGACCGGAACTCTCTGCGAGGAGTGGAGGCCATCACCCTAAATATAGAGGTACACCTCACAGCTTCCTTTTACTGCCGCTACCCATCCTTTTGAGATGCCATGCAAGTTCATGTCATGGACATGATGATCTTTCTTGAAGTAAGTAATGGATCACAGATCATTGTTTGTGATGTTTGTCACCTACTCTCGCTTCCATCCAGGTGTTGGGGGCACGGCACCTGCCCAAGCATGGGCGAGGCATCGTGTGCCCATTGATCGAGATCGAAGTCTGTGGGGCTGAGTACGACAATGCCAAGCAGAAGACTGACTCTGAAGGTGGGGGAAGGCTGGAACTCTCGTGATAAAGGGATGGAAATTTGGAGAATGTTCGATTTTGCAGAAACCTGTCAGATGGCTAATCCCATGAAAGTAAAACCACCTACTGCTTCTCCCTACCCCTTCCACCTGCTCCAGCGGATAACGGCCTCAACCCTACGTGGCCACGGAAACCATTCCGATTCACCATCTGCAACCCGGAGTTTGCGTTCCTGCGATTCGTGGTGTACGAGATCGACATGTTCAACGACCAAAATTTCCTCGCCCAGGCTACCTTCCCAGTCATCGGCCTTAAAAAGGGTATTGGCCTTTTTTCCCAGTTTTAAGTTTTAACCCAAAACACAATTTGCTCAGGTTTTTTTAAGGATATTTTGTCATTTTGCATGTACCAAAGTCTGTACTTTGCAAAGCTTGTTTTGCATGTTGAATCATTCAGGCTCAACACTAGTATGGGTCTTCAAACAAAGTTGAGGCGTTTCTATAACTGAGAGCCATGTCCAACTAACTGCTTGTAAGCCAGCAGTGGTGAGGGGCTGTCATATGCTGTAAAAGAGGAGGATGGGGGCAAGACCCATGCAGGCTCACTCTCAACTGGTTCACTTGTTTGTAGGTCTTTGTGAATTGATGCCCCTTTTCCCTTCCAATCCAGTTGAACCACACATCCTGCCTACTAGAGCTCTCAGAACTTGCAGCTAGTTTTAAGATGCGTACGTACTAGGACTGTCAGTATCAATTATATGAATAATCAAGTAATCTACTGAATTTAATCTGCTGATTCATTGAGTGATCTTTTATAATATAATATGCATTGTAATTGGCTCACACTTAGTAACCCATATGGTCGATTTAGGCCAGCAGTCTTCAAGAGCTACCTAACGGTCCTAGAGAGCTGTAGGTTTTCTGTTCTACCTGGCTTCTGTTGAGCCACACCTCCTCCAGGCATTTACCTGAGAACAGGCGTGACTCTGTGGCCAGGTAGGAGAGAGAACCTACTGGACAGTAGCTCACGGCTGGAGTTAGAGACCCCTGATCTAGGCATTCCCAATTTACAACCTGACAAATATCGCTATGTACAGTGTAGCCAAAAATTTGTACACTGTGGAAAAATGGTCAAAAATGTGAATGATATTGAAGAACAAACTTTAAAAAGTGCCAAATGTTACAATTATTTGTGTTATAAAAAAAACCAAGCAAAACGTTTATTCAAAACATTCTGGAATTTTCAAATGATGTAATTTCATCATAAATCATTTTTTTCCAGTGTACAAATAATTTTTGGCTACACTGTACATGCAATTGTCGCATCGCAAAGATTGTGAGTGTGCTGGGTTCAAGGCATCAACCATAGAAAACCAAACCTGAGCTTTGCAATTTTAACGATGGCTCCTTTTCAACTTTTTCTAATATGTTTAGGAAAAAACTCAGCTTTAAAATTTACCGCCACTACGTTCACATGACAGTGATAATCATTCTTGTTCTTGCCGCTGGACTCGCTCAGATCTTGTGGCGCATAAACAAAAATGAGTAGAATGGAAAAGCAAACAAGAACTGGTCACAAAGATAAGTCTTCCACTGTGTATATATGTATATTCGTATTCTGCAGAGATATCGAGTGATTTAATTGTTGGCTCTGCTTTATGTCTGGTGGCACCAACCAGAGCTCCACTAACTTATTTGACACTCTGGTAGTAGATAAGGTTTTTGTCTATATAGCAATTTTCAATTCCTAAATATTGTGAAATCTTCAAATATTGCGATGTGACCTTTTTCCCCAGTATCATTCAGCCCAAACACACACGTTACATTCACAAAAAAATATTAATTGGCTGTATGCTGTATTATGTAGAATAATGTGGCTAAGCAACAGGGCTAACCTTAGTTTTCAGCAGTTTGTTTTGACGTACAGAAATCATGCAAAGTAAATTAGGAAAAATAAAGCCAAAGTCATGACAAAGGCTAGGCTATTCAGAGGCTAAATAGCCATAGATACATGCCAACCTCGCATTATTGAGTAAGTCAATCAAACCTGAATTTCTTCCTTTTAAGATGTATTTGCATTGCAGTCGTACTGTGGTGTTATTTCAGTTCCGCTTTGCAATACTGACAGGCTGCATTTTCATTCAGTTTTAATGTGAAGTGCTTCCACACAACTGAAGCCCTTTTTTGTTTTTTTGTTTTTTGGGACCTACATCCTTTATGCGCCGTCCTCTTTCCGCCATATTGCCAAGTAATCGATTTAGCAAAGTTTTAATTGGTGCTTTTTAATAATCGAGTAATCGAGTTTAATCACATAATCATGATGGATCTAGTGTGCACCTCTAAGGAGCTTGCCGTGTGTGTGTGTGAAGGGTGGTTTAAGCAGTGCATTCTGGGTTTGTCCTTGCAGGGTACCGGTCTGTCCCACTGAAGAACAGCTACAGCGAGGACCTGGAATTGGCTTCCCTTCTGGTGCACATGGACATCATCAAAGGCAGAGTAAGGAACTTTACTCGACCTGCTGTGGGGGTGCAGGGGGCGGAGCAGGATGGATCCCTACCAGCCACGTCTCTCCCTCTGTCCTTTCCTGAGCAGCAAGAGAACACTGAGATGACTGGTGTCCCCCTTGGGGCCACAGCAGCAGTCTCGAGCCACATAGGCAGGGACAGACTGGCAGATGTGGCCTCCCTGTCCCCCGGTACCTCCCTCTCCCCGCTGGCCGCCTCCACTGGCCAGGCCCTGGCCTACCGGGGGCGCGAGGGCTCCTTCGAGGCCCGTTACCAGACACCCCTGGATGAATTCCGGGTGTCCCAGGAGCCTCTGCTGGACCACATTGACGCTCAGAACAGACGGTATGCCGGCTTCCCCGTGTGTGTGTGTGCAGGCCCCTTCAATGACATTAATAGTCATTCACTGGCAAATTCACTATTAACTGCCGGGAATGTTCTGCTAATGGCTTTAGCCTCCATCGACCTGAACTCGGAGGTTGCTAGAATAAGCAGCCTTGTGTAATGTCACCATTGACAGATTCTCTGCTGTTCTGTAGTGTTTCCAGCCATCTGTTCTCAGATTACATGCATATAATAAGATAACATATATTTTATTGATCCCAGGGGGATCCCAGATGTTTTGGAAGTAAATGTAAATGTAGTACCAGGTCTTGAATATTTTTGTTTTTATTTATTTATTTATTTTTTTCCCCTTTCAGACTGAACCGCAGGACCAAAGTTGGTGGAGAGAACAGGGTGTAGGCTGAGAAGCAGCTGAGAAGCAGTGGACCACTGGAACTTTGGTCGCTGATGGCAGTGGTCTTGTAGAGAAATGTTGTGCCGGCTGCCAGTCCCTGATCCACCTCCCCCTCCCATTTAAACTGTGCTTCAACACTTGTGGGCACCAGACACACCCCCCCCCCCCCACTGAGATGGTGTTCCAGAGGACCTTGTGCTTAAACACAGGTGTAGTGAATTTCACGCCTAGGAACCTGGGAGTATGTATGCATCATGATTGTCATTTCCCAGGTCGCCCCCTCCCCTCCCCTCAGCTCAGTGTCTACCAGGAAGTGGAACCGGGAACAGCTAACCTGCTCTCTGAGAGCTGCCTTTTCCATGTTTATTTTTCTTTTATTTAAACTTTACCTTTTTTGTCTCTAAATGTATGTGTTAGGAAATAACTTTCCATTTAGTGTGTGTCCCATCGCTGAACGCAGTGCGTTCAGCCTGTCCCGATGCAGCCCCCCCCCCCCCCGTGTGGACCTTGGAGGATGTAAACAGGAAGTGGAGCTTCAAGCGGAGCTTCAGGAAGGAGCTGTTTGTGCCGGAAGCCGTGATCTCAGGAAGGACGGGGCAGGCTCGCGCTCTTAAAGCACTAATTCCATAAAATACATTCAAAAACGAAGCAGAATATAACCAGGAGGAAAACCGTAGGAGGCCAGTTTGGAAATGTACGTGCGTGTGGTCTGTGGATGAAGATGGAGGTCTGGAAGACTGACCATGCTCTATGACTAGAGGAAAATTACCTGAAACAAACTTGGGAATCAGCTGTCTAGCAGTGTACTTTCTTTTCTACTTTAAATAGCATTCCTTCCTTTTATTTTTCAGTAATTAAGTTCCCCTTCCCATACAATCACCATCTTACAGATTCAAACAACGTGGGGATCCAGCCCAGCGACCACAAGTGCTTTAATTCCCCCCCCGGCGTTTGCGTAACCTGAAATTGTTGTGTGGCTCATTCCCCGCATGAGCAGCCCCTTCGTATCACTCAGCTGAGAGCCAAAGCCCTTTTCTTATTTTTTAAGAAGAAAACCACCTACACCAACAGCTACGTGGAGGTCATTTCCGTGGCCTGTCCTTGGAGGGCGGACTTCATTTCCATGTGACATTTCATGTCGATGTACGGCTACAGGTGCCTTGGACACTTTTTAAACATAATCACCCTCCATAATCTTTTTAATCGCGACGGCCCTGCATCCAACTAGCCACTTACTATTGTACGGTTGGAGATATGGTGTGCCTTTTACTGGATAAGTACTGGCTGTAAAGTATTAAACAAGAGGTTAAAAAAATAAACTGCAGGGTCGTTCCATAAAGGAAGGACCAATATTAATTTTTGGAGGCCTACTTATGAATTATTTGCACTGCTTTTGCTTATTGTATTATTTTATTGTTTTGTTCTCACAGTAATGGTCATTGTTAAAGTTGTGCTTTAACAGAATTCCCCAAAGTAGCAGTAGCTGTCTTCAGCCAGCAGGTGTCTCTGTATCACAGTAGTGGAACATCAGTTCTGAATGTAAAAAAGCAAACAAGTCTGTACTGGTGTCTTGAGCCATTAAACCTGCTTTGTACAGTTACTATGGGTTTTTTTTTTTTCGGTCTGACAGTATATGGATTAGGAGATTCCTTCTGTTCTGCAAGCTCAGAGGAAAATCCCTGCACACTTACTCTAGCTGTGGTGTAGCATAAACGGGATCAGAGGAGACTTACGGCTGTTTGTTTGTTTGGAGGATATCACAGGAAGCGATGTGCTGGTTCACAGCGGTGAAGCGTGTGCCAGAGAACATTCAGTTCTAACAGAAGTGGGGTGATGGGGGAAATGAGACGGCAAACCAGCTCCACAGCAATATTATACATGGATATCATACAGGAGAAGTCCCTGAGCTGACATGCACAGTAGGTTTAAAGGCATTTCTCTGCACTCCCCCCACTTTGACCAGTTTTTAAATGGGAGTATTCCAAAAAAAGCCATATAACTTGAGGATTCAGTACTGGGTAGCCAGGGACTGAAGAATAAAAAGTTCTGAATCTTGCTTTGCCACAGTTTTAAAAAAAGCAGCCCCATCCCCCACAGTAATGGTACAAATTCAGTGAGCCTCCAGTGCTTTTGTGTAGGGTGAATAATTTGAGCACCGTGTAGCCTGACGCCAAGCGGCCACATGTACAGGCCTTCCCTCCCAACTGTATCCATCGCCTCGTCTCCATACGTCAAGCCTCCGTTAGCCCAGTCAGGCCGCACGTATTTCTCGTCTCGATCACGGAAGGCACCCACGTGTGGACGACTAGGCACGAGTGCTCTCGCTCCTGTCACGGACCTGTCTCCTTTCTTGTGCCTTGCATACTTAACTGAGACATCCTGTTTGCAATTAAATGTTTTGTTTGTCTGCGTTTTCTTACTAACGTTCCATTTACAAAGTCTTTCTGTAATGTGCCTAAGCTGTGGGGGGTGAAAATTTGATTTTACCTTTCACATGAAAGATATTCAAGGCTCATAAATAAAATACTCATTCAATTCCATGGCTGTCAACCTTTCATTTGCGGGGCTAAGCTACATAAATTTAGTTCCATGTTAATATTTTTCAGCAAAAAAACACATTTCTCAGTAGTTATACTGTTTATTCTGGAAATAAATCTGTAAAAATGATACAATAGGCCTAGGTATGCTTGAAATCCAGTAAAACTGACATCTTACACAGTCGTCATACTGAAGAGATTCTGTAAAATCCAGGATAATGGAAAACTGTTGTGCTAAATTACGGACTGCTAAAATGTACGAAATGCAGTAAGCTTCTTCTAGACACCAAGTTACTTGACGACACTCCAGTTCCTAGTGTACCCTACAGTCTTCCGGAAAAAGTCTCTTGATCCACGGTCCAGTTTGATCCTCGAGCTGGGACTGACCTGGTCTATCTACTCGTCTTAGCACCTTTCCTCCACGTGTCGGCTGAAGTCCTAACCCCTCTATCCCTCCCCACCAAGCACCCTTGAGGAGGGACACCGACCGCCATACCCTTCCCAGCTGAGGCCAAGCCAGTGGCCTATCTGTGTGCTTTTTAAGAAAGGGGATGTCTGTGCGGGAGACTGGCCTCCCAGCAATCCTACCACAGTCACAAAGGCTGTCACCAACAACACTCCCAAAAAAAAAAAAAAAATGGCCATCTGTAAACCCCAGGAATTCTCCTCTTCACCGGCCGCGGTCCGTCTGTCAGTCTGTTCCTGGAGCACACAGATACTCACGGTAAGTCTCCATTATAGGGCACAGCTTGGAAGACAACAAGAGGAATAAATTTCATCTTCCAGTCCTTTTGGTCTTTTAGACAGAGTGCACTAGACCGCACTGCTTTGCCATGTGATGGCTCTGACCCACTTTGAGATATTTACGACTGAGCTAAATGTGTCACGGAAAGCTTTACTGTCTGGACATGCTATCCGCTCTAAACGTCGATTTCCTGCGATGACTCCTCCCCACTTAACCCTTCAGCATATTTGTGCATGCGAGAGCACAGATTCCTACACACAAGTCTTAAGACACAACAATCCCTCCGATTCACTTATAATAGCAGTATAACAGAAATTAATATAAAGTGAAGCAGTCTGATATACATCCAGGTTTGGTTTCCACAGTCCCCTTTCATGATGTTTTTTCTGCTTTTATGGTGGCATCAAGTATTCAGATTGGTGTTAGCATGACTGAGTGTTCAGGAAGATGATAATAAATTAAGTCTCACTACTACTACCTGAAAATGTCATGAACATTTTTGAACACAAGTCTCACCTTCCTTGGTACTCGTGGACTGGGCTTCTGTGATCTGTGGACTTCTCGTCACACCCTCGCCGTGTGGTTCCTGGTTCTGTTCAATCGTTTGTTCCACGTCAGTCATTTCTTCTGCCTTGTCATCCGGGAGCAAGCCGGAGCGCGTGGCAAACCACCGCCGGACAAGGTCTTCATCAAGCCGACTGGCTTCTACTAGCCCCTTGACATGCTCCTCCTCCAACTTTCCGTGGGTATTCAGGTGCTCCTTCAGCACCTCAGTATCCCCCCTCTTGTAGTCCTCCTCTTCAGCCATTTGCTGGTAGCTTTCAAGCCACTTGAGCTGTCCATTCTTATACACGTACCGGCTATCACCGAACCAGCGCACCACCTCTGGCCTTGGCAGGCCCGTCCTGGCGATCAGCTCCTCATACTGAGGGCTGCTGGGCCACTGGGTGCGGGCAAACACTTGTTTCAGCAAATGCAGCTGGTCCGGAGTCTTTTTGCCACGGGTAGACGTAGATAGATGCGGGACTTTTGGACTCTCAGCCTGTGTGGGTGGGCTGGCCTCAGCTTCAGGTTTGCCGTTGGATTCAGTAACCTTGAGCATTTTCAAATTTATCTTGATGGGATTCACTTTGGGTTCAGACCCAGGAGTGTCTTCCTTCTGCTTGTCATCCTTGGTTTGCTGCTGTGTTGATGTCCCCTGTGAAGGGCCATCTTTGCCATCTTTTACTACAGTGTCCTCTTCCATGACATTATCATCATCTTCCTCTTTCTCTGCCTTCTCAAACTCTTCCTTTTTCTTCTCAGCTGCTGCCTTCTTCCGACGCTCAGAGAACCAGCCGTCAATCTCACGCCGGGTCATCTTGGTCTCAGCACGCAGCCTGTCGACTTCCTCAACAGGGGGCGTGGGGTTCTGCAAGAAGCTGGCCTCGAGGGCCCGTATCTGTTGAGGGTCCCGTTCCTTGTAACGGATGGCAGTGAAATCTGGCGTCTGCTGCCGAGAGACCCGGCGAGATGGAGCGGGTGGAGATGTCTGGTGGTGATGCTGCTGCACTGTGCTCTGTGAGGACTGGCTGGATTTGGGGATTTCTGCAGAGGTGGGGCTGTCGCCAAAGTCAAGGAGGGAATTCCCACTGAAGAGGCCTCCTGTGCTGGAGCGTGCACCCTTCAGGTTGCGATAATGGTAACGCCGGTCACTGAACCACTTGCGTACCTCCCGGACCGTTAGGCCTGTGATTTTGGTGAGCCGCTCCACCTCCTCTTGATTGGGGAACTGGCAGCGAATGAAGCTCTGTTTGAGGGCGCTCAGCTGCTCCTGCGACTTTTTGTTCTTGTAGAAGCTGGGGTCCAAAAAGCTGCTCGGGAGCGTACGTGAGCTGTGGGTCACGCTGAGGACAGGCGGCAACGCGTCTGCCGTTTTCTCGTCACCGCTGACACCAACAACATCATCGGCGGAGCCTTTCTTAGCATTGCTGCCGCCGTTGCCAGTGCTGGTGGTGCCGTTACTGCTGCTGCTGTTGGCTTCACCACCTTTGTTGCCATGGTTGCTATTGCTGCTGCTGCTGCTGCCGCCACTACTAACGTTAATAACACTGGTGTGACTTATAGTGCTGCTGGGGGTGATGCTGGTGCTGCAGGTAGTGCTGCTGCTAGTGCTGCTGGTGCTACTGCTAGTGCTTGTTGTTGAGCTGCTGGTGCTGGTGCTGTTGCTGCTTCCACTGGGGGTAGTCATGCTGCTGCTGGTTGTACTGCTGCTCGTAGTACTACTATTACTACTATTACTACTACTACTACTACTACTACTACTGCTGTTGCTAATACTGCTATTCGTACTGATGATGACACTGCTGCCGCCACTACTGCTGCTTTCAACGGTGCCCACCACCATGCTGACCCCCTTGTCCGCCACCAATGCAGCTGTGGGCCTGGCTTGCATCAACGGCTTGGCAGCCATCTGAGGCTTGGGGGTGACTGCCAGGGCCACGGGGGCACTGCTGACTTGGAGGCCATTAGCGACCAAAGGCTGTGTGACAATTACCCCACCCTGACCAACCAGGCTGCCCTGCAGGATGTGGGGAATGCTGTTGTGGCCCAATGAAGCCGGCAGGACAGTGATGGTATGCTGAGCAGGGCCATGGTGGGTTTGGCGTGGCTGTGGCTGTTGAGAAACAGGAGGAGCCGTCTGGATAATAGTGTTGAACATCTTCCGGCGGGCGTCCTCGATTTCCTCGGGTGACCAGCTGATTCCCTGCTTCAGTCGCTGTGCAGTGAACCAGATCTTGATCTGTTCCTCAGGATACTTGGTGACGACGGTCAGGTAGCAGAGCTCAGCTTTAGTTGGGTATGGGAATTTACTGAAGGACGTCTTTAAGAAGCTGCTGTTGTCCATGGCGGCATCGTAAGTGGGGATGCTGCTCAGGGGAATCATCACCTTGGGGAGGTTCCTAGAGCTTGTAGTGGATGAGGAAGATGAGGACGAGGCAGATGAAGAGGCCGTCATAGTGGCCGACTGCTGATGAAGGGTCCGGTTCTGCACCACTGACACCACCTGGGTGATGGCAGTCTTGAGCACAGGCAGAGTTCCAGAGCCATTCACAACCTGCAAGGCTGTTGGAAGACCAGGCTTGGTTGCTGCTCCATTGTGAACTATGGTGGGGACATGTGTTACTGCTGGCGGCTCAATCTTTTCTGCTTCCTTACTGTTGACAGTATCCAACTCATCTACGCCGTGAGACACCACGATCCTCTTGGGCTCAGACTTGCCCTTTAACATCTTCATGATTGGCGTCTTGGTGATGGAGATCTCAGACTCTTTGGATCCCTCGTTCACCACCAGACTCTGCTCCACAGTTATCCGCCGGTCTCTTTTCTTCACCTGCAGCGTGGTGTTGACTGTACTGGGGTGGGCATGGGCGTTATGCAGGGCCAGCCCCTCGAACTTTGCCGCCGACACTCCACAGTCCAAACAGTAGAAGCTGGGCTCAGCCCGGAAGTCAGCATGGACGTTATAAACATGGTCCAGAAAGAGGTTTAGGTCATGGGACTCAAAACCGCATGGTCGACATGTGTATGTGCCTCCTTCTCGTTGTGTATTGCCCTTGTCAGAGCTGGAGGCTTCACCGGCCTCCTGAGAGCCTTTTCCACAAGAGTCCTCTCCAGAGTGGAAGATAACAGGACGAGGAGGCGTACAGTCTGGCAGGCCCTCCTCCTGTTCCCTGTCATCCTGCGTGTGCATGGTCTTCACCGGGATCATACATGGGATAGTGGATTTCCTCTTGCTAGCCATGGCTTTGAAAAACAGAGGGGTATTTGAATATGAAGTGGCGGGGTGTTGTTTGGTTTTAAATGTAGAGCTGGTGTTTCCAGTCAAGGACCAGCCATTAAGAGACTGTAGTGTTCCTGCATGACCTTTCCGTGACCTCCAAGGTTTCTTCCCCTATTCAGGCCTGTGTTCAGCACTGAGAAGCCAACCTACAAGGAAAATCGAAGATGAAAACATCATTTGGGAACATTTTGACAAATGATACGAGAGGACTACTGGACACACATCAAGCAAATCTTCGTTGACCATAAATTTGGATCATGCCCCTGTATATTTAACGAAAACAGATGCAGAAATGGGGGATTAAAGCATTTAGCTGAAGCGCTGTGCTCTCGACGGTGCAGCCATTTAGCGGTTTACTTCATGCTAATGACATTTCACTGACAGTGCAGAATGTGAGAGAACGGTCACATTTTCCAGCTCGATCTGCCCACTGCCTTCCACCGCCTGCTTGTTTAAATCATCTCCTCTGCTCCACCTTATTCACCACATCAACAGTGAACAACAACCACCTGAACCTAGATCACAAGCTGGCAACGACATCCCAGCACATTAACGAATAAGCAAATATCTTTGCACGGCAGTTCCCTAATTCATTTTGGGAACCTCCTATATCACAACTGTGTTAGAACATTTGTTATTAAAACTGTCATATTGCTTTTTCAGAACCAAATATCTCTGTCCAAAGCTTAGCTTCTCCACGGCTGACTCTGACCAGAATAACTGGTTTGTAAGATGAATGGATGAATGACCAACTCCTTTTCACCTCCATACGTGTAACTCTCAGCTATATAAATTATGTTTTGTTTCTTAAAAACAATAGAAAAGAGATCATTATCAAGTTATAATTTATTGCAACCAGAAAGCATTTTCAACCTCAGTGGTTCAGAGGACAATAACCTTAACTGACTCCTTTTCACCTGGATCTCCAAAGACGACATTCAAGTCATTTATCCAATCAGTAAACCCATTATGGATTCAATGGGATTCTTATCACCAACTGATGATTTTTGTTTTTTTGTTTTTTTTTTTTTTTAAACCCATAATTGAACCATCATCCAAATATAACTCAGCTGTGGTGTTAACCTCCAGTAAAAAAAAAAAAGGAATCTACCAGGAGAGAAAGACTAGGGGATGGGGCCAACGAGCTTCCGCATGTAATCACGCCATTAGCAAGGGGAAGGCGCTGCTTACCAAATGTGACCAGTCGACAGTGATGTTTACCGCTCCATGAGCCGCCTTCCTGCCAAAAATCTGGGTCACCTCCATCTTACCCTCTAATCCCAGTTTGCCAGCACGTTAATTTGTTCTGCTTGCAGAAAGGTCGCGGCACACTTACACCAATGCGCCATTAACCCTACGAAGGATGGAGATGCCAGATGAATGCAGAAAACCCATACCCACAAGCTCTGCAATGCCTGTGCAAGAGAAGGCCTCATTCCGCTCCAAATCTTCTCTGATCTTTTGATTATCTGTATCATGCATTTTCATCAACCAAAATAACCAAATCAAAAGTAAATCAAGCACAGTGACACTTGCAAGATTTGTCACCTTGCAAGATTTGTCATCATTGAATATTTGAGGAATAATAGAGTATGTTGAAATAGTTTCAGCGGTATTCATGTTTCTGACAAATTCATGGTTCAGACAAATTTAGTTTTTCCCCCCATTAAAAAGAAAAAAAAATATCATAATAAATTATCATACATATACACACACAATTTACACCATTACAGACTAACAGAAAAATGCGTGTTCCTAAATGTAGGTTCTTCACACACATATTCATAAAAACTACTACCAGCTTGACAAATTGTCCATCTACACCTTGAGACATTTAAAGTGAAAATTCCAGTTCACAAGTGCACAGAATGGATCAATGTATGGTACACATAACTGTGACTTTTGGTGGGGATATCAAAGTAGTTCAGTGCTATGGGACAACTTCAACTCAGGCAGGAAGGGGATGCAATAAACCTGACCACGATCTGGCGTGAAGGAAGGGGTTAAGGGAGACCCAAAACAAAAGGGTAATAAAAGTGTTCCTCATTAGGCTTCGTGCAAATGAACAAGGTGTACAGCCTCGTCTGAAGCCACCACACATAACGGTGTTAGAAGAATGTAACGGCACTCAATGACGTCTTTTCTTGTCAAACACGAAATCAAAATTTCTTTATTAATGGACTGACTGACATGCTGTTATTAGTAGGATTAAGCTCTCGTTGAGGAGGCAGGAAAACATTCCCCAGAAAACAGTCACTGATTTGAAACTTCCGCACCGCCTGAACACAGAGCCCCCTTCAGCAGAACTGAGTTGAGCGTAAACGGAAGTAGGCATCCTCCTGGACATTGTGAGCAGTATTTCAATTCAGGGCTTAGCCTGGTCCTTCAGCACCACTGTAGGTGTTTGGTTATTGTGAGCGACATGAAGCTCAGGCAGGTTCTCCTGACCACAACACAACTTCAGCTCACCGCCCACCACTAACATTATTCTCCGACAAGCACGATATCTAAAACAAGAACTATGATGAACTGGGCTACACTGGCCAGTGCTGTTCCTTTATTCTACTGCAATCAAAGCTCAGACATGTGTGCTTGCTGAAAGGTGGTAATTTAATTTTTTTTTAATTATACACACTCAATAAAAGCAGTGCCTAGTTAAGTTAGTGATATATCACAATCATATTCAATTTACTGACTGATTAGAAAAATGTTTTAATGTAAATCTATCTTGTTATGTCAGCTACAAAACAATTAGGCTAGCTAGCCCATAAAACAACAGACTAACTTCAAATAAAGAGCTGTTTATAGCTAGCTTAACATTTAAATTCCGGAGTAATGGCGTTGACCAAGGTTGTCTAAGTATTCTTTTCTATTTTATCGGGAACTGCTGCTCCGAAGCGTAACTTCATAAACACGTTGGACAAAAAAAAAATTTTTTAAATTTGCTTGACAAGACGACGCAATGTTTAACGTATGGCAAATGCCATATCAGAAAGGTCTGAATGAGGGTGGTCTGTGGCCCCAGCATTTCCAGGTATGGAAGAGGGACAAAATGTTCACAGGTTATTGTGCTCTGTAACATTTAATTTGCTAATGGTAATATGGTGGTATGACTCGGTACAGCTCAGAAGGGCTTAAAGGTGGGGGGTATGGAAAACATAAGGTATGGTACGGGCAAGGGCACAGACGGTGGAACCACAGAGTGACGGCGGAACAGGAAGGGAACACTGTGTCCTACAGAGGCAAGAACTGCCCCTGAAGTCGGCCTTACTGCCCCACCGAAGCTGTTTGGTTCCGCATGAGAGGGCACAACCCTGGCAAGGCGCAAGGGTCATATGACAAAGGCTCCAGGGGAGGGTCCAGGCCCGAGCAATATGGACGTTTACGGGAGCTGAGTGGGAGGGCTGAGTTGCAGGGGGGAGGGGTGGAAGCGAACATGAGCAGGGGGGTGTGAATAGCTGCAGAGGAGGCGGTCCAAAGCTTTGACAAGGAATTTTCTACCACATCACCCCCCAC
>JAODJW010000038.1:20494829-20507812 GCA_026777045.1 Hyperopisus bebe
GGTAGAGGTTAAGGGTGTCGTGATTGGGATTAGGGTTTTTCCCATAGAAATGAATGGATGGTCCCCATTTAGATAGGTACACCAACTTGTGTGTGTGTGTGTGTGTGTGTGTGTGTGTGTGGGGGGGGGGGGGGCTATATAACCTGATCAGTTTCCTAATCACTGTTGGGGGGCCAGTATCTGTGAAATGTCACTTAATGAGTTTAGAACCAGATTTCCCTGGAGAGAATGTGAGGGAGTTTTAATTTCTAAACTGTTTGGGTTTTATAAATGATTGTTAGCCAAAGACAAAAATAATCGACTATAATAATGAAATAATACATGAAGTTTGCCTTGGCAAGATGATTAAATGATGATGGAGGTGACAATAGATTGTCATGGTCCAATTCTGGTAGCAGGTAGGGCTCTTCTGTAACTTTTGAGGGACCAGACTGGCTGCCCCAGTCCCAAAGCTGTCTTACCTACAGTGTATGTTTCTGTTCTGGACTTAAATAGTGCCAATCCCAGGCATGAGAAATGTAGTTTACTCTGTAAAACCAGAGCTCATTGGCAAAGCTATCCATATTATGGGAGAATCAGCATCACCGTGTGAACCTGTGCGACAGAGAGCTCTGTATTACTGAGCTGAAAGCGGGAGGGACTCTGCAGGAAGCTGCTATACCAAATCAAGTACAGGACAGAGTCCAGGTTTAGTTTTGTAAGGAACAGCTGCTACTGTAAACCTGGTCTTTCTCCTAGGGCACTTTGTCATTTCAGACTATATCTCGTCCACGCAGGTAATGCTCCTTATACAGCTGTGTGAAAGCCAGCAGATTTAGTTTCACAACTTAAGAGGTACAATCCGTACGAGGACCACCAGCTTTCGAAACGGCTTCATTCCCTGGCCCCTCACCCCTACTGGACCACTGACCTCTCCCCCTGTACCACAGACTGCCCGCTAATGCAGTCTTTCACTTGCACCTGCACTTCTGTATTGATAAAAGGACAGTTTATTTAACAGTGCAACAGTGCTATATCCTTCAGCACACTATCAAAGATATGCTGCTATAAAAGGACCATGGATCACCATGGATACGAGCTGTGTGTGGTTTTTTTTTTTTTTAATGTCCTTTAGTTTTTACTTTTATCTTTTTATGCTGTTTGATCGGGGAGGAATGGTATTCCATTCTTCATTGCAAGAAAGTGCACGATAAGATGACCATAAAGGGAAATCTAATCTAAATCTTAAAATGTGCATTTTTGTTAATGTGTTTAATTTAGCGACATTAATTTAGTTATATCATTTGAATTACATTTTTCTTTCCCTCATCAGATTCAACTGGACAGACGGGAGGCTCAACAGCAGCAATCTGATCGAGCTTTCCGGTCAGATTACAGAGAACTTTGATTTGGAGTTCCGGATCCTCTACGCCCAGTCCTTGCCTCTCGGTGCCCAGGCTCTGGCCAGTAACCAGACCTGCAGTGCCGGGGATCTTCAGCCTGTCAGGTCCCCGTTAAAGCGGGAGCCCCACCAGGTTCCTGTGCCAGAGACTATGGGCGAGGACCACCATGGGCAGCCAGGGGGCGATCTTGAGCCAGATGACGAGGCCGGGAAACGACCCAGTGAGGGCCGTCCTTCATCTGACACGTCCACGATAGTGGCAGATAGGCCGGAACATGTGTCCGCTGTTCCCTCTGATGGGGACACCATGGAATCAGTGGTGGACTCTCTGGTGCTGGATTCCCAGTCCCCAGGTTTTGTTTGCAGTCAAACCAGTGTTACCTTGATGGATCGTGCAACGCAGACGGACCAGCCCACATGGCAGAGCCTCTCAACCTCTGCCGCTCAGACGGATCTCCAGGTACCTGCCTCCTGCGGACTGGTGCCAGAACCTCGGCCCTATTATACCGCTGGCATGAGAGGGCAGTCGCGGTCTGGACACTCACCCGACGGTGCCCCTAGGGACTGCTTCCAGAAGCTGGCCAAGGAGCGACGGCACCACTACTCCAGGATTCGCTGCAAGCTGGATCACATGGTCACGCTGCTGTCCAATCGCCGGGAGCTGGCGCAACTCACCAACCTACCCCTGAGCCCACGACGGAGGAAAGACACTGATGGCCAGGAGAATAGAGCTAGTCAAGGCCTGGAAATGCAGGGAACTCCTCTGCGTTGATGGACAAAGTATAAAAGGTTAAAGTGAAATAATAGTAATATTAAAAATGTTTAGGGAAATGGAAGTTTGTAAAGTAACTTGAATGGGTGTACACACATGCGTTTAGGCTATTGTTACCATTGAATTTTTCATAATTTTTAAATGTACATTATTTCTGTGCTTGAATGTTAAGGCAATTGGTCCTTTTTAGGATTACAATAAAGTGTGTGTTGTAAAATTTTTAATTATGCCATACATTTGTTGTGAATTTAATTAAATTATTCTGGAATTCACTTTTAATTGTTTCATTAATTGAGCATGTTACAAGTGCAGTATAGTTTAAACCTGATCGAAAGCAGAGAAAAAAAAATCCCGGTAAAACATCAATTAAAATGCATTTTAATAAGACCCCATGCCGTGCTATAAAATTAACTGTAACATACTGACGTGTTAGAGCGTTGACTAGTCATTAGATCTTAAGATTGATTTCTTTGAATTTATTTTTGCATGTATTAATGCCAATCCAGAATTTATGGGTAACATCCTAAGCCTAAATATCATTCTATTTAAAAAGAACGAAACATGCTAGAACTATAGACATCACGTTAAATGTATTGCCCATTTACCAAGAATTTTCTTTGGCTTTCCTATGATTTAAAATCGGGTTTACTTTTTTATTTTCCCACAAATAAAATTCAGCAAGTTAATGTTCGAATTTCCTCCTTAGATTGTATTATTAGTTAGGAATAATATTTCATATATGTATATTCTTTTTCCTCCTGAACCCATGTGCTCCAGCAGCCTGACACACAGACACGCATGCAGTGTCCCGCAGGTGGACAGCGCCCCCTTCCGCCCAGCACTCCGTAGCCTGTCTCTCTCCATCCCCTTCAATAAAGTTTCTATTATGACCTGCGACCAAAGATGGCGGCGCCCCTTCCCTCCATGAAATTTTGGAAACCCGGTAAGAACCTTAACGCGCGCTGCTCCACAGTGGGATTGAAATGCGGTTCCTTATGCATATAAACCTGCGCACATTGCATTCATCCCGCGTTTTATACGGAAATGTCCCTGGCAGCTGTTTTAAAGAAGCGCGTTGCAACGTGCCAGGTGGGACCGGCAGACATTGTTTGCAAAATCGTCCGCAAAAACTCTGAAAGTGAACCGAAAATAAAAGAATTTTCCTGATATATACATGTTTGTAGCCTGATAGGCTGTATTGTACTGATATATTAAAATACAGCTCAAGACCGAAAAATAGGTCGGATCGCCGGTAGGCGGCTGCCCTCTTGGTGCTTAGCGATCGTGCAGGACATCGATGAGATCATGAACCTCACATCTACAGTTTCTAGTGAACATGTCATGTATCCAGTAACCGAGGTTGTTACGGCTTTGCAGAAGCTCCTAAAATCGCGATCAACCGCGACCTTTTTCTGCTGGCATCTCTCTTCCGCCTTGGAACAGATACTTACATTGCGTCATGGTCATTCATTCAAATCTGGACGTAAACAACGTAAAAACACATGCAAACCGTGCTGATAATGTGCTATAATATGGAAAATAACTGTGAAATAGTATTAGGTGTGGAAATGTGTGTGGAGTTTAATACCATAAGGTAATTTGTTTTCCATGTTCCTAATTAGGCTAAAATCGCCATTAGAGGCATTTTCCCATTTATGCTAGAATGCTGTTAGTTTAAATTACTGAAGGGTTTTAGCGGGATGTGACGACTTTCAGCAGCACTCAGTTTGCTTTTTATTTTGGTGGGTATGAGGGCTGACGTGTTTTGGTCTGGCTATTGATCCATTAACCGAGGAAATAGAGGACGACATTGACGCTCGGCAAGGTTGTTCTCCCTTATACGCAAGGAGTTTAAACGCCTGCATTTTAATCCTAAACCTCGTTTAAATAACTTAATGAATTATGAAAGCGTGCTAACTGGTAGGATCAGATATTAGCTTGAGTCAATTTCTCCCCCAAGACACAAACCAGCTTCAGTCCCAAGTTACTTCTGAGGCTTTGATAGTGGAAATGACACTTTTTAATGTCAAATGTTCTATAGTAAAACCATTGAAGGATATAACACAGCAGGATTCATGGGACCAAGTGGTTGCTGGTTCGAATCCCTTGGCTAGCAATATAGTTATTGCAGTGTTGGCCTCTTGAGCTAAGCCCTTAGTCCCAAATACTGCTTCAAGGGTGTTGAGTAAATGGACGAATCTGGGATAGAACCCAAACTTTATGTCTGTGTCCGTTTGTCTCTGTAGGACAGGATGGTAAATAATAAAATGCTAAAAATATCAATATTGGTATAAAGTTCTGCTTTGACAATGCTGACAAATATTACCCCGTCAGGGTCAGACAGCCCTGGCGTGTCTGAAGAGAGGGATCTGACCACCGAGACCATCAACTGTCCTGTTATCTATAACCCCCACAACACTCTGTCTATCGAGAAGCAGAGACAGAAACTGCCGGTCTTCAAGGTACTGAACTATGATGTCACTGGGGAGTAAAGATCGATAGTGCAGTACAGCCTGTCTTTGATAATGGTGCACAGAAGTGGAGTATTTCCCAGCAATAAATTATGTATTAGTGATTTGCAGGGGTGTAAATTATGGGGGGTAGTAACCTCCCCAATAATTGAAACTGGCCAATACCAACCCCTAGACTTCTGTAAGTGGGTGGAGACCTCAACTCTCCAATGTCTGATCTGAAGTTAAGCCCTTGGTGCTTTGTGCTTATTACTGTATATGTTTTGGTACATTGTGCTTTTGTTATCGATGCCTTTTTGTTGAACTGCTAATATTTACCCGAAACTGTTCCCATTCCAGCACAGAAACCATATCCTGTACCTGGTTGAAAGCTACCAGACGGTGGTGATTGTGGGAGAGACAGGGTGTGGGAAAAGCACTCAGATTCCCCAGGTGGGTATGTGACTCGGATGGTGCCCCCCAGTGGCTGATCCTGTAAGGTACAGCCTTATGCTGAAACAACGCCTTGGATTTGTACGGTTTCCTGTCTCCAGAAAGATGCTGGAGACAAAGGCCTCAGTCATATCTTCCATGATCAGAAATGTATGTGCAAAAATTAACCCTAACTGATTTTATTTACCTAATTAATTAGTATTTCTGTAGCATGCTTTGTATCTTGTTGTGCTTGTTTGGTTTCATTAATTTTTTTTATACATTCACAATTATAGTTGCGGAAATTTTTCAGAAACTTTCCTGAAACTTTCCATTCCATGGGAAGTTAAGCTGAGGAATTTTGGAAATATTCCAAGTTGGAAGCTTTCCAGGGGAATTAACAGGAATATATGGGAATTAATGTGAGCATTTCCAGAATGTTGTAAC
Organism: Hyperopisus bebe; assembly: GCA_026777045.1. Classification (NCBI taxonomy): domain Eukaryota; kingdom Metazoa; phylum Chordata; class Actinopteri; order Osteoglossiformes; family Mormyridae; genus Hyperopisus; species Hyperopisus bebe. The sequence continues at coordinate 20,500,312 of JAODJW010000038.1, forward strand.
CCAGTTCTCAATGCACGAGTGTCATTAGTGTCCGCTGTTGCTTACATATTTGTTTATGTATTATTTACTCCATTATTTACTCGGTATTCCTGTTCTTTTGTACGCACCGTACTGAATCCTCGCAGCTCGATTTTTCAGCACCGACTTGTGACCTCGGTGTCATGAAGCGGGCAGAGCTGTGACACCACTGATGCTAATGTATATGTTTATTTTTAGAAAAGCGAATCGGAGAACTGTGCTCTGAAAGAATCGGCCCCGGGGGCCTGTGCTGTGTTTCTCCTTCAGTGTGTCATCTCTCTCTCTCTCTCTCTCTCTCTCTCTCTCTCTCTCTCTCCTCCCTCAGTATCTGCTAGAGGCCGGATGGGCAGCAGAGGGGAAGGTGATTGGGGTGACCCAGCCTCGCAGGGTGGCAGCTATTTCAGTGAGTGTCCCGCTTTCTCTCTATTCTCTGGCTATTTCCGTCCTGCTACCTATTAATAAACATAGGACCCCCCTCCCACCACCTCCCACCAACAACGCACTCCAGGAATGGTCCATTTGACACTCACCTGTTGGTCACATTTTCTCCCTCTATCCTTCCATCCCAGGTTGCGAGTCGAGTGGCGGAGGAGCGGGGAGCCCTTCTGGGCCACGAGGTGGGCTACAGCATCCGATTCGAGGACTGCTCTGACCCCCATGCCACCCGGATAAAGGTAAACACAGCACATTAAGTCATGACCCGTGCTATTGGTGCCGTCGAATTTAGCCATGATCCGTAATCGCCCCCCCCCCCCCCCCCCCCCCCCCCCCCCCCCCCCCCCCCCTCCAGTTTCTGACAGACGGAATGCTGATTCGGGAAATGATGGCCGACCCCTTGCTGAAGAAGTACAGGTAACCTTTTCATCACGCAGGGATTTTCTATTGACTGAGCCTAGAACGTGGAATTTGATAACAGAAATAGATAACAGGAAACGGTGAGAGTGAGTCCGCCTTTCCCTCCGCCCAGTGTCCTGATGCTGGATGAGGCCCACGAGAGGACGCTGTACACAGATATAGCCATCGGCCTGCTGAAGAAGGTGATGTGTGGGCTCCTCCTCTCACTGTGCTGTGGTCTGACCCCCACCTCTGGGTAACGACGTCTTCTCTTCCCTGAACCACGCAGATTCAAAAGAAACGGCGAGATCTTCGGTTGATCGTGGCCTCGGCCACCCTTGATGCTAAGGTAACCCGGCGTCGCACGTAGACGCGGCTGCTAGCGAATCCGTTTACTAGGTCCCTGTAGCCACACCAGCCTGCCCTGGTCCTCCGTTAATCAACCAAACTCAGGATAAATCAAGTTAGGCTTGTCAAGTCAAGTAAGGCCCATAAGGAGCAAGTTCATTTGGAGGAGCCCTTTAAAAATGTGAGAACGACATAATCTTTGGCTCAGTGTTTAAATTGGGACAATAACACGCACAGTACAATCCATCCATCATCCATTTCTGTTTTTCATTACTGGGCTGTGGTCAGTCTGGACCCTGTCCCAGGAGATCCAGGGAAATACCCTGGCTGGGATGCCAGTCCATTGCAGGGAAACGCTGCATAATGCATAACATGACTGCATTTCTCTCTTTCGTGATGCACTCATGCAACACCTTGTATCTTCCCAAAGAAATTCCAAGAGTTCTTCAACCTGAACGAGACGGGCGACCCGAGCAAAGACACCTGTGGCATCCTTACGGTGGAGGGACGCACGTTCCCTGTGGATGTGTTTTACACGGTCAGGTACGCCAGGTCCCCCCGCCCTTCTATCAATGGTTGCCATGGTGATGATTTTGACTCGGTAATTGTGGCCCGATTCCTTGAAACCCTTGTGATACAAACTTGCCCACTCTTGCATTGGAAGTAATAATAATAATAATACATTTTATTTACAGTATAACGCACTTTACATTTTTGGAGTAAATCTCGAAGTGCTACAAAACCTCAACAATCAAAAACAAGACCTATAAGGCAAAGAATTAGGAATGATACAATCTGTTTAAGTTCTTTTTAAAAATTGTCAGTAGATTGGGCTGCCGTCAGAGTGTCAGGAAGGGCATTCCATAGGTGAGGTGCAGCAGCACAGAGGCCTGATCGCCCATCATGAGTTTAGTTCTGGGGGATGGAGGCGATTTAACTGTGAAGAGCAAGGGGGGGTCGTGTTGTGGTTTGAGTTGTTATCAGTTCTTCTAAGTAAAGAGGAGCGTTTCCATAAATGCACTGGTGGGTGAGGAGAGAGATCTTGTACTCAATCACTTGCCATTGTGTTTAATGTCATTTGGAATTTCACTTTCAGTAATGATTCTTTTTAGTCCTGTTCCTGATTACGTAAAGGCAACGGTGGAGACTGTGTTGAAAATCCATGAAACGGAGGATGATGGCGATGTTCTGGCCTTTCTCACAGGACAGGTGGGCCTGCCGGACCAGCTATATAACTAGAATTTTTCTCGTGATCCTATTGGGAGGGCATTTTGCAATTACATTATTGGGTCATCAGTAAATAAGGTAAATGTAGACATTGTGTTGGTTGCACTTCATCTTTCTGCAGGAGGAGGTAGAGAAAGTAGTGTCCATGTTAGTGGAGCAGGCCCGGTCCTTGTCCCGTTACGGTATGAAGAAGCACCTACGTGTCCTTCCCATGTATGCCGGCTTGCCATATGCTGAGCAGATGAAGGTCTTTGAAAGAGTGCCCCCTACTGTACGGAAGGTAAACTACAAAAAAAATGCTGGATGTAAACCTGTTTCCAGAAGTTAAGCTGCCGTTCTCCAAAATTAACACCTTGGGATGTTTGGCCAGGTGATCGTCGCGACCAATATCGCCGAGACCTCCATCACCATCAATGGGATTGTTTTTGTCATCGACTGTGCATTCGTCAAACTGCGGGCCTACAATCCGAAGACGGCCATTGAGTCTTTGGTGGTGATGCCCATTTCCAAGGCCTCCGCAAGTCAGCGGGCCGGCAGAGGGGGGCGCTACCGTTCTGGAAAGTGCTTCCGCCTCTACACAGGTATGTTCCTCCCAGCGACAGTGTTTACCACCACTCAAGCCACAAACGGGCACTACGCTAAACATGAAATAAACTTGCTCCTTATTTAGGAGATGCTGAAGCAGCACGTTCCCCTAACCAGCTAACTAGCTACGGTCTTCTGACTCCACTCACTAGCTATTTGTTTAGTTTTTGAAACATCGGAATTGCGCAAGGGGGGCCCTGAAGTGATTTTCTCAGTGGCGCCCCAGGAACAAAAAACCTACCCCTGGTTCTGGCCTTGTCGGGCTGGAGCGGGACCTCTTAAACATCTATCTGTTTCGAGTTGAGGGTGGCTGTGGGCGCGTTCCCCACACAAGTCTGCTCTTCCGCAGAGGAGGATTATGAGAAGTTGCCTGCATCCACCGTCCCCGAGATGCAGCGCACAAATCTGGCCCCAGTGATCCTGCAGCTGAAAGCCCTGGGCATCGACAACGTCCTCCGCTTCAGCTTCCTCTCAGTGAGTGTCCATGGGAGCCAGATGTGGTCTTGGGGTCACCCTGCTTGCGGGGGCCAGTGATTCTCCTGCCCCCAGACGCCTCGTCATGATCTTCCAGCATTCATTCAGCTCCTTGGTCATGTCTTGATGGTTGCCTATGTGTTGCAGCCTCCGCCAGCCCAGTCTATGGTCCAGGCCCTGGAGCTTCTGTATGCGCTGGGTGGTAAGAATCCCTATGGATTTTTTTTTTTTTTTAAAGCATTGTGCCCCTTTAAACAGTTTTGCCTCAGGGTGTAACGGCAAGAATACTGTCTGAGATTGATATTACAGTGGTTGATTGGTAGGTTTAGGAAGGTGCTTGTTATTGACACTTGTCAATGGGGGGCTATGTGCGGCTCAGAGGGTCAAGATGCTGTGCCTGTGATCGGGAAGGTCGTCGGTTCAAATCCCCCAGGTCGCGAGAGTGATTTCGCTGTTGACCTCTGAGCAAGGCCCTTAAACCCCCAATCGCTCACCCTGCTTTCTCCAAAAAAAAAAAATGTGTATGTCACTTTGGATAAAATATAAATAAATAATGTGCAATGAATAAAATTTATTTGGGTTAGAATCCAGATGAGAACAGAACAAGTGATATGGAAGCTTCTGTGGTAGTTTAGTAAGAAAAAGCCGTGTTGGTTTCAGACCCACTCCTCCTAAAAGTTGGCCAAATTCTCAAGGTCAGCTGGTCTGTCTGTAGAATTGGTGGGAGGTGTTAGTTACCATTGATGGCTTAAAACTCACATCTAATTTTCCTGTGTCTGCAAGAGATGCTGTATTGATGAGGTCATCACTGTATGCCAAAGAAATGCAGAATTTGGCTGGTTCTGTTTTAGTTATTACCACAGATACTCCTTGATTAATGACAGGTTTAGTTTCCAACAGTCAGGTTGTAAGTTGAACATTATAAAGTTCTGAAGCGCAAGTCCTACCACCAGAACGTTCACTTTGATTATGCAATATTAAATACTGCAGACACTTGTTTGCATATATATACATATATGCCGTCCTGAGCGATGAAAATAAAGCCACCAGACGCTGTTTTGTCTAGCGTGGCAGACGAAGCAGCCATGTTATGGTACCACTGGTTGGCTGACACCAGACCTGTTGTGACTCCAAAGTAATTTAAGGGTGATGTGTAGGACAGTGGGGTTGCAAGTGCGGTTAGTTTTAAGTCGAGGAGTATCTGGAGCAGTAACTTGGCTCTCCTTGACGGTTTGGTGCATTTACGACCTAACCTTGGTGTATTTGAGAAAGCAGGGTCAGACAGTCCCTAGAGCAACTCGGGGTTAGGGGCCTTTCTCAGGAGCCCGACAGTGACATCACTCTGCTGACTCCAGGATTTGAGCCGGCGACCTTCCGATCTCAAACCACTGAGCCACAAAACGTCCCTGGTCCACTGTGCTGATGTTCTTTGTGTTTATTAGCTGACATCAGCTGCCATTAGCTTTACCCCTGAGGGTCCGTTTGCTTGAAGGACGCTACGTTCTGTCCGCAGGCCTGGACCAGTACGGGCGTCTGACTGACCCCATGGGCGTGCACATGGCCGAGTTCCCCCTGGGGCCCATGTTCGCCAAGATGCTGCTGGAGTCGGGCAACTTCGGATGCTCCAAGGAGATCGTGACCATAGCGGCCATGATGCAGATCCAGAACATCTTCGTCTCACCGCCCAATCAGAAGAAAGCAGCTGTGAGTTTTGGCTATTTTGCGGCACATTCCTGGGTGGGAGCCGTGGCCATTGGCGTAAAACCGCGGCAACTGGGTGCTCGCACGTGTGTTTCAGGACTGAAGATTCTAGAAAGTTCCACCTGATGCCAAAAAAGATGTGATTCAAAAAAATAAACGATTACACATTAATTACGAATAAATACAGGATCTTAAATATAGCATAGCATAGAGCTGCTGTGTTTGAGACTGTGCAGGTACTCAATCCCAGAACCGCATGTGGCCAGTTGGCATTACAGGATATTACACAGAGAATTATCGATCCCATGCTGTCATCGCAACATTAGCCAACATTAGTCACGATGATGTAATCGCTGCAGTATGGCACATTTGGGTTTTTTTTTTTTTTTGACCCCGCTGTAAATGGGTTTGCTAATCTGTGGGCTGTTCATTGAGTACTTGTGGGTTGCATGTCCAGTTTCACAAATGGAAATGTCTTTCTCTTTGCTGGGAAGCCCCATTTTTCATCAGTGTAGACTCTGCCTCTCCAGAACGCGGGCAGGCGAGGGTCTACCCTCCTCTTTCACTCTCTCCTGCACCAACAGCACCTCCTCTCTACCTCTCTCTGAACTATATAAAAGTGGCAAGCAACCTTGCAAAGGCAAGAAAACCTCTTCCTCTCCCGCCTCGTCTTGCTCACTCTTGCCTGTGTCTCATTTTATGCTCGGTTGTGTTGGCTTTTGATGTTTTTACACATGCGGTCAGAGAACGGTCTCATGTGAAGTCTCTGTTGCCTGAAAACTCCTTCCAATAATAGTCAAGCCAAAAACTGAGCCAGAAATCTCCCGATCTGATGGCCTTAACCAGCAGGTAGGTGTGTCCAACACCGATGGAGGCTGTAGGTTGACTATCAATAGACATCTTCTGAGAAGATGCTTCATGGTCATGAATTTGTTTTCCCATCTGTAAGTCTTCGATGTGGCAAGGATTAAGTGATGACAGGCAGCAGTGAATTTGGCAGATGCCCAGTGCATGCTGGGATATGTTTCATACAAGGCTGAAATGTACGGGATCGAAGGATCTCTCAGCGTAGGCGTTTCAAATCATGACGCACACTGAATGTCTTGCCGTCAACCATTCTGTCCTGGAAATCACCGCTATCACTGCTGGTTTCCTGAAGCTTGTCTCCATCCCCCTTTCTTGGAGGGGAGTAGATACCCATCCAGATTGTTTACCCTCATCGTTTTTATCTTCGTGTCTGTGTTTATTTGCTCCCCCCAGGCACGAGAACATAGGAAGTTTGCTGTTGCTGAAGGAGACCACCTCACCATGCTGAATGTCTACGAGGCCTTCATCAAGGTGAGACACGTCACCCTCGAGGAACTACATTGTCTGTCAAACTACCTACTAAGTTCTTACGAGTTCTGGAACCCCTGTCCCCCCAGCACCAGAAGAGCTCCCAGTGGTGCCAAGAACATTTTCTTAACTACAAGGGTCTCCTCCGGGCAGTAACGGTCCGTGAGCAGTTACGGCGACTCATGAATAAGTTCAAGGTTCCTCGTACCTCCAGCGAAGGTGGGTGTTGCATTTCCTCTGCTCGGTATCAGCTGATCTGCAAGGTCCTGGCGGTTTGCATCTCTATCATCACACCCTGTGTCCCGTCCAGGTGACCCTGACGTCATCCTAAGATGCATCGTTTCGGGATTCTTCGCCAATGCCGCCCGATTGCACCATTCCGGATCATACAGGTGAGATCCCGACTCCCGTAGGCTTTCGACAGCTGCTGTCTGGTGTCTTACGGGTTGAAGTACCTGTGGTTCCTGACCTTGGTCTCTCTGCCCCAGGACCCTGCGGGACGACCGGGAGCTCCACATCCACCCCAGCTCAGTTCTTTATGCCGAAAAGCCCCCAAAATGGTAAGCCGCCTCGCAAGACTGGGGGAACAGCTCGACCTCTGCCACACGGCGCTTTGTATCTGCTCACGCCTCGCCCATTCCCACTCAGGGTGGTCTACAATGAAGTGGTGCAGACTTCCAAGTACTTCATGCGTGATGTGACCGCGGTGGAGTCCTCCTGGTTGGTGGAGCTGGCACCACACTTTTACAAGCAGGCCAAGGTAGGGGGGTCGGCACGGAAAAAACAAACAACTCTCTGATAATGCGCTCGCCGGATTGCGACTGGTGACTCGTCCACCATTAAAGGAGAACCGACATTCCCGTGCCCTGAAATGTAGTCGCATATCTTGCACCTTATAGCACAAACTCCTCAATGTCTTAGGACGACGCACCGGAGGAGAGCTGACCGATGTGTGGTGCAGCTGCTATGGGGGAGGGGG
>JAODJW010000038.1:20507828-20537286 GCA_026777045.1 Hyperopisus bebe
GGGGGGTGGACGACATGTTCCCGAATCGAGCTCCGCGCTCACTCACTGCCTCGCTCTCTGTGTTCTCCCAGCACGGGTCGCTGGGCAGCAAAAGAGCCAAGGTCATCTGAGCGGGGGTGCCGCAGCCCGCTGCCCCCACACAGCTGCCCTGGCCGCGGGCCGCGCCTGCGGGGGCAGGTAGATGGGTAGTTGGCTCTGCCTTCAGCGTTCGGGCAACACGCACCGAAGAGCGGAGCGGAGGGAATAACCGGTATGGGGGCAGCAGGCGTGCGAGGAGAGGGGGACAAGCTCCACCAACACTGTGCTCCATCTGTGTTTAGATAGAGGTGTAGGTGTTTATTTATTTCCTCACCCCCCCCGCACACCTGTATATAGAGACGGGGCGGGTTCGGATCTGGCCGAGGGGCCCTCTGTGTCAGTCGGATGCCAAGCTTTGTATTTATTTTTAATTTTATTATTATTTTTTTTTTTGTGTTTCGGGACAGCAAGGTATGCACACCAGGAATGGGAGGGAGCCCCCATGTAATCATTTCTTTAAAAACACACACACACACGAGGTTCGACAGCTTGGGCTTGAGAATCTGCACCTGTGACCTCAGGTTTCCTGCCACCTAGCATCAATATCCAGGAAGTTAGACGACAGGAGAACTTATTTTAACGGAAGCTGAGTAAACTGTGAACCAACGCTTTCTGTTCCGACACCATTAACTTAGGATTTCTTTTGTCTGCTTGGCAAGTTCTAGTCATCATCGTCCCGTAGCTTAAATTCTGAGGCCTTTAACCATTATGTGCCAAATTTAATTGAACCATACTTGCGATTTTAATAGATGGAATGTGTAAACACTGTGAATTGTATCACTGTTACATTCTTATATACCCGTGGAACAGAAATAAGCCATAATTTGTTGCTTTTTTTCATCGTGTTATGTGATCCATTGATTTTTAACCTGTTAACATTCTTAGTTATTATACGGACAACCTTTGTGTGTGGGTGGATTGCAAAGCTTCCAGGAAGAACGTAGCCTTGAGTGACAGGTTTCTGAGAGCAAATATAACTGTGTTGTATTCCACTAAAACCTGCTTTCATTTCAGTAAGGTTACTGTTATAACTTTATTGATAAATGCTTGCATGGTTGTATATTGATTGTTGTCCTATATTAGGCTAGATTTAACTGTTGTTAAACACACAGGAGTACTAAGGAAAATGTCAAACAAAGCCGCTAAATAAATATACAGTCCAATGCTCTTGCATGATAAGTAAAACTCTGATTACAACTAATGAACAACTCTAGTTTATTAACCTAGTCGACTGCAAGACGTATATGTAACCTGTAACCTGTACTCAGCCTAAATGTAGCGCAAGTTATGAAGTTCCTGTTCTGTAAGGCTCATCTCCCAAGGTCTGTCCAGAACATCCTGAAATAAAGCTGTGAGATACCAGTACATTAAAGTGTTTGATCTATTCTTCAGAACTGATATGTCTCATTTGTTTGAGTTGTAAGGGTGTTGCAAACTGAGAGAAAAGAACCAAAGTGTGTGTGTGTGTGTGTGTGTGTGTGTGTGTGTGTAAAAATATGAAAACTTAGATCAAAAAAGTCTTAATGGTTGGAATTGGTTTGCTTAACTCTTAAATCATTCATAAATAAAATTGGAAGTGTTATTTTGTCTGTATGTCTCCACAGAGAAACACTACATGTACTTTGCCCAAAGATAATGACATCACTCCAGTTCAGTGTATAATCCTGGGATTTCCCCTTCTGACAAAAAGCTGCTTTTCAGGATGCCATTATCAGCAAGTGACATCTTGTCAAATGGCGTCAGCAAAATTATGGTGCCGTAATCCTAAGGACAGAGATCTGTGTGAAAACAACCCCAAAGAGATGTAATTAGTCTGACACATGTTTCAAAAGACTGTTCTGTCAAGTTCATGTAAATATGTTTTAATGATGACTGACAGATACGACGTACTACTTCAGCACCAAAAAAAAGTCCTTTTCTTTGTCATTTAGGTCATATGCAGACCATAGCTGTGCCAAAAAAATAAAACGACTCTGGCTTGTTGATGCCCTTCCAAGAGGTTTGACTTGGTGCCATTTTCAAAGACCAGAACTCGCACCTTTTATTCACAGTTTATTTTTGTCCACTGATTTTTTTTTTTTTTTGTGATGTGCTCACTTCCTTCATGGTTTTACAGGTACACTGAAACACCAGAAACTCAAAATTATTTGGATGAACTAAAAAATCAAAATGTCGACACAATGGGCATCTTCATCCCGTTCCCCCCTCCCAGAATTAGGGTCGCTGACTCGCTGGTGTTCAGCCTGGAGTCTGTTCCCTGAAGCCCCACCCTGGATACACTGCCTGCCCGTAGCAGCACACACACAAAAAATACACCATAACCGACATTCACTTCACTTTAAGAAAGGCGTATGACAGTTACGTCAATTAAGCTTTCTTTAGGTACGTAGGTAGGCGTAAATATTTGGATATTATGAGCCTCCCCGCCACCCCAGGATGGATGGATAAATTAATGACTCTAAGCCCGAAGAGCCCCGATTTTGAACAAAAGCTTCTGACTAGTTAACTAATTGAGGTTGATTATTGAACCACATGCAATACAGGGAAAACGTTTAAACTTCACGTTTCACATGTGTCATTTTTTGGTTTTAGCAGAGAATAGCGAAAACGTGAAGCCACGTATTAACCGACACCCCGTCTGACCTGTTAAGCACCGGTTCAGTATTTCGTGCCGTGTGAGTTAGTTCACGTTAAACCGCTTACAATGTACCGGTTGAGTTCTTAATAAGGATCCTTGTCAAATAAAACTAATTGGGACTTTTAAGTTTAAAACCATTTTCGGCATGGAATCATTATTTCCCTTTTAAAAGCATTCGTGTTCACTAAAATTTATAAGCTTTTTTTAATATGACTTGTTGCCAATATAAAACTAATGCGAGCAACAAATTGCCATTATAAAAGACAAAAAACAGTTACAAAAAAAATCTAAATTAAAATATTTAGGCGATTTTCATCTACGTCTCTGTGCTGTCCTTACAAATCGATGTGGTTTATTAAACTATACAAGGTAACGGGTCGTCAGCAAGACCTACTGCAGTCCAATATATAAAAAAGAAAACATTTTAGAGGATGTTTAAAAACGTGAGTCTGGTGCAGCCCAGGTTCAACACCTCCACTCATCTGCACATGCGCAGTGGGGGAAAGTGTCGGTCCGGAGGGGTCGTGGGATGACCGAAGCAGACGATGCTACGGACGGTGCATCGTAGTTTAACTCATTGCCGTTCCTTGTCGATGTGGCACCCTAAGCTAGCATCACCGTCCCAGGCAAAGTGAAATTGACTGGCAAGTCGGAGCCCACTCAGTAGCTGGTGCCCTAGGCTCTCGCCTATCCGGCATATAATATTGGCTGGCCCTGGTTTAAGTTACCCTCACAAAGTAACGGGAGGAATAGGCCAAATATTTTGTGAAATTCGGTTACGTTCATTTGTTTTCATTGACGCAAGAAGCGAAACCACAGCAATTAAAGATTTATCAGTTGACCCAATTTGGTTTAATTTGTACCCTACTTAGAATAGGTCTTTGCTTAATTAATTTGTTAGGTATTTATTTTGATCCGTTTTTTTTAACAAAAAATACAGAATATCATACTTCAGATGAAATAATTCTTCATTATACACCTTAATTTGTGCAGTTTCACATTGGGACGCTAAAACTACATTTCAGCGAAATTTAAAACATTTAATCTGCGTTTTTCTTTGCAAGGTCTAGGTTATCTGTCAGCCTTAAATCACAATCACAACATAGGCCCTGAACATTGCATTAAAACAACCCAAGTCTGTCGGAGGAAAATTTGACATTTCTTAATGATGCAGCTACCTGACATATCAGATTAAGGAAGAGATATAGTCGTACGTGACATATCTGTAGACATGAAAAATGATCTACTTATATCTGATTCAAAATATATGTTGTATTACCCCATTTCCACCCCCAACCCTAAAAAATAAAAAGCCAGATACTTCCTTGTGTACTAAATTAGTAGGCTTATTTTCAATTTTGATTTATTTACAATATTTTGGATAAACTTCCCATAGACCTTGCACTTAGCTGAACTTAGCAAAAGACCGTCGCAAACGTTTCAGGGCTTTGAAAATTAATTTTAAAATGAAAATAATTTCACGCAGGAGAAATTTGTACATTCGGAGCAGGCGTCTGGGCTTGAAAGCCCTGGCTTCGGTGACAAATTGAAAGTGTCTCAGTCTAGTTTACAGCCCTGATCGGGTCAAACGAAAAATATTGGAGGTCTGGGCGGGGAGACAGCTAGCCTGCTTCAGATAAATGGACTGATCATTTCTTATTGAGAAACAATTCCTAAAAGGTAGTTTACTGCGTGAGTGGGAAGCACCGGGTACTCAATGCAGCTAGGTGCTCGTACCCTGACCCTTCCACTGCTCCCGGAATTAAATGGATAGAGAGAGCGGCACTTTCCGATGGCAGAACTCCACGGGAAAGACACTCCATTTGTTATGAAGTAAGGGTCCTGATGAAGTGTAGGGAGCTTTTTTTTCCAGGCACACAAGGCCGGCCTTCAGACGGCAACTTGAAATGGATGGAGGAAGCCGATTGAATTTTACACTCCCTTGGTCATGATTAATGCGTTAGGCTTTGCGATGGGACAATGCCACCACTAGGTGGTGCTAGTGATCTACTTGTGTGGCCGCCACGAGCAAGGGAAACGAGGGCAGAATGAGCTCTTCTGCTCTCATCTAAGTAGGGTTATGGCTGGATCTTCACTAAGTATTTCGGTGTGACATGGTGAGCTTATAGTCGACATTAATTGATCACTTAAACCAGTGTTAAATATTTAAACGTAATAAAATATTTAAGAACGAAATAATTAGTATTGCTTTAACTAAACTAACATTTTAGCATTGACATAGGCCTGCACGGCTCTCTTGATTGCAACAAACAGGATACTCCAAGTAACCAAATTATTGTAATTTTTTGAGACGATAGATGTGCTACGTTGCGTATTACTGTTAATTAAAAATTAAGACGGGGAGAGGGCGTCATAAAAGCCAGGGGGGGTGCATGCGGCTGAGCGATTGCAATCACCGCGATTTACAGCTGATCTCTCTAAATCACGCAATGATAAGGCACTCCTCGCCGTGCCATTAAAGCCGGGACAAGGAAATTTATGGTAACACTTCAAGAACAGGATCAATAAGGACTGCGGTGCTCCAAAGTTGGAGCAGTAACCGGTTTAATTTTGCATAAATAATGAAATGAGCCATCCAGTACAATGATCACAGGGCTGGTAGTGCAAGGAGTTTGACTATTTACGTAAAATTAAGGCGAAATCGCGCTGAGCCTATAAACTGGGTTCATTAAAGTATTCCTAGGTACGAATCAGCCACGATGGAGCGATACGATTCCGGACGGTTTACATTTAGTTGCTTTGCTGACGCTTTTACACAAAGCTTACACAAAACATAACCTTGCTTTAAACTGGAGAAATTGCAGGTTGACTATTTAGTTCAAGGGTTATACGGGACACGTCTGGCGACCCGAACCACCAGCCTGTGGATTGGGAGTCACTCTCCATCACGGGTGTCAGACTCCAGTCCTGGGGGGCCGGAGTCCTGCACATTTTTGGGTTTCCCCTCGTTTAACACACCTGATTCAACTTGTGCTAATTACCACATCGCTGTTCAGCTGAATCATTTGTGGTGGTGGAGCTGGGAAAGAAAGAAAGGTGGGCTCCAGCCTTTATGGGTTCTGATGAGAAACGGAGTGAAGATCGTGATTTATAAAATACACAGCTCAAATTGTTGTTGGTGTGGCTTGGTATATCTTGACAATAGCATAGAAAGTTTCTAAAAAATAGTTTCATAAAATGTTAGAGCTTTAAACTTAAGACTGCTGGGATGCAGTCCTACCCATGAACCTCATGGTATCATTTCTAAACTAAACTTGTACCTAAAAGTCACTCCATTAATCATGGCTCAAGCATAAGGAAAGAAAGCTCTGTTCATTCCCCCGTCTGAGGCTCTGCTTTCATCTTTGTGCCACAGCCATGACAGTTTTTTTTTTTTGAACAATTTCTTTCATGTGTTGCATGTTACTATTTTTGCCGCTATCAAGACTGGGTATTACATTTAAGTTGGGACTTAATCTCAAAGTATGCTTGGCAGACGATGGCCCTGCTTGCGTTTGACCTCTCAAGCGTGGGATTTTTGTCGTTGTCTGACCCATGGTTGGAAAAACAGAGAAGCCAAATGTTTCCAGGCCCAGAGGAAACCACGGTCTCTGTGGATGAGGCAACCTATTTGGAAGCTATTTAATGTGTCTTTGTAAACAGAGAAGTGTGACATTCCTCTGACCAAGAATTAGAATTTCCTTACCCCTCTGCCATTCTCTGGGTTTTATGTTTTTACACCACTTGGGCTTGGAAAGAGGAGACTGACCCGGTTAAAGGTCCACCCGCCATCCGCAGAAATCCTTCCAGGCCCAAGCTAGCCGGAAAACCTCACCGCGGCCCTTTACCGACCACGGCGATGGCGACGCTGCCTCTGTAAGGTGGAGGAATTGAGCAGATAACTGGAGGTAAAAACAATGTGAGAGTGACGGGCATGTGGGACGGAGGGGCTGAGGGAGAAATCGATAGGAAATCAGCGTTTCGGGAGGTCCTGCTGTTTATCAGGTCACACGGTTAAACAGCGTTAAGGCACTAAAAGTGAGAAAAATACGGTGTGGCTGAGTCGGGGTATTGATCACGGCGGAATGGGGCTGCAGAAGGCTGAACCCACTAATAAAATAAGACGTATCTGAGAGGGAATCAGCTGGCATCGACCCGCTCGGTGATCAAGGCCAAAAACATCTTCACTGGAATTTAAGCCTTCTCCACTGGCCCGTGAGCCCACATCTCCCCCCCCCCCATCCCCGTGCACATTTTGACAGCTGAAGCACCCCACCTTACTGGGACGCCAACCATACAGGTGGGAAAATCTCCTTGACTAAGTGTGCGCCCTGTCAAGTTAACTGCTTTGAGAAGCAGGCTCCTTCAGGACTGTTCTGTGACTGGTGGTGCTGTGGGAGGGTTGGGGGTCAGAGGTCAGACTTGTTGCCGTAGATACATCCCGGATAGTTTTAAAGAGGGCCAATGAGTCTTAGTAGTGCAGTGTGTTAGAGATGTGAAATAAAATGGGCCCACACGACATGTGGGCTGGGGCTGTACCCTCATAATTGTACCTTTTAAGGTACAGAATTCTGAGGAACATCCCAAAGGTACAAACAGCAATAATGTACCATCAGTGGTACAGAAATATTAATCAGAGTCCATTTCTGTACCTTAAAAGGTACAATTACCTACAGCTATGGGTACAATTGGCAGACCCTTGAAGATACAGCCCCAGTGACAAGCAAAGGTACAAACTTTGACCCTTTTTTTCTGAGAATGTGGGGACTGGTAGCTCTCTTTGCGATTAGCGATTCCTTTTCAGGGATAACAGTGTCATGGCAGGAACAGTATCGACACAACACAGAACGTTATCGCAAGACATAATGGAACAAATGCGGTAAGAAGACGGGCCAAACTGAGGTAGCTGTGTTGGACAAAAGATCCAGTATGCACAACTACACCACTCAGGATGGACCCAGACCATAGTCCAGGTTACCAGGGTTAAAACAAAACAGAACACAACAGTTTATGCAAAAGGCGGGAAAATAAATATGACAAACACCAGACACCTGACTCTCCCTATAGAGCTAGTTGCATACCGCAGACACTTCTTTTCTTATTATTATTACTCAAATATTTCCCAGGGGAAAATGTGTCATTACATTCTCTTTATTTAGCCAAGGTAATTTACATTTTTGAGAAAGCGGGGTTGGCCAGTCCCTGGAGTAGTTAGGGGTTAAGGGCCTTCCTTAGGGGCCAAAGGGTGACATCACTCCGCTGACCACAGAATTTGAACCAGCGACCTACCGATCACAGGCACAGTCCTAGCCCGCTGAGCCACACACTATCCTCACTTACACTTGAATACTTTTTCATGCTAGTCTTTCACAATCCCTGCTGTCATATTCCATGCAGTTTTGAAGGACTGCAGAGCATAAGGAGTTAATCCTTTGCAAGCCTCTGTAATGGGCTGGCAAGAATATTAACCATCCCAGAGTCTGTGTTGCATCCTGAAAACAGAGCAGTGTAGGAGACACCTACTCCTTTGCTGACCATTAGAGTATAATGGTCTCTCGTTTGAAGAATTTCAGGATGCTGCCTTGGACTGGTGTCTGGTGGGTAATTCCCCATGTATGTGGGATTTTTGGATACACCACTCTCTGCTGCACAGCCTTTGCCCCATAAGACCTCTATGCTTTCCAGCATCTGGGCATGAAAAACACCAAAGCAGAATCATAATACAGCCCAGTGACAACTGATTCTGATTTTAAACAAACAAAAAAAAAACAATCTTTTAATTTCTGTTGGTGTAAATTAGAGGTACAAACTCCAGTAGACCAGGTTACACTTCCATCACTGTGTTCTCTATCCTTCATGCACCAGTGCTATTTGTAGATAGATGTGGGATCAAACTCACTTGAAAGCCACTCTGCCTATGAACAAACGTCCATATTCCCCTCATTACTTAAGGGCTTTATTCATGTCCTTTAATGGTTTAATTTACCACTCCCGTGTAATTTAAAAATATAGTTTATGGTCCTTGTGTCTGACTTCCAAAGCCGGTCTTAAATCATGAAATATAAGCGGAGTACCCTGGCATAATTACATTCATGTTAACATATGTTTACAGGAAGGCGGGGGCTCGCTCGTCTCCCGCGGTCCTATTTTTCACTTTCACGGGCTGCTGGTTTAGGTTTCAGCGTTAAATGCTGACGACAATTAAAGACTTAAATGAGGTGCACGGTTCCGATTCTCAGAAGTGCGAATTTGTTGGGTTGAACAGTAGGTTCGGAAACAGTCGCGATCATCACAAAAATGCGATTATGTTGCTTAACTCTAATAAGGTGGATAACGGCTAAAAGTTATCGGTGCATGCTGGGAAGGATAAATAGCGTTCGGGGAAATGCCAGTAATTACGGGGAGTTTTGAGACTCTTTCATGCACCTTCAAACTTCTCCTGTGATGTGGCACTAATTCTGATATCAGCTGAGGATTCTGGGTAATTTTTACGGCGCGGTTTGGCGCTAAAAGCACCCCCATCCCCGCTCCTATGTTTCTGCCTTTGCATTTTTGCTCGACTGGTGACGAACGCTATCTTTCATACGCAGACGGCCCTTTAAAGAAACCCGGGAGTCTTTGTCCGTCCACCCCGCCGCTCAGATACAGCACCTTTAATGGCCGTCTGTACCGTCTCTCTCCCTAAACTGGCGCCTAATTTACTCCCTGACAAGCGCGCGCTTGCACAAACGCACGCGCTCTCTATCTCTTCCTCTAATTCTTTCCTTATCTCTGCGCAAGTCTTGAATGTACGCAAATAATTCATCTGGATTTTTCAGCCCTTATCTGAACTGCAGTCTCCTCAGTGCCAGGGCTGTGTTTAGGGAGCACAGAAGAGTGAAAGGCGACCTGCCTGGAACTGATGTCACCGTCTGGCTCAAGGCTGGCTGCCACTGAAACGCTACTCTGGACAATGCACAGCACTGCAGAATCTACCTGGGTCTTCGGTTTCTGTTAGCGGATAGCTGTTAGACTGTAGGCTGAAATTCTAGGGAAGGGTTGGGGATAAAATCCTCATTTTTGAGGTTTTTTTAAAAAAAAATTAGGGTGACAGCCAGGGATGGACTCTGTTTCAGGGCCACTACTCAAAAAGTTATTTTGTTCCCCTCCCCAGATGTTTAAAAAATGAAATAAACAGCTAGTGAGTAAAGTCAGAAGACCATAGTTAGCTAGCTGGTTAGCAGAACATGGTGATTCAGCCTGTCCTAAATAAGGAAGGTGTCTAATTAATTTTTAGCATAGTGACTTTGAGTGATTTGAGTTATTGTAAACACTATCACTGGTGACAGGAAGTATGCTATGGGGGGGGGGGGGGGGGGTTAAACTGGGGATTTCAGCTAATAAATTAGGTGTTCATGTCCAAGTGTGAAGAAGGGTGAAATATGAAGTTTTTGGTAAACAAATACAGTTCAGACCGTTTAATTATGCAAGACCTGAGTCCATGTACTGGTGACCACCATGCTTCACTTTCTTCGTTCTTTAGCCCAGCCAATCAAATTCTCTCCATCTGGGTCCATAACTGCTTATCCAATGAAGGAGGCTGGCAAGGCCCAGAGTATGAGGTAAGCCAGCCTATCACAGGACACGTAACAAAAGCACAAACTAAGGACATTTTTTTTCCAATGCACCAATTAGTCTCAACTGCATGTTTTTGGCCATGTGGTAGGAAACCGGAGTACCCAGAGGAAACCCACAGGAACTAGCTGCTTATACACAAAGCTGTTAAATTCACATTCTGTAGCACAGCTGCTGCTACGGACCAACTTTTGTACCTTGAAGGTAACGGTCAAGACGCTTTGAAGTTACAGTAAGGAGGGCAGCAAATTTGCTGTTTTGTACAAGTCGTTATTGTCATTATTGTCGTGTTATTGCCAGTGTGGCTGTGGTCACCTGTCCATAAAAATTGACTTTGGTTCTGTTTCTGCCCGAGGGCCGGTCTGGGGACACGGTTTAAGAACCAAGCTGGGCCTGTTCCTAGAACACCACAGTCCTTTTACTGTACTGTGATAATCAGGGTAAGTCTGAGTCCAGTTGTCCCCAGTGACCTGGAAAGCTGTCCCTTGGTGTGACTGGCAATGTTGTGTAGGACGTGTAGAACCCCCCCCCCCCCCATAGCTATCTGCAATTATTGCTCTTATTTTTCTAAATGAGCAGCTTCAGCATATTTGAAGGGCCCCTGTTCCAGTATTCAGAATTAGAGCTCAGTCCATGGGATTAATAAAAAAAAATACTCATTACAGAGAAGGGTCACAGGTGCCTACTGTGGGCATTCAGGGGTTATAGAAGACCCAGTCCATTGCAGGGCACATACACACTCTATGGGCACTGTAGATACTGGAGGTATGACAGCCACCTGGCTTAACTCAGGGTACCTCAGTAGTGCCTTGCTGGTCAGGGATTCAAACCTGCAATCTTTTAATTACAAGTGCACTTCCCTAACCATTAAGCCACCACTGCCCACTATGTTAGTTATGTTCATGTGGTTGCACCTTCCAGAACTCACCATTTGACTGCTTCCAGATGTAACTAGCTGACCATGACAGAGTGACAGTAAAGGAAAAGACAAGTCTGCCTGTTTCGTTTATAAATTCCCTCGTTTTATGGGAATTTACTGAGCACTTGAGGACAATTGGATTTAACCATCATGGGGAAGGTTTATTGGTCGTCCCCCCCCCATGGAAATACTTTTTTACATCCATCATCCTTGTATTTTTTCCATTGCTGTCACTCAGTGTACACTGGAAACTTGCGTTTTGTACGGGTCATTATATATTGTCTTATATTCTACAGTGTGACCACAACTGGTGTCGACTCAGCAGTGGAAAACACCCCTGGCTATGTTGCCTTTGTAGCATGGGGGGGAATGGTATTTGTTTGTGTGCTTTTTCCAGGAGTCAGAGCAAAGTGGTCTGCTTTTAAAAAAAGCATTCTAATATAACTGAGACGACAACTATTGTTTATATCATGCTTATTTGCTGAAGATTGAACATTTTTAAATCCAGAAATCCTGCTAATGGAGTTATAGTTAAGGAAATGGAAATTTACTGTGTGACACAGGGGTAAATATCTGAAAGTCACATTTTACACTCAGTAATAGGTTTATGTGGTAGACAGGACTGGGTTGTGTTCTGGGGCCTTCATAAGCCGCAAAACATTCTTAAGTTACCCCCAAACCAGCATTCCTTTTGCTTTTCATGCACCACAGACGAAAACAGTTCCCTGTACAGAATATTGTCATTAGAGTCCCTGAAAAAAGTAGCCGGATTTTGACCAAGAGAAACCCGGAGATTGTTTGTTCAGTTCATTGTTTGTTCAGTTCATTGTTTGTTTGCTGATTGTTTTCGTATTGCCATGGGTCATTTCATGTCTGGATGACCAGAAAGCCAGAGTCCTGCTGCAGGTGGAGTACCGCCCCGCTTCACAGTTTATGGTGCTTAACTGAGGCCCTCTTTATTACACTCCAAACAAAAGGAGCGACGTTGTGAAAAATGTCGCTACATCACGCAGGTGACTCACGACGCCAAACGACAATCATTTTGACAGGAAAAAAAAGAAAAACTCCAGGTCTTTTTCTTTGCCCAGCACACATCTGTACGGCATGAGCTTGCAAAGAAATCCTTTTGATAGTTCAAATATCCTGGGACAGGTATTAACTGTACCTATTCATTCTCCGCTTTAGAAAGTGTTAACGGGACTAAAAATTGTGCTTGGTCCTGAGCTTTTTTTGGTCCCGATGATTATGAAATCCAATAAAAATAATTAGGCACAGGACAGAATCAATAGGAGCCCACTGCGAGTGCGACTCTCCCTGTGTGCCGGTCAAACTCTGTGATCCCAAGGCCCTTGCCGTCACGGCGCAGCGCAGTGAGTTGGCCAAACAATCATTATGTGCCGTCCCTTAGTGAATTCGGGGCCCCGCTCTTTTTCATAGAATAGCAATTTATATTTTGTTGACTGCTTCCCACCCCCCGTGTAATTTGATTCACCAGTGACTCATTTTAGCTAATTCCACCCTCTAACGTTACGCCTAATGTGCCCTGAAACCTTTTATTGCTCAGGTCTTATTTATTTATTTCCCGTTTGACTTTGCGGAATGAAACCTTGGGCCAGGGCCCAAAGTCGGGTGAGCGTCTGTCCGATGGTGTTAATTTCAAGCTGTGACAAATTGTTTGTATGGGGAGGCCGTCCCGCTCATTCCTGTGAACGACGCCGTCGGTAATTGCGCCACTGTGTTTGCATCACATTGTGGAAATTGGGAATTCCAGAACAAGTTCACCTAGCTCCAAGTAACTCTCCAGCTGCTGAGCTGCTCTGTCATCTGCTTTCTCTTCACTGGTCTCTTGTTTATCCAGGATACTCTTTTTTTGTACTTTGTTTTTGATTTCGAATATTTTTTTCCATTGACTCCTCGCTATTTTTGTACCATATCATATAGCTCTTGTTCTGATGGTAACTTGACCTTGTTTGAAGGCTTAAGTTGGTGCCACTTAAGCCTAGGTGACTTCTTGACGGCTGTAGGCTGGTTTCACACATAGCGTCCGTCTGATAAATGAATGTACATCTTTGAAATGAAACGTACTAGACGGCGATGCCAAGGGGTTGGCAGAAATACTGAATGTGCACGTGGTTCCATTGGCTACTCACTGCCCCGAACGTGTAAGAAGACGGGGGGGGGGGGGGGGGGGTGGTGGTGGTGTCACCTCGTGTCTGCAGACACCACCGGCGTGGTCGAGCTCCCAGATTGGCAGAGAGCCAGCTGCAGATTCACGGACTGTTGCCACCGGCATGGTACCCTCTCGGTAAGCCCTCGGGCTGGCCTCGGATCTGAAAGGGCACGCTCAGGGTATGGGGGAGCATTCCGAAGCAAGGTGCGAATGCCTGTAACAAATGAGTTGCCAGCGAATGGGCAGAACCTCTATCCCTGAGCCCTGCGCCCTACCCACTGGTCGGTATGGTAACGGCCCCTTATTTGGCGGAGAGAGCCATCCGTGTCTATGGCGGGCTATTTGTCCTTGTCTAATTACTGATCTTGGCTGCTGGTCTCTGCGTGCTGATGACTAATAGGGGAGGGCGATCAGGGGGAGGACTGGACGGGGCAGTGGCTGGTGATTTGTGGGCCAGGCACTCTGTCATTGGCCTGGTCCCATTTGTCTTCCTGATGCTGGGGGCTTCTGGGCAGAAAATGGTTTAGAATTACTTCCATTTTCCAGCACTTTCATCCCTGGCCATCGCTTGGTTTACCAGGGATGGGCAGTGATGGAGGATATGACAGAAGCCTTGACAGCTTTTTCTCCTCCTCCCACCGTGGGAGAGGCTCTCACCGCATGCACATGACTTCGAGTGAGGTAGAGATTCTAGTAGGTTCCATGTTGCACCCTGTAAAGACCACAACTGACACGCAGAAGCGTAAACATCCAAACATACGTGCGGCAAAAGAACCTGGGTTTGGAAGGCATTTCCATTACCGGTCTTGCATATTCCAGATTGAGTTGTTCCTGGATCATCATCCTTGGGTCCTTGGTCATTTATGTGGTGTTCCAGGTTTTAAGACGTGATGAGACAGTAATTTTTAAAATGTTATTTATGTATATAATTTATGATGTAGATTATCTAGATTCTTCTTGCATGTTTTGCCATGACACTCCAAAGTAAATTGTATGTAAAAGTACAAGCCGGTAAATGTTTCAGATTCTGGGAAATGGCGATAGAAGCCACACTGAATTCGAAGGAGACCTGACCTCCTGGCTGCAGGATGGGTGCCATGCAGATCATTCCGCTCGCAACATCTCAGCTGTTTGATCCATCTTGAAAAGAATGGAAAAATAAAGAAAAGAGTTAACAGAAGAAAAGCAGGCTGTTCAGGATAGTGAGTGGATCTTGGACTTTGCGACGAGCTGTACAAATGGATACGGTGCCTTTAAATTCACACGGTGCGGAGGTTAACCATGTTGCTGTGGGTTGTGAAATAGCCCAGGGTGCCATGGCTAAAAGCGGCGGCTAGCTGTAGGCCGCGGTATCGATTTTCGGGACTTTTTCTTGGCTTTTCCTTTTTAAGTAAATAAACACCAGATTTGTCATGTTTGCGCGGGGAAGAGGCCAGCACTGGGTCAGCCATGATTCATGCTGCCATCTTATGGGCAGATAGTTCAGGGCCTGCAGCTCGACTCTGACCTGGGCGCTGGGCCTCGGCGGTGCTAAATCACGGCCTGTCAGGAACCAGCAGAACAATGGGCCGTCTCTGACGGACGGTTTCCTCTGTAGTTAGTATGAGCATTTCTCTGCCTCTCCGGGCCGCTCGTCTGGGATGGGGGGGGCAGCCAGCCTGCTTAACGAGCTTCAGCCCGGGTCTGGGCCGCGATCGCCCCGCTCGGACACCTTCATTTCCTCCCCTTCCCGTCGCTTCCTTATTTTCATTTGCCTAAGTGGCCGGAGCGGCGGAAACAGGGAGATATTCGCAGGCCCAGAATGTGACTGTTTTTCCTCTGTTTTCTGTTTTTATTAGATCTCACATGAACAGGTGTTGACAGCCTGAGTCCGGTTGCCCCTCACTGCCCCCCTCATGGTTCTGTGTCTCCATAGCCCCACCCTGCCCCATTAGCCAGTGTTGCTCTCTCTAGTCCTCTAGCCTGTATGTGGCACACAGTTGGCCCTGATTGGGAACCTTACCTGTTAGGACCTCCCCCCCCCCAATCTGTCTCCCGTTAAGTTTCCTGAGAGAGCACTGGGGCGTACTCTATCAAATCTCTTAACCGAAGGCAGATCAATATGTCAACACCCAACACCAGCAACGCAGGGCTATGATGATGTTCCTGGGATTCCTGTTACAGTGCCGTGAACAGGGATCGAACCCGGGCTGTCGGGCTGCGTGACGGAAAGCATGAATCATTATTAGTGCGGCTGCCGGCTACTGCTCTGAGCCCCCTCCCTTAACACTGTGGTAATAACAGCCTGGTCCTGCAGCCAAAATGGATCAGCTGTTGGGCTGAAACGTGGTCATATGACTCTAGAGCTTGGAGGAGCATGATGTCTGCGTTGGTGTGATATGTTAAAAAAATCATGTTAATAATGAAAATGCTGAATCAACTGCATAACGTAAAAAATGTGATACTAAAAAACAATAATCATTTCCAAATGCTGGTTCACTTGGAATAACTGGCATTGGCTTCTTTGTGCCCTAAAAGATCTGACCCAAAGATCCTCAGATTTCAGAGGGCCTCCCTGCAGTGCAACCGAGGGTGCTCTTTCCAGATCAGTGTCCGTCTGAGACTACGCTGCCCTCTGCTGGTCGGAGGTCTCCATTGCTGCATTTTGCTGGATACTCCAGTGCTCTTTTCATTCAAGGCTTTCGTTTGCACTTCTACCATTGAAGTGCTTCGGTAAAAGTCACAAACTCAAAACCACCGGAATCCTGCAATTATTGCTCATTTCTTGCGTTTGTCGTGTCGTGTGCTATGTGTTGTATCACTTGGCGTGTTTGGTGTGTTGCGTGGTATTTGGGTCCAGGCTATAAAATCACTGAAGGATTTTAAGTTCTAAGACTATTAAAATTTCCTGAAATAAATTACTCTGCCTGTAAATGACAAACAGCAGAGATGTGAAGCTTGTTTTATTTTATTTTTGCCATTTGTGGATTTATTTTTGTCCATCCTTCCATCCATCCATCCATTTCCTGAAACCGCTTATCCTATTCAGGGTCGTGGGGGGTCCAGAGCCTGTTCCAGATGCTAAGGGCGTAAGGAAGGGAACAACCCAGGATGGGGCGCCAACCCATCGCAGGGCACATTCACACGCCATTCACTCACTTAAATCAGATGTTACATTTTGTACACGCCTTCACCTTAAACCTTATTTTTAAAATCATTCAGACGATTTCATTTTTGTTTTTGTGTGTAGGCATGTGAATTCTGAAACAGCCTTGGCTAAAATAAAACCCTTTTTTGAAACCCACAGCAGATTGGAATTAACCTGTGCAGTCAATCACGGCCTCTTTCGACCAATGGCAGTCAGTAAAGTCACCGTCCAACCAACCTATCCCTCCCACAAAGTTCCATTCTTGCCCGCACTAGTTAAAAGCATCTATTACATGTGATACGTGTCAAATGTGTTTCCCTCGCCATTTAGGGTGAATATTCTGCTAGAAAATACAGCCCCTTAGGTGTATGGAATCTACGGTGTTGCCCTTTTCATTCTGCTGTAGTAAGACCCAAATCTCATCCACCTTCAAATGACAGTAGGGAGCCATTTTAAACACCCATGATATATCCCTGTCATTTAGTAAGCGGTAAGGTGCCAGTCAGTATATAATAAAAAAAAGAACAGATTACCACTACATATTTTTTCATGCTTGATGTCAATCAGTTGGCTGTAACCATGTCAGCACCTCCGGGGTACTAATCTGTGATCTCTAATTCACACGTTTGGCTGGCTTGCCGACGTGATGCGGCTGCCATATTTTAAGTACCTTCAATTAAAGTTCAAATAGATTCCGTCTCTGTCTGCTCCAAGGACGCGGCGCGGATGGGAATGTGTCGCCGCGATTCAGATATTTGAAAACACGTCAGTGTGTAAGTGTCAACTCTTTCCCCAGATCATCCGCCAGATTTTTTTCCCCTAAAAGGGTGCAAACTCCAGCTGGTGAGCGAAACAAAGAATGAAATTTGTTATAGATTCGACTGGAAGAAAATGTGGCAACCATAAGCCAACAGAACTGCACCCATCCGCATGGACATCTGGGGGTCATTTTATGGACAGTCATCCCCGTAACTCAGAACTATTTGGGGAGCCCTGACTTTCTGCCCCAGTCCGGCGACATGCGATTAGCCAAATGAGCATAGCGTGTGTGTTTGTGCCCTCCTACGGACTGGCATCTCTAGCCATGCACTCTGAGCCTCCTGGGAAAGCGCCCAAACTCAGCATGTCCCTGTACAGGCTAAACAGTTATGAAAGAGGGATTTAACCTAGCCGATTGCGGGTTGGAGAACTTTGTTTTATGACCAGAAAATTTAGTTGCAGTATCCATTTCACAGCAAATAGCTGGGAGTTTGACTGCCATTAAAATTATATTTCAAATGAACAATAGCACGAGAGCATAACTTTGGGTTGAGCATTTGGGGGGGGGGGTTGAGGTCTCCACCCATTTAAGGGGCTTGTAGTGGCTGGTTTTGACTATTGGGGACATTCCCCCTTAATTAATTTACACCCATGGCATCTTCAATATCTTTTTTTTTTTAACTTCTAATATAAGCATATAACATGAATTAAGTTAAATGAACATGCCACTTGGCAACAGCTAAATGGAGAATTAAATCTCTTCATGGGTTGTGCTTTTAAAAGGTGTTGCTCAAGTGACATTTTTTCTCAATGCGACCTACAAATTCCAGGGCTCAGAAGCACAACTAAGCTTCATCTGTGCTGTTTTATCTTTTTTAGTGTTTAATGTGTGCTTGGTTTTCTTTCTAGTTAATTATCCAGATCATCAGGACCGTTTTACGAGGGCAATAGATACGGATTCGGTTCCTTCTGTATTTATACAGTACGTCGTTATTGTAAGGGTAGATAAGATAAACTAGGAAGTCAGTCTTAGGGCTTAGACCCGCGTTACAGGAAAAACATCCAGGAGCCAGAAGGAGGTTAATAACAAGTACGGGAGTAAATAAAAAAAGAAAAGCACTAGCTGGCTCGCTTTCCTCCGTCCTTCTGTGTCAAGAGCCGTTTAACCCCGAAGGAAGGAACCCGATCCTGCCGCCCTCCAGGTCGTTAGCCGGGAGTGAGCTCAGCCGGCCCCTGGCGCAGCTGGCTCGGGTTTCCCCGTAATCGCATTTCGCGCCTCGGCTGTTGCGATTAGCCGGCAGCGTGTTGGACAAATAGCCCGGGTTCTAATAGCCGTTGGGCAGCGGTGAAGGGATGGGGGGCAGTTTACAGGATGCAATTTCCTTTAATATAAACGTCCTAATGCAATCTGGCGGCCGTGGTGCGTCTGCCGGCCGGGTGTGTTTTTCTGCTGACTGCTCCGTTCTTTATTATCATGGATGAGTGACTCGGTGGGAGTGCATTATGCATCGTTTTCACTTTAAAGATCATGTGCGCGGAGGCATCGCGCAAACAAGGAAATATGTCTTTGATTAAACTATCCTTTATCTCTTTATTGATTAAAAGGCTCTGTTTGGTAATGGAGTGGGGGCCGGCGTGCGCGCCCGCGATTACACCCTGCAGTGTTAACGGCGCGCGGGCTGCGCGTGTTCCCCGAAACGCTCGTTGGCCTAAAGTACAGCTTAAATTGCAGAGTACCTATAGCTTATACAAGCTAGTTCACAATCATAAATGTTTTTTTTTTGAGACTGTAGTTTTAAGTAACGGCCCAATCTGGATTTTGGCAGGAGCTCAGTGGGTTTTGGGTTTGAATCCTGCCCTTCTTGTGTTTGCATGGGTTTCCTCCTGAAGCTCAGTAACAGGTGAGTTTGTGTTTCTAAATTGGCCATAGTGTGTGAGTGAGTGTGTCCTGTGATGGACTAGCATGCAATCCAGTGTATCCCCTGCCGTACACCCTGTGTTTCCCGAAGTCTCAGCACGATTCCGTACAGGATAAGTGGTTATGGAAATCAGTTGGATGTTCTGGCTTACACCTCGTATTTTTTTTTCTGCTAAACTGTTGTCTGTTGAACCTGGAAGGGCTCTGAGCGATTAGGTATTAGGTTCTAGGGGAGGGTAGGTCTGTGTCCGGCCAAGGCTCTGGTCGCGTGGCCGGCCAATCAAGCCACTGCGTTTCTGCGTCTGGCCACGTTTGACAAACGACTTCCTGTCTCGCTAAATCTGTCCTCTAATTACTCTGGGACGAGAGAGGTGTGTCCCGCCTGTCAGAGTCGCTCTTGCCTCTGGTTCCCACCTCAGCCGGCCCTCCGTAACGCCTCTCGAAGTCTCCAAACGAGACGGATTAAGGGATCTGGAGCCGGCGTTCTCTGAGAACAGATGGAGGTTCACTCTGTAATTAACCCATCAGAGTCAGGCAGCTGGAAACGGGCCCCGGCCCGTGAAGAACATCCCGGGACGGGAGGAAAGCAGCGGGCTGTCAGACACACCCCCCTACCCCCCCAGAGCACCCCCCAGCTCAGTGCCCTCGTTTTATTTCTCATTAGCAGGCTGCAAACTGCTGGGGGATGAAATTTTGCTAACAGGAATTAAAAGTGCATTAAGACATTGGAGAGATTCATTCCCCACTAATAGATTTAGTAGCAGTTTGACCTTTGAGTTTATTAGCGACACAGGCTGGGGGGGCGGAGACCGGCTGGGTGGGTGTCACGTCTAGCGTGTTGCACTTCTAGTCAGCCCTGGTATGAAGGGTTTGGATTATTACCAACATTGCCCTGGTTATACTAGTATTGTCACCCAGGTGATCCATTCCCATAATCCCCAGCACACTATCCTTCTAAACGCCCAGTAGATCCACCCCTTCACATTCTGCCTTGGTGGCTGTTGACCAGGGTCAAATACAGAGGGCACTGGCCCCAGCTGAAAGATGATTGGCCCCCTCCCCTACTCACTGATTGAAAACATATCATCGGCTAATGAAAAGGTCACCCCCTCTATATGAATTATGGCCCCTCATGTACCCCACTTTAAAAAAATCCTAACATTGCCCCTGCCATTAACATCCTTCGTGCATGTCTGACTCCGGTCTGCTGCCAGTCCATTTCATGTCTGCTGCCCTTGCGTTTATCAGCCGTTACTGCAAGTGAGTCAGTCACTGATGTGGTTAATTGTTTATGACCCTTTGATTGTTCCGGGTAGCCAGTTGGGGGGGAATGTTTGGTAGAGAGTTTGTTAATGAGTCCCAGGGAAATCCACATTTCAGTCATACTGTGTACTATATTATTCCTTTAAAATGCTGAAAATACTATTCGGAGAATGGAAAAAAATGGATAAATGTTTTTTTTTCCCTTATTGGCAAAACTACTGAGCAAGTTACAATGCAATTTGCTTCCCCTGTTTTCTGTAATTAGCACTTTAAAGAAATAGAGTAACATTGATGAGAAGGTCAATAATCCTGATCTATTGTGAAATTAATCCTGCCATCGACGTAACATGGGAACCGTACAATTAAGGGGGGGGGACTCCAGAAATTGTGAAAAAAGGGGAAAATGGACATCTGTTTTATCTCGTGGATTCACTGTGCAGAAATCCTATGAAGGCATAATTAATTCATGCATTGTTAATTAGAAACTGGTATAAGGTATGATTATGCATGAGGGGGAAGGAAAACACAATTAGAGATAGAGAGCTAATGATTTTTTTTTTCTTCAGTGACTGAATGTATTTATTACCAATTTAACAGCACTAAACTGTGGCTCTCGTTCCCAAATCAACAAGCTTCTGTTTGGGGCAGCAAGGCGAGTCGGATTCGGGCTGCTGAAGACTGCGCAAAATCGATCTCGCATGCGGGGCTGGGAGCCCTCGGCCTGGGCTGACACTCATCCCTGGAAAACACCGGAAACTCATAACTGGGATGATGGCCGGACTTTTTATTGTGACCTGCTGCTCCTGACAATCATCCCGACAACATTGGCAGACGACCTGAACCAAACACATGTGAAGAGGTGACAAAAATGGGCCGACTGGATCAAATGTTACCGAAGAGCGAGATCGTGATCCTTCTGGAAACCAAGAGAATGACGACATGATTCCGAATTCTGGAGAAACCTGTTGTGGCTTTGATTTCGACCAAAACAACAGCTGCCAGGTTGAAACATTTATTGGAAGACTGACTGACAGAGATGTGGGACACATGGGAGTTTGAACAGTGCATCTACAAATTCTCTTCAACAGAGAGGTAATTGATGACTGCAGAAGTGTAATGTTATTGAATTTGTCCATAATAACTCTTTACCTCTATCTTCTCAGATGATTAGTAGCACTGATTCCTTGACCATGCTACACAATCATATAAACAATAATGGCAATGACACACTGATCGAGGCCTAGTGCAAAAACATCTGATCAACACCCATGGTGGATCACTGATAATGAAGAATTTATTGAATTTGGACCTGATTATTGTTTATATTGTACATGATAACATTGTTTGTTTGAGGGTAGAGTTGTGGAACCTCCTGCAGGGAATCGTGGGTGATCTGCTTAGTCCGGGAGTTCACCCTCTGCTCTCCGGGCCTGAGAGTCCGGCTGGGTGTGGAGGCCGAGCCGGCTTGGGTGAAGGATTGCTCCTCAGCAGTTATGAGCCATTAAATCACGCCCAGGAAATCTCAAGGTTCCCCAAGACTGCTGCACAAGGAATCTTTGCCCAGAGAAATATTGTTTATGGTTTAAAAGCCAGCGATGGATTTATAAAAGAAACATTCATCATCGCAAGAAAACGGAACAAAACATTTCGGAAATAAATACTCACTCTATAGGTATACTTGTCACCTAGACAGCCCAATAACAAGTGAATTGGTGCTAGGATCCCTCATCTTCTGACGCAGACCCATCCCCCACGGATCGGCGAGTTCAGCTGGGGTAATTCCAATGGCAGACTGACCCATTAACCACGCCCCAGGTACCGCTATGAATTAAGTTAGGTCCTTAAAGGTGTTTTTTTTTTTGTAAAATCACTGGTATTTATTACCTGTCAGACACCTGGAAATAGTTTATCGCTGTGTAATGCGAAAGACTCCTGCCGTACCCCAGATTTGTCGAAATGCTGTATAAAAATAGACTTCCTGAGTTCTTTATCGCCATGTTTATCCTTTTTCATCACAGAGGAGTCGAGGGGCACCGGGTAGAACCAACCGGAAAGGGTTTTGTGAACATCATAGTACAGAGACAGCTGTTTCAGAATGTTCGGAACAATGATTGACACAAGACAGTTTTGATTGTGCATCTATCTGTCTGTCCGTCCGTCCATCCATACATACATAACCACATATCTTATCGAGGGTCCCTGTACGTTTGGAGGTCACCTTACGAAATCAAAGATTATATACCCACACTTTTTTTAAACCCATTTCAGTTTAAATACCATTTTCTCTCTGCAAAAACAGCTCCATATGTGTATTTTAATAGTCACTCCGCAGTGTCTGTCATGTTGATGCTGAGGCTGTTTTATGGAATCTGTTGAGGTGAAAACACGTCACACTTTCAATCAGTGAAAGTACCCTTAGTTTACTAAGAAAATGCTCTTTTTCTCGATGCAGATGACACTTGTTTTCTTTTCTTTCTCTGGTACTGCTAAAACAGATGAATTCAGCATTATGTGAACTGGGCTCAAAGCTAATATCGCTTACTCAGCTATTATTGAATAAACATTATTTCTTCATACATTAAGTATTACAGTAATATATTAATACTTACTCGCCATCTGTATAACTTCATTTGAGATGCAGAGGTTTTACATGTGTATGTGAGAATTATACTGAAAATGGGAATATTTTGTTGATATATTTTGAATTTCAATTTAAACTATATCAGATTTGCTGTTTTTATTTCAGTGTATACGTGAATTAGGGATATACTGTAAGATGTTACTCCTGGTATTTATTTTGTGTGTTGCTTTTGTTTACCACCCGTTGGACAGGGTTCCTGGATGCTAGATCTTGTGGAGGTATAGTGGCTTGCTTTGTTTTGTTCTGTTTATTTGTTTTTATTTAGGTTGGCATGGCAACTGTCATCCCAGGGTTGTGTTCCATGTGCGTGTAGCGTTGGCGTGACCTTCCTGTGACAGAGGTTTCCCTTGGTATCCACCCGCATTCCAAAGACATGCAGTTAGACCGACTGGCGTCTCGGGTACCACTGTGTGCATGTATTTATATAGCGCCTTTCACAACACACTTGCCCCAAGTCACTTGATGAGAGTGCGTGGCAAACCAATGTACCATCATTTATAAACAATGGTGCATGAAACAGGGAAAGGGGAATGAATGAGTGAGTGAATGAATGCCAGAAGATGACGGACGAGAGTGTGTTCCTGTGAATGGACTGAAATCGCAACCAGGTTGTAGCCCCCTGACTCGTGCGGCCTGAGATAGTCCCCAGCCCCCTCCTCCCCCAACTCTGTCGCACATAAGCAGTTGGAAGACGAATGGATGTGCTGTTTCTCCCAGTCATGAATCAATTGAAAGCCAGCTGCTATTGATGAGAATCGATCCTCAGATCGATCTCAATAGTGGAAGCAGTATTGCGCTCAAACGGTCCAGCTCGCCGTCTTGATGCTGGACGTCAGACGGCAGGAACAGTGACATCATGACATCTGCTGTGGCCGTGAGAAAAAGCCAACTGCCGTGAGACTCTCTGCCTTTCCTGCGTTGTGCTGCGTGCAAAGTATCGCCCATCTGTCCGGCTTCTGTGGACATTTTTCTGAAGAAATCCAGGGTCCTCTATGTTGCTGCAGCGGGGAAATCCAACCTCTGTCCAAGTTCCTTCTTTGTTATGACACTTCAATTGAAATGAAGCTTAATTTGCAATTTGTAGAAGTATGAGCTCTCTTATGAGACATACACAGACATAAAGGTGAGGGCCCTGGGATTCAAACTGACAATATTCTGATCATAGATATGTAGTCCTAACTCACTGAGCCAACCAATGGCTACCCTCCAATTCCTGCCATAGTTAAGGATGCATACATATATAACTGCATGCTTGCGAACACATGTAAAATAGTTATCTTATGAAGGTTAAATAGCGACTCCCTCTGAGTTCTTCACGCCGGAGGGGGAGTCGGAGAGTCAGTGAACGTGCTGAAGGTCCAGTAATGGGGGTGGGACCGTCGATGATTGTTACTGTGACAGTGTGTCGCTCCTAGAGGAGGAGGCTTGTGAGGGCAAGGTGTCGGTGGGGAGGAAGGAGCTGGGGAGGGGGCACAGGGGGGCGGGCAGCAGGGAGGCACGTGGATGATGGATGGGCAGGACGGACAAGGCCGCGGATAAGAGCACAAACAAAGTGAGTAATAAATGAGGGCGACAGAGCGGCAGTGATAGGGCCGCGGCCTGCGTTGTGCGCTGGAGGGACCCGTCGGCAATTTGTAACGGCGAAACGAGGGCGCTGTCACAGGAATGAAGAGACAATGGTATGGGGGGGGCAGGGGGCAGCCTGCTGTGCCCGCTCAGGGAGGGGGTTAATCAGGGCTATGCGGGGTGCTAATTTGCCCCATAATGAGGCCGGTCGCAGTGGAAGAGGATCTCTTCCCGGCGCCCGTCTGCAAATCCACGCCGTGCGCACGACTTTCAGGCCGCTAATCTGATGGCTAACCTCATTTGAACGCCAACCCCGCCAAGACTCAGCCAATCTACAGCCCTGTAGCCAAGCTAAATAAATAAACTTTATTTTCAGATGTTTTCTCAAAGGTGATAGCAGAGGTCAGCTGTGTTATTTTAGCCTGGGCTGGTGAAATGAAACGGTCAAAGTTGACGAGACCCGGGTGACCCAGACCGCGTTCGACCATGTACGGTCGAGGCAGTCGACCCCACGGCCCGGTCTGTCTCCTGCAGGCACAAACCGAGGGCAATAATGGTTGTAATTTATTGCCCGCATTTTCCCACACTCTGCCAGTAAATAAGGCCTACTTCTTTAAATTCCCAGAACAATTACCATCCCATGATCAGCTGGATCACCGTTTATTTTTCACGGTTCGTTCCGGGCCTGTCCCTCCCTGCACCCTGATCTGTCCCTCTCAGTCTGTTTCATGGGTGACGGCTCTTTTGGGTCAGTCTCTGCGTGTGGTGTACACCCCTCCCGCCCCAATATGACGTGGAGAACACAACAAACCTGAGATCGCCAAAATCCCCGACGCTCTTTCCCTTCGGGAATTCCGCCCTGAAAAGTTCACCAGACGGCCCAGTCTGCAGGGAATTTCAGCGTGCACAAGCCCCTTCGGTTGCTGAAAACTTTCACTTCCAGGTGTGTGTGGTTTTTGTCTGCAGAGAGCAGAAGGATGTCAGCCTGGAAATTGTCAGCAAGTGTCGCGTCTCAAAGTGCAGCGGCCAGATTTTCCAAGTCCTCTGTTGATGTGCCTGACTTTTAAGAACAGCTCTTTTTGCAGTGTGACATTCACACTCCCTTTTCTGGTTTGTTCTGTCCCTTGAGTCCTTAATGATTAAAAAGAACAAATAGAGTAGTCAGAGTTAAACAATGTTTGAACAAAACAGAAGACAAAAATAAAATATGCATTATTTGGTGTCAATTCTCCATCCATTCTTAGTACAAAAAATGGGTGAAATTCCCATAGTGGGTAAAGTGTGTAACAACCCCCATCAGTGCATAAGTGGGAGGGTGTTCTACAGCTAAAGGGCGTTCAGGGGCTTGACATGGGACTTTGGTCAAATTGGTTGTATTTAACCTGAAAGGAATGTGATGCTGTGAGAACCCAGCTGCAGGTGCCCAAACCATCACATGGGCCTCGCTTGAGGAATCAGAGTTATTTGTGTAATTCCATCAGTTACAGAACTGAAGCTATAAGGTTGTTGGTTCAAGTTCTCTCTGTGGTTTAACCAAATTAATGTGATGTGAAACCTTTTGCAACCTGCTGTATAACACCACTCTCTTCCTCCCTGACCAAATTAAACGTGCCCCAGGCTTGACTCGAAATGGATCATTGATATTCAGATGGGCGTGGCCTGAATGACTTGTACAGGCCCCGCCCATCTCAGCAATCTGACCCCGTTTCCCCCTACCATGAGCGACCTGGAGGTCCTCTGCCTTATGTTGTGTGACGAGGACTATGAAGGTTTCCTGGATGGCTGGAAAAGGGATGGTGGGACAACCACCTCCCTTAGTCCCCCCCCCAGATGCGCAGTACGTCTTTCTCATGCTCCGACTTTGAAATACACTTTCACCATGCTCTGAGACAAAAGAACATGAAAGGAATGTTTCTATAGGGACATTTCTTTATGGAGTCAGGGAGCGAGGGCAGCAGGAAGGGGGAAGGGACACAGACACAGAGTCGCTGCGTTTTTTCTAAATCCAGAGGCACCATCCTTCACCACGGGGCAGGAGGATGTCCGCGTGAGCGCCACCCAGACGTCGGCCCCTGCAGCGCACCACCGCTGCCCAAGCCGCTGCCCGCGGCATCAAAGCGGGCCACAGCTGGGAAGAAAAATTGGGGCCCGCACCTGCGCCGCCGTAATTAATACCAGCTTTGTGGTCCAAAAATAAATCAGAATCTCAGGAATACTTTTCCGTTTGGGGTCAAAATCTCCTTCCTCCGTCGGAATTAATCACGCCGCCAGCTTCCTGGGCCTTTGTGGCCAGCCAGCGCTTTGTCTCCACGTCTGCCGTCGGTCGCGAAACACCGACGACGACGACAACAAAAAAACCGCACACGTGATTTTGCATGTTTCATAATTAGCCAGACCCCCCCCCCCCCAGCCAAATATGCGGTGATGAATGGATGGACCCTTTGTGTTCATTTGTCATGCTCTGCGGATTCGCCCGAGACAGAGGACATGTGATGTTTGGGGGGTGGGGGTGAGCGGACAGACACAGATACCAGGCTCAAGGTCAGTGAATGGAGAAGAACAGCCAAGGTCAAGGTCCAGCTCACGCACCGGCGCATTGGTGCATCAAATCCCAGCCGGACAGCTGCTCTGTGCTCACTTTGCAAGGTACAACAGCAATGTCCTCGTACTCCTAAAGCTCAAACCTAGAACAAAATGTCACTTTGTTAAACCATAGAATATTTTGAACAGTCCTTCTGAAAATTCTGGTACTTAGAGAGGCACTGTGAGCGTTTGGGGGAAGCTCTAAAAGGATGGAGAGGGATCAGTTGGTGGCTGATTTATACCTGGAAAACTACAGTCAGGTGGAACACTGGACGAAGAGTCTCTGGTGCAATGAAAACACATAGCTGACAATGACAATGACATAAACAACGGCTCTTCTCTAGTCCCCAGCCAATGGACCGCAACTGTTTGCACCTGCTACGTGTCAGTGGCTCACAACCGCCGGCCTCTGGTTCTGGCCAATGCAGCGTGACCATGCGCATCTGTTCCCAGTCAACAGGCCACAGCAGCTCACCTCTGGTCCTGGTCAGTGGACCACAACTGCTTGGCTCTGGTCCTGGTCATTTGTTATTACTCACCTTATCCCGGCATGTGGGAGGTTGAGCAAACTTAGGCTGCCTATTTTATTCTTTTAAAATGACCGCTTACGCGAAATAGCAGAAATTCCCCACGACGTATAAAGCGGACGCTCCGTTCGGCAGGCGAGCGGTCGCTGTCCGTTTCTCCCCCTCTTTACTCTTCCCCTCTCTGACTGATGCGTCGCGATCGATCGCCTACCGTCGCCCATTTATTATTTATTTTCACCTTTTCTCGTTTCGGAGCCGCGGAACAAAGGAGCCGGCCGGCGGACGCTCTTACGCGGCTCCTGCTTGCTCGATTAGAGCCCCGCTCTTCTGAATGCGAGACAATTAGAAACTAATTTATTTTCGCATTACGACTCGGCCGGCCCCAGACCTATATTTATAGATCTATCCTTCTCAATTGTGTCATTTGCATAATGGGACACAATGAGTTTGAAAATGTCGCCCCGTGGGGCAAAAATTAGATTGAAACCCGGAGACGGAGAGAGAAATTTATTTACTGCTGTTTTGGGAAAATTAATGGTGCATTTTTTGTTTTTATAATGTTATTTAATGATGCAATTCGTCTAATAAAAAGAACATTTTTAACATTTATGTATTTTCTTTTACATATCAAGAGACCCAGTGGGCCAATGCAAATACGTCTGTCCCGTGATCACAACGCTCGGGGCTGTCTGCATTGTAATGTAGATCTTTCCGGTTGTTTTTTTTCTCCTTGACTAGTGATAGTGTAACTTTCAAATAGTTCCCTCCTGGTGAAAACGGGAGTATGTTTTTTTTCTTGTCCTGACACAAAAGGTCCTGCTTATGTCTGGTCAGGTTTTCTCATCTCATTTTTCTTGTTGGTAAGCGGAGATTAATACTGGTAAGCCTGGCTCACCTTACAAGGATTTCTAAGGATTTATTAGTGATGCTAGTAATACAAGAAAATTACACAGCACTGGTTTATTTGGAGTGTTTTGGAAATTTACTTGTGTAACTCCATGGATTAGGGATTTGAGGATGTGTCTGGAAGGTTGTTGGTTCAAGTCCCTTGGCCAGCTGAGTCAAACCAACATTGTTGGGCCCTTGCCTGTGACCCTTAGCCTCACCTGCCCCAGGGATGCTGGCTGACCCTGCTCTCTGACCCCAATATTTCCTCACTTATTTTTCGCTTTGGATAGAAGTGTCCGCCAAACAAGCGCCAGTGTATTTCAGTACATAACGTTGTCTCTCAGGGCGTGTAAAGACAGATGTTGATAGTCAAGGTTAGGGGTAGGAGTCAGCACTGTTTGTCATTCATTGCTTCCTGTGAAAGTCGTCCCTGCATCCCTGGATGGAGCCTCTGTCTCCGTGGACAGTGGAGGAAGTGCCAGCGGATCCCGTTTCTCTGCAGCCGCCAGCGGATGGGACAGGAAGCACATAGGCGGAGGAGGAGGAGTGAATTCGGTGTCGTATCACCCCGCTCGCTCAGCGCTATGCTATGCTATACACCTCCTGCTATACACCTCCTGGGCCCTGACGTATGTCCATCCCCCCCCCCCCCCAGCCCTGTGGCCTGCCCGCATGACTGTGTAATCCAGCCCTGGTGTAATTGCTCCCCGCTTCGCCCTACGTTGCCCCCCCCCCACACCCCCACCCCGGCTGACCTTGGTTCCCCC
>JAODJW010000038.1:20592659-20604402 GCA_026777045.1 Hyperopisus bebe
CAGACTCCCTGTTCGTCGATCTGCACGTGCCATTATTACCCCCGCATACCCCACCTTCCGTAACCCCGGTATGAACGAATAAATGCGGACAGGGTAAATTATGCATGCCTCTACAATAAAACTGTAATATGATATAACAGCCATTCGGGGGGGTCTTTTCGGATCACAGAGTCCATTTGCCTTTCTAATGCTGCACTGATGCCCCGTTTTTATTGAATCTGCTGCGAATATCTGTTGCTGCAAACCCACTTCCTTATAAAACTTTGCTCCCCCCCCCTCCCGTTTTCCCTGTGAAGTTTCCGGAAATTGTCCTCTGGCCGGGTTGGACTCCCCCTGCAGACTTGTCCCCGGGGTGCAGGGGTGGGTAGCCAGGGGCCTGTCACACATCTGCAGGCTCAGATCCGCGGCCCCGGGCGGGTTAATGGGGGTGCGTTCTGTGATCGTCTGCTCTAGCCTGCCAAGCAGAGTTCTGCACACTGTCGGAAAATGAAGCGGTGCCACAAGACTGTAAAAGAGCGACTTCAGAGCGGTGGCCCGGGTTCACCTCTGTGTCCCGTCTCTACTGTAGGCTAACAAAGTGCTGTCATCATTAGGGAAATGGTGGGGGAGCCTGGCGACCGCTCAGCCCCGTAAAAGCAGAGATAGGAGGAAGAAGGAGAGAGGAAGAGGGGAAAAGAGAGAGAGAGAGAGAGAGAGTGGGAGAGAGTGAGGGAGAAAGTGGGAGGGGACGGGTAAGAAAAAGCAGAACTTACAGGAATGAGTGTGTGTGTGTTTAAAAGAGAACAAGGACGGAGAGGGAGAGAGAGAGGGAGAGAGAGAAAGAGGGAAAGAGAGGGGGAGAGATAGAGGGAGAGAGAGGGGGAGAGATAGAGGGAGAGAGAGGGGGAGAGAGAGTCGATGATGCAAAAGGAAGGTCAGGAAGAGGGTGAGTCAGTTTGGAAAGGAAAATGAAAACGAGTGAAAAAAGGTCTGGGCTGGGAGAGAAAGGCAGAGAGCAGGAGGAGAGTAGGCAGGCGGGGCGACTCGCGGAGCTGAAGCCGGGGGGGGGGGGGGCGGGGCACACCTTCTGTTTGTTTTCAATACAGATGAACAGAGGGTGGGCAGGCACTGCCACGGTGTCCAGTTTACCTATTTCCCAGTGACACCCAGGATTAAATCTGCACGGACATAATGCTCTGCCCACCCCCTTTCCAAGTCCCCAGGATGAAGTCATTACCAGCCCAGTGTGACTGGGGCCCTAATGATTGCAGACGTTATAATTGAATGGGGACTCATTGATCTGCAGTTAGAGGGAAACATTCCCTTCATTGCCTTGATATAAATTGCTGTCACAATCCCATAATATGTAGCCCGCCCCCCACTATCTGGCCCCATTTTTGGTTGTGCAGGTATCCCAGAATTCTGTGCTGTAATCTCACATATATATCGCCTTTCCTCCCACACCCCCAACTCAAGACAAAGTATAAATGGAAACTGAAATGACCCTCCAACTCTGTCGGGTGTGTGTGTGTGACAAAAGTCTCGTATTTTGTTTGGAGATTTACGGTTAAGGTTAGGGTTGGGTAGAGGTTCAGGTCATCATGTTCGGATTAGAGTTTTCCCCATAGAAATGTGTGGAAAATCCCCACAAATATATAATTACAAACGTGTGTGTGTGTGTGTGTGTATGAGTGTGCATCACCCTTCTGCCCGGTGGACGATTAGACACCTTTATTAATGGATCCTACCAGGGCCCCCCCCCCCCCGGGTTGGACCCTTCCTACTTCACTGTTTATTCATGAATGAGAGAATCTAAGTCTGCCTGGGGTAGCGAGGGGAAATATCTGTCCAGTCTACAGGTGGATGGAGAGGAACGCCTCATCTGACGGCAGACGGAGCATAATTCATGTGTATGAGAAATTCTCTCTGTCGTTTTGACCTTTATCCTCCACAACCTTATCTCCAGGTGGTTTAGACCACCTCCCCTCTTCATCTGCCCCAGTGTACATGGCCTGTAGATGAAACTACCCCCCCTTTGAATATCTGCATTAGTCAGGAAGGCAATCAGCACGTTGTGCAGATCGGGATGAAAGGAAGCTGTGATGAACCATTATTGTGGTCTGGGGGGGGAGGGGGGTGCTCGGAGGGGGGGTCAATAAGGCCACAATCACTTAGCCTTCTAAACTGAGCATCCTATCAGACAGTCCTGGACAGCGGGCTGATCTCCGCTCGCCTGATACGGCGCGACGTTGACCTCGCTTTGATCTTTTTTGAAGATCCTTTTCAGGCGTGAAGCCTGCGAGCCCCCGGCACCCCCTACCCCGACACACCCTCAGACTATTTTAATGAATGACTTTTCGCATGTTGTCCTGGGTTACCATGGAACAGAGACGGAGTAAATGGCTGCGCAGTGATTGGTTCCAAGTCATCAGGTGACAAGGGGCGGGGCCCATCTCGGCTTAGTGGGTGCCGGCGAGGCATGACTGGGCAAGTCAGTCTGCGATCATCTGGAAGGTCCCATCTAGACTCCGTAATGGAGCTGTGATCTGAGTTGGCAGACCTGCGTCGGATGGGGGGGGTTGGGCCATGCACCTCCTAATTCCCCTCCCTCCTCCAAGCCACAGGAGACATCATCAGTATGATTTGGAGTCCTACCATTTTAAACCTTTCCCCTTACATTTTTTTTTCCCCCCAGAGGAAGGCGCCAGACTCAAGCATGAGGAACAGCTGTGACCGTTTGGTCGTGACACGTTACTTTAGGCGACCCCATGAACTCACTGCAGGCGTGACTGACCAATAGATGAAACAGGGAATGTTTTAAAGAGGAAGCTGACTGGTACAGAACCCATACCCTTCTATCTTTGCCAGGCTCGCAGAGAGCCTGCTGCCCATCCCAGGAAGTGCAGGGTGCAAGGCAGGGGACATCCAGGGCTGGATACACAGACACACTCACACACTACTAACTTAGAGACATCGACTCACCTACTCTGACCAACGCATAGAACAAGTAAACTCCACACACACAGAGGCAGGGGTGGGATTCAAACCCTATCCCTAGTGGTGTGAGGCTGATCTGCTGCTCTCTGAGGTAATGCATCCCCTACATCACCCCCGCACCCTTGATTTCTGCCTTTCGAAAGCCCACTGTCAGCAGTCGAACCGGACTCCGAGATGAGCCACAGGTACGAGATGCCACGACCTATTGGAACGTAGAGATCCTGGCGATGATTGGGGCTGCCAGTCGCGAGGCAGGATGTCAGTGCAGCCACTTCAGCACTCATTAACCAGGCACTGATCCCATCCCATTCCGACTGGACCGGCTGTCTGTCCAGCACTAGACATCACACTGGGGGAATGGGAAGACAATAATACAATCCGAGATTATGTAAAGGTGATAGTTCATCCAAAATCCATCCATAACTGCTTATGCAGTACAGTTAATCCTAGGAAACACAGGCAGCTAGTATCAATCCATCCATCCACACACACACACATCTTCCACGAGCTTATCTAGAACAGGGTTGTTCGCTTTACATATTTCACAAGGTTTCTTTCTTTCTTTCTTGCTTTCTTTCTTTCTTTCTTTCTTTTTCTCCAGGTGACTGCCGGTCCTCCTCCTGTATCTCCGGAGCCTCACCACCACCGCCTGCCTCAGGGACTGTGTACCCAGCACAAGTCAGACGCACTGTTTGCAGTCAGACGCTCAACACGGTGGCGTGTTGTTTTCAGAGCCATGCGAGTCCAGGGGCGGGGGGGGGCATCTCAGGGCACGCTCCAGGACCCTTTTCATTCCCCCCCCCCCATATTATTCTTTAATTTTCACACCCTGTGTTGACAAAAGACCAGGATTGTTCTGGCTCCAGCCAGTCCCTGCTGACTTGCTGCGTAAATGGCCACCTGATTACCGTCATCAGTGGGAGATGGAAGGGTGGTGGCAGAAAGCCTCAGACGTCCTTCAGGGGGGAGGGGTCCTGACAATTCTGCCATGCGAGGAGGGAGGATTCCCTTCATGTTGCCAAAGGACCATCAGACGTGGGGAATGCAAATGCACAGAATTTCATCAACATGCCATCTTCCCCCTTCCTGCACTGGCACAGCATGCAATACGGAGTGTCGCTGTGGCCAGGATGGGGTGAATGCCCCCCCCCCCCCACCACCACCACCACGGGGAGGAATGCTCGCAGCGTGAAAACGCTGGCTGAGCGCAGCGCCCCCGCTGGGACTGCTCCGGGGCAAGCTGATTCCTCCAGGCCCCCCGGGGTGCCCTGGGCCCCCGTCAGTGTCCATTACGGCCCAGGTGTGATTCACAAGCAGAGCAGGATCTTCTCCTCCTAGGCAATGCGCCTCAGAAATTGGAGACAGAACTCAGCAAATGATTCACGGAGAGTACGGAGTGTCGCTGACATACTACCCCTCACGGCCTGGAAAGCCTGCCTAGTTTCACCTCGCTGATGCCTTAGGTAACTTACATAGTGCCAGGTAGGAGCCCTGTTTGCTTCCAGAATCACTTCAACGAAAGACGAGTTCAGAGAAGCCTTTCTGCACACCGCTGCTGTACTCAGCTGTTATCTTTTCACTTGTGTCTTTTCCTGCTACCTTTAACAAACCTGGCCATCCTCCTCTGGCCTCTCTGGTCAACAAGGTGTTAATTCTGCTGACTCCATGATTTTTTTTCATCATATCATTCAAACTCTAGACACTGTAGTGCGTCTAAATCTCAGGAGGGCGGCTGTTTCTGAGATGCCGGAACCGGCATTTCTGGCACCAACAATCACACCATGTTTAAAATCACTTAGATCGCACATCTTAACCATTGTAAAGCTCGGATG
This sequence comes from Hyperopisus bebe, assembly GCA_026777045.1. Taxonomy (NCBI): domain Eukaryota; kingdom Metazoa; phylum Chordata; class Actinopteri; order Osteoglossiformes; family Mormyridae; genus Hyperopisus; species Hyperopisus bebe. The sequence continues at coordinate 20,597,468 of JAODJW010000038.1, forward strand.
AACAGTAACCAGACCTCTTGACCTTGTCTGTGTGCTGTATACATTCAGATGGAGCCACGTGATTGGCTGTCTGCATTAACGAGCAGGTGTATCTATTAAACCAGCCACAACCTCTTGGCTCACCTGGATATTTTTGCCTCACTGATATAATATGCAGACAAACCTGCTGGATGTTTCCTCAGCGATATAATATCCCGGGAAAACTGCCTGATGTCTCTGCACTAATGTGATATCCTGACGTTATTCACTCGTTAGCAACACAGAGCTGAGGCAGCCGGAGCCGTCAAGGAACAAGGAGGGCTGGCGTCACGGATGAGTGTGTTACACCACCCAAGACCCACAGCCGACACTATTACTGACTACTTACCGACTACTTACTAGTTGGACATGGTTCGCTGCTTTGAGAGCGGCAGATGTGACCTGCCATCGCAAACGGCAGCCAGGTGCTACCCGTCAAGTGAGGCCTCAAGGTAAAGAGGATCCTTTTAACAAGACATTTGCGAAAGCACTGGTGTGACTGGGAAACCCTGTCCTCTGTAACTGGAATCCAGTCAATCGCTCACTTCCTGAAACACGGCCCAGTTGGGCTTCATCTGCCTGCTTGTCGAAGCTGACCCGACACGGTCATTTTACTCGCCTTCCTCCCTGTTCCCGGTTTCGGCGAAGCTTCTGGGTCGGCGGTCCGAAAGGAGGCCAGCAGAATTCTGGTGATATCATGGATCGGGAACGAGCCCTACGGATCTCCCGCCGGGCCTCGCCGCGGATTCCGGACGCCGGCTAGCGGCCAGCCATCTCGGAGGCCACGCGGCGCTAATCGTGCCGAATTAAGCGCGAAGAGGAGCTGGCCGTGCCAGGGAATGACATCATGAAGTTGGCAGTGCAGGTGTTGCAGCGGGTGCCTTATGGTGAGAGCTGGGGGCGGATGGGGGTGACGGTTGGGGCGGAGGTGTGGGCGCTCTCACAGATTGGACCTGTCTTTCTTGGCATCGTAGCCTAGCATGACTGGATACGATGAACCTGTTAGCATCTCATCCCACAGAGACCCCTTGACGTCGTCAACCTCTACCGTGGTATCACTGGGTAGCTTTGCTGCAGGAGTTCTGTTTGCGGGATCGGAGACATGCCCAGCACTATGGGGGGAGCCCCAAACATCTGCTATCGTTTGGTTTCTGTAACAAATACCAGCTACGGGCTTGAGGGACGCCGAGTTTAGCTTGTTAAACACACCGCGTCTTGCGCAAATAGGATACGCAGGGAACAAGGAGTCAAAAGAGAGAAGTGAGATACAACAGGAGTGAGAACGGGGGGCAGAGGAGGAGCCGTGAACTCAAGCAAATGACCAAGAGGAGGAGAGGAAGAGAGGGAGCGCAGAGAGGCGCCAACTCCACATCTGAAAGGAAGAGTTTGCTGAGGTCAGAGGAAGCCAAGCCAAGTCAAGCTCAAGTTGCTTTCAGCTGAATCCTCCAGCTACTGTTTTGACAGTAAAACGTTTTGAGCGTCGGGGATATAATATCACGTTATGTTCGCCACATGATATTACATACAACACACCAGCAGCTGTGAAGGTTGGCGAGTTTGTTTACTAGTGGAGAAGGTTTACGTTCCTCCCAAGCCGATTTTTTTTCAGACGTTGTTTTCTCACTGCAGAGAAATGTGTCCCTAGCGATGCGGTAATACCTGTCCACACAGGACAGCGAGCGCTGCCAAGGCGACGGCTGGGAGGCGTCCTTGGCTTGCCGGGGTGTTCACGGTGAATCCCGGAGTCCACCCACACAGGCAGGCCTAGTGAAGGCCTTCTGTCGCTCGGCTCAGCCAACGTGACACACGCGGGCACCGTGCCCGGATAGGGCCGGCCCGGACACATAAACACATATACACACACCTTCTCCAACTCGCCATTCCCACTTATCCTGATTTACACCGCATGGAATTCCAGCCTCACAAATGCCGTCCCCAAACAGTAAGACACATCAAAACATCCAACCCCCACCCTCTGAGGTCTGCGCAATGTAACCAATGTCACAAGTCCCCGAAATCCAGACCCAGACCCAGACGCACTCAAGCTCCATAAACTGCCCCCATCTCCCAACATGCACCATCACCCCACACACCTGATTTCACACAAACACCACCTCCTCCTACCACCTCCTCCCAACATGACCTCACACGTCCCCCTTCCCAGCTAAGCCTCCTCCAAACAGCATACTCACACACGCTCCGGGTGAACAAGGGGATATTTTCAGTTTAGAGACACTCCAGCAGAACTTTCTTTTGGACCATGAGCCAACACTACGCCACCAGCTCAGGAACAACTGTGCCCATTGAACCAATACTAACCAGTATCAATTTATCGGCCAGTTGTATCTGCTTCTGGAAGGTGCATATTAAAGTATTGGACCCCTTTTTCTCTGCACGAGAGCTTCTTCGCATTGAGAAGGAGAACCAAACATTTAAAAGGTTATGAGTGTTTTGTTATGTAATGTTCACCAAGTTCCAGAATAGAAAATCATCACAATACTAATTAGGGATGTCGAGTCCAAGTCCGAGTCATTTGATTTTGAGTATATACCGATACCGAGTCCCGATCCGATACTTCTATTATACATAAAAAAAGAATAAAGAAGAGCGAAGAAACAGATCCAGGATGTTCCTTATTTTGTATTTAATTCTACAAAGGCGAATGGCAGGTCACTCATTGCGATCATTTGTGCTATCTTAGCTGTGATGTCCTCCGCCTTCGCGCTGTCACGGGGCATTTTTTTTCTCCTCTTCAAACTCTCCTGCAGCGTAAGCTGATTCGTCTTCGGCTGGGTTGCCTGGGTAAACTCGTTGTGTTGTGTCGGGTGTTTGTTTTTGAGGTGCCGTATCAGGTTTGTTGTGTTAAATGTAGCCTTTTCCTTTCCACCTCTTACAATCCCAAGTTTACATATGTCACAGTTTGCTATGGCAATGTTGTTGTCATCAGCTTTATAATACCTCCAGACCGCAGACATACTCGCGCTTTCCGCTTCAAGCTGCTTCCGTGTCCTACTTTGCCGGCATTTAACCAATAGCGTCTCTGCAAGAAAATGATGTCATGCTGCACGTGTTGCTGTTTCTGGGTGGAGTCAAGAGGTCTAACTCTGTGCCACCGCATAACTAATGATGTGTTAAAAAATAATGAGAATATATATACATATATATCCGAGTCCTGATCAGGAGGTAACGTCCGATTCCAAACAAGTCTGAAACCATGTGATCGGGCCCGATTTCCAATCATGTGATCGGATCTGGACATCCCTAATACTAATGGTATACCAGATACCATGGGCTGACAGAGATTAATCTAGTTCATGGGCCCTGGGAATAAAAAGTACTGATAGGAGAATCCAGAGTCCTTACAGGAGTTTAGTATCTGCTAACCTGCTAACCTTTCTAATAACCACAGTGACCACTTTCAGTGCCTGACTAGGAAGTTTGGGTGGCGATCCTGATCCTTCTTATCGCTGATTCACGTTATTAGCCAAATATGTCACTGGAAATGGCTCAGCAGAGCCAGATAGTGCTGTGTCACGAGTCACACTCCCTGGTGGTGATGGAAAAAGACGGTTAGAAATTGCCAGTGGAGCCTCCGGGACCCTTGACCAGATTGCCAAACCTTCACGTGACATTCCTGACGTGGGTCGGAGTTTGAGCTTTCACGCGACCTCGTGCTTGCGACACTGCGTCTGGGTGGGGGGGAGGGGGCGCTGCGTGTGAATCATGCCAACCCCCCCACCACATTGAGGGGAGCACGACACTGACCGCACCCGCCCATCTCTCTGCTCCCAAGCTCCTTCCACATAGTCACTTGACCAGAACCACACACCAGAAGTGAAAGAGGAACCTTCCAGGCCTCTTGCCACTTGCACGCGGTGGGTGGATGGGATCGGGTCATGGTGGGGTACTCTGCTGCTGGAAAATAACCACAGGTTTTAGCTGGTTCTGTCAGGCTCCATTGGAGGGGGTGATGCAGAAACTGGACCAAATTGGGTTGCCGGTGCTGTGAAAGCCGCTGGAATATCACACGATTGCTGGAGATGATGTGTCACCACTACAGATGAGATCCTCAGATGCGGAGCCATAAAACACATATTAACACTGCTACTGCCTGCACAGTGCATCCATGTTTTGTTACACAGTTGTCTAAGATACCATCATCAGGTCCACATGTATGTGTGTTTGTGTGTTTCATTAGGGACCAAATGGCCCCTACACTGCGATAAAAAATTATTGTGATATTATGGGGACTATTTTTCTGTGAAGATCTGAATTGTAAAAATGCCAAAAGTCTCGTATTTTGTTTGGCTACTTATGGTGAGGGTTAGGGGTTAAGGTCGTCATGTTGGGAGTTTTACCCATAGAAATGAATGGAGAGTCCCCACAAAGATATAATTACAAACCTGTGTGTGTGTGTATGCACGTGTGTATTATTTTTTTAAGCTCATTTGTATTTTCTTAACGGACGAAACGTCCTTTGCTAAATGAGCGGCAGCTCCTTCCCAGTCGACCCAAAGGTGCCAAGGGGGACTCCCAGCATGCCCTGGACCCAGGCTTTAACAGAGGTGCATTTTGGGAGTTACCCCTGAGTTTTGGCACCATGGAACGTGCCTTTTTAGAAATTTGCTACAGTAGGAGGTGGTTGGCATGCCCCCCCCCCACAACTCAGTCACGCTTATAATGTTATAATGGGGGGGCCTGGTGTTCATCGATATTGAGGTGACCTCCTCTGTTGATTAGTGGAACAAAGAAGCAGGGGAGGAGGGAGCTCTTCCCCCCGACTGGGGTCCGGTGCCGGAGGCGCTGGCGCCCAGCCCTGCTCCGTAGGAGGCCCCTGCGGTCTCACTAATTGCATTCCTGCACCTCTCACTCCATAACAGGACAAATAACTGGGATTCCAGCAGCCGTACCCACTCAGAGAGGAACGAGCGCGCCTCGGAGCCAGCATCCGGGCCCCGGCCCCCCAAACGTCACCCCCCCACCCCACCCCAAAGGTGCACCTCAGGCTGTCCGTACACAGCAACACCAAAGAGCAGAACTGGGCGACCAGTGTGTGTTACATCCCCGCAAATGATTGGACGCGTAACCGACTCAGTTTTGTTTTCCATTTTCATTTTGCTCTGTCACTGTTTCGGCAAATACGAAACTCACTGGCACGGCTCTGCATGCAGCTCTTCCTCTCCTCCGTCCTCCACCCTTTTCTGTTCCTTTCTTCCCATCTCATCCTCCCTTCTCCTCTTTCCCCATGCGCCCTCCTCCATTCTCTCCTTTCCTCTGTTCTCCACATCTCTCACGTTCACCTCCTCTCCCCCATTCCACCTCTTTGCTCCTCACACTATCCCTTCTCCTCCCTTATCTCCCCTCTCCCCTCTTCCCTTCTCCAAACCCCCCCCCCCCTCCACCCCACACACACTCACCCTTCCACAGAATCCAGGAAGGCCGCGAGTTTTGATTTCGCAACGTCTTTTCTTTCTCGTCCGACTGTTCTCGACCCCTGGGGTGAGTCAGGGTGAAATGAGGAACAGGCCAGAGAACAGAAGGAAAATAAGAAGAGAGAAGGAGTCTCCATCCTCCTTTCAGTTCTGAACAATGACCAGCTTTGTCCCCATCTTGCAGGCCCAACGGACACCACGAACGCCGCAGGTTCCTCTGTGGGTCACAGGACTCATCTCTGGGCCCCGGTCAGACACGCCGACACCACCCTCTGAGCAGAGGAAGTCTCACAACATGCTCCGTCCATACTCCCCACCCCCCCCCCCCCCCCCCACAACATCATCCAGGAGGTCTTCTGTAACGACCCGAGTCATCAGCCCACCTTTCCTGCCGGGGTGCCCCGCAGTGGTTTAAGCATAGCTGGCTTTCAGGACCAGGGGTGAAGATCATGGCACCTGTGCCTCTACAGTGGGAGGGAGACTCTCCCAAGATTATTCCCATCCCAGGATTATCCCAACCTGTGGCCAAAAGCTGTACAGGGAGCAGCCCATCCATCCGCTGCCAGGGACTCCCCTCCTTTGTCCATCCTGTCTGATCTTTTGGGGGTTTCCCCCGAGGCCCGGAACATGGCCGGGAATGCAAAGGTTCCTGGTACCGCACGACACGCCCGGCACAGAGCTCTGCATGTGTGATCCTGAGATACCCGGACACCGGCCACCTCCTGCCTGGGCAGTTTATATAACCGGCGCCATTTGATTTCCCGCTCAAAGACATGAAGGGGTAACGGAGTCAGACACAGCTTTCCGACGGACCTCAGAGAGCCCTGGGAGACGGCAGAAGGCCCCAGAAGCTGGGCGAGGCATCCATGGAGATGCCGGCCAGGCTGAGCGGCAGATCGGACCTGCTGAAACGTCTCTGTCAGGCAGCTATGCGGACTCGATGTGATGTCTGTCATAGCAGGACCAGATACAGCTGTACAGACAGATTTATATCCGGGGGGGCAGTATTTCTGTCACAGTTCAGTGTAATGGGCATTTTAACCCCCTCCCCCACTCCGAGTTAAATTTGATGTGTAGTTTTTACCAGTCCTGCCACATTTAAATCCTATGTCTCCCATTTTTCCATTCATCTTGTTTTCACATCCAAATTCTGGCCTGGTGTGAAAAAGGGTCCTTCCTGGGGGGGGTGGTGGGGGCCCCGTGGGTGGGCACGGAAGACAGGGGGCCATAGGAAAACAGGGAAAAAAAAGATTCATCTCAAATATATGCGAGTATGACACATGTGTCAGCCACCCAATTTAACTGGCCTCTGTCTGTGGGTCTGTCTCTCTCCTTCACTAACTCTATCTATCTCCATCTATCTGTCTCTCTCGCTCCATCTCTTGCTCACGCCGGTGTAATCCGGATACTGTTCTAATTATGGCAGGCTTGTTATTTTAAGTGTGGAGCACATAGTAATTATCCGGACTCAGTTGTCCATGTGGA
>JAODJW010000038.1:20632148-20646244 GCA_026777045.1 Hyperopisus bebe
GTGGGGGTGGGGTCGTTTTAATTTGCAAGGAAATCACTCTGATTTGGAGTAGCAGGAAAGTCTGTTCCAATAAAAATCAATGGGTTGGCGGGTGGGGGTGGTGGGGGTGGGGGGGGGGGGGTAGTGGAATGGTGGGCTTCCCAGCAACATTTCACTTGGATACACCAGGGCTGAGCTGAATCAAACCCATATCCGTATCCCATACCCGACAGCAACGTATCCGAGGATTCCTGAAAAAGGCAGCATGGAATCTTCTTCACTCCTTCTTTCTCAGCAAACTCCAGAACAAGTTCCAGGACTCAGGCACTCATGTGACCCTGTGACCCTGTGACCCTGTGATATTATCATCCGGGGAGTTCCACAGTGAGTTTGCAAAAACCAAAAATGTCACTATTCGCATCAGCAGAATTACACCTTTTCAAAGATCGATTAATGTTAAATATTTTTTTTACATGCCTAAATATAATGGTTAAGTGAGAAATGTGACTAGCATTAAATAGAGGTTTTCTCCATTTCATCAACTTGTGTCCGGTAGGGCCTAGAAAGGTCTTTGTGTTTTAATTTATTTTATTGAAAACAATGGCAGGGGGGAGTGGGCTGAAGACCCCAGTGGCTGATAACGGAACTTGCTTTTCCTGGGTAAGGAGACCTGGCAGGTTCCCATGGATACCGATAAGATCGTCAGGGGGGTGTGAACGTGCGATCTGAGCCTAAAATCGTTACCGCCTACTGGTCACCGTGCCCTTGGTTGATCCACCACAAAAGATCACTCCACCTCACTCAAGGCCATGGTCCTGCTCTAGAAGGTTCCACAGGCCATGGTCCGATCCCCTCTGTGACCCAGAATGGGAGTCTGGTATGAAATGGACAGAGAGAATGTAATAGTACGCCCAGCACCTGTAGGGATTGTGCTGTTGGGTGGGTGGACGAGGGGGAGTGGGGGTCATGGTTGTTACTGGGGGCGTTTTTTGGTCCCCCTGACTCATGCACCAGCGGTGTGGCACGTAATCGGCAGCTCCGATAAGAGAGCTGACTGGCTGCACACGGACCATGAGTCACGCCACAGCGCTGAAAGCAAGAGTGCTGACTCTAACTGACTCTGAATGACTCTGACTCATTCATCACAAATCGTTCATTTGCTAACCCCTTCTAAGATATTTCACTTAGTTTCACTGCTCAGCTGCTCGTCCTCCAGCTTGCAGAACCCTCAGGAATTTTTTCCCTGCTTCCTTTTCATTCCGCCTTTTTTCCGCCGGAGTGAATGCAGTCAGGTGCTGCCCACCCCACCTTCACTGAGCAGCGAGACAGACAGCCATACTCAGCAAGGTCCGACCCCCCCCCCCCCCCCCCACATCAACCATGAACATGGCCAGCACGACCAGCCCGATAAAGCACAAGTTTAACCTGCAAACGGGACACATCAGGACAGCCCGAGGCATAATCCAGCAGGAAATAAAAAAATGACACATAAAATATCTACTGGCCACATTTTCCAAAAGTACCAATAAACTGAGAGTGGATAATGTATTCACCACAAATGGACAGACGCTTACACAGATACACTGCGCGCGCACACAAACACATATGCGCACATACATCTACAGGCCTACAGTGCAACTGAAAAAAAAACTGCTGTAAATTTCTGGGATGTTCCCGCATTGCTTCAAATGAGGAAACAGGCCAATTTCCACCCGACTCGCTGACAGGAAGCGCATGCAGCAAACAGGCCACGGTGTACATTTCCTGCCATTGCTTGTATGTGCCAAATAGCACAAGCTATACCTATAACAGCAATTATACACCATGGTCTAGGCACACTCCAGTTCCTCGATAATCTGACACATACAACTTTATAGAGAGCTCAAAAAAGGGTGTTTTCAATTATCAAAGAATTTTTAAACATTTTAAATTTACTATAGAATAACAAGGTATCATTATGCCCTCTGTATGTTATGCATCCATTCATTTTCTAGACAGTTTATCTAGTACAAGGTGGCACTATACATAATATAATATAATATAATATAATATAATATAATATAATATAATATAATATAATATAATATAATATAATATAATATTCATTCTCATGATAAATGCGGCATATTTCCAGCCAGGACTCTCAGGTCCTGGGACGCACTGTGTCCCTTGTAAGCTTCCGGGACCTGAATGCAGTGGACGCCACGCAAGCCTGGCCTGCTTCGATGGGCCGGGGGAGCAGCACTGCGCCCTTGAGAATGTGCAGACGCTGGGCAGATAATGTCCTGACAGCGGAAACCCTAAACCTTTAGGAAATGGCAGCGCTTCTCTCCAGCCTCTCTCCCCGCCGCCTCCTCCGCTGGCCCCCTGCCTCGCACTGACCCAGCCGCCACCGCCGCGGTTTGGCTGCATCCTTAGGAGTGAGCAGGGGGAGGGGTTACTGATTCATAATTATTATATCGCATTCAACTGAAAAAAAAATGCTCCAAAACTGACTTGTGGGAAAATGTTTATCTACTCTGCTCAAAAAAATATTCCAAATAATCCATAAGAAACTGGAAGTCCTATAATCCTGAAACCAGAGACCCAACCCTGTAGCTTGCAGGATTAAAAAAAATATTGCAGATAAGATTTAGTTTAAAAAGCACAGCTTCAGCCTATTTTGGCACTGGGTGACAATAACCAGTTCCGTTAATTGTGGCCACTGGCACAGTTACGGGTGACTTGACAAATTATCTGCTGCAGATTACTGGAGATTGCGGACACTGAAATATTTGTGTATGGACACTGCAGGAATTGTACCATACCAAGTAAGAAAATACCAAAACACCTCAAAATACTGAATATATCAAGCACAATGACAGAAGCTTTATTATATAGCTAGTATAGACTGCTTATTTGCATTTTGAATTTTTCCTAAAATTAAGCATTACAATTCTAATTTGAATCTAATATATGCAATGTATGTGTGTACTTTGAATCTGAATGCAATTACTCATTCATTTAGTTCATATTCGACAACGAAATGGTTAATTGGCTTCACGCGCAGGGCGCGCGCTGTTGCAAGGTCAAAGATCTCCGTTTACCGTTCGCACGTGCACGCTGCATTTCTGCGCGCGTCAGCAGGGCACAGAAGGAAGGCGTTCACATATGCACTGTAACAACTCCAGTGTTTACTGTAATTAACCACGTTATCTGCGCTGTAACGCTTTATTACAAGCGCATATCTATAAAAGTAAGGTAAAGGCGTGCCGCAAGACACGGCTCGTTAATAATGAGAGCGACGCTGGTACTGCGTTTAATGCAGTTCGTTGAAATCATACCAGCATTCTATATGAATATTAACCTTCACATACATTTATTACCCACAAAATTTCTAAATCCGAAAAAGCAGCTTTGCACAGTCACACACCAGTCCTATTTCGCATTTACAAGGCCAAAAAAGGCAGTAAGTGATACTCAAGTTTGTATTATTTTTAATGTCGGAATCTTGCATGCAAAATGGTCCCAGGTGAAAGAATTTGCACCGGATGCACGTTGATTTAAATCTGAACAAAAACCGTACGTGTGCTTGCAAAATGAGCAGTGCTAAGCTCTCGAGCATGTGCGTTTGCGTGTGTGCTGCACGGGTTTGCACAATCTGCGTTGGTTAGTCATGCGTGCTCTGCCAAACTTTCTGTTTTTATCGCTGAAAATTCTTCAGAGGAGGCGAACTGTAAGACACGAAAATGAACAGCGTCGAATATTTGCCATTTCAATGACTTTAATAAGCAAAATATGAAACCATTTCTTCCAAAAACAACGAAAAAGACGAAACAGAAACCAGCCTGAATGGAACTACAACAATCCAAATTTAACTTTTTTTCATTTATATAAACAGGACTGAAAATTGATCCCCTCGCAAAACACATGAAATAAAAAAAAAATCCGCCGCTGCAGTTTCGATTTGATTTCAACACAGTTGAATCAGCATCAGTACAAACCAAAGATTGTTAAATGCGTGACTTTTAACAATAGTTTTAAATGCAAGCACCATGCTTATTCCATATGATCTGACTGTTAATTTAAATCATTAAAATAAAACTTAACTATGCATCTGGCCAGCAGAACCAGAACATCCAAATAATAAAACAAAATGATAATAAAATATAACCATACACATATATAGTTTTCATTTTGAGATTTTGCAAAACCAGAATCCTTTTTTTTTTTACTGACCGGCAGAAAAAATATAGGAAAACATATAACATTTATCATAAAAACTTTGATTTATAATATACACAATGACGAAATAATACGCAAAACGTAAATAAATCCCTGATTTTATGCATGCTGACAGTTATTTACAAAGTGTGTGTGATTATCTGAGAAACCCCCGGGTTGAGTACAACTGTCCCTCACGACTCCGGTTGTAAAGTGGAAATTATATGATTTGTATATTTCGTTTGTGTTATATAATAGACTTATGCCATAGGTAGCAGAACTGTTATTTGTTGGTAAACTCTCCTGCTTAAACAGGGAGCCACAGATCATCAATTGCAATTAATTTCGCACACCGTATTTGACAGCTAATTTGTAATGTGTACTTTATTAACAACCTGCGAGACAAAGCTACTGACGTAGAGTACAATTCATTAACGGCGAATATAACTGCGAATCTCTTAATATAACAGTTCGGTACGCCATTATAGCTATTTATTAGTACTTAGAGTTGCCACACCTCTGTGCTTTCAAATACATCATATAATAATCCATATATAGTATGTCTTCCTTGAAGGGGGTCTGCAAAAACCCAAAATGAAAACTTAAAATACCAAAATCATGATCCAGAAAAGTGCACTTAATATACAAAGTCTGTTGTCGTTTAATGCAACTGCAAAAATGCCCATATTTCGGAAACGCAATACCCAAACAATGGAACAAAAGAAAAGTTTAAAATCAGCCTCCTTAACCCCGTTGGTGTCGTTTGCCATTGCGTATATTTACAAGCTAAACCAAAAGAACGCGAAACTGCACGATCTTTAATGTTGACACTGTCACCACCTCATTTCTAAAACCCAAAAACGGCTAATGGAAAGCTCAGATCAACAGCATGCTTTGAAAATACACAAGGGAAAAGAAAGTACAAAATAGAAATTATTACCATACATGTCCAGCATGCAGGATTAATATTTAATGCAGTTTTGTTTTATATATATTTGTATATAACCAAGCAGGCAATAAACCGATGAGATGTTGCATAAAATATCCCGCTTTTGACAGTTTAAAGTTTGAATCGGGATACAGGAACGAAATAAAGTTTGCATATGTTGAGTCATTTTTTTCCCTCTCATTTCTTTCTGGTATTTTTTTTTCGGGCAAGTGCAGAATGCAAGTCTTAGTACTCTCCTTCCAGCGCAACCGTTTTATATTTCTTAAATCGAAAAGAAAAAAAATCACAGTAAAAAGACTAGTCCGATATCATCCCATGCTCCTAACAGATTAAAGCGACCTACAAAGAAAGTTCAGATTCAGCTTCTCATCTTTTTCGGGGAGAAAAAGTCTTCTCTACAAGCTACTATTCTACAAAGATGGTGCACTTCTGAAAAACGTAATTTGTTGTTCTTTGTATTTCAGTCGGATGGAGATGGTTATATACGAGATTATTACTTTCAGGATATTTCTTCTAATATGAATACAGTTGTTAATAGTATACTCAGAATCAGTAATATCGGTTATTTTTTCCTTTCTCTTTCTCAGCATCAGTTGTCGGACATCAGAGTAACTCACATGAAAAATTCTGGCGAGGACGGGTTGTCACTTGTGGACCCAGCCTCACGGAACCCGTTTGTACCAGTAAGTTTCTCGCATTTCATTTTATATGCATCTCTTTCGCGGGCCAGCCGGCTGATCTCCTGTTTGAGCTGCTCTACCTGATTGATCAGCTGGGTCTTCTCATTCTCCAGGACATGCTTCTGCTGCACGCGCTTGAAACGGCACGACTGAGCGTAGCCGCGATTCTTGAGGGTCCGGCGCTTCTGCTTCAGGCGAATCACCTCGTCCTTAGTGAAGCCGCGCAGGTGTCGGTTGAGCTCTCTCACAGACATGGACACCAGCTGGTCATCGGAGAATCGGTCCTCCACGTTGAGTCCCCCTCCTCCGCCGTGGTGACCCTGCTGGCCCGGATGGGCGTGCGGGTGATGGTGATGGTGGTGGCGGTGATGAAGTTGTTGGTGGGCCCCAGGCGAGGTAGGAGATGGGCTGTCGGGGTCCTGGCTGTGATGATGATGCTGACTGTGTGCATGGTTGTGTGCACCAGGGTGTCCTGGCAGGTCATCCGGGTGGTGGGAAATCCCCGGGTATTGATGGTGATGCTGCTGGGCATGGCTGTGACTGTGGTGGAGATGTGCTGCCCTGTATCCCTCATAGCTTCCCTGCTGAAGTTGCTGTTGGATGTGAGGAGGCGGAGGATGCCCGTGGGCCGTGGCGCCGATCAGAGCTTCCACGGCGTCCTCCGGCGTCAGGTTCAACGTCTGCGGATCGATCTGCTGGTGGTAGCCGCTGCTTGGCATCCAGTAAAGCTCTTCCAGGTGGTTCTTTTGCTCTGTTGGACTAAAGCTTGGCGAGGAAGGTACTGAGCTGCAGGGGGTGCTGATCGGAGTAGAGGACACGGAGCCCTGCGCCTGGAGCCGATTGCACTGCCGGACGGAAGGACGCTCGATCCCAGCCACGGCTTCTTTTTTAACGTCGAACTTCATCAAATCAAAGTCATTCACGTATTCCAGTGCCAGCGGACTCGTCGGCAGGTCCGGACCCATGTTCATTTCAGCGCTCATCGTTTCTTTGTTTTGCAAATAACTGAACGTACTTGCCAGCGCCGCAAAATCCGACTTTTGACTCGCTTTCCTTCTTTCTCTCATGCAAAGGTCCTTATTTCAAATGTTCTTCAGCCACTGGAGTTAACACGCAGCTGTGTTTACATAAAAAAGAAAAAGAAAAAAACGTTATTTTAATGTACAGCAAATGACATTGGAAATCGCGCTGCTATAAACTACTTAGACAGTGGAGTAGCTCAGGAAACGAAAAAAGAGGAGGTAGAAATAACGTCTCAGTGCAAAAGTAAGAAACGACGTCCTTTCAGCAGAAACAAACGAACATAAATAATAAAAAATAGGCTACCAAGCTCGGCTGCCACCCCAAAGACGTCCCGGAGCAGCAATTCTGTACTGTATGTCCTTTTGCCAAAAAGAAGGAGGTAAAGAGGAAGACGACAGCGCCTGCTTTTCGCTCGGACAGCAGCTTTCCAGCTCTGCACCGCAGAGATTTGGGCCCGCTTTCCCCGCGCACTCGTTCGCTCGCTCCCGACTTTCAGTGTGGACTGCGCCGAAGGGCTAGCCTGCGCTTTGTTATACCCTGGCTGATGTCAGAGAAGGCTGGTTAAAGCCGCGCTCCTCTCCAATAGCGGGATCCTCATTAGCATAATGATCCTGGAAGGGGACAGCTAGAGACATCAGCTAACTCGCCGTGGAAAGCTAGAGGAAAGGGACACGCGGAATGAATGCCTTTACATTTTTTTTTTTCATTTTATGGCAGCAGCGAATTTGCAGTGTTGTTACTATAAAAACAAAACAGTGTCCCTTTGTTACACATACCGTATACTGCTAAAGTTTTCAGTCAATAAAAAGAACTTATTGAAACAGAACTCCCCACCATATTAAAATATATAATAACACGTGTTAAGGTGTTAATGTTACAATCCAGTTCAAGAAAATGATTGATACGTATATTTATCAGAGACAAAAAAGAACACGAAGCATTCAAATATTTTATTGCAGTTTAACCAAACAACGTGATGAGAAGCCGAAGTAATGTATGAGAACGGATGAAATATTAATAGATAAGAATAAATTGTGTCCTTTCAGGGATCACACAATGTGTTTAGGCTTGTCATACTGTAGCTATGACTAGTTAGGCACATTCGGCTAAGACCATCTTCTGCATGACCTGTGCGTAAAAATAACATCGTGTCACACTATTATAAAACCGCTTGAGATTGCATTTTGAACCAAATGGAGAATCTTATCTATTGCAGTGTATATGTGTCATTTATATAATGTATTTCGACAAGGCTGGTTTAAAATGTGCATTTTCCAGCTGTTTTCATGTTCTTTTTACCCGATCATGGCTAAGTACCGGAGTGTTTGACAGCGCTGGCTGGACGGACAGCGCGCCTCGTTTCTCGCTGAACGTTTCGTAATGTTCCCCAGAGTCGCAGAGCGAGAGCGGTCGTCCGGCCATCGGAAAACACGCTCAACACTGACCCTAAGTGGTCAATTTACACCCTATACCAATACCTAGTCCAGCATACAATACGAAGTGAAAATATTTTACCCCTTTTCAAAATACGGCACATTTTCCGACAACATAACAAAACTTTAATAATACACTTAATATAATCATGCGGATGCGCACCTTTTGTTAACAATGGTAGGTTGGGTTTATATGTGTCAGTAAACAATTCATTGCGTGTGTCGTAAGAAAACACATGCGACAATTTAAATATAGAAAACGGAGGATTTAATAAAATCCCCATATATCCTAACGTTTTCAGATGTTTTGCGCAAGCGGTAAACTGCTTGATAATTAGGAGAGATACAATTATTACTGCTTCCTCTAAGTGTAAACGCTTCATTTCAACCCCCTATACATCCTTATCGATTATTTAGTTTATTAACCCGGCCGAGTGTAACAGACACTGTTATTCAATAATCAAACAGGCCTGTTGTTTGATTAAATTCTCCAATCATTTGATCAAAGGATTGCTGTATGGAAATAGCGATAAAGGGCATTTATTACACTTTGATCCCTATCAAGCTACTCACTGTCTGAAAGAAGTAGGTTACGTTTCAGGCAATACGACGACCAAAAGGCACAGGCCTAAGACAACTTTAGTCAAAATTCTGAATTGTTTTCACTGGCGATTTATCACAACCGACATAGGCCTACTACGTTTTCTTGCAATTACAGTGACATCTGAGTAATATTCTTCGTAACCGCATGGTTAAAATGGTGAGGAGACACTAAACACTGTATTATAATTCGATTTCGGGGAGCTTGTTTACTTGTTTACCTGCGTAGCGCACAGTGGACATACATCTATTCCAATGGATGTAAGGCAGTCTGCTTTTTGCTATCTTACGGCCGACGACCTTCACGCATTTTAAATGAACATCTGATCTGTCTGCACAGCACATCTATGACCTAAATATAACATCCTTCCGGATTTTCAGTTAAAAAACAATAACAATAAACAAACAAAACGACGGTATTACAACGGGATTTCTAGTGTTATTTGAATAATATGAAATGATTGACGTGTTGAAATAAGGAGGTTCATCTGGACCTAAACCAGTATAAAAACTATAGGACAATAAGCACGGGAAAAGTATAGAATACATCTTCCTTGGAAACCCGTTTATCCAATTCACCAATTTCCAGCAACGCGAACAAACACCACGGGAAAAAAATAAAAGTTGTTCAAATGTTTGACACCAAGGGTTATTATCTTACATATTATCACAATCATTTTTGAGGCTCACGGCGTCCTGTTCTCACCGTGGATACGCGTTTAATGTTTTACAAATGCATTGTCTACAGATGTACCAAACTATAACCAAAGATTTGATTTAACACTGTATCACAATGATGCATACTGATTCATTACCACCACACAGAAAGCGCGCACACGTTACACATTCCCGACACCCACTATCTCTAAGGAATCAGGACGCTTTACTTACGCCTGCGAAATTCGTTTAAAAAAAAAAAAACTCATTCTTAAGATAGAAATGCCGCTAAATACTTAATCGAGATGTTTAAGGTAAATAATCAGAAGCGGATGCGAAGCATTTGCATAAGCATAAGCTATAAACCTAGCATGGAATCATCTACAGGTATAGGCGTTCATTTGCCACACTGATCCGTATGTTAGTCTACGCCGGGACACGCAAAAAACACGTTTTCTCTGAGGCCAGCCTTCCAGCAATGCCATTAGCTTGTAGTAATGCGTTCTAATATAGCTAGGCCTGCTGTAGGATTCTACTCCTTTGGTAATAGCAGGTTGTAATGGAGAGGAGATGTAAAAATGTCTAAGTCAGCAGCGTATTGGCGGTTAATGATCTATTAAGTGATCCGTGTGCTTACAGACAGCGAAAAAAAAGTGTTGATGCTTGCTTATTCAGACTAATGAGATTCCCATCCTACGAATTTTAAGAATGAATAACAGAAGTAAAATCACCTTTATAATGTTGCTTTTAACGGTTTGACAAGGTGCCGCGTGACGGACCTTATAGCTGGAAATGCACTGTCCCCGCAGCACGCGCTACGCCGCGAGCTCTTCGCCATCTGAAATTGCCCGGGCCTGTCATCGGCCGTAATAACACGGGGGGACACTTCTGGCGTGGCAATGCCCAAGACTGCACATCGGACCGGGACATTTCTAGGAAGAATTTAAGAAGTATTGCTACCGGGCGCCGATGTAGGTAAGGAAGGCGTGGTGCGTTGTCAAGGGTCCTCTCTTGCCTGATTAACGACTGGATGCGTTACAAAGGGTCATACCTTTACTGCTTGTTGTATTTATTTTCTCACATATAGATGCATTTTTTAATTTTTAAGGCAAGATTTTGACAGATGCATATAGGTAATGGGTCTGCCCTATTCATCCAAGCTGCTTTTAGGCACAATGATTAACATAAACAATTCCAATAGATCATTAATCAAATCGAGGAAAAAGCAAGTGTGACTGGCTGTCAGATCGTAATGTATTTACGGAGTTGTATTCTTAAAACAAAAACATATAGTTCTTAATCTGGCGATTCATCTACTACGCGGAAGTCTTAAGTTCAGAAAATTTGAAATGTAATAAATGAACGATCGTGTTGTTTTACACAGATATTTTTGTCCATAGAATATGCAGTTAAAACTTTTTAATCCTAATAAATCATCAAGTGTGAGTATAGATCAATACGCATATTATGTGATATATGGAGTTTTCAACACTTTGTTTATAGCGTATGTGTGAATCCTAAAACGTGAAAAACTGTCCGGCAAACTGGTTTAGTGTGCAGCTAATGCCTTAGGCTAATTGACCGCGCAAGTTATAAAAATATAGATTAAACGCTATTCAAGAGATATTAACGGCACAGTCCTTTTTTCGTTTGACACGGAATGGAATTAATTTACATGGTTTTATTTACTCATACTTAAATATAATCGCTTGCAACAGCGCTGTAATCTCGCGGAGCAGTAAATCTGGTGATGTTAGACCATTCTATAAAACTCCTTTCTACAAAATTGAAATGCTGCGCCTCTGTTCACCTAAACAGATCACCACACGCGCGTTACTTAGAAAGGTTAAACCGCATCGGTAAAAAAGCGTTCAAAATCGAAGCTAAGTATGTTTTTTATCAGTCTAATTTTCCTTGTATGCGTTTGGTGCTGTTCGTTAACAATACTGCAAAAAAACTCTAACTTATGTAAAGCGGACTGGATTTCACTTAGGCAGTAAGACATAGGATACTTGGCATTTCAGACGTTCTCGTTGGAAAAAAATATCTTACTAAGCAAAATATTTATACGTGAAATTCTGTGCATGTGCCCTGAAATCTGAGGTGTATATAGGTCCTATATCTTACAGTTTTCAGTGATATTTCACATACGAAAAATTAAATATTAAATCATTCCCACTGAGAGTTGTCAGTTACGTGAGAGGTTTGAATGACGTGGGACTGATTACGGCGACTTTCTCATCGGCTGTCCAATCCATATTAATTCAAAAAGCTTCAAATTAATCAACTAAGGTACGCTACAAATGTCAGAATTTGTCCTCCGCCTTCCAGTCACTGAAAAAGGATAGTGCAGGTGTAATGTTAAATTAAAATGCACAATACCCGAGGAACATCAAAAAATGGATTGACCTGTTTTCTCAAGTCACATGTTCTAAGCCTCGTTCGTGTGTAAAATATATAATTATTAGACTCGTGTTACATTTTTGCTTTTAATTACTGGTTGTAAGGTGAAATATTCATTAAAAGCGCGGGAATACTAAGGCTGAAGACTTGTACACGCTTATAAGGTGATTGAAATAGTTTATTGTGAAGAACAGTTTCCTTATGCATTCGTTAGGCTAGAGCTCCCCTAGTGGGCAAACATGGTAAGACCCGCAAGTTCAAAAATGAACCAACGTAACTGAACACCAATAAATAATGTTTTTAATAAATAGAGATTGAATAGTTTGACTGGACATGCATATTCCTATAACAGAATTAACTTAATATGCTTCATTTGTTCGTAAACGTCACGTATTAAGAATCTCCTCTATTGCCCGCATAGAAAAAAAGAGTGATCAAATACATTGATGAATTTGGCTCCAGGCTATCACTATCTGTATCTAAGCAGGAAAGAGAAACGCCGCTTTATTTAATTTCATAGCGAATTGTGATATAAGCTGAAAATTGTTAATGATGAATACAAATTATGGTGCATCAAAGAGACCATCAACGAGGAACAGTGTAATGGTAAAGTTTTATTTTTAGCAATAAACTTTGCACGCATTCAAAATAATTACAGGTTACACGTTAGGCGAAGCAGTCATTTGTGGTTGGTTCGCATACTCCCCTTCAGTTTGCCGCTTGCAAACGAAAGTATTCGCCCACAACACGCACAGAACAGCTCATGTCCCAGGAAAAGTTTACTTCTGTGTCTCGAAAACATGTCGCTTGCGGAGTGGTATTTGACCGCTGCGGCAAGTTTCAAAATACCTCTTGCCTTTTTGTCGGGTGACTTGATGGAGACCATCATTAAACTCAAAACTTTACCCAGATGTAAACCTACAGAGATGATTCACCCATACGCCGAACAGGAGTGCTCCTGCCTGAAATAATGGTTACAACAGCAACATTAATACTACTACTAATAATAATAATAACAACAAGAATAAATGTAATGTAATGAACTATCAGTGTCTGTAGCGGTTCAAGACTTGCTGGATCTTCCATTATTGACGGATACTGCTTCGTATATGCGGTCAAATTTATGGAAATTTTTAGTACTGGGTTTAGACGGCCACCTTATAGGATTTTGTAACCACCATCGTACTAAGTGAAAAAAGCAGTTTAATATAGTGATGAAATTTAGGATTTAAGATATAGTTCTATTAATGGAAACTCTCCTGAAGAACCCGTGTCTTAATACATCCATAATAAATTATTATACCAACTGGTGTGTGCCCTTGCCGTCAATGACAGTGCAATTCTGTTTATTCATTGTCTGTGGTTCCCCTGGGCTCCTCTTTAGAAGGTAGTGTAAAATTTGTAAGGAAAAACACACACACACACACACTTAAACAACAACAGAAAGCCCCTCCAAGGACCAAATGCAAACAGTCCAAAACACATTCAAGAAGCCGGGGTTTACCGACGCGTCACGTTTACGAGCGGAAAGCTGGTTACGCGCAAGGGGGTGAATTCGGGCGCTTTTAATTGGAGGCGGTCGGGCTGGATGAGTGGCCGTCCAGAGCTCACCGTGGGAAGGCAGGGCAGCCGCGACTGATGCCTCAGCCCTGGGGGTGGCAGTGTGTGTGTGTGTGTGTGTGTGTGCATGGGGGGGTGTGCACGAAGCGCGAGGAGGATAAAAACCAAACGCCTGCTAAAAATCATTAATCTTCTGCGGATCTGTGTCACCCCAAGTGGCGACACAAAGAGGGGTGTGAGCAGGGAGCGCGATGGCGCCGCTCCGGAGGCACTGACCCGGTACCGATTGGCTCTGAAAAGCCCACCAGCCTTTAATAGACTTTTGCTGATCCGACACTTGTTTGCCGGTCGGCACAAAGAGCCGATTGCAGCAGCTGACAAGGCCTTGCAGCCCTGGGGTTCCTCTGCTGCCCTGTGATAAATGACCCTGGTTTTGGAGAGGGTGGGCAGGGGAGAAGGGGGAGGGGCTATTTCGGCCCGATGGGGGTGGCAAGATTGAGAAGCTAAAGGCGGGCGCTCAGTTTGAGAGGAGAACCCACCCTGCTCGGCCCTGGAAACGGCCTGCCACCCCGTGCCCCCCACCGTCAATCATGCCCACGCGACACATAG
>JAODJW010000038.1:20687656-20731876 GCA_026777045.1 Hyperopisus bebe
TTCCCCCCCCCCCCCCCCCCCCAGAGAACAATCCGACAGCTAGGAGGCGGCCCGGTGGCTTTTGTACCTGCGGACTGTCTGTCCCGTGAAACGACTGACCAGCAGAGACCACATGAATCCACGCTTTGCCACGCGACGTTTTAAAGTCTTTTTTTAAGTACCAATAACAATCACTTGACAAACGCCAGACTGCAGCCATTTTGGGTGAGCGTGTCTCTTAAAGGCCGGCCCCGGGGTCATGACCAGACCCCCCCTTCTTGTGTATATGATGCTATGCTAATCGAAACACTCTTCTTAAGTGTCAATCTCATTTGTCCCTTAGGTGCTCAGTGGCTACGCTACTGACTTAGTATCATCTAGCAGACGCTAACCTTTGATACAACAGGACAGACCAACAAAACGGCAAGACACTACTGAAACAATGGTTCTCTTTCTCAGTGGTGAAATAGCAGGAAATGGGACTTGAACCCGCAACCTTCAATTCACACACTCAGCTATGCTGGCCACGGCCCGCCACAGGGGGGGCGCCTCACCACATGGCGCGTATCCCTAGCGTGCAGCGACGTGCAGTGCTCCACCAGGCCGTCCTGGTCCAGGTTCTGGAAGTTGCAGTACGGACAGGAGAACGTGAAGCGGTTCGGAACCGAGCTGCGTTGGGGAGGAGGGAGGGGTATTGGAGGAGGATTAGGCACCGGAGGATCAGCTGATGGCTGGAGACAAGAGAGAGGCCACCTGCCAGTGCCCCACCTGACGGCAGGCTGGGACTGCGTGGTGCTCCTGACCCCCTCATCGATGTACTCCTGGTATTTGGAGCAAACGGCTGTGTGACTCCGCATTTGGGACAGGCGCACCTGCGGACAGGAGGGAGCAGAGTGTGAAGATGGTTTCTAAAAAAACACAAAACCCACAATAACAACAAGAAGCAGGAGGGCATTGGGAAAGTAGGCCAGTGAGATTTCCTTTGTAGTTTCCTGCTTTATAACTGCTTGTTTGTTAACATGTTATTTTACCTAAATCCTCTTCGACGTGAGAGAAACTACACCACTTGGGTTAATCCACCTTTAATTGGTCTGGGGAAATAATCCATGTCTGATTGCAGAGAACAATCACACAGAGGTATTTACGCACACACAAAGGCACAGGCCGTGGGGCACAGACACGCGGGGGCACAGGCTGTGTCCAGAAGGCTTACCTGTGTTTGGCAGCCTTTACATGGACCCGTGTTCTTCTGAATGAGCGTCTCTATGGCCGTGGCTCTGACCCACTTGTCCAATGTGGTCCGACACACAGCACAGATAGGTTTGTGGGTCCGCAAGCACTCCTGCAAGCAGCTGTTACAGAACCTGCAGAAGGCGTAGAAGAGGTGGTTCTGAATGGAGAGCGGCATGGAGATGCAGGATGTTCCAAGGTACAAAAACCAAACATCACCCAAACTCTTTAAAACTCTCAGTGTGAGGCTGCACAGATTTTATAACCTCATCTATTATCACGAGACGATTAGTTCAGCATGTTTATGTTTACAGTAAACCATGCATTTACAGGAACATTTAAAATAGATGCAAGACCAAGCAGTACTATGGCTCTGTGGGTAGCGCTATTGTCCTCTGTCCAGTCTGGGGCAGGCCACAGGACCCCGACTGCAACCCTGACCTGGATACATGCAACAGCCGCCATTTTCTTTTGAACAGATGTGTAAATTTAGGCTGCTGAGCATGGACAACACACAGAAAAGATTCATTATAGTTTTACTTAAGTATTCGATAAAACACAACTTCATTGCCCCTGTGTGTCCGTGCCGTCTTTGAAATTCCTTCGCCCAGTACCACAGAGAGGGAATTCATCACAGGATAAGAAATAAATACAACGAAAGGTGGTTTACATAAGTAAAAATGGACAAATACATGAAAGAATATCAGTTATAGAATAAACATGAAAGAAATAGATGTAAAGAATAAATAAGAGAACCGTCCAAAACAATGTGCTACTGTGGAAAATACAGTGCAAAATTACTGTTGTCTAAATGAGCAGCCGTTATGGATTCCTCATTTTCAAACAATATGTTAATGGATTTGTAAAATTCTTTTTATGCATTTTTGCAAAACAATGCAAAGCCCAAACATTCTAAATCTATCATCCCTCCAAGGCTTTGAAAAAAATCCAACTGGTATCTTCTTGTGCCAATAATACATTCCTTTCCTGTCAGATTTGCTCATGTTATCAATCCAACCAACCTTATAACCATTGGTCAGGGTCACTGGGGAACCTAGAGCTTTTCCCAGGCAGCGAAGGGCACAAGGTTGAGGTACACGCTGGATACACAAGCACTCATATATACACTCACCCCTGATGGACAATTTAGAAACACCAATTAGCCAAACTACATGTCTGGCCTTATGGGAGAAAGCCAGAGTATCTGAAAGGAATCCACACAATGCGAGGAGAACATGCAAACTCTATACACAAGAAAGGGCCAGATTTGAACCATGAAAGTGTGAGGCAACAGTACTACCTAGTGGTGGACAAAATGACGCCTCATGAACCATTTGCTGTCATTTTTGGCATCACTACATGGCGCTTCTGGTTTGCGTTGGAACACGCTTTGAGCCCTTTTTTTTGAACAGAGAGCGCCGTCTAGTGGGGTCAAAAATACAGCAAATGGCTCATGAAGCGTCATTTCGTCCATCACTAGTACTACCCAAAGACCCTTCCTCTCATTATGTTTACTTTTATGTTAATCCCCCAATCAACGTCAGATGCATAAATTACTGCTAACTTATTTTGCTGCGTTGACAAGATTTGTTCTGGAACGGAAATAATGATTAACTTCTTAGTCCTCGTAACCAAACTGGACATGGCGATGATCGGTGCCCCGCACCCCACAGCGAGAAGCAGATCACTCCTTAACCTTTTAACCATTCTAATAAACAACGACAGCTTAAAAGCATTTCCACCTTTTACTCAAACTATCTACAGGATCGCTTGTGTGAAATTTCGCGCAGCTTACTTGTACATTTAAAAAATGTCACAGGAACTGCTTTGCAGACCTTTTATGCTCCGACTTCTTATTTGCATTGATTTACATGAATGTTTTACAATACAATACATTTTCAATACATTTCCAAGAAAAAAAACAGACTCACACACTTTCACGCCTGCTTAAACTACGCCTTGAGCGAGTACTAATTCACATTAAGGCCAAAAGTACGTGGCAACCTGTTCACGGATGTAACATTTCCTGACAAAAGCAACTGTGTTCTGATTCCCATTTCTTCTGAAAAATGGAATCCTCCCCCTGGTTTACGTTAGAATTATCTACGTATCTTGTAGAAGCAAAGGCATATATACGACTCTGATCTTTAATACTAAATCTGAGGTTATAAATTCTGTCAAAACTAAACGATCAAGTCTCTTAATGACTAGGTCGGGTGTGATCGTTCCCAAGGAATGATACATTTCCCAAATATTCCTTGCTGTTCTTCCGGAAAAAAAACTCCGAAATGCTTGTCACATACTGATAAAGTGGCAAAACTACTATTTCAACACAATCGGCTCAAGCTTTAGTTGCGATAAAGGTTTCTGTTCCCTTTCCCTACCGGGGCATTGTGGAATTTGTAGTCCAACGTAATCATCACACTATTGCAAACTGCATTTTTAGAACTACAATTCCCAGTATTCAATTCGGCTGTAGCTAGACGTAAACAAAACTGAAAGTAAGCTGGGTTGTACATTTTGTACATGAAAACGATCTTTGTACAGCTGCACATCTAATGCCCTATGTTGGTTAGTGTATAAATACAAGATAAACACGATGACATATTGTCCGGCCTGTTCATTGGCAATAATTTAGCTAACTACCTGCCTGTGTACACACAGCTCAGCTAAACCTTCCTCTTGCCTGCGCTTCTCGCATAGACGTGCGTTCGTGTGATTTAACAGAGGGAAATGTCCCGTCTCCGTACTCACGTATGGCCGCATTGTGTGGTGACGGGACGATCAAATATCTCCAGACAGACCGGGCAGGTGAAGTCTGAGCTGTCCCCTTCGCCGTCCGCGGTGCTTCCGCTTCTCGCTGCGGGGTCCGGGGCACCGATCATCGCCATGTCCAGTTTGGTTTCGTTTATTTATTTATTTATTTTTGTGCTGTTGTTGCTTCCTCCTCGGTGGTACGCGATGAAAAGCAACTGAACTGCGTCGATGAGGAAAGACAACGTCACGGCGCTGAACCTGAGGGAGGATGAAGAGGAGGAGAAGAGAGGAAAAGAGGGAGGGAAGAGGAGGAGGAGGTGGAGGAGGGGGCGTGTCTGGGTGGTCGGTCTCGGCCGGCGCTCAGCAAAACTCCGGCCCCGCACCTGTTTCTGTGATCACCCCCCACCCCATCCATCAGATGACCAGAAAATTAGATTCATATGCCTTTATGAATGA
Organism: Hyperopisus bebe; assembly: GCA_026777045.1. Taxonomy (NCBI): domain Eukaryota; kingdom Metazoa; phylum Chordata; class Actinopteri; order Osteoglossiformes; family Mormyridae; genus Hyperopisus; species Hyperopisus bebe. Next base: position 20,692,079 of record JAODJW010000038.1, read on the forward strand.
GACTGTTGTAAACAACTGTAACTCACGTGTACGTACCAAATCAAATGTAAAACTATTTTATAAAACATAAGAAAATCCCCAAATCATAGGCATTTTGGTGCTTTAATTAATTTCATTTTAACCGTTAGTGTGACCTACATTGTAACACAAGTCTTCAAGTCGCATTGTTATATCAATTGTCTTGATTTATAAAGTTGTCAAATCAAATGGGATTTACTGTCATACCATTCATGTACCGGTATACAGTGCATTTATCATTGGATTAAAAGGATGATTCTACCACATTGGTTACTATTATGAAAAGAAATCTGGCCGCGAACATCATACAAATAAAGCAGCTAGTATATGTTAGTAGTGAGAGAAGCTGTTCTTAAGTCAGTGCGCTGCCTACTTGGAAAAAAAAAATCCAATTTAATTCAATCACGCTAACTCTACAAAACGCCATGGCATTCCAGACATTATAAACCATTCACAAGCCACGCCTGCCCGTGAAACCTGTCTTGAATAAGGTATTAAGAAATTTACAGTATATGTAAATTGAAACCATTTTAAATGTATGTTTAAATATTTAAATTAATATTTTTACGTGTAAATTTAAACTGCGCATGTGCGTTACGACCGTACGCCTATCGTCCGTACGTGCGTCAAACTGCCGTGCGGACCGAAGCCCGCGCATGCGCTGTCAGAGCACGAGCGTTTCCTGCAGAATGCGAAGGTAGGATGCTATTCTGTGCTGTTGTTGTTTTGGTGTATTTTTATCTAGGTATTTGTAAAATTGCGAGTATATTTTTAATCATAAGTGGTCGTGAGCGCACCGTGTTTGATTCGTCACTCCCGTTTTTATCACCGCTGTTTACGACGGGTACCTACGTATGATTTTCCATGATTTGTGTTAGCTTAGCTAAGCTAGTCGCCTTCGCTGGCTGCGCTGGTCATCACCCATGCCCCCTCGTTTGGGGGACCGGGCGCATTTACACACTGGCTTCAGCTGCCCTTTAGCAGGGATGCGGCTGATCACTTGTGTCGACACTGAAGCTCCGTATGGTATATGTGGTTTCGCAGCAAAGCTTAAGGTGTAGGGAGAAGGTGTCGTTTGCTTACTTGCAAGCCTGGCGTAGCCACAAGTTGAAATTTTTAATGAAAAGCCAGCAAGCAAATATTAAAGTCAATGAGCAGATCGAGATAGTGTGTACCCGCTGACTGAGGACTGGATGTTGTAGCAGATTAGTGGTTATGACACTGTAGGAAAGATGCACGTGTTTTGTTATCTTCTTTTTTTGCGGTTCTGTCATCGTTTCTGGGCTTGTGGGTACAATTAGTGTTGAAGTTTCTAGTCCTTACACAGCACATGCATGGTGAGTATCGTAAAGATGGAACTAGGTGATGGGGTTTGAGATGGACGCCTGAGAAGGATTTCACTGCTGATTATATTTCTGCCATGACTAAACCTGCGTCCACATTTCCCAGTCCTAATCTGTGTTGTGCTTCCCGTTATAAATAAAAAAGAAACGGTTTGATCTATCCTTTATGGAGTTGTCAGCTGTTTAAGTCCTTTCATGTGGATGATTCGAAAAGTTTGTTTAAAATTCTGTTTACCAAGGACCTGTAGGTTTGGCATCCTGAGGCAATATCGGAAATGCTTCTTCTCAATTCAACACCGCCTACACTATAATAAACTGGTTTCTTGGGTCCTGAGTCATAAGTTTACTTTTGTGGTAAGTGGCCTATAAATAGCTTGGGGCTCTTCTTGCAGGCGGTGTGTAAACCTTTGTTTCGATGACCAATCGCCGGCCCTCTGACCTGTGCGTGCAATGAGAGGGGCGGGTCCTGCGATGCCCTGGTAGGCGTGGCCATCGTTGGTGGGGATGTGTGTGGCGCCTCTAGCGCCGCCTGCTGCCGCTGATGGATGTCAAGCTGCGAGAGGACCTGTTCAAGAAATATGCCCAGTCACTGGAACGTCGGCTGGAAGAGGAGGATGATGCGGGCAGACAGGGGCCCACCACGGACGGGATGCTGCTGTCTGCAGCTGCCGCCTGGCTCGGGGCCCATCAGGCTGACCCGGGCCAGCGGTTTCGTCTCGTCCGCTTTTACGAGCTGGTGGAGAATTCCCTGCTCACCCTGAGGGGTGCCAGTCTCCATGCACTGGAGACGGCCTTCTCCATCCTGGAGACCGTCTGCACCAACCTGTTGCTGTTTCCCTGGAAGAAGGAGTTCCGATGCATCAAGGTAGGGGGCTCTGGGGCTCTTTGTCCTCCATCTGTTTGTTCCCAGATCTTGTCTAGAGGCTGTGTTGTTCCGGGTGGTTTGGTCACAACTTACCAGCTCTGGGTTTGTGTAGAAATTTCTGTTCTCCTTGTGTCTTTGTGGATGTCCTCCTGTGTTTGCCACAGATGTGTCCTGCAGTTGAATTAGGGACTCCAGATTGCCTTGCATTAGCTCTGTGTGCATGAGTGTGATGTTCTGAGGTTCCTTTCAGGTTCCGTTCTGCTGTTTGTCCTCTTTGTCTTTGTAGAACCTGAATAACTCAGGATGGGTTCAAAAACTGCTTAGAATTGGCCCCCTTTTTGCTTAGAGGCTTGACAGCATTTCTGTGCTGCTTTGCAGACCTTCACTGGACCCTATGTGTATCACCTGCAGTCAGCGGTGTGTGACTCGGACCTGCGCTCCCTTCTGCGTTCTATGGGATACTCCCGCGAGGAGCTTCAATTCCAAATCCGCGACGTCCCGGGGAATGCCCTGCACCTGCGGCAGCTGGCCTTCGAGCTCTTCTTGGCCCAGGCAGAGTGCCGGCTCCTGGGCGAGGTGGCGGTGCTGGCTGGGGGCGCCACGACGGAGCTGGAGGCACTGGAGGCGCGCCGAGGGAGCTGGGAGGACGCGGCCGCGTGTGCCGAGGCCCTGAGGCTCCGCGATGCCCTGGCCGGGGATGTGTCGCGGCTCTCGGTGCGGCAGGATGAGCTGGAGCGCGTGCACCCCAGGCGGGCTGGACGGCCATCCAAATCTGTGGACGTGACGGATGGGGCGGGTCATTGGCACCAAGCCAGCAAGCCCGTGCTGAAGGCCACACTGAGCTTGCGCAAGGAGCCACTCTTCGTGGATGCCGAGGAGGACTTGCAGGACGAGATCATCCGGCCAAATGCTTCCCTTCTCTCCATGGCGGCTCCTTATAGCCCCGTGTCGGACTTCTTTCCCGTTCAGTCCCCGCCGACCGAGCCTTACGCTTACCCTCTCTCCTCCCTGGACGAGGTCGACCTGTACACTGAGCGCGGGGTCGGCCGACAGACACCGTCCCGCCCGCCCAGCCGTGACCTCCGCGAGAGCTGGTCGGTGAAGACCCACGGCGGGGCGCCTCTCTGCGTCACGTGCCAGGGCTGCGGCGTGGGTTGCTCCAGCCTCGCCTCCTGCCAGAAATGCGACATGATCCTGTGCCCTGCTTGCCATGCGGTGGATCCCTCGCCTTGCTGCGGCATGCCCGATTACCCCAAGGCATCCCATCCCCTTGACAGTTACCTGCCAGCAAAGGAGAAGTCGTCCGCTTACAGTAATGCCCACACCCAGCTGTCAGAGAAGCCGCTAAGCAAGCTGTACCCCAGCAAGTCCGTCGGCTCTGGCAGCAGCGTGTCAGTCGTCGGTGTTTCTCGGTGCGGCTTCTGCAACAAGCCGGGCGCGTCTCACACCTGTATGAATTGCTCCAAGGTCTCTTGCGACACTTGCATGAGCCTCTATGCCAATGACATATGTAGCCGCAAGAACTTGCACCATAACTTTGTGGCCAACCATCAGCTCAACTACAAGTCCGGCTCTGTATCACATCTGGTGTACCGATAGACTATAAGGCCTCTGTTTCGGCAGCCGGGGGCGGACTGTGAGATTTCTCATCAAAGATTTCTAGAAGGTTGGAAGGCCAAGTTACCGCTTCTATCCTCTATCTCTCGGCCCTTCGAAGGATCCCCGTGTGTGTTTGCATCCCCTCTCTCCTTCCCTGCGTTGGCTCTCTGGATCTTCCCAGCTCACCGATTTGCAAACTTAGTAGAAAACAAGCAGCTTGATTCTAATAACATCTACTCGTGTCTGAACTCCCGCATTTATCCTATGCTTGTGTTAGTATGATGAAATCCGATCTTGACAACATCTTCAGAATTGACAAGTATGTTTGCGTCATGCAAATGATATCAAGTAGTATATACGTATTTTTAATGTAATTATACAAACTCACTCGAGATGTGTTGGGGTGAGTCAGTTGTCTCTTATCAGCTGCTGTCAGGTCTGGTCAAGACCAGATCTGCCCTGGTGGATTTGATCTCCTACAGCCTTTCCTGGATCTGTAGCTGCTGTTACTGTTGGTTGAGTTAAATTTGTATATATCTCTTGTATCCCCCCTTAATTATTCACAACCTCACTGTAAAAACCATTTTTCTGGGTGGACAATGACAGTTCTTGAGGTTGTCTTGAGTTTAGAAGTTTGGTTGAGAAACTCCATAGTCCAGCACCTGAAAATGAATAATTTATATATATATATATTTTTTTTCATTTGTAGAGTTGGAACACATGCAAAAAAAAGTTTGTCTGAAAATTGAGATACCCTGAGAAGTGGTCTTTAATAGTATAGGGAGAGATCCGTCTTGTATGGATTCAATGCATCGTAGTTTTATTGCTTTCTGAAATGATCACTACTCATAAAACATCATAAAAGATTGTTGGATATAATATGTATTGTGACATTGATACTAGAATATTGTGTAAATTGTGCACTCCACCTCTGTCATCGCAAAACACCAGTGAACTTTCTCGCAGTGTGGTTTATCATCCACGAGATGCCAGGATAGCTTTCAGCATCCTGTGTTTACAGTACGAGTGGTTTACAGGAGCCGACATGGAAAGTCACACGTTTACATGCAACACTTTGACTGCCAAAGTCCATAATGCTCACTTTCGGTTTATTTCTTTGTTTAATTCTTCGGTTTTGCCCTGGCGAAGCATCAAAACTTGTTCTTGTTGATTTTGAACGTTGCCCTTAGTTGCCCATCCCCACAGTGGCTTTTCTGCCCTCATCCCAAGGCATTCAATTTCTGCATGGTTCCGTTCCTACTGTTGTCATGGCAGCGGGTATTTAAATGGACACCCCTATGACCCTGCTTCTTACCCTGCCTCTTTGAGAGCTTTGAGCGGTTGGAAATTCTCAGTGGGTTTTGAGAGCCCCGATAGCGGCATCGCTTGCACCTCAGACGTTTCTCCTGTCATGACACATGCTGCCAGTCTGTCCACTGCGACCATGTGGGGTTGTCTGCATTTTTTTTTTTTTTCTCCTGAGCGTAATTTTGTGGGTTCACGCGATACCAAGCAGAGATGAACAACAAAAGGACCCAAAAAGGTGTTCAAAGGCCAGGATTCCTTACGATCTTGATTTTGGTTCTTCACTGGTTCCAGTCTGCAGCGGTCCAAGGAACATGGCAGAGTTCCAGATTATTTCACTGAGCTATGCAACCTTGCAGGAGGTTCATGATGCTGGTCAGGTGTGTGTCTACTGTAAAGGCTAGCGAAGGATTCACTCTAATTCTTGGGCTGCCAGTCCAGACCTGTGTTGTTAAAATGTCTTTTTTGCATTAACTTATTGGGTTCTGGCTGTTTTATGGAGATAATGGAGTGGGAGGATTCTCTTTGCAGTATAATTGTTGTAATAACACTGTGTGAAGTGTACTTGTATCATCAAGATGGTTGTTCATTCTCCAGTGCTGTTAATTGTGTGTCCAATAAGGATAATGTTCCTTTGCTTTCCTATTAAACAGTGTTTAATTGTTATAGAAATCTGATCATCTATTGTGTAAAACCCAGCAAAGGGAAAAAAGAGTTGGATGCATTGAATTTTAGTCATTCAGTTAATCAGACCAGGTCTGCTTGGGATTTCCAAAATGGCTGAATTCTGCCTGTTCATGGTTTTGTGTGTTTAATACCTATGACCTTTTGTCCATGCTGGGACACCGTTCCCTTGCTAATTTGTTTTTGCTATAATGCAGTCTGGGTGTGTTCCAGGTAAGGTGAAAGCTGGCTGGGAACTGCATCCCTTCAGTCAATGTTTCCCAACCCAGTCCTTGGGAACCCCCAGACGGTACATGTTTTTGCTCCCTCCCAGCCGGTACAAGTACAAGTGAGGTCTTGAACCTCCTAGTGCAATGCCCAGGAGACCTCATCCCTGGAAGGCAGGACACTGCCACTGGATTGCTGACGCTGCTGCCTGGCGCTCAGAGAAGATCTCCGTGTCTGATCAGTGGAGCCATCTTCCTGGAACGTGTGGAGGTACGTGCTGAGCGATGATGTTCGTCAGGTTTATTCGAACGTTTTGAAGAAATGTGAAGGTAATGATTTGGTTGCCACATCCTACGCTGAAACACACTAGCAGAGACCCCAGGAGGTTGTCTGGGACTGGCTTCCCTCAAGATAGAACGTTCCATGGATATCCGTCACCTGACAACCACATCCTGATGGTCCGTGTGTTTTATGCCAATGTAAAAGCATTTCTGTTTCTGCCTCTCTTCTGGCAAATGCCACCATGTGGAGAGTCAGTTACACTACAACACCACAATGCACATTTAATAACATGGAAAGGTGTCTAAGAAGTTGATTACTTTCCTAGATTTTATCTGACGGCAGTCTGTTGTAGTGCTGTATGATATGATCAAGATTTCCCCCTGGTAACTGGCACCAAGACTGTGTTTGGCCGAAGCTGGTGACCTGCATATATAATCCTCTGAGTGTCGGGTCTCCTGATTGGATCGTTGCAGATCAAATTTCCTGCAGCTCAAGCCCTGGTGACCTTCAGTTCCTGCTTTGACAAAATCCCCGCAGCACATGCTCTGCAGCATTGAGGCACTAGGCTGAGGTCCATTCTTGACGGTGTGCCAGTTCCTCACGGGACGCATTCTGCAGGCGATTTGCAGACACCTATAAGCCTAACTGCATGTCTGACTATTTGCCTTATTTAGTTAGCAGACACTGTTGTTTGAAGTAATGTAGGAGTGTGGCTGAGAGACAGCCAATCGCTGGAGTAATTGGGGTTAAGGGCCTTGCTCAAGGACCCAATAGTGGGATCACTCTGTCATTTAGTGGAATGGAACCTGCGACACTCTGATCTCAGGTGTTTATGATGACCGCTGGAAGCCGCCAGCCCTGAACGTTACGGAAGGATAACCATGATTACATCATCACTGTTTTGTCCCAACGAGTGGATTGTTTGAGCTGGCTATGGTTGTTCTCCTTGAGTCTTGCTCTTGGTTTGGATTCTGGTTTGCCGTCCTGCTCTAAGACGATAGAACACCCTACGTGTTTCGTCACCCTCCATGCTGAGAGGTTTGAATTTCTGGACCAAGACTTCCCTGAGCTTAAATCTGTGTCCTACTGAACTTCGGCGCAATGATGCCCCTCCCCTTACATTCTTCCAGCTGGGGATAAGTGTTATTATTCACCATTTAATTTAATTCCCCCCAGTGTAAGACAATGTCTGGAACACAATGAAACCTAATACCAGTGTTCCCACAGGAATCCTGCTCTCTGATGGATTGAATCTGAGCTAAAAATCCAGAATTAATCTAATTGAGCAGCAATAGCATGTCATTGGTTTAATTTTGAGCAAATAAACTCTCTGCCAAAGCCTTCAGTGGATCACGGTTTTTAGAAGCTCAGGCTGTCTGTGTAACATTCCAGCTACACGGGTTACGGTTGTGGTCAGTGTTGCTGAGTAATACTTGGGCAAGTGATACGGTTTCCATTTTCACTCTTAATCTTTTTTTTTTTTTCTTCACGCAAAGATGCAAGAAATAAACAAAATATTTATTACAAAAATAGCATATTTATTTGTACCGTATTCCCGTTAAATATGCTCCAAGGAACCACTAGAGGGCACTGTAACCTAACGAAACTTATTGGTTTTAAATAAAGGTGGATTTTTACGTAGAATTTACGCCGTTGGTAGTCACACAGATGCAAACTCAATGCCGTAGTCTTTGTCATCGCCTAATGCACACTTCCCCAGAGGTGTAACTATGTGTCAGGCCACAGCATAAGATATGCAGCTACGCCATACCAAGGGCATAGATTCTACACAAAAGTATAAATTCGGTGGCAGAAAGACAGAGACGTTCCTGCTCCAGATGATAATCAATTCACGTCATTCAGGGTGGGGGGTGACGCCACTGAGCCAGGTATTGATTTTTAAGGTTTTTAGAAGATAGAAGGATGAAAGGCGGTGAAAAGGCAGACACATAAAAGACTGAAAGACTGACAAAATGTAGTTTGGATTTTAAAAGAATATTTTAATGTCCGTGAAATATTACCAGTCACTCATCTTTGAGACTCGTCTATGCAAAGGGAAATTCATGAACGTCCTTGTTTGTCCTGCTACAATCTGGTGCTCATAATGTATCTGTGTTAAATTGGCATCGTCCTTGAAAGAAATGTAATTTGCTTTTATACTGATGTACTATTTTTACTACCCTTTTTAAAACACCAGCGAGTATAATTAGCAAATCACTCTAAATTCCCAAAACACATTTTCCATCGGTAACCTTGAAATGTAAAACTACTTCATATGATGAATTAATTTGCCTTAACTGCGTGGTTCATATGGAAAATGAAGAGGCTTTTTACACCTTTTTAAAGCCTCATTTTAGGCAAAGGCCTTTCAGTTTTTGCACTGAAGGTGAGCACTTGGTAAAGTGATGTTCACATATGGGTAACAAATACAGAGGTACTTGCTGAGGTACCAGTCCTCCCAAATAAACAAAAATGAAAATCAAACCCAGTTTAATGAAGCTGTTACCTGGGTGCATCAAACTAGTACCAAATAGAGCTCACATTTGCCTCCAGAACAACTATGAGTTCAGAAGCCTTTCTGCCCACTGCTGTACTGACCTGTTATCTTTTCACTTGTGTCATTCCTGTTAACATTAATGAGTCTGGCCATCCTCCGCTGACCTCTCTCTCTCTCAGGTCATACACGTGCCATTAGTGATTTAAAGGTACCAGTTAACCTAACACTTTGTGTTGAACCTATTTAGTAGATGCTTTTATCAAAAGAAAAAAAAGTCTCTGGAGCAATTGGGGTTTAGGGGTCATGCTCAAGGGCCCAATAGTGAAATCAGGCTGCTGGTGCTGGAATTTGAACTGGTGACCTCCTGATTACACGAGCAGTGGCCTAACCCACTGAACCAGAACCACAAACCACCCCCATGGGTGGAATGCAAAGTACCTCACTAAAGTCCACATTATATAAGGAGAGCAGGTACAAACTTCACTCACACAGTAGGGGTGGGATTTGAACCCACAACCCTGCAGGTATGAAGCAGCCCATTGAACTGCTTCCTGCATGAAACGTCAATCCATTTTCTGTAACTGCTTGTCCTATTTAGGGTCATGGGAGGTCCAGAGCCTATGGGCACAAGGCAGGGAACAACCCAGGATGGGGCACCAACTTATCACAGGGCACACAAACACCATTCACACCTTTGGGTAATTTGGTAAATCCATTTAGCCTCTGCATGTTCGGAGGAATCCTCGGTATCTGGAGGAAACCCCACATTGACACGGAGAACAGGCAGACTCCACACACATGGAATCCTGGTCCCAGAGATATGACGCAATAGCGCTATCCTCTGCACCGCCTAGCCGCCCCGCCTGAAACGAACAAATGGAAATATTTCGTTAACAATGGCATTTCTCAATGAGGCCTCCTCCCAGTTTTATTACAAACGTACAGCGGTGCGCTTTCGGACACACCTTCTTCGGTATAAATGCATCTTTTTAGATATACAGAAAGCACCGGCGGGAAACGTACAGTATAAGCGCCAGAAAAACCGACAGGGAAGAATCGGTTCAGTCCCCTGGAGTACACTTTTACGTTATAATTCTGAAACTATGGTAATGATTACTCTACACGTTGGGGTATTACTCCGAAATCATCAGAATTACTGAAACATGACCAGCATTTCTTTAAATATTTAAACGATTTTATTTCAATTTCCACGCTGCTTATGCAACATGTAGATGACTGCATGGTTAATTGCGATCAGCATCACCTACATGCAGGCTAGTAATTAGCTTATATATGTCGATGCAAGTTACTGTAAGCTTGTTTCAAGATTGAAGTCTCCCCGCAGACGGTCCCCCGTTGCAGTGGTTGGAAATGCAGCTTGAATTTCAATGAAATGGCGTAATTAATTAGGATCTGTGCGCTGATAATTACCCGACAGCGAAGACTCACTGCCGCGGCTGCCAGTCTATGGGGGATCCGGCACCTAATGCATTAGCTGTTAATTGTTAAATCAGCCTGGGAAGCTTCTGCTCATTGCTTCTGGAAAGCTAACATGCATTAAAGAGTTTATAAAAAGATGCATTACAGTGTTGGGAAAGCTGTTTTTACAGCCGTGCCGATGGACAGGCTATTGCCAGCTCGACCCAAACAAGCAGATGAGCTAGCATAAATGCATAGCAGTAGATTAATAAAATTAGCATAGTGATAAAACAGACTTCATTGTAATTTAATGCAGAATTATTTTAAATGGCATTAAGTCACAGGATCCATATGCCGCTTCTCTTCAGGAAATATAGTCATTTCCATTTTTGTTCTGTTTTTTTTTTACATCAGTGGCATAAACATGTCCGTGGACGTTTTGCCTGAATCCCGATTACTACAAAATGCTGCCAGCATTTTAATGAAGCGATTAAGTGTTGTGAAACATCTTAATTGTTTGCCACAACAAAACAATATTCAGAGCGGTTGGCTGCTTGCTGCGTGGAAATTTGCCTGGTTCATACGATCTGTTTGCTTATTTATTTACTGCCTCATTACACAGTAGCCAAAAGCCTCTGCTTGCTTACTTGGGTTAGTGCACTCATGACTTTTGCAAAATAGGTTTACATAGCCGTCATTCCAGGGTTTGCTTGCCGATTACACGATATTAATCTAATGAGGACTGGTTTAGCGACCTGGAAAGATATTTAATCATTCATGCATCTGTTTTAGAGTAATATGAACAGCAGTTATTTAATGCAGAATAGCAGATAGCACTCTAGCTCCTTTCATAAGGTACAGGATGAGTTTTGGCTCAGTGTATTAGTGTGCCTCTGATTAAATGGTTGCTGGTTCAAATCCTAGGGCTGGCAGAGTGATGTCACTATTGGGCCCTTGAGCAAGACCCTTAACCCCAATTTGACCCTGGTTTCTCCAAAATGTAAGCCTGTAGACCTATGGATAGCATCACCTGCTGAATAAATTACATGTATGAGATTTATGCGTCTGTGATAACCCAAGGAATCCACACATATACAGTAATCAAAACAAATATGTCCATAAATTAAATTATGTGTAATAAAGTGAAACGACACAGGGAATAAGTATTGAACACATAAAGAAAAGGAGGCGCAAAAAGGCATGAAAGCCAAGAAACCAGCTGAAATCTGTCAGTATTTAGAAAGTGATCCTGCCCCAAATCTGTGCAAACTAATATCAGCTAGTTTAGTACTAATTGATGACAAAAAGCAACTTATTATGGCTAAAAGCAAAGAGCTCATTCAAGACCTTCGCAACCTGATTGTTGCAAAACATACTAACGGCATTGGTTACAGATGTATTTCTAAACTTCTGAATATTCCAGTGAGCACTGTTGGGGTCATAATCTGGAAGTGGAAAGAACATTATTTCACCATAAACTGGCCACAGCCAGGTGCTCCTCGTGAGATTTCTGACAGAGGAGTCAAAAAAATAATCAGAAGAGTTGTCCAAGAGCCAAGGACCACTCGCAAAGAGCTTCAGAAAGACCTGGAATCAGCACATACAGCTGTTTCAAAGAAAGCAATAGGTAATGCATTCAAACGCCATGGCCTCTATGCACGCTCATTGCAAAAGACTCCAATGCTGAAGAAAAAGCATGTTGAAGCTCGTTTAAGGTTTGCCGCACAATATTTGGACAAGCCAATGAAATAGTGAGAGAACAGTCTGTTCAGATGAGACAAAATTGCACTCTTTGGATGTCAGAGCACACACCATGTTTGGAGGAGAAATGTCACTGCACATCACCCCTGAAGCACCTTCCCAACGCCAACGGTGAAGTTTGGGGGTGGGGACATCATGGCGTGGGGCTGTTTTTCAGCATATGATGCTGGCAGACTCCGTATAATTGGACGAAGAATGAATGGAGAAATGTACCAAGACATTCTTCATAAGAATCTGCTGCCAGGGTCCCAAAGATGAAACGAGGATGAACATTTCAGCAAGACAATGATCCCAAACACACAGCCATGGAAACTCTCAACTGGTTTCAGGGAAAGAAAATGAACATAAAGCTGCTCAAATTGCCCAGTCAAGCACCCAACTTGAATCCAATTGAAAATCTATGGAAAGAACTGAAGATCAGCTTTCTAAGGAGAGGCCCCCGGAATCTTTAAGATTGGAACACCTGAGCAATGCATGAGACTAGCTTCTCCATACAGGAGGCGTCTTGAAGCTGTCATTACCAATAAAGGCTTTTCTACTAAGTATTAAATAAATTTCAGTAAGCATGTTCAATACTTATACCCTATGTCAATTCACTTTATTACACAAAACTTAATCCCTCGAGGGAGACGCTATGATAGCTACTGCCGTGTGCTTCAGGCTTTTAATTTTACATCATGCTTCATCTGAATTGTAGTTTCACACTATGCAATATGTTCCCTCTTTCTCTGTTTGATGAATGACTTTCATGGCCTCCTGAGTCACAAATGAGGAAACAAACTTCTAGTCAAGTCAAGTTTATTCATATAGCACATTTTCATGCGCAAAGGTCATTCAAAGTGCTTTATGGAATATTAGATAGAAGAAATAAAGTAAAAATAAACAAATAAAAGCATAGAAATAAGTATGAATATTAAAAATTGAAAGAACATAGAACATTTTAAGAAGATATTCAAAGTGAGAAAGTGCCGGTCGCATCAATTACAATGAAAGAAGTAGAGAGTAAAACTCAATAAGTACTTAAATTTGGGGCTAAACCATTGAGTGATGTGCAGACCATAAGCAGCACTTTGAAATCAGCTCAGCAGGAGACAGGAAGCGAGTGTCACATCGGGTGGAACAAAGGTCTTAGGGCAAGCAAAAGGGGTTTATTAAATTCAAAGGAACAACAGCCAGAAAAGAATACAATCTCAGGGGATCAAAACCCAGAGGAAGGCAGTGCACAGGCAACAAGGGGGTATGACATTAACAACAGGATTAGGGAACACAGGCCCTGGAAGAACTTTTATACAAAGCTGACAAGGGGGGCAAATGAGAGGCAGCTGGAGTGATTAGTAGGAGGGCAGGAACGAGAGGTAAGAAAACCAATTACCAGGTGCATCTTGTTAGGGCCACATTAGGAAGGGAACAGGAGTGTCAGATGGGCAGGGTGTGGCAGCTACTGTAAGGATCTGAGAACCAGAGTAAAGTGCTCTCTCTTCTTGGTGTTTGTTAGGAGACAGGGTGCCACTGTAAGGATTGGAGAACCGGAGTAATGTGCTCTCTCTTGCTGTTTGTTAGGATTCTAGAGGCAGTATTTTGAATGAGTTGAAGTTGTTTGATGGACTTTTTGGGAATAGTCCAATCTACTAGAGAAACACCCCTGCATAAGTTTCTCTAGGTCTTAGGAACACAGCCTCTGATTTTTGCTTTATTTTTAACATGATAAAATGACATCTTAGTTATCTCTTTGATGTGGTTGCTGAAGTTAAAAGTCCTCATCTATTATTATACAAAGATTTTTAAACTTGGCCAGTAGTCGTTATGGCTCTAGTACCCAGAAAAGCATTTAAATCACTCAATGAAAACTGCAGGGTGAAATTAATCCACTTCACATTAGAGAAAAAGCCATATTCATGTTCAGCCGATTAATTAGTATTAATTATTTTAACTGCAGTCTTTTGGAAGCAGCAAAGATGATAATGATGATCAACAACTGGGACATTTTCAAATAGACAGCAGAGCACAAGGAAATTCCGAATTTTAGAAGAATGCAAGGATGCAAAAGCTTTATTGTCATTTATACAAGTACAATGAGATACTTGCTTGTGTACCTCCCTGCAGACCTATATACCATATAACGATAAAGAAGAATAACTGAAAAATAACTTACAAATAGCAAAACAGTGAACGATAACATGCATTCAATATACATTAAATATATACAGTATACATACAATATACATTGTAAAATAACATACAAATAGGACAAAAAGGTGCTTGGCAGTAGTGATTGGGATTGTACTGTGAGCTGTGAGCACAAATTCAGCATCCTTATGGTTGTTGCATTAAGCTGCACGTACAAAACGTGTGTCCAAGAAATAGTAACGACTCAATTCACAAATATAATCTTTGTTTCCCTTCATCACAATCAGTTTTTTCCTCATTTGCCGTTTTCTATGTCCATTGTGTCCATAGATAATTATTTGCATGCTAAAGCACTGTACTAAATCCCCTTGATTGATTACATTAATAGTCCTAATGAATGAATAATTGATATTGAAGAATTTGAGTATAAAAGTGCCTCTTCTCTTATCTCATTAATATTCTATGTATGTAGCACCTCTGGCATGACTGCAGTTTGAATGAGGGCCATCTATCTGTCTGTCCCACCGTCCAGCTTCTGGATGCTAATTTTCCCTGGTGCCTGACCTCAGAGCTGGGTAAAACAAAGCAGTATTCACAGCTGGCCCCGTTAGTTCCTGTCAGCAATGAACAGGGGCGGGGCCATAGGGGCACCAGCCCCAGCTGAAAGCTGATTGGCCCCCAGTGTCCCCTCCCCTGTCACTCAGGATTCAAAACACATCACTGGCTACGGTTGTTAAGGTTGGTCCCTCTCTATGAATTGTGCCCCCCGCTTATAGCCAACACCTTAAAAAAATCCTAGAAGTTAAAGCTTTGACACAGTTAAAATATGGCTTTCCAGTAATTGCCTCAATATATTATTAATATAGCTTCAAAAAACATTAAGAAGCTCGCGGTCATTAAGGCACCATAGACTAAGCAGTATACACATAAAAATGTGTAATAAGCGGAAAATACGAAGGATCACAAGGGGGCGCTGTTCAGCAAGTTTGAATTGACGGAAGGGCACCACCAGTAGTGGGGCCTGTGGCTTAATTTGACTGAACACAGGAAACCTCACGCAGCCTGGACACGGAATGGACTGACAGACTGGTAGCTCTTTCTCGATTCTGTGGGTGGTGGTACATGGCCGTTCTTAGTTGGTGGAGCGATTTGTCTGGTTAATTCCGATAACGAACGAGACTCCGACATGCTAACTAGTTACGGGACCCGGTGCGGTCGTTGTACAACTTCTTAGAGGGACAAGTTCAGACTCATTGACACAGACTACTTCTGCTTACTGGGCCGTAGTAACGGGAAGCTGGTGTGTGTGTGGGTGGGGGGGGGATTGCACGCCACTCCTGTCAAATAAAAAGGCACAAGCCTCATCATGTTCATTTCTTTAAAACGGCTTTTTACCGGAATACGAATTCCTCTCCCAACAATTATCCTGTATTATTCCATTAAGTCATTATACAATGATCCCAATGTGCTGCAACTGGACAGACTAGGTGGAGTGAATCATGGTTTCAGGAACAGATTTGCTGAAAGCCTTCTGTTGACATACTAAATTATTTGCTTTAGCTTGCGCCTACATACAAAGCAGCTTATAATTTTGATCCATTTACACAACCAGATGCTCACAGCAGAGATTTTACTTGGGTACACGAGGTGGCATTGCACCCCTTGTTGGTCAGATGAAAATGTTGTTTGAACATATGGCTCTGGAAAAAAATGGGAGCATTCTATATATTTTTTAAGAATATGTATTGTTAAGTAGGTACTGGTTTGGTCCTGATTCTGCTGGCAGAAGGCTATACTGCAAGGCAGGCTGCTTCCAGGTTCTATGAAAGCATTACACAAGAATGAGGTGAAGCAGGAGACACTGGGAACGACCAAAAACCAGCCAGGTAGAGGGATAGAAGTGACTTTCTAACGCTGTGCCTCATGAATTCAAGGATGACCTCAAGTGACCTTCAAAAGGAATGGGAAACATTAATTGCAGGTGTGAAGTGCACTGCTAGGTATCAGGCTCCTAGAAGCAGGACTGAGGTCCCATACAGCAAGGAAGAAGCCCTTCATTAATGAGAAACAGAGAGGAACCAGGCTGCAGTTTGCAACATTGCATATTTTACACAGATGCATATCCATAAACTGAGAAGTAAGGGGAACTAAAAGAATTGGCTGTGGTCTTTTAATTTTTTCCAGAGCTGCATTAAGCACAGTAGTATTAAATTATATCGTAAAGTAATACTTGAAGATGTAGCATGTTAGTCATGTCAATGTATATTGATAGTTTATTGTACTATTTATTTATCTATCTATCTATCAAATGTATTTTTCTGGATGACAGATTGGTTGGGCTCTCTCACTTGCACCCACGCCGGAATGTCTGGCGCTGACTTTCAGCAGAGACCGTCTGTCTTCTCAGCGTTTCTTCTTCACAGTCTGCAGCATAGCACACAATGCTGGGGGGGGCACCCTGGATGAGATGCCAATCCGTCATAGCGCAGATACACGCGCTTGTACTCCACGGGCAATTTACAGACACTCCATCTTTCAGAATGCCGGCACGCGGAAGACAGAGACACCCCCGGAGGGGGGATTCAAATCCTCAGTCCTGAAGGTGTGAGGCGACAGCACCACCACACCCATGGGCGTCGTTTGGTCCAATCACTTAATTGGGGCTGTAGCTCTGAATATTTTAAGCCGAGCCCTGAGCATATTAGCCCCGATGCCGATCTTCCTTCAGAAAAAAAGTCAAGTTACACGAAAACTTGACTGAGCCCCTTGTTTTTTCAACAGCTAGAAACCCCCCCCCCCCCCCCCGCGCCACACCCATTAGCATGTGCAATTGTACGAGTTACGAGAAGATCAGAGATGTTCACGAAGCAAATGCCACGCCTTAAACCTATTTTGATTAAAAATCCATGTGTTTGGTACCTTTAATAATGATTATCATATTCTAAGGGATGTTGCTAATGCCTTAATTACTGACCAAAAGAACTAAAAACTTTAATCAATGCTAAAATACAACCTCTAAAGCTTTGCAGAAGTTGGAAGGTCTTTTAGGGTTAAGGCATTAACTGGATCATGCTTGCAAGTAGCCAAAATAGTAAAATTTGTGTCTTGTTCCATGAAGCAAATATCTCTACCTTACACGTTTTTTCTCGTAAGGTTAGAGCAAAAGGAAACATCAAGTTCTTGCGTTACCATAAACTTCAGTCTCACAGAAATCCAAAGTGTTTTGTGATGGTAACTAAACATTGACTCACAAGATGTGCTGGACACCATCTCATGGTTTCTATGTTTAGAATTTCAGAAACCTGGATGCCTACTTATTTCACAATCACTGTTGCACATTCTTCTGTGGTTAAAGACTTAAGGAAACATTTGAGAGGGAGTTACTTTTGTTTAAGGTTATTTTAAGGTTTAGGGTGCGGCTGTTCTGAGAGTCAGGTCAATGGGATCGTGCTGATTCACTTAACCTGGCTTTCGGTCGTCTATAAAATAACATACATATTCTAGTCTTTCTAATTTCATCAAATAATTGCAGAAGTTTATAAAATGTATAAATGTTTCTTTAAAGAAAAAAAAAGTAAACTTGACCAGACCCTGGTCGGCTAAATCTGTACTTGAGGGGCCCAGTGACTGACCGGTGAGCTCAGGTCCAGCTGAGGTAACTGCTGTGTTGACAGTGAAGTCATATGAACTGGGTGCAGTACACTCATTCCGACTGATGATCATGTGAGAAAAAACTGGACAGAGGGTATATTTTTCTTCACTAGCTTTTAGATAGACTGCTTTTGGAATTTATTTTTATATTGTTGCAAGAATGCCGTGCATGTGTGAGTGACTGGTGTGCGAGTGTGCCCTGCGATGGGCTGGCCCCCCATCCAGGGTTGTTCCCTGCCTCGTGCCCGTTGCTTCCGGGATAGGCTCCGGACCCCCCGCAACCCAGTAGGATAAGCGGTTTGGAAAATGGATGGATGGATGGATGGATGCAAGAATGCCTGGGTGACAGACAGCTGACACTCAGACGGGCTAAAAGAGAACTGAGGTTTGAGCTAAGTGTCACACTCATTTTTTGGTTACAAGAAATGAAGACTCGGGGACAAAGGCGTGAGCATCGAGCGCATGCTCAGACATGGCAGACAGACATGGCAGGAACACCACAAAGACAGAGGCCATGAAAAAGCGTAGACGCTCCCTCATGTGCCCAAGGCCTGGAGCATGCTGACCATGTGTAGTATACATGATTGAAAGATGCAAACTACGTAAAGCATATGTGTGTTACAAAGTGCACGTCCTACCTTAACCGGTTTTATCTGGTTCAGAGGAGGGAGGGCACAGACTACCTGTGTATCCCTATAAAGTTGACCAGAAAGTTCTCTGAGCATTACCACGGAGACATCCTCGAAGTGGCTGCTTCCCGAGCTCGGCAAAAAGGCGACGTCGTATTCTGAAATACCGGCTAAGTGTCATAAATTGCTACCACAACCAACACAAACCTCTAAAGCGATTTTACGAAGAAACGAGGCAGCAAAACGCAAAGGCTCTCATTGCATGAAATGTTTCCGTTTAATACATAATTGGTGCAAGAAAAATCTAGTTCATTAATATTGGTTTCCCGACAAACCAGCCACCGGATTGATTTCCACTCATTCATCTTACTCACTGCTTTCAAACAGCTTGAATGGACACCGCTATAAAAAATCTCTCCCCAACCCCAGCAATAAATACAAAATAAATACATAAGTTTGATATGATTTGACCATCACAAAAACATTCATTGGCACCATTTATAATGGTGACAGCTTCAGTTAATCTTCAACCAAACAAAATACATAGGAAAAAATATATAATACAAAGTGCTTAGATATTGCTTTTCAGGAAAGGATTCCTGTTCGAAAGTGTTCCCTTCATTTTATTCTTCAACATTCTCTTTTTAGACCAATATTGTACAGAAACTTCCAGTGTTAAACCGATAAGGTATCATGTGGTGTAATGATAAGGTAACTTTCCATCTCCGCAATCGATGGAGCGTTCCATTATTGAGTTTTATTGGAACGTTCCACTATTGAGTTCCATTGCTGAATTCCTTTGGAACGTTGCACTGCTGAGTTTCATTGGAGCATTTCATTAGAAATGGGCAGGCGGGTGGGGTCTCGGGCTCCCAGAACCCCCTTTTCACAGCAGCTCAGCTTCGTCATCCTCGTCCTCCGAGCCTGACGGACCCTGTCGCACCTCCGCGTACCATTTATTGGTCAGCGTCTTCATCTGGATGCGGCCGTGAAGCAGGTCCTGTGTGACACGGCACGGGTGAGTGGAGACAGGAGGCGGTGAGTTCGGTTCTCTCGTGACACATTAGTGACATTGCACTCTATGGTGTTCATGCCAGTGTTTCATTATCTGGGTGTGTTAGCCTTTTGAGAGCATTTGAGTGGAGCTATTCAAGCAGTTAGCATTAGCATGCTACGTCACTGGACTTCAGGGTTGGAAGCAAGCGAGATATTGTATTTACATTAATTTATTTAGTAGGTTCTATTGTCCAAAAAGAGATACAAGTGAGAAAAGCTTGGGGTCAGAGACAGTTGGGGCAGTTGGGGGGTGACAGCCTTGCACAAGGGCCCATTGATGATGCCACTACTTAGTTGACCGAGGGGTTTGAACCAACAACATTCTGGGCACTGAACACTAACTTGCTGAGCTACCCACTGCTCATCATAACTGTGGGTCAACCTGGAGAGAAGGGGTTGATGACATGAATGTGGTAAAGGAGGAAGGACGTGGCATAGGGAGCCAGTAAAAGGAAGTAAACTCACTGCACAATGTTTGAGGACAAGTAACATTAGACTGTAGACACAAGGGGGCGTTGTGTGGCTCAGCAGATTGGGATGCTCTGCCTATAATTGGAAGGTTGCCAGTTCAAATCCTATTGCCAGCAGACCAATTCCATTATTGGGCCCTTGAGCAAGGCCCTCAAAACCCAATCGCTCCAGACAATGTCTGACCCTGCTGTCTCAGTTGCGTGTTTGCCAAAATAAATATCTGACAATGGTGAGGAGCTCAAGGAGAGTGAGGGTGTTGAGAGGAGAGGTCACCCAAGACGGCTCACCTCCTGGGTAAGACGTCTGGTGAAAAATGGGTTGAGGTATTTAGCATCGAGCCACATGAAGCCCTTCAGGTCTTGCCGTTGATAAATGTGAGCCTCATACTCCTCCTCGGTCAGTTCAGAGAGGTGCTCCGACTCAATGGCGTGACCCTAGAGACAATCAGGGAACTGCGTTACTCATCATGAATGACGAGGCACCAGAGAAGATGCCAAACCACGCAGAGGTACAGCGCAGGATATGCATCACTGGGTTGTTCCAACAACCCACTATCCGATTTTTGGATAGTAGTGAAACGACAGCTGCAACAGTACAGACTCACCAAACCTGCTCTTGTTCAAACTTTAATATGAAAAAAACCCCACAGTCATAACTTTTGCGGTCAGCAGGAACTGGAGCATGGAAATAGGCAAACTGTGAAACATCCGTCGTCAGCAGAGCTGGCTGTAGTTGCAGCTCACGGACTTCGCTAAGAGCCTCACAAGACCGAAAGAGCGATGCAGCTCCAAGGATCTCCAGAGGAGAAAAGTGCCAAAGCAGGCCTTGGACGTTCAGGACGACTTGTGAAAATTGACTCGACTCAAGGCGCTGAAAATAATGTTTTACCAGCATCTCAGGATGAAAATGTGCAACTAATTCCACTGTCAGGAAGATTTGGGAATGTTAATTAACAGCTAATATTTAATGGAAACGCTCTTAACCAACTTCCCTTAAGATCTAGGACAAAGGGAAATGAAACTTCCTCTTTTAATATATAAAAAACAGAAAACAAGATGAAAACCATTTTCTGTTGATTTTATATTGAATTAATTTAATAAAATTAGTGGAGTTTAGCTTGAAATGCCCTCACTGCCAAGAAGATAAATGATTGAATTTCAATCTTTCCTCTTATAATACAGCTTAAAGAATGAATAGCTGTGGACGACTCGTGGAAATTCATTCCAAGGCTACATTATTCCTAAACCTGTCTCTGACTTGCTCAAAGCTAAGCCTGAGCCTAACCCTGAACCTAACCCTCATCCTCCTGTAAAGGCCTACTACGGTACGTCTTCTTTACAAGCAAACAACGAACATACCATCTTCTCCGTCTTGCTGAGGTTCACGTCCTTCTTGCTCTTGCGGCGGGATTGGCTCTCCTCGATGTCCATGAGGCGGATGAGTGGCATGGTGCCGCCCCCCAGCAGCAGGATGGTGAACAGCACGATGACGATGGTCGTGGTGCCAATCAGCTGGCGCTTCTCGATGGGCTCCAGGCCCAGGTGGAGGCTCAGAGCATAGGGGATGGCACCCCGGAGGCCTGGGGGGCAACCGGGAAGGGAGGGGGGGGCACACCAAAAGATTCAAGTTTCAAACACCTTATTGTCTTTGCGTAACACAACAAAATTACTTTTATGGCAATTAATAAATACAAAATAAATTTTCGCATGTTCTCCCCATGTCGTCATGGGGTTTTCTCCGGTTTTCCCCCACAGTCCAAAGACATGCTGAGGCTAATAGGCTCCAGACCCCCCCACGACCCAGAAGGATAAGTAGTTTGGAAAATGGATGGAAGGAAAATAAGCTAAACAATAAAATGATAAATAAAATAATCATGGAAAATATGTAGGAGAAGTTGAATGGGGGACACTGACAGTAGTTAACAAAAAGAAGGGTTTGGGCGACAAATGACTAGAATGTTCAAACCAGCAGAAACTTTCCATTCACATAATGGCAAATAAGAATGAAGAAAATGCTAATCTCATTCATCTGTCGATGTCAGTTTTATTTGGTCACATATTATTTCTGCTTGCACCTTGATGACTATGCTTGGATAAAACTGTCCATCTAGGAAGATCCAGAACATTTACCAACAACTATATTTATCGGGAATTCTTGCCTGAAAACATCCCTGAATATCCAGGACAAAGGAAAATGAAACTTCCCCTTTTAATATACAAAAAAAACCAAGATGAAAAACATTTTGTCCTCAATTAAATTTAATTTTATAAAATTAGCGGAGTTTACCTTTAAATAATCTTGCTGCCAAGAAGATAAAGCCGAAATGATCGATTTCAATCATCCCATGAAGCAGGAACCCCAGGAATTATTGGTTATGCGATGATCAGTGATGATAGAAAGGATGTGCAATGGGTTGGTCAGTTTGAGAGCCTTCGGTTATATGCTCAGGCCATAATACAGTCCAAAGACTAAATGAGATTACATGACATTTCTAATTATTTAGCAGATGCCTTGGGGAAGGTCATGCACAAGTAAGGAGAGCTTGTGGCCAATAAGCATTTGGGTTTAAGGGACTTGCAGCCATTTGATTCCTCTACCAACCAAAGGCTTCGAATCCATGACCGCAGAAGTCTGACCTACAGACCACCCAGAAACAGATGTTCTGAACTGCATCGAGGCATCTGCGTGCATTCGTTGGGCAGACATTTTTTTCTGAAGCGACACACGGTCGAGAAAGCGGGGGGTCAGGCAGTCCACGGAGCAACACACACACACACACACACACACACACAGACCACAGGATGTGAACTGGCCATCTTCCGATCACTGTTACAGTGGCCCGACCCACACGGACCCCCAGAGCCGCTCATTTCCGCTGGACATCCTCTGCCACTAAGGCCAGCACAGGTCTCAGGGCGGAAAGTATTGTGCGGATCTGTGCATTCATTCATTTCACAACACTTCAGACTACATTATGGTCATATCCCACGTGTCGCAAAGCTACTTCAATCCCATACAGACTCTCCCCAGTTTACGATGGGGCTACGTTCCGATAAACCTATCACAAAGCAAAAAAAATCGTAAGCCGAAAATGCATTTTAATACAGTACTCATAACGTAACAAACATCATAGCCTAGCCCAGCCTAGCGTAAACCTGCTTAGAACACTTGCGTTAGCCTACAGTTGGGCAAAATCATTATGACATAGGCTATTTTATAAGAAGGTGTTTCAATACATTGAATGCATTAAACACACTGAATAATGTATTGAAAGTGAAAAATGGAATGGAACTGGATACCCACCGTAACCTGGGTCTGTGTTCATCATGTCTTTGCCACCCCCCCCCTTCCCTTCCCCTCCCTTCCCCACGGTGGCACAAGAATTTCACTGTGCTCCAATGTTCCCTGAATACATTTGACTATAAAACTTGAAACCTGCAAACTTTGAATAGAAATAGTGACACTTTATCCATCCTCATGGGGAAATATTTTTTCGCCTGTCCCATCTTGCTTTCTATGAGACACACAGACTCATATACAGGTGAGAGCAAGCTTGGGGGGGTCACAGCATAGGGTCAGCCAGCGTGTACTGTCCCTGAAGCTGGGGGTTATGGGCCTCGCTCAGTGGTAAAACTGGCTTCTGTCTGCCAGCCCTGGGATTTGAACCGACAACCCTCTAATCACAGGCAGAGAATCCTAACCCTCTCAGGCACACATCACCCTCAAAACTTGAGAGGTAGCCCTTCAGCAATTGGGGAGCACAGTGACCCCAACCTGGGCCCTGCACTGTGTCTGCATCACCAGGCCACCCACTGCCTTACCACTAAACCACATGATGAACATCATCTTAGGCGTGATCTTGTGGTCGCGGAAGAAGTTGAGCAGGAACGAGAGAGGGAATATGTTCACGGCCCGGCCCAGGAGCACCAGGACCTGGGGGGCAGGAGACAGAGGGCTCAGAGACGGGTCCGCTTGCCGCTCAGCTGGCCATGTCAACACGAGGGTTCACTTCAGACGGAGATGCAGCGTCACTTACGATGCACCAGATGACGAAGGACAGTTCGAATTTGTGAGGGAAGCTGAAAATTGACAGTCCCAGGAAGGCGAAGACACAGGTTTCTGGGGTAGATAGGGAGAAAACGGAAACAGGAAGTGAAGAGACTTCAGGGGTTGTCATAAAAGCACTGGCCCCAGAGGAAAGCCAACCACTTAACTAATACTCGCTGAATCAAAATATGTCATTGTATGTATCTAAGCACTGCATATGGAGAATATTTAAAATAGGAGATGGAGAAAGCGAAGAACGTTTAGAACAGGAAGCGGGGAAAAGGAAGTGGATGTATTTGGAGTAGGAGAAGGGGGAAGTGAAGAGAATTTAGAATAGGAAGTGGGGGGGGCTAGTGGCGGGAAGTATGTGTGAAGTAAGCAGGTCAAAGAGATGAAAATGGGACATTTTAGAGAAGAAGGAAAGATGAAAGGTAGAGGGCAAATTTCTGGGGTAAAGGAGGGAGAGAGAAAAAAGGTGAGCAGATATTAAAGGGAGATGACATGGGGGGGGGGGGGGGTGGGGGGGTGACGCATACCACACATGAAGGCCACGGTGCGCAACGTCTGCTGCATCAGGACCTGGGTGACCGGGGACAGGTTGTGGTGAGTGTAGTGTGACATCACGATCCCTGAGAACAGTATCGCCATGATACCTTGGTGGAGAGAATGGGAGAGTCAGCAAAATCCAGCAGCGGGGAAGGCCGACAGAGGACGGGGACACACAGGAGCCAAGGACAAAGAGGGGCAGGTGGGCTGGAAAAAGCCACAGCTCAGCCGAGGCACTTACTCAGGATTTATGAGCGTGTAACTAAATCTGCTAATAGTACAGATGCTTGAAAAAGGGAATCGTTTATGAGTTCTAAGGCTTAGGAAAAATTATCATGTGATACTGAAACTGCAGCCAGTAGCAGGATCCCTGAACAGACCGATATAACGCACTATACATGGGAGGGGGACTTTCTAACCGACAAAAATCAGCAGCGTTCTGGCGCATTTAACAAACTGGTGAAGTACTCAGCTGATACATAGAAGGTACAGAAGAACCCAAACAAAATTATCGACAAAAAACCTTAAGTTTAATTAGGATGAAAGCTAAAGAATCCGTAGGCTAAGAAGGATTGTACAGTGCAGATACGTTCTGCGTCACGACAGCATGTTTCTTTGAGGGTTTTATCCTTACAAAAAGGGCAATCTTATAAATCAGGATGAACACCAAGCTTCCCAAGGTTCAAGAGTCCAAGGAGTTATTGCTGATGTGGCACGAAGACCCACCCAGGATACTGCATGTGACTTTGGTCAGCTCAGGTAAAAAGACGCTGCTGCTTTAAACCACGTCAGATCAGGAAGAAGAAACAAGTCACAGGGTTTCTGGGATTGCAATAGATGGGCAGTAACGAACACTGGAGAGCAATGTCCATTTTTAATTAGGTATCAGTTTACGTAACTAAGAGCTGAACTAACAATTTTTATTATTTCTGAAATAGGTCCGATGAATGCTTGTGTAGAATGTAGATTCCTCCAGTACAGAGCCAGAGTAGACCCTGCATTAAGACCCTGGGGAATCCTGCGGCCTTTGGGGGTGAAGGACTCACCGGAGAGTTTGATGCCCTCGGCAAGGCCGTACGGGAGGTAGGCGAAGATGATCATCATCCCGAACTCCAGCGAGGGCGTCTTCCTCAGGTCAAAGTGTTTGAGGCTCTGGAGTTTGCTGAGGTTAAGGAGCACTAGGGAACCTACTCCCTCACCACGTAACTAATCACCTACCCCCCCCACAGCGTACGGCACGAAGACATCCTACCGAAACAGCCCCCGTCACGTTCCCCATTGGTGCCATAACAAAGTGTTCTGTTTCACTGAACCATTTCAGAAACAGCTTCATGACAAAGACCCAGCCTTATCTCACATCTCTCCTGGAGAGCTTGTTCTACTACACCAGAGAGGACAATAGTGTCAGATTTCCCCTGTCTGACAGGCATACAGTTCAAAAATTAGGGTCAAAGGCCCAAAGTTAAAATCACTTTACCAACCCTAGGATTTGAACCTACTACCTTTTGAGCACAGACACAACAGCTGAACCTGCTGAGCCACACAGCGCACCCCCCCCCCCACAAGCACAGACTCGGTAGCCCTCATCCTGGGCCCCACTCCCATCCCGAGTCACCGTCATGGTGAAAGCATACGATGGCAGAGATGAGGCCAGTGAGCGTGCCCAAAGCGGCAGAGCCAAAGAACATCTTCAGGAAGTACCCGAGGGCCTGCAGGAAGGTCTCCCAGCCGGTCACCGTAGAATTCTCGGATCGAGCGAATCCCTCTGCGGTGCTTAAAAAAGAAAAAAAAATTGAATTAAAATACAACCACTCACACTCATTTGCACTCTTTGGGCAATCTGGAGACAAAAATTTGTCGGTCTGTGGGGGTGATCAGAGTAAACCCACACAAACAAAGGGTGAAGGATGTGGGATCCGAACCCTGCATGTGCTGCATGCTGAGCCACTGAACCCAGTTCAACAGCATGAGCATATTTACCCACTGGGCCTCAAACTGATAACCACATGACACACCCTTACTATCATCATTGACCATCGCCTAACTGATAACTTCTACAGTACTTGCTACTTGGGAAATGCCAAAAAAAAACAGATAGAGCATAGAAAATAACAGACATCTGCTGAAAAGAATGACAGCAATGTCCTGTCATCTGCCTGTTTTTCACACGGCAAGAATTTCAGATGTTTAAAGATCAGTGTCACTTTTTACACTAAATTGCTGAAAAATGCTAAAACTGTCCTGCTAACTCTTACCAGATGGTGCTGCCTTCTCTGTGCTAGTACACTACGTGGAAAAGAGATCCGATTTAACAATAAGAATAAAATGTACTTGATGCAGGATTCAGGCTGCTTTATCTGTAAATTGCAGTACTGTAATCTGTCCACAGGGGGGACTAACGTAATGTTCACAGCCAAGCGTCAGGTTTTTTTTTTGTTTTTTAATTTATTCCAGCAACAATCTGTCACTCATTAGTCCCATTCCTCCTTTTGTGTAGGTGTATGTCAATGTGGCAATCAGTAAATACCTTCAGCAGCACAAGAGAAACACATGACCAACATGGGTAAAAGATACACTGCTGCTATCCGCCAATCAGAATAACTCTGGAACTGTACTAAGTATATGACAGACTGTGTGTCATGTGACCTCCGCCCCCCCCACCCAGAATGTGAGCGTGAGCTCGTAAGGCACACGGCAGTCGTCTGATGCTTACTGGTAAACTTCCTGACACGTCTGCAGATGCGACCCAGGGACTGCGAGCACTAATGGGGTATGACCACAGGATGAGTGACAATTACAGCAGCAGGAAGTGTCTGAGGGCCAAGTCCACCCTTCCTGTTAGACTTGTTGGTTAAGTGTTATAAACCACGGTCTGAGTCTTTCCAGCAAATATATCGAGCACACCCAAGAGGCAGCAGACGCAATACGAGCCGTTAAAAACAAAAACACAACCTTTTCTTAGCCAATGCATCATGACACTAATCACGCTGACCTCGTGCTTCTAAACTGGCCCAATTCTCCTAGAGAATCATTACCTTTGAGGTTTAGCAAAGTCAAATCAAGTCGAGCTTTACTGTCATACAGTCCAAATAAAGGTGGCATTAAATAACATTCTGCCAGGACCACAGGGTCTCCTATATAGACACGGAAGGGGTTCACAGGATTAATAGTGCAACAGTGTGAAACACACTAATAGTGCAAAAGAGGACAGTGTGAGATGGTAGCTTTCCAGTTGCTTGTACTTTTTAATTCTGAATTGACCACCTGGATTAGAGCAACACAGCAGGAGGGAAAAATGAAAAGTAAAACAATTCCTGGTTAATGCAAGAATCATTTAACCTTCGTAGGGTGTGTGCATCTAAACAGCTGCATTTTTTATATTTTTATACGCATTTAAATTATATATAGAGAGACACACAAAGTATGAGTTGCACACACACACAAACACCCTAAGGACAATGTCCCATTATCAACATACATAAGAGATTCACTTACAAAGTCCTGACTTATTCACTTGCTTCTTAATAAAGATGTTACTGACAATTTATATGGTGCACAAAGGTTTTCCAGACTGTTACTAATGTTCCTCTCTCCCCAATCCTAGCTAACATCAATTCACCCAGTTCCTTCCATTCTTCCAGAACTGGAATCCTCTGTGATTTCCAGTTCTGCAAAATTATTCTGGCCGCTGATACAATCCCAGCCATCAAAACTGCAAATGTCAAATTAGTTATTCTAGATATTTCTGTTTTATCTCCCAAAATGCATAATCCTGGGGGATTTTGGTAATACTAATGTTGTACTATGTTTTACTTATATAGCGGCTTTCTCACACTCGAGGATGCTTTACAATACAGACAATACAATACAGTAAAGCAGTGCAGACACAGGAGAAGCAAAACTATGACAACGAGAATGTTACATACTGACAGACACAATATAGCATTCCTGAAACATATGAGTTTTCAACTGGAGCTTGAAGGTATTACCAGACATTACCTCTTGCAGACTGTGAGGAAATGCAATAGGTGCTATTACACAGAACTCCCTGCCATCCATAGCAGAATTTAGATACAGTAAGAAGGTAGGGCCCCGGAGATCTTAGTGTGCGGCCTGGAGATTAGGGAAGATGAAAGTCAGACAGATATTGAGGGGCAAGTCCATGGAAAACTTTGTAGGCGATCAGTAAAATTTTACATTTGATTCTATAAGTGACAATCGAGAAGAACAGGAGTGATGTGGGTGGATTTTCTCGTACGTGTTAAGTAAACGGGAGGCAGAGTTCTGAACATACTGTGGTGTGTTGAGAAGTTTGGGCGGGAGACCAGAAAGCAGTACTGTACATTATAATAGTCAAGGCAGGTAGCGATGAAGGCATGGATTAGTGTTTCAGTATCAGTAGCACTGAGGGGTGGACGAGGGCAAGAGATGTTGCAGAGCTGAAAAAATGCACTCTGACTGAAAGGTGAAGAACTAATCGAAAATTATATTAAAGTTACGGACTGTACTTGATGGTTCCACCAGGACTCCATTAACGTTAATTTGTATCTTAGGCAGAGTAGACAGAAGTAATCTAGTAGCAAGCAGACGAAATTCAGTTTTATCAGAGTTAAGTTGTAAAAAGGTGTAAGTCATCCAGTGTTTGATTCCACAGAGGCAGTCAGTTAGTGAAGATGGTGGCATGGATGTACTTGTATCAGCACTTACATATAATTTAGCGTCATCAGCATAGCCATGGCAGCTGAGACCATAGAGATGTATGATTTGACCTAATGAGAGCACAGAGATTGTAAGAGTATTGGGCCTAGAACTGTTCCCTGGGGGACCCTCTGGGTGAGAGGAGCAGTAACAGAGTTGTGTGACTTAATGGAAACAAAACACTGTCGGTCGCTAGGGTTTGATGTAAACCAGTTAAGAGCAGTACCAGTAATACCAGTATCTGAAAGGCGGAAGAGAAGGATTTTATGGTTGACAGTGTCAAATGCAGAGCTTAGGTCAAGGAGGAGAAGAATTTGTGCCGTACCAGAACCTGCAGCCATGAGCCATAGTTACTCTTATTAAACTTTATGTTATTGATCAGGTCCGGGGTTCCACATGGCCCTGTGTTGGGCCCGCTGCTCTTCTACCCTTGTATTCTGTCTGATTGATATATTATTTGCAGGAATCATTTCTAAACTAGAATGCAACAATATAGCAGTACTTTATTCATACCTGTGGGGAAACTGACTACTTTTAAGGTATTCCTGCCAAACATGTATATACAGGTTAGAACAAGTAGAGTATTGGGGTTAAGAGTCATGTACAAGGGCCCAGTGGCTACAGGAATCGATGAACTTCTGGACACAGAGCATTACCTCGCAGAGCTACGCAACACAATGACAACTCAAATGGTTCACAGTTTTCACTCTGTACAGGAAACATGAGGACAGAGGTCATTAAAGACTGCTTGACTCAGTGATTCTTCTTGTGGAAAGAAAAATGACACAGCAATGAAGTCATGAAGGCCTATGTCACTCGTGCAAAAATTCCTTCAACTTGAAACTATGTTAAGGGTCCAGGACAAAAGACCTTGGCGGAACAATCAATGAACAGCTGATAACACTGAAAAGCTTAAGTCTACAGAACACAGGTCAGCAGAATGGCATCCATGAATGATACTCAACTACAGTAACCGTCCTGTACTGGCTGCTGCCTTTTACCCTGGAAGTCACAAAAGAATTGATAAACTGATAGCAACTGAAAGCATATTTAAAGATTTGTTTAGCACTTCCTGATTGCTTCTTCTGCAAGACATCACTTATCTACTTCTAGCCAGAAGATTACAAGCATTTTTCAAATATTGCATTCAGTCATGCTCATCGTTCACCTTCTACTAGTCTGGTTAGTGTCTCCTCCTTACAGGTGTTGACTTGAGGCTGGATCCTGATCATAGTGCTGCCTGTGAAATAAGCAGTGTGTTCTCTCACACCAGCACTCCCCCATTACATGTACCACACCTAATTCCATACTGTCCCAGGTCTCTGTCATCGTCACGTGTCTCCCCTGCTTCATGTGCTTCGAAATAGGTGCAGGTAATATTGCAAAAATATCATATCACGATTTTTTCAGGCAGGATCATGATTCACAATTCATAATTCTTTTTCATGTTTGTTTTTAAGACTATTTTGCAAGTTACAATTATTATTATTATTATTATTATTATTACAAAATATAAGGTCTTAAAAGCTAAAACAAAATTATACTCCGCATACTCTTTCAGGTGTTTTCTTTTGAGGTGGTTAAAAAGGATCATCTACTGCCATCCGACGTGTGACCAAATTTTGCAAATAACTGTTGTTTGTTGGTTTTGGAAAGTGCAAACAAGTTCCATCCATCCATCCATCCATTTTCCAATCCGCTTATCCTACTGGGTCGCGGGGGGTCCGGAGCCTATCCCGGAAGCAATGGGCACGAGGCAGGGAACAACCTTGGACGGGGGGCCAGCAAGTTCCATATTACCAATTTCAAATTCGTTTTAGGGACCAACTCCTCCATGTCGTCCGCTAGGTTGCCAAATAGGGAATGTGTTGCATGTTGGGACAAGGGCGCAAAAGGGAGTGTCAGTTTATTGGTGTGTCGAATCAGATTTGGCTGGCAAAACAGCTGTAGATGCGTGTATGAGCCATATAACTGCAACTGATAGAATGTGCAGTGAAGCACAACACCAATGATCTGTCCATAAAAGCAGATAGTGGAGACATTTTAATTGTTCACAGTCTAATATGGTCAACTTGCACACCCCTACTTTGAAACATCCATCCATCCATCCATCCATCCTTTACCCGCTTATCTAAAACATTTACATTTTTTTTAATTTAGCCACTGCTTTTGTCAAACCAACGTACAAGTAAGGCAAATAACACAATGTCACTGTGTTTGTAAAAAGCATGCTCACTGAACTATTATAAATCAAAAGATATATTTAGACTGATTAAATATGTCCTCTGGCTAGCATAGTGTTAGAGTTGTGATCACAAGTCAAAATACCCTTAAAAAGGGTCCTCAAAAGTGTAATGAAAAAGAAGTGTATGTTTAAAAAGAGGAGCAGATGCTTCCCATACTCAGGCTTCAAAGACCGCAGCGATTCTGTTAAAATGTGTGTTTTTTTTAGGTTTTATAACGTCAGTAGAATGACCTTTACGAACCCTATATCTTTAGTCCATTTACGAATATGGTAAACACTTTTAATTCTAATATATGGAAAAAGGCATTTTAAAGGTACATTAAAATGCATATATGCTACTAACACATAATCTCAAAAATGACCCAGGGTCCTAACAAACTACGAAATTTTGCTGGACCATCCATGAAGTCCAGCGAGAACCTTAACTCTCATTCTCAATGGTCAATATCCCACAACGGAAAACACCTTCTTGTGAAGGGCACCGGTATTTTTCTTTTCCAATTAACAAAGATACGCCAAAACTAGCTTAATATATCCTGAAAGCTAATAAAAACTAGCTACAAAACAAAACAGCGATATACCACGATGCACAGCTCCTGTATGCTAACCCTAACCCTAATTCCAGTCCTAACTAGGTTGGGTATTGAACTCGTGCCAGTATGATACTAATTTATATGTAATAGGTATGTTCCGGAACGAAATGCAACACAGATTTTGGCATCACCTAAATACATGAGCTGTCAACTGAAATTTTTGCCCTTTGGTGCTCAGGCAACAGAAACATCACTGTGTCTTACATGGCATTGCTAGTAAACATTACACTTGCTGTTATGTCAGCAGAGGCCTACTATTAGCTAGTAGCTACCTTAGTTAGTAGCTACCTCAAACACAGTGCGTAGGGACGTACTTGGTGAGCACGATGGAGACGGCGTCGTTCAGGATGCTCTCCCCGAACACCAGCATGTTGAGCACGGGGTCGACGTTGAGGGCGTTGAAGATGGCGATGGTGGCTACAGGATCCACGGCCGAGATGAGGGAACCGAAGGCAAAGCTGGATCAGAGACGTGAGAGAGCGACCAATCGGATCAAGCGGACAACTCCATCATGCAAAATCTGCAGCGTCTCTTCACACTTACCCATAACTACCTTCCATTAAGAGATTTTCCACAATGAAAAAAATTAAGTACAAACAGCTTGGGCATCCAACCACGCTGACATATATGTCAGAAAGAAGTGATTTCTGTTGTGACATTTTAATCTATTTCTAATTTTCGGTATAAAAAAGAGATTAACCCAATTTCATTTCACAGTATGGAGCCTATCCTGAAAGCCCTAAGGTGGTGTTGAAGGAATCGAGTGAACATGCCAGGTTTTTGGTCACACGGTCATGTTTTATACGATAAATTCACTTTTAACTAGCGTCTCTCCTAACTTACATTGTTTAGACCAATTTAAAAATCTGTTCTGAAAAAGAAAGACTACAAATCTCAAACCTGTCAAACTGCTACTCGTAAAGTACTTAACAGTTTTCCCGGTTTGTAATTTTTTTTGTCAAATTCTTTCAAAAATGAATGGAAGCTGAAATGCAGTAACACAATTCCTAGTCAGAGTATCTATCCAGTCTATCAGTAACAGATATTAACCCTGTATTAAACTCTGACCATTTCTTGGTACTACCGGTAATCAAGGTGCCAAATCAATGCAATGTAATTACCCTCTATTAAAAAAAGACCTTTAAACTACACACTCCCTAAAATACTCTGACTGGTACAATAAAGGCAACTATCAAGAATAAATTATATAATTCACCATAATAAATTTCAAACCCATATAATAAACACATTTAAAAATACAACAATCTGTTTTCAGTCTCCTGACATAACTGAAGCAGTCCAGCATCCTACAGATCAGTTATTTTCCCCAAGTGCAACTTTTTGATACTACAACTTAGCAGAAATTAGAGCCCGTGTGAGACTTTGATTGATTTGGGTTTATTTAAACAGCCATGTGGTTACTAACTACAGATCATTCAATTAACGGTGTTAAACTCTCACCTGTCAGTCATTGTCATCTTGTAAATGACATCTGCCTGCAGGGACGAGAGGCACAAGACAAGATGGCGATTTTAGAACAGCCCGCAACACTGTGAAGGTCTGTGCAAAATTTACTGCACGAAGAGTTGTGCAAAAAAACGAGGACGTGGAACAGAAGCGGGATAAGATACATCACCTGGCCCAGAAAGTAGATGCCTCCTCCCACTATGAAGGCTGAGATGGCTGTTCCAATCACGGCAAACAAGGTGATGGAACCAATGTTCTGGAAAAAGTTTCCCTGGGGAAGGTAAAACAATGCACATAGGTCATGATAGCCAATGACGCTTTAATTCAAGCTTCCCATCATACAGTAGCTGTCATTTAACTGATTAGGAAATTCAGTAAACCTGACAGAAATGTTCTCCAGGAAGGTTTTCTTTATTTTGTTTTTTCTTTACAAATGTCTGCTGTTTTTCCTGTACTGACTTAAGGCCCCAACACTCTAGTAACAGAGTAGTTATGGATGTTAGTGCGATACAATGAGTGACGCAGCTTCCTCAAGAGTAACAAATCTGTAGCTAATGCTTGTGGCTTGTGACGGACTGGCATCCCAGCCAGGGAGGGGAGCCCCTTGTTTATGCTCCGTTTCCTGCCATAGGTAATAGGGCTGACCCCGGCAGGCAAAGCGATTCTGGAAAACGGACAAACGGCTGTAAACAACGCAGCAATGACTCACCTTATGTAGCGAGTACCCCGACTCAAAGATTATGGGCGGCAGCAGGAGCAGAAAGAACATGTTGGGACGAAACATTTCCTCTTCCTTTGGGGAACAAAAGTGAACAACGACGACGACATTTTACACACTGAAAGCCATTCAACTCATCAGATTTTCCCAGGACCCATGAATCACAGCTGATAATAGATTCACATTACATTTGTAAACTTTATAAACTGATTAAAAGCCTTTATATTTTACCCAAACCTGCATAGACTAGCAGTACTGATCCAAGCCTATGTGGCCCCCTGGACAAGCTTTACTGCCAGCACCCCCACACCCCAGACAAAGTGGGATCGCCTGGCTAATTCACCCTCCGAACAGAAGGGGGCGCCCTAGGTGGCCGCTAATGTAGCAAAATGGGTTAGCCAGCACTGCAGGTTAGCATAATACAGTACACAGTAGATCTAAGGAGACCTCAGAGAATCTCAGGTGGTCTGCAAATGCTCAGCAGTCTAGTAAGGACGGCGTACGGCTCTGCAGGTCAGTGCTTGTGACTGGAAAGCCGCCGTTTCAAATGCAGCTTAATCCTACTATGCTTAACCCTAAGCAGTCCAGGGGAGAAATGAGTCACCCTGCATTCAGGTCCCCCAGGCTTGGCTCTCACCTGCATGACAGTGTGTGTCTCACAGGGGAGCAAAGCAAGTTATGCAAACATTGAAATTTCCATGTATTTGCTTCCTGTACTTGCTGGCCAGACTCCAGCAAGTTAATGTTAATGCAGCTACCTTGAACTATTACTGACACTCGATATGTTGGTTAAAAACTTGTGGCTTTACATCTAAAAACTGTTACCTAATTTGGCATCTTGTTCAGGTCTTACGGTAAATCGTACTAGGGCTGGGTGATACGACACAATATTATCTGTAATCAATATCAGATAAGTAACCTGGCATCGATACCTAACAGCAGGTAACCAGCGATTATTGCCTTTGTCAGGGAAGTTGGCCTGGGTTACACTGGAAGATAACAGAAAGATTTATGATTCGCTTTTCAGTTCAGGGTTCGAGCCTGTGTTTCCGATGCAGTTTAAAGAAACACATTGCCATTATTATTTTTTTAACTCCTCATACGTTCCGTTTGGTGTTGCGTACGTTTCAGTGTGTGTGGTGGTGGCAGTATACGACTCAATATTATCATTTATCCTGATATTTTTCCATAAAAATAGTGCATTTTTTATATAACCTAGCCTTACATTGTAGCAACATTTTTGTTGTATGTACATTTGCGCAACCACTGTAAACAATTCTCTGATTCTGATTCCCGTATATTGACAATAACGGCATTCTATTCTAATGAGGCCTTTTGAAAAAGATTCACTGGTCTGCACTACGACAGAGTCTACAGTGTAAGATTTAAGGCTGGGACAGAGGGAGAGATAGGGACCTTATTTGGGGACAGGAACAGGAACACATAAAAAAAAAAAATCAAGAGATCTTGAATTAGACAGAACCAGGGAAACACACACAACAGCAACACACACAACAGCACCTACAGTAGGGTGTGGGGTCAAGGCCGAGGGACTAGACGTGTTTAAAGAGAAAATCAAATTCAGGTGATCTGAATTAGTGCACAAGTCACCTGCTTTTTCTGTGCCCTATGATATCAGCACCAGGGGGTCAGGTTTCAACGTGCACTAAAGCCCCACAGCAACACTAACTCATGGCAGAGCAAAAAATCTACCAAGGGATGGACTAAGAAGAGAGGAAATCCACAGTATGGGGCAAAGTCTATCCAAAAAGACGTTAAGGCAGGACTGAAAGCAAGAGGTGCAACGCAAGACAGTTTGATGCAATTTAAACACTACTGTCAGGAAAGAGGAGGATGATGACAGATCAGCGATTACGGCAAACAGCGAGAGTCACGCCGGTGGAAGTATGTGGCAACACTCACTGAATGAAATGTTCACGTCTACGGCACACAGTAACCTTAGTGCTTTGTATCATGGAATGCAGTATATAGACATACATTTTGTATTTGTTTTTAATCTTGTATGGTTTGAAGCAGTGTTGCTAAAGGGCTTACGCTAAGGCTGTGTAATGCAAGAGGATTCTGGTATTTTGCAAGCCTCCCACATCACTACCCACCCTGATCCAGAGGGGTTGGGCTCACTGCCCTACCCTGGGCCCTACACTGAGCTGGGAAGGGAAACACGTTCTCAGAACAAGCTGTTGGGTAAAACGTGCTGCCTTACTATGGGCTTGTGGCCCAAACTCTATCTGGTGCCGTGCCCATTTCATTCAGCTCTGGGGGGGCGGGGAGCCTTCCTGTAATACAAGTGACGTCCAGGAACCACAAGACCCAAACACAGGGCTGACCCTCCCACTAACCCAGCCCATCAAACATAAATATATTTGAATTTTATTTTAAGCTTATCTATTTCAGTTCATTTCTATCTTATTTATTAAACTGATAATTTTAAATTCCCCTCCACGCCATATAATTTTTTTTTAGCCCAAACAAATTAGAAGACTACAACCCCCCGAAAACGACCCTGAACAAAAGGGCAAAGTCCTATCCGACTGAGAAGGAAGACTATTGTTGCCTTGGTCCATCTGGACCCTATAATGAATTGCAGAATTTCATAAACAAGATCTGTCTGAGCCAGACAGCGGAAGAGCGATGAGTGTGAGTGGGTTTCAAACGTTGTAGTGAGCAATACCAGTTTAAAATTAGCCTGGTCCAAATTCCCAGCTGCCATTTCATGTTTGCTGTTTTTTTAAGGCAGGTCATACATTTCCTTTGCCGTTCCTGGCAGGATCTACAGCAGAGGAAGCGGATCTTTATCTCACTCCGCAGGCAGTAGCCAAGGCCTGGACTCCTCACCACTTCAGCAAATTTGCCGTCGTCCCGGAAACCACCAGCCAAGGTCACGTGAAACAAACCTGCCATGGGCTGTCAGTTCAAGAAAGAATGTACTCAAACCCAGGACACAGCAATCTCGTCCTAATTGGCCTTTCGCGGCTTGGATGGAGCTGAATACCGAGTTCAACTTCCCGTACTACAAATGAGAGTCATAGCATATCATGAAGCCTGTACCAGAACTGTACCGAATAAGGAACAAAAAACTGAAGGTTGGTTGTTCAGATCCCAGTGAGTCCCTAAGGAAACTTTTAATATACATAGCAAAATAATAACGCTTTTGCCAAAAATTTAAGTATAAAGAAGTTTTAACCCTGAAGCTTTAACCCTTGTAGCTGTTATGGAAGCAGCATCTTCTGTTTCTAGAGTTGATGAATCAGCACCAGACCCCACCGGATTTCAAACAATAGGCATGTTTGTAGTGGGGGGGGGGGGACTTCACTGGTCTGCATCCTACAAGGAATGTTAATTAAAAGCAGGAAAAGCTGAGCAGAAGAACGCCTGCACGCCAGAGCGAACCAGCATGGAAAAAGAGTCTAATGGAGAAGTGGGGAAAAGTGGCTGTTATTGAGCTGATTAAGATCCTCAGCACATCTTTCATTACCTGCCAGGTCAGGTTTTTCTCAAGGGGCTGGAAGGGATGGGGCTGGAGCACAACACAGCTAGTAACCTGGGGCTTTAGCGATGAGTGATTACAATATGGGGGGGGGGGGGATAAAAAGGGACTTTATCAGGAAGTGCAGGACCCCTTTAGAGGTCATGTGACCACTGTGGGGGCGGGGTCTTTCCAGAGGCGCACACCTACCTTCCAGTTGGCAAGCTCCTGGAACTCTATGATCTTGATGATGCCCCCCATGAGAATGCCTGAGCACATGGCAGAGAGGAACAAACAGGGGAACACGTCAAGTTAAAGGCACAGCACAGAGGAACACATCAAGCTTAAAGGCACAGCGCAGGAATCATCGACGCATGCCACAGAGGAACGCGAGCATGGCCGATCTGTATCGTGCGGCCTTCCCGCTAAACACTATCACGCGTTTCCAAACATTTCTAAAAATGCACGAAAAGGGGTCCCATGAGGAACAGGCTCATGCTGAGAGGAGGGGATTCAATCTCCCATTTTGGGTCGAGGACTTCAAAACTGGGAGAAGGAAAAGAAAGAATGAAAGATTATGAAGATGAAGAAAGAGAAAAAGGAAGATAGAAAAAAATAACACCTAACATACAGTTTTGGCACCAAGTGTCATTATCTAGGCATGCATTACTACACACGTTTATTGGCCAACCCCCTTTTCAAGACTCATGAGGAAGTAATCCTCAGTGTTGCAAAGATGTTTGCTTTCTCAATTCACAAAAAGAGTATTTAAACAAACATGAGCAGAGTGTGAATGGTTTGGTTAAGTCTTTGCAGGTCCCCGCCTTTTCTGCAGAACTAGTGCACTGTCATAAACCCTCAAAGTTTACGTCTGATGTGTGTCTTCCACAGCAAAAGAACCTTAACCCCCGAAAGCGAGATTATCTCGATTCTGAGGAATTCTCTTTCCTAAAACGAGCATCTTTCCAAAAACAAATGTTGAAATTAAAAAGAATAAAATCTAAATACGGTAACGACTAGCAGTCACATTAATGACAGGCGGTGGATTATAAGCCCCAGGATTTAGGGCAGGCATCTCTCGCTTACCCAGTGAGACCACAGCAACACTCTCCGGCAAGAAATGCAACTTGAACTTAATTAGCAGGTGCACCAATATGATGCAAATACCTGCAGAGAGAATTAGAATTAGGTGATCAGTGGTCATTGTCAACACACCACAGCACACAACAACGACAAAATTTGTCCTCTGCATTTGACCCATATGTGACTTTTGTGACATAGCAGGGGGCAGCTAATTCAGTGCCCGGGGAGCAGTGCTCAGGGGCGTTACTTTGCTCTGGGTATCTCAGTGGTGACTTGCTGGTGGGGGATTCGAACCTGCAATCTTTCAATTACAAGGGCGCTTCTCTAACCATCAAGCCACCACTGCCCGGCAGAAGAGGAACTGCATGAAATCCTGCAGAGCAACAATGCAGCTTAGATCACAATCAGAAAATAGACGGGTTGGAAGGGGCATGCAGTAAGCACAGAGGCTCACTGCATAACACGTCAGTGCATAGCTTAACATCTGTAAAAAACTGCAGACATACACACATACAGACATCGGCTGGGTGTTACCTTAGCATAGGAAAAATACCAATGGACACACCTATTGACATTGCCAAAGTATATAGCAATTGCCAAACATCGTACATGAGTGCTAAATAAATACATACAAACACAACCACGGCATTATATCAGTTTCAAAGAAATACAAAGGGACAGACCCATTGGCTTTTCCAAAGTGTTATATCAATGTTGAATTAAGATATATGCATACACATACAAATATATTACCACAGGACATTATATCATATGATTGAAAAAATACCCATATTGTATTCTGTATTCCCCTACACATAATTTTCTCCATCCCACCTAGATTATTATTAATATTGTTTCTGTATACCTTTGTTTTCTTTTTTTCCCCTCTCCCTCTCTCCCCATGGTGATTAATGTCTGTTATTGTTACAATTGTTGTTTCTGTATCCCCCCCTTTTGTGTGTGTGTGTGTGTGTGTGTGTGTGTGTGTGTGTTTTTTCCC
>JAODJW010000038.1:20755683-20771039 GCA_026777045.1 Hyperopisus bebe
TCAGGAAAAACTGCTTTATGCGCCAGTTAATAAAGGTGAATCTCAGGTCAGTTCAGTGGCACTGCGGATTTACCTTGTATTTCAAGAACCTGTGTTTACATAAATTGATGTAAGGGTAGGGGTGTGTGTGTGTGTGTGTGTCCTATGGTATGACTATTGATATGCCGATTTGGTACATACCCGGAATGACAGTGACCTGAACTGGTTAAGCCTTTGGATGGAAGTGTTTCCCTACTCTAGCCATTCACAACTTGCCCACCAGAGCATCGATGTCATGTGACTCAATCAGAGAAATCCCACCTTGGGTAAATCTTTACAGGTCCTGCAAAGGCATCCATCAACATGCTTTAATACCAGTTGCGGTGTGTGTGCTTTTGTGGGTCAGGAGTCTGTGAATAATCATGTCACTAGTGGACTCTTGAGCAACGCCCTTAACCCCAGAAACCTGTCCAAGGGTTCTGGATGAATGGCTGACCCTGCATTCTAATCCCAAGTGTTGCTGTGAAAGGAGGGTAAGATGAGATGTGTGGAAACCAAGAATTCCTACGTATTTGTGCAAAGACAACATGGCAAATAAAGTATCATTGTTGTCATTAAGTTTCTTCCCCCTAGAGGTGATCCATCCAAGATCATGAGCAATGTTATCTATGGTGACACACTCCCCCCCCCCCCCACTAATAATGACAGACCTAAAAGGATGCCAGACCACTGGAGATATAGACCAGACGAGGCTCCAAGGCTGTCAATGACCAGGTTCCAGGCTCCTCCAGGGGGCGCTGACTTCTGCTTCACTAGGCTCGTGTTTAACCTGGATAAGTCACTGTGACGTTCCAGGAAGAGTTAGTGACCAACAGCAAGCCACTCGGCATCTTGGGTATGAAAAAAAGTCACTGGGCCAGGCGACACGGTGGCACAATGAGTCAGCGGGTCCTCCTGTCACCCGAGGTCTGCCTGGTAGATAAGAAGAGTCATTTTCCACAGCTGTCTTTGTTTAGCAGCATTCTGAGAAGACGGCAAAGATGACCAATAGTTGTTATACTCCTGATAAATGTCATCATGCTCCTAACTCATTGCCTGCCATCACCCCCCTCCCCACAGTGAACGAATACCTCTTCATGGTCCAAGCCCGCGGACTCAAGATTCGAGAGAATGTGAGAAGCATTGGGGTCCAAGTCTTAGAGCAAATGGTTCGGGGAGCCTACAGCAACAACACAGGTACTGTGATGCAGCAAACCTTATGAATCCTGGGTATGTAGGGGGGTCAGTGGGTGGCCATTTCGAAATCGACTCCACTGGTACCTCAAGTCATTATTTGTCTGGGATATTGACCACAGTTTTAATATTTTTTGAAAGTCTTATCCAATCCGCCATGGATCATTTAATGGCCCTTCCCCCAAGGGAGAGCTGACGACTATCACACATTTCCTGATATTCAATCAAACAACACATCAATCAATCAGTCAATCAATCAGTCAAAGTCTTATTTGTCACACACACAGTTAAACTCCGTAAAAGTGACGTGCTTGGTTGTTTAGATCCAGGACTACGAAACAGGGGACATTCTGTAAGTATAAAGAGATGAAACATTAAATATATAATAATAAATAAACATTAACATTAGATAATAAACATGAAATAAAAATAAATAAATATTCATAAACAGAAATTTGCAGTTAAGTGATGGCTGGTAGTGTAAGACTCGAATCGATGAGCCAGTATTGATATTGGTAAGCTGCGGGGGGGTGACTCCTAAGTATGCTCCTAGTTTTTTCACTTTTGATTGTACTGCCCAGGACCTCTGTCTGATTCTGTGTGTGTGTTGGTATCCCTCGTCCAGATTATGCTTACGACTTCAATGTCAGCGAGCCGCACATCCAGACCACCACCTACCTCCCAGAGGGGTACACGTACCTCCCCAGCCAGAGATGTCCTTTAAAGCTTCCATCTATGAGTAAGGATGAGCTCCTTCTTGCTGTTCTATGCTCT
The DNA here is from genome assembly GCA_026777045.1 of Hyperopisus bebe. Classification (NCBI taxonomy): domain Eukaryota; kingdom Metazoa; phylum Chordata; class Actinopteri; order Osteoglossiformes; family Mormyridae; genus Hyperopisus; species Hyperopisus bebe. The sequence continues at coordinate 20,757,670 of JAODJW010000038.1, forward strand.
CTTCTGTTTCCTACCAGATGGATGGATGGAGGGATGGATGGATAGATAGATAGATAGATAGATAGATAGATAGATAGATAGATAGATAGATAGATAGATAGATAGTTGGATGGATAGAGTGGAGCCTGCTTATAGTGATCATGGTTAAAGTGATCAACTGCTTATATGGATCAAAAAAGCTTGGTAGAGAATACAAATACTGTTTAAATAACTTGTTTAAAGTAATCAAGTAGTCCACATACAGTGTTCATTTTGAGTCTTTTTATACATGACAACGTACGAAAAAAATAAAACTACGTTATTTGTAAAAAAAACTTTACTTTACTTTGATGCTACTTTGCCTTGTAGTAACCTGTCTGCTTCTGGCTAGCTACCTGAGGCTAATTCTGCCTGCACAAAACAGTCAGACAGATAAATATAGTCAGGCAGACAAGACTGACAGATTCCTGGGTTGGCAGTGTGATCCCAAAATTGGGCCCTTGAGCAAGGCCCATAACCCCAGTTGCTCCAGAAATGGCTTTCTCCTCTATGCCAATTTCATGAGGTGGCCTCCTGGGATGCTTTTCCAGCTGTCCTGAGAGCCAAACCCCTCCCAAACCGTCTCTACTGTGTTTAGGTGAGGTGGCCATGTCATGTGTTGCGACACTATCACTCTCCTTTGTAGGCGGCTTGGTGTGTCCAAACTAGGCCTGTTCATACATAAACACAAACCTGTCGGGACCTCATGAGTCTGTGTAACACCCTGCTCTTTCTACATGTGCCCATCAGAGGGACGGATGGACGTCAACATGAGCGAGGTGGCCCTGTCGGAGGTGGAAAGGACCCTGCTGCTGGAAGACCCCAGCTTGGCCCTGGGGGGCCACTGGAAGCCGCATGACTGCATGCCACGTTGGAAGGTGAGGGGAGGCCCTATTGGGGTGGGTGGGTGTTGGGAGGGTTTGTAACTTTGGCCCATTAAGGAGTAAAATATGAAAATATGGCAGCATGCATTTCAAACACTCCTTTGGATGCTGTCATTTCATAAACATCCTCATTTAATTCTCCCATCACAGGGTTGCTGGTTTGTAATTATATCTTTGTGGGGACTCTCTATTCTTTTCTATGGGGGGAAATTCTGATCCCAACATGATGACCTTAACCCCTACCCAGCCCTAAGCTTAACCAAAGTAACCAAATCGGGTTTTTTTTGTGCCTTATGTATTCTTTAAGAGTATTTTCAAGAACACCTAACCCCATGAGCCAGATGCTAGTTCACCCAGGCAAGGCTGTTTCCCGCCACTATGTGAAGATTAACCAGGGAAAAAAACATATAAGTTTCTTATTCAAGGAAAACAGAGAGAGAGGGAGAGAGAGAGAGCGTGACCTGTAAATGGATTAGATGAGCCTGTCATCAGGCCTGACAAGTTTCCTGGGGGGGGCGGGGGAACAGACCCCCATCACTTCCTGTACTCTCACTTTTACATCATCACACCCACACAGGGTGTGCTCTGTTTGCAGAAGGTAACTTGAGTACTAAGGCAATGTCCGCCTTCATTTCGAAAGCACAACAACGGGCCAATTTGGACAAACAAGCAATCAGCACAAGGCACTGAGCCGTTCACCTCGTGTCGGGAGTGGGGTTCACACACACACACACACACACACACACACACACACACACACACACACACAGACACACACACACACACACTTCTGACGCTGACCGTGCCTGTGATGGTATAACGTGTAACACTCCTCACAGTAAATATTAGCTTTTCAGAAAAGGATCTCACGGGACGTCGTAGGACTCCATTAGTTTTCTATATACTGATACATTTTGGACTTCGCTTAATGTTTTACTGATAAGTTTACGCTCTCCTGGTTCACCCTCTCGCCTGTGTAGTCACAAATAAAGTTTTATATTATATTATATTATAGCCTAAAAGTAGGGGGTGGCTTAAGGGTATTCCTGGGGGGGGCTGTGAGGTCGGGGTACTAAGTGTCCCACCTGATCCCAGGTGGCCATCCTGATCCCATTCCGGAATCGCCACGAGCACCTGCCGATCCTGCTTCGACACCTTGTCCCAGCGCTCCAGCGACAGCGGCTCCAGTTTGGTTTCTACGTCATTGAGCAGGTGCACCCCAGTTACCCCACACAGCCTGCAGGGGGTGCCACACTTTCCAGAGCACGCCCTCGAGCACCCACGCACTTCACACAATTCCAGTCATTCTAGTCCGTGTTCCTGATGGGGAAATGCCTTCCACTGACACAAAGCCAAACTTAACTCACTCTAAGTGACTGTGAGGATGAATTCCAGATTACCCCAGATTTCCATCCTTCTTCCTGGCACTGAGAGTGATAAAAAAAAAATCCACATTTGTAAGGAAGTGCTCCCCCGTGTGGTGGGTATGCACATATGTCTGGGTTCTACTGTTTTGCTGTAAAATTGACACTGCAAGGTAGCTACCGAAAAACAGATGTGAAGGGGAAACCCCAGCAAAACGAACACAAACCTCTTTTACAGAAAGTGCTAAAAACTTTAGTTTGCTTTTTTTTCTGAGTGAAGTTAGGAGTTGTGTGGGTTCTCCTGGACAGGCGGGCACGGAGGCCTTCAACCGTGCCATGCTGTTCAACGTCGGCTTCCGGGAAGCAATGAAGGACCTAGACTGGGACTGTATGGTCTTCCACGATGTGGACCACATCCTTGAGAACGACCGAAACTACTATGGCTGCGGAGAGATGCCACGCCACTTTGCTGTCAAGCTCAACAAGTACTCATACATGTGAGGGCAAGCCCCCTTCCCTAAATGCAACAACACACATACCTCACTTTCAAGATCAACACGCCTACTGCTTCACAGCTGCTTATCACTCATAATAACACTCAGCTCGATATTATTTAGCACATATTTTTAAGCTCCTATCGTGACCTTTACCAAAGGAATGGTAAATAGCGGTAGATAAAAGCCGGTAATGAGTGAACACTAAAAATGCATTAATGGAGACTCCTAGAAAGAGTCAAGAGAATGCCAGAAGCATCGGTGTCCAGAAGAGAGTCGAGACCAGAAAAGAGTCAAGACTCTGGATTATAGAACTGGGAGGGTGAGCGGTTCTGGTCATGTGACTGAGCTGCTGGATGCAGAGGACTGATCAATAGCTCTAGGATACAGCACAGTAAGAAGCTGAAGTCACATGACGCATCTGCTACATGCGGTGGACCAAGTGATAGTGGTTAGGTGTCCCATTTCTCAGACACAGCTGATTGCATGATCGTGGTCAAGTGACTCTTGTGCTTGTTGCATTAGACTCAACATACATAGTCAGGTGACCCAGCTTCTGAAAGCATGTGAATCCATTCTCAGTGGTCTGATTCATTTCCGTCCATGCATCTACAGTAACTGCCTATCTGGTACCCAGCGGTGGAATTAGCCAAGAGCCAATTCCAAAATACAGAGTGATAAAAGACACCCTAGACGGGATTCCCGCCCATTGTTGAGTGTCATTATCCTTTTGACCACAGTACTTATTGCTCCATTATTATCTCTATTATGATCTTCATTATCTTCAGTGGTAACTTCATCCCTTTTATGTGAACACGGCGTCAAACGGAAAGAGCCGTGTTCACATAACACAAACAGCCTGGTTACACCTAACAGCTTGCTAACAGCTTGTCTGCGGGTTGACGTGAGCGTTGGCCGTTCTGAAATCTGTGGCAGAAGGTACAGGAGCATCCAAGTCAGTAATGCCAAGTTCAGCAAGAGCTTCTTCCCCGATGCAGTCAGGATACTAAATACCCTGCTACCCATCTTACCCCCCACCTTATCGTGAGAATACTCACCCCACTAACCCACACTGCTTACTTTAACGAATTATAATTTATCCTATTATTATCAGCCAACAGACACTATATTTATTCCACTCCTTTATGTTGCTATGACTTATTGTCTACATATACATTTCACTATGTATATAAACCCCTGTGTCCAGCCCCTCTGTTTCACACTGTCTTGTGTTTTGAACCTTAAGTCCTGTTAAACCCTGCATTTGTCACTTGCTGTATGTCACACTCTATGTGGTCCTGGGGGACAGTATTTCATGTTACTATATAATACCTGTATATTGATGGTATAACAATGATGCCCATTTGACTTGACTTGACTTGACTTGGCCTTCTGGTCTGTTTTTCCCCTGCAGGCTGCCATACACCGAGTTCTTTGGTGGGGTCAGTGGCCTTACTGTCGAGCAGTTTCGAAAGATTAACGGCTTTCCCAATGCCTTTTGGGGCTGGGGAGGTGAGGACGACGACCTGTGGAACAGGTATGACTGCTGGCACCTCCCTTAGCGCCGGTACACGCCTTTGGTACAAATGTAGAGTATCACCATGCTCCACCCGGTACTCAGCATTGCTTATTATTATTGCAATTATAACTGTCATCCAGAGGAATTCTCATAATTATTTACAAGGAGGCACTGTGCTTCCATTCCATTTGTTTGGTTTGATCAAGTGAATCACAAGTTCTCCGATCGCCCTGTACTTCCTCCCATTGGTGGGCCGTCCTCACTGGGCTCTCTGCTCATTGGCTCTGCTCAGTTCTGTGGGCTGGAGTTGAGTGGAGCGTATGCCCCGATACATGGCAGATGTCTTGTCTCCCGCAGGGTCCAGTTTGCAGGCTACACCGTGAGCCGCCCCCCAGGGGATGTGGGCCGCTACATGTCCATACCGCACCATCACCGTGGAGAGGCGCAGTTCCTGGGCAGGTCGGTACCACCTCAAACTCCAAGAGGCACCTACGACGGCCCTCTCCGCAGTACTATGCTTAATCTTCTCCCTTTGGTTCCCGTAACAGATACACCCTCCTCCGCCAGTCCAAGAAGAGGCAGGAGGTAGACGGTTTGAACAACCTGAACTATTCACCCAGGATCTCCCGAACTGCCCTATACACCAACATCTCTATTCACTTGACCAAGGAGCTGGCCCCAGTGGCTGACTACTGACCCCTCTCTGGAGGTCATGGGGGTTTAGGGATGGGGGATGGAACTGGCTGAGACCATCTGTCCAGGGAATGATCATCTTCTGAAGATGTCAGATGGCGCCTTTCTTAAAGGAGACAGGTTCCCCCAATTCATCAATGCACACGGACATCGGGCAACATGACACTAGCACTGGACATTCTTTTCCGGGTTTTGGGTCACTCCGCGTCTCTGCGTTCGGCTCCAGGATTTTGCCTCACACACATCTGCCTTCCACATCTGATTTTGGGCCTTGTTTTTCAACGGCAAATTCCCAAACCAAGTTTACATCCAGTTTCACACTGAAACAGCCGAAAAATGGAGGAGGTACTCTTGCCAGAAAAGTTTCCTTCGCCACTGGCCAGAAAACGCCAGATTCTGACAGGGATCAATAGGAAATGCCATTTTCTCCGCCACACACGGAATCCGTTTTTCACCCAGACAGCCTTCCGTTATCAGTTCACCCTGAATTGATATGAGAAAATATCTAATAGCTTATGTGGATCTGATGAACTCTAAAGCCCCCAGGATTTAAAAGGCATCAGGAGAACACTTGTATTTCTTTAGCAGATAGTTTCACCCAAAGTGACATATATTTATTTTTGAGACACCATGGTTAGCTAGTCCATGGAGAAATTGCAGATTAAGCGCCCTGCTTAAGGGTCCAATGGTGAAATTGCTCTGCTGATGCTGGGATTCAAACCTAAGCTGCTGAGCCACACACTGCCTCAGGAAATGCTGGCCAGCATATCAGAAGGGCAGATGTTCTGGGAACCTTTTCCATTTTGGGGAAGTTGAGGGCTTTGGTGACCAGAGTTCTGCAATGACACAGAGCCGCTGCAATTTCCCTCTGTTAAAAGAGGGTGGTAATTCCTAGGACACTGGACTGAGCAGAAGTTGGACACTGTGCCCTTCCCCGCCATACGAGGGGTCTCCCAGAGTGCCGTCAGTCACCCCCACCAGACAGGCGGACGAGATCGAAATCCAAGACTGTGAAATGACACTTTGGGAGAAGTCCGAATGACTGCAGAAGCCCGCAGAAATCAGATATTCGTCCCCTGTTATCAGATCCACCTGCGTTTAGCTGTTAGATGGTATCTTCCTGACATAGAGCCATCGTTTGTCTGTAAATGCGTGCGTAAGTGTAAACCTGTATGTGTGTGTAGACGTGTATGTAGATGGTTTCTTCTATACTCATTTTTTTTTTGCTCTTTTCCTCAAGTTGCAAACTATTTTTTGAGCAGCTGCGTTGTATACTTAAAATCCTGTAAAGGGAGAAGGACAGTGAGCTGTGTGAAATTCAGCATGTTTACAGTGTTTCCGTCTCACTCCCTTTTTCTCCTGTGGACAGCGTGACTCCACCATACTGAGGTGGACGATGACCCGGGCAACCAAGTAGATCAGGAACCAATGCGCTTTTGTGAATTTCTAACTTAATGATTATTCCGTTCTTTTCCTTAATCTGAGATCCCAAAATTCCTGCTGCTTTTTGTGTGGAATATTCAAGATGACCTTCTAGCTAGAAGCATGCTAGAAGAAACCAATGAGGGCACGTACTCTTTGCACAGATTACAGGGGGTTTTATTTGCTCATGTGCTACTGTTTACCCACGTTTACATCCAAATCTGAATCCGCCTGTGCTCAGAGACAGACCGGTCGTGGTATACATGCTGCAGCTGTTTCCGATTGCATTGGGGCAGTGCTGTAAACGCTGTGTCATCCTGTGCCAACTGTCCCCACATCGTCTGGCCAATGGCATTACGGGCCGGCTGTAATTAAACCCGACCCCTGACTCCTTGCCCGGACCTCAAGGCACCTGAGGAGATTCACACAACGAGTCTCCCTTCATGGCTTTGCATTGAACAAAAAACACCTCGATCACAGAGTCAACGTTATTTTTTGGCATAGAGGGAAGATTCCCTTCGTGCCGTTACAGAGGCTGGCCTCTACTCGTTTTATTTATGGAGTTTTTAAAATTATCTTTCATCAATTCCATTTTGCTTCAATGATTGCAATTTGGCCTGAGGAGTATAGGTTAAATACTTCAGCTGAGTGGAAGAAGTGATGTGTAAAATCGCAGTGCTGAGTGGTATAGCTGGGAAGCAAAGGCTCCATGTCCAGCGGAAACTGGGGGTGGGGGGGACGTAGCCTTGTGCTCTCACCAGCCAGACCCACTTCTCTGCGTCTTATCAACGGTGCTGCTCTTGAAGACAAGTCATATTGTGCTGACCGGAGGCATCATGATAGTATCTTTGTTTTTCTTTAAAAAAAAAAAAACAAGCAAACAAAAAAAAAAAACATCCGGCCCTAAGCACAAGTTGACATCACACAGCCAATCTTAAGGAGGTGCTCAGTGAGGGGGGGGGTTGTTGTTTTTTTTTTTTTTGTAGAAAGACAGAATATGTGGGCACATGTAGTGGCCACTATTTCAGAGCGGGGGAGTGCCCCCAAAAGCGTGGTCCCGGCCAGTTTTGACTGATTCTGGATTCATGACTGGGGACGCCATGACCCCGCTGAAATTCCCCACTTGCCTCAGTTCTGTGAGAGCCATGACGGATTTGGTTTCCTGCCAGTCCAAATGATGGACCCCCGGTCCTGATCGACTGGCAACCTTAAATCTTTCATGCATCCTAATGTTCTCATGTGTTTTTCTTTAATTTTATATGAATAAATATTTTAAAATGTATATCTGTTAATGGTCACTCGTCCACGTCTCATTGTTGCGTGTCATCAGTATAAGAAACTAGACCTAATGAGGATTTTTTTTAAATGGCTTCCTTCTCCGCTCTGTGCCATTTATCATTGGAAAAAACGTAACATTCCACCACACCCCATCCTACCCCCCATGCGCGTGCACACATACAACACACACACAAACACACACACACACACACACACACTTCACGCTGTCAACCTCTACATGTCGTTTGTGGCGTCCCCTCCCCCACACTTAAGCGATATCTCGCGCCAAGTGTGGCAGACGCACAAATGTCCAGTGACAGCAAGATCGGCACCATGATGTGGGACTGGCAGGACGAGCCATTTTTATTGTGGGGCCGAACGTTATTTTTAAATGGGAAGAGGAAGGGTTCGGAACAGGACCGAGAGAACACAGGGGCACATCGAATAAACGTGCTGTGTTGGTGAGGAGAGGAATGAATTAGGAAGCATATGCGTGTGATGGGGTAGTGAAAAAGGCACTCCCCGCGGTGTTGGTCCGCTGGCGAGGTGGAACGTTTTTAGCTTTGACGCGGAACCGGGGGAAAACACTCATGAGGTGACCTACCCCAGGTTCTCACAGAGCGTGCACCGGCATCGCTGGGTGGGTCCCCGCCTCCGTATTCGACTCGAGCCACAAGCGAAAAAAAACATTCATATCAGTGTTACGTGTTTTGTGTAAACCTGCATATTGCTGTCTTTTGAGTTTTTTTTTAAATCACTGTTATTGTTCAGACACACCAATAAATTTTGAAAAATGGGTGCTGTCGTGCATATCTGTTTCTATGGCGTGAGCAACGCATAGTACACACCCCCCTTCGATGCCACCGGTCTTTACACTTTCCCTGATCTGCCGCGTGACACGGGGACGTCACGCCGTCTGCGTGCGCTGCTTCCATTACCTTGTCAGACGGCGACATGTGGTTGCTTGCTTCACCATCTCTACCCTGTGAGTCGACTTCCTGGAGATGTGGGTGAGATATAACCATGCTGTTCGTTAGCCAGTGCATGTATACATACTTAACAGCTCGTCCTAGTACCCCCCCCCCCCCCGCGCGCGCATAAAGCGTGTGAAACTCATGACTTTAATGACCTTGACCGCCTTCAACCTGAAGTCTTGTTTCCAGCATGCCTGAAGTACACAAATACGGCCAGTCTGTAGTGGCAAAAGACCCTCATCACCCTTCCAGGCGGAGAGGCTAAAGGCGAAACACCTCCTGTCCTTGTCACCTTGTCCGAAAGCCCTGTCCCTGCCAGCAGACCGATTCGAATGTAACTGTAGTGTGACAGCCTAGGGGTGGAACAGCAGCCGCCCCTCCGCCGAAGCAGGGGTGCGATAATACCAGGCGCGATTTTATTGTCCGTCTAATTTCTTTATTCGGATTTGACTCAGATCAGCAGAATCCGTGCTTCGTAGACAGATATAGTGTAAAAGTGTCAACTGTGCACACGTTAAGGGCGTGTCTATAAAACAAGTTGCCGTTGTTTATCTTGGAAGAAAATAAAACCGCAATTTGAAGTGCCGTTTGTGTTCATTTGACACGGCGCCAAATAGGCTTTCTTGGAATCGGAAGCAATGGAAAAGGCAGGATATTCTCAGGGATGTGACTCTAGACTAACTTATCAAAAGCAAATTTGATTTTCCTTCCTTATCCTTCACAAGGACAAAAAACCGCTGCCAGGTTTTAAGAGCCTTTTCAACAAGACTGATACAGTAATTTATCAAAAATTAATATTGCACTTTAATTAACGAACGTTTCACTTTATCAACATTTATAAAACATTGACTACTTTTGCAATAGATATGTCAAATAAGGAAAATATTAAAAAAAAATAAAATCCACTTTCTCGTTCCCTAAATGTTATTCATTCATTGTTCGCTTTACTGACACCTTGTGGTCACACACAGAATTTCATTAGATTTTTCAATCTAGCAGTTTTTCTTCATCACACTAAACAGCGTTACGTTCTCGTGCTTTAGTTAGGAAAACTATCGTTTAAAGATATAAAACTAAGCAGAAATATATATATTTATATATATTTGTACATTATAGCCAACATTTTTGACAGTAAAACATGTATACAATAGATTAGCACCTCTGATGTTGGCATACAGTATTTCAAAAGGAAAATACAAAGTGAAGAAAAAAAAGTAGAATTGACTTGGCAGTAGAAACCTGTAGCAGCTTATTAGGGTGTGATAGCATATGCTTTGTTTTATCAGTTTACAAATACGTCTAGCACTTAATGCAGTCACCATTTTTCATATAAGTTAGAAAGTCAGCTAAAATCCATATAAAACACAGGAAAACAAACACAAAAAAATGTATATAGAGAAATGCCCCATTAGATTAAAACTTGAGAGAAGATTTTACAATCTATACAGCCATAAAAGTTTGTGTCTATGCAGCCAGAGCTACTGCCCCCCCTGGTGGTCAGCTTTGCCCAAGCAATCCTTGAGTCCGTCCTGGAGGTCGGCCAGCTGGTGCGAGTGGCTGCTGAGGGTGCCGTTGATCTGTAAGAGGTAGGTGTCCGAGTGTCTCTCCAGCTCCCCGCGGATGCGCTCTAGGTCCCCGGCCAGCTCGCTCAGGCCGCCACAGCGGCCTTCCACCTTGGCGACACGGCTGTCCACGGCCTGCACCTCCTGCTGCACGTCTAGCGCCGTGCTGCGGCAACCCTGCAGCTCCCCGGCCAGCCGCCTGCCCAGGCTCTGCAGCTCTGCCTTCAGCTGGATGAGCCTGCGCTCGCTGGAGCCCAGCTGCGCAGCCTGCCTGCCCACCACCTGCACGATGCCTTGCATCTGCCCAGCTAGGCGGCCCTCTCGCTCCTGCCACGTGGAGTTGGCATGCGTCACCTCGCTGGCAAACAGGTTGACCGAGTCGCGTAGACCCTTCAGCGTGCGGTTCACAGAGTTGACGCTGACTTTCAGCAGTGTGATCTCACCCTGGATCGATCCCTCAGCCTCCTCCTTCTCTAGCCTGACCAACAAGGCCTGCAAGGAGCCATTGAGCCTGTCCAGTTGATCCTTATAGTTGTCTAACCGCCCTGACAGCTTCTTCTCTAAACCCTTGCATTCCTCGATCTCGGCATGGAGCTGGGTGACATCCTCTCCAGGAGCTGCGGAACAGGCGGAAGTGCACAGGAGCTCCAAGTCTGTTAGCTGCTTCTGGAGCCCATCCAGGCCAGTCTCCACCCTCTGACGCACCGACTCAATTTCTGTTTCCAGCGTGGGCACAACTCGTCCCTCCAAGACGGTCGGTGTCGTGGCGTTACTCATCTCCTCCACAGCCACAAACAGCCGGTCCCCAAGACTCTTCAGCTTCTCATCCAGCAGGACCTTGAAGCCATCCAAAGTTTCCAGGCCATCCGGAAGTCTGTCGCCAAAGCTCCCCTTCTCCGTCATGTTGATCCTGGAATCCATGTCATCCAGTGTCCCCTGTAGGGTTATCGTGTGCTCGTGGAACATGGTCTGGAATTGTCTCTGGGACTCGGTGAGACCCTTTACTGACTCTTCCAGCAGCAGTACTCTTTGCTCCAGGTTGGAGACCAGGCCGCAGCAGCTCTCCGTCTGGGTGAGGCCCTGGATCTGAGCCTGCAGGTTGCCCAACTCTACCCTGAGGCCTGTCTCCCTGCCGTCAAGTGACAGCTGTATCTGTTCCTGGCCGCTGATGTTGTCCTGCAGACACTTGCGTTGCACCTCCCCTATGCGGTCTTCGCAGTGGTTCTCCACGCCCGACAGCCGCCTTTCGAAGCCATCCAGGATGTCGGCTCGCACATTAGCCAGTCGAGTATCCAGAAGCTCCTCCAGGGGCTTTTGAGAACTGTCGATACCCGGCTGGCCAGAGATTACCTGCATCAGCTGCTTGAGCTGCCCGTCGTGCCCGAGCACCATACCATGAATCTCGTCCAGCATCTCGCTCTTCGTCCTAAGGTCCTCCTTCACCTCTGTCACCCTCCCTACCAGGTCCCCGAGGCCAGGGAAGCCCTCACCGCCTTCCAGGCCGTCGGGTGTGCCGTCGGGGATCACACCGAAGCCGACGGATGAGTCCGACAGCCGGGGAGCAGTGTTCAGCAGGGTCCCCAGCATTTTGTTAGTGTCCTCTCGCAGGGACGAGCGCAGCCGCTCCTCCAGACCCGTCACAAAGCCATTCAGCGTGTTCAGGCTCTGAGACAAACGTCGGAGGTCCTCCTCCATGCGGTCTAGGCGCTCTCCTGTCACTCCAGCAAACTTCTGGCCTACAGTGACACAGTAAATACACAACGTGAGCATTTCCAGCTTCTTCATCACGTGTTACACTCATTTTGGTTATTTTTGTCATCTCTTTTGCTCTTTTTGTTCTAGATCATGGCATCAGATCCAAATCCCGGTGGTCGCCATCTATGAAAATGCATGCTGCTGCTTTCAGAACAAAACACACGCCCTACTCAAACATGATAGGATGAACGACATTTATCTTTATTTAGCAGAGACACAGGGCATCCACAGGGGACACCTTTATGGGATGCCCATTTACTACAGGGAATCTGTTTCTACAGACAATTTATGGACATCTGTTTTCTTAATGACATGATTTTGGACTGAGGGAGGAGTCTGAAGTGGCCAGAGGAAACAAGTTACACAAGAGGAGAACATGTAAACTCTACAGATACAGATCCAGAGAAGGGAATCAAGCCCACAGCCCTGGAGGTGTGAGGCAACAGCACCACCCACTGAGCCACAGTGCTGCCCAAAGCTATATTGCACCAGGGATTTACGGACACCCGTTTAATAGAGGCGGTTCAGTAATTACCATAGTTGGATTTCATATGCCCTGATGGCAGGAGTCCAGTGGGGACGGGTTCTGACTCCTCCGGGCCGACCGGAAACGGCTTCATGGGCTCTAGGTGACCACTGGGGAATGACTTCTGGCCTGGGTGTGGCCTCGGCCGACCATAGGGGTAGCCCTTGAAATTCGGCCGGGGTACGGATCCTTTGAAAGGCGGCATCATCAGGTCCGGCAGCGACGTGGGACCCTCGTGGCAGCCCTCCCCTGAGAAGCCAGGGCAGCACCTCCATTCCAGCTCTGTCACAACCTTGTAGCCCACCTTGTACTTGGGTTTGTAGAAGGTCCGGTACCTGTGTGATGTCAGATGCGAGGTAATGAAAAGTCAATGAGGTATTTCAGCCAGACAGCTCAAAGTATCGCACGTTCACTCAAGAGCGAAACCAATGCTTGCTTACACAATCCTTTGTGTATGCATTGCCGTTAAAGACAGATTATAAAAAGTACATCCTGCAGTTTTTATTGCCGTATGTTAATTACTGCATTTTCTTGGGGCACAAATACACAGTAATCAATGGCGTAGGAGAGTCTTAGATATGGGGTGGGCACAGTTTATAAATACAAAGGTCTGTTTGTTAAGGGATGAATGATGCCAAGTTAAATATGTGTGGGGGGGGATTGACACTAATGCATTTCCATATTCAACGCTGATTTACATCTTTAAATATTAAAAACTTATAAAAAATTAAGTCTGGCTCTTTCTCCTAAGACCAAAATATTGTTTTACGAGTAAACTAAATAAATATTCCTTCCAGAACATTCATTGACAGTAACTCAAGTGCCATCCATCCACCCATCCATTAGCTTCCGCTTATCCGGTCGCGGGGGCAGCAGTCTCA
>JAODJW010000038.1:20786470-20797533 GCA_026777045.1 Hyperopisus bebe
CCCGGGGATTCCCCCCCCCCCCCCCGCCTGGGATGTGCTCCAGGCTTGCCTTGACCTGGTGAGTAGCTGATGGAAAGTGGATAATGATGGATAGCTAAAGCTTATGGTAAAAAACGCAGAGATGTGTGAGTGAAAACAGCTGTGGGTCTTTAAACACTGAAATGTTTTTGAGGAATTTATTCCCAGCTTGTCTAGCAGATAACCAGAGCGAAGCGCAGATCTGACCATTTTCTGATTCGTGTCGCATTTTTTTGACACATTGGGCTCGGCCGGGATTTACTCAAATGACGCATGTTATCGATCTGCCTTAGACTGCTGGTACACCAGCAAACCAAATGCTTCGGTAACAATAGTTACTTTGTTGAACCCCACTGGGAAATCTTTTAACATCTCTGCCATCTCGCTCTCCAAGAGTGTGAGCTTGGCTGTGAGAGGAAGCCACCTGTAGCAGCTGGACGTTAAGGGACTTGCTCCAGGCCCCACAGATATGCTAAGACCAGGCTTGAACCAGCAATCTTCCAATCACAGCCACATGCTACCCCGTGTAACCTTTGGTTATTGGACAAGTTCCTTAACCATTAATGATGCATGTTATAGTTTTCTTTCCTCTGAATTATCTCAGGATATCTTTGTCGCTAAGTGGGCTAGGACACTGTGCCTATGACCAGAATGTCCCAGGGTCTGCAGAGTGATTTCATCATTGGGCCCCTGAGCAAGGCCCTTAACCCCTTGTTGTTACAGAGACTGTCTGACCCTGCTTTCTCTAAATGTACGTTGCTTTGGATAAAAGGAGCTGCTAAATATATAAAATATAAAGATGTAAATGTGCTAGGAATCTGTAGCCAGCTCCAAGTATAAGGGACAGAGCTTTTCAAGGGCAGGGCGCTGTTATTACCATGGAAGCTTATGGAAAACTGAAGACACAACATCACTTGTCCAGCCCTGGTGACCGTTTCTGTAGCAGCGTCGCATAAACAATTCGCCTCTGAGACAGTGAAGGGTCTGTGGCATATTTTCCGATCACAGATCACTAGAAAAGTTGCAGTACCCTGTACAGAGCCAGCCCATCTTCTCCGTGTCGCGATCTGTCATAAATTAAGGCTTCGTAAACTGCATCAAATGAAGAGCAACGCTTTGTTTGGATAAATCCAGTCCATCTATTCACTAACTTCCACCATTTAAGCTTTTAATGAGTCTTTCAATGAGTCAGCTCTCCTTTAGAGCTATCCCCTCTTCATCTCCATCCAAGCTGAACACATGATCTGTCTGGCAGACAGTTTTATCCAAAGTGAGGTACAGTTGACAAAGCAGGGTCATCAGTCCTTGGAGTAATTTGGGGGTTAAGGGCCTCGTTCAGGGGCCCAACAGTGACATCACTCTGCTGGCCCCGGTGACTGAACAAGGAAACGTCTGATTGCTAACGCACTATCCAAACCCCATGAGTCACACATCGCTCCAACACAGACTACAGCACAGGAACCTCAACACACTGGTCTCCTGCAACCGGCCCCTGCACAGTCCCTTGTGCAGTTCTGCACCCCCAAACTCAGACCACCCTGTTCAAACCCTTTCTATCCTCAAGCAATGCATATAATGAAAAATATTTTGATGCTCTTTACTATCTGTCAGTATGTTACTTGTTTTCTGTGTATTGTGTGTAATTTTGTTGATTTGTAGATAGCCCTGTGGTTTTGGGGCTTTGGTCCCTCTCCCATACATACCCTGCGCTGGCATTGGTCATCTCTGCAAACACTGGATTCCTCCTGCCCACAGTGCACGGGGGGCCCGCGGGGGGGCTGCTGTCTCAGCCTGGGTGTTCGCCCCTCTGTGCCATGGGTATCCTGGACTAGCTCCAGCTTCACCACAAGCCTGGACTGGAAAAGTGGATTTAGTGGTTGGATTTATTTCATGCATTTATGTTTGTGTGCCAATGTCATTCGCAAATTGTATACTGGGTGAATTCTACACTACTAGAAGATTGTGTACTGATCACTCCATCCATCCATCCATGTTCCAACCACAAATGTTCCACCATCCATCCAATCATTCATCCATCTTCCAACCAATTATCCATCCATTCATCCTTCTTCCAACCACAAATCCACCATCCGTCCATTCATCCATCTTACAACTAATTATCCATCCATCCATTCATCCATCCATCCATCCATCTAACCAACATCCATCCATCCATCCATCCATTCATCTTCTAACCACAAATGCACCATTCATCCATCCATTCATCAATCCAGCCATTTGTTTACCAACCACTCAAACTGGTCAGGGTCACTGGGAACATTTCACTGCTTGAGAATAAGAATTTGGATGTTTTTAATCAATAACAAAAAAACTGCTTGACTTCACCTGAAGAGCTTTGATCTTCTCATCTCCTTCTCTAATCTTGATGACAGTGACTCCATTCATGGCACCTTCAATCTCCATCGCCCCAAATCCCAACACCAGTACATTGACGAACATGGACAGATATTACCTGAAGTCCATTATAACCAACACCCAGCACCAGGTTATTCCATGGTGCAACAGAGGCACCTCATGTGGAGGTCTGCAGAATGGTCCAATAGTGTTATCCCAGTGACCACTTTCAAAACAGCTTCCCCTGGATTTAAGAAGCTCTTCAAATGTCCTTCATTGAATTCACTCTCTTCAGCTACTGACTTCCATTGACTTGTCACCCCTCGAATACTAAGTGAGCTGGACACCCCCCCCCCACCACCATTTCAGTTTCAATTAAAGGCCACTCAGCATCCCACACCCCTTCAATGGCTTGGGGGCACCACTTTGAATCCACCAGGGCAAAGAGGCAAAGAGGTCTGAATGATCCCCACGGTCCGGACAGCAATGATGTGGAATGTAAACTGAAGGAGAATGAGGTAAACCCTTACCATATGCTTGCCGGGCCAAAGAATTCCAAGCTAACTCCAAACTTTGTCCAATCAGATGCTTTGTTTCCATGTCATGTGATGTCTTCCCTTTCAGGGATTTGGTGTTAGCTTGGCTGCTAAAACCATGCGTATTACAGTACTAGGTGGGCTACTCACAAACACCCTTGTATTCATTATGGCAGAACAATACCAGCAAAGTATAATGAATGTGTTTGCTGCCAATGGATTTAACGGACCGATTTTCAGAACGACGTAAAGGCCGTGTTCCCCTCACGCTGTGTGCCTGTGATGCCTTTTTATACACCCCCAAAGATTTCCATCAAATATTTGTCGCCGTGGTTTCCATATGCCCCGAGTGTGACACCAAAACCACAGTCATCTGTGGAAAATATTCAGAGACTTTTATCAATTTGACACCTGCCCCCCCCCCCAGTGCTTTGGAGAGGAGCCTGGACTTTAACCACCATTATGGGAGCTATGAGGGTGTCACAAATTTGTGTTCAAGTTGCTACCGCATTACGTGTGTGTGTGTGTGTGTGTGTGTGTGTGTGTGTGTGTGTGTGTGTGGAGGGGTGACAGATGAGCATCTGGAATTCGTGGCTCCTCTTAGCTTCCACAGCGATGTTCTCCCTGCCTTGATGGACCTGAAAATGTCAATGATTCCTTTTTAAATTAATTAGTCCCTGCAGTATTAATGGTCCCTTTCATGAGTGTGATTCTGTCGCTATGACATAATTAGGAAAGAGATGAGGTCAGAAAGTTAAAGTGCAGCGAGAAGACAGAGGTATGAAATATGTAAAAGCAGCATGGACTGGTTTCCATCCTTCCATCCATTCATCCATCCATCCATCCATGACTGAGGCACACCCTGGTCAGGATGCCCATCCATCACAGGGCACATGCTCTGACATTCATACCCTCCCCTAACTGTGTGTTTTTGGACTGTGAGACAAAACAGAACCAGAAAAAAACCAACACATCACAGTAAGACCAGGCAAACTCCACACTGACCGATGAGAGGTGGAGTTCAAACAGTGGTACTCGCCGAGCCAGAGTACCACCCATGGAATGCTGTGCCTGTGATCGGAAGGTTGCTAGTTTGCATCCCAAAATCAGCAGAATGACTTCACTATTTGCCTCAAATAGGACCCATTTTGGGGCCTGGTTGACTGTTTTCACCAAAAAATGTACATTGCTTTAGATAACAGTATCTGCTACAAAAACCAATAAAAAATGTGACACAGCAGCAGTACATCTGAATGGCTTTTTGCAATCTTCTACTAAAAACAAGATAGATTGTGATATCACCATTGACACTTTGGCTATGATTGATGATTTCCACATTGCTCAGCCTCTTAACTACAAGTCTCTCAGTAGATATCAATGTAAATAAGATTACAAATGTATTCCAGAAGACTGAAGTCAAGAGAAGCTGGAGTACATGAGAGTATCTGAGGGCGAGAGCCTAAAACATGTGCAGAATAACTTAGTGGTCTGTTTTATTCTCTTTTCATGAAATCGCTACATCTACAGATGGTGCCTGAGCTTTGGGAAGGGGCCACGATTGTCGCGGTGGCTACAAACGAAGCTCTCACCGAGTTCCGGGTTTGAGCGGGAATTTGTTCCCCGGTAATGAAAACGTTAGAGGTCTGAGCTGACAGGGATGTGAGCTTGCATGGGGGGCCAGCAGGGGGGCTTGGGAGCTTGCGTGGGGGGCCAGCAGGGGGGCTGTGGAATGCTTCATTGACTGTGTGCCTCCTATTGTTGAGGCTCCCTGGGGCTCACGCTAAGCTTTTATTCAGAGACGTTTCACCATCATTCGACACGCTCCAGCCACACACGTTTTCCTGGGGAGCCCTTGTGGAAACTTTAGCTGTGATCATGGCTGGATCCCTGAATGGGGAGCTTTATTCGGCTATCAGCTCACCAAGAGACTGTGTCCGCACTCCACCCCAGTACACCACAGATGCTAATGATTATCATATGGAATTTGCCGGTCATCCTGTCATTGTTATCTTTCTTCAGGACAAGCACATATACTCAGCGGCCACATTATTAGGTGCCCCTAACTGGGCACTTCAAAGATAGATTAGTTCGATGATGCCTTTCTGCACTCCACCGCTTAATCTCATTATTGTTGCACTTGTGCCTGTTAGCTGTAACCTCTCCATTCCTTCCGCTGATTTTTATGTTTTTTGTTCATCCCACCCTCTGTAACCTCTAGACGCTGCAGTGTGTGTGAATCGCGGGTGGGCGACTCTCTCTGAGACGCTGGACCCGCCGCGTCTGGCACCACTGATCACGCCGCGTTTAAAAGCGCTTAGAATCCGTGTCTCAGCCTGTCTGATTCTCAGCCACACAGTAAGTGAACCTCCTGACCCCGTCTGTGCGCTGTGTGTATTCAGTTTCAGCCACGTGATTGGCTGTTGGGGCAAGCGGGCTGTTAGCATTAGCAAGCAGGTGTACCTAATAAAGTGGGCACTGAGTGTTTATTATGAGCTTATGCGGAATTATCATCGTAGCACCAGGACACTTTCTGACTGCTAAATTGCCATTAAAATCAGAATCAGAATCAGTTTTATTGCCCAAATAAGGTCATGTTTGCTCCAAGAACAATACAAACAGGTCAATAAGCAATAAATAAAGATTGTGCAGTATGTAACTAACTTAGCAAAATATACAGTACAAAATTCCAGTTGCAGTATATATGATATTTCAGAGGAAATCCATACTTTTATCATTGCTAGAACCATATCGACTAAGTTTTACTGATGTTTTATAGAGATTATAGTTTTATATTGTGGGCTAGTTTATGATTTGAACCTGTACAAGTTGAACAGGTGAGATGCATCAAACATCCAGTTCTTCATGATGTTTGAGGGTCAGCCAACTGACAGCTAAGATTGCTGGTCATCAGGGAGGCTGAGAATGTTACTAGAATAGAATAATAGATGGCCATGCCTATATATTATTTTTTATTTAGCAGAAGCTTTTACCTAAAGCAACATACAATCGGGAAAGCAGGGTCAGACTCAGGGGTTAATGACCTCACTCGAGGGCCCAACGGTAACATTACGCCTGACTCCTGGAATTGAACCGACAACCTTCTAATCATGGGTCCTAACCCACAGACCCCCCCCCACAGACACACACATTTTACACACGGATTCCCCCTTTATAGACCACGTATGACACACTGCAGAAGGTGCTGAAGATGGCCCAGGCCATCACTACCACACATCTGTCTTCACTTCAGGACATGTTCACCACACCCTGCCCCCGAAACCCCCTCAGGGACCCCAGCCCCCCCAGACAGCCTCGGGACACTGCGCAATCCTGGCCGACGGCACTGAAACGTTAAAACACAAGGTTCAGAATCACTTTTTACCCACAAGGCTGCTCAACAATTGCTAATTATGATACAAGGTTAAAGTGCTGGTGATTTGCACACCCTGCTTATCATCACTGCTGAAACGGGCATCTGTTTCTTTATGATTCTCGTGTTATTTTATGCTGTTGTTCACCGTTATTTATTGTCGGCATCTGTTACGCTTCCTGTCATTATTGTCTGTCGCTGCTGCTTACTGTTACTTTGTGTCAACGTCGCTGTTAACTGACAGCCAGTGGGTGGCGTATGAGTAACTGTCACATTGTGCTAAGTACATGTTACAACAAACGGAACCTGAACATATTCATGCGGGAAGGCAGAGAAGGAGCAGTTTTCTTCAGAAAAAAAATGAGGCCATTTGACAAGTTATAAAATAAAAGCCCAATGATTTTTTTCACTGCAAAGATGCCTACTGATGTTTGCATAGCAAATCACGTTTTCACAGCCTTTGAGTTTTTCTATTCATTTTTTTTTCTTACTAAAACCTGCCTGCGTTTGTATTAGGAAAGAATCAGTCTTTCGGTAAGCATGAAGTCCTGTTATAATATTATATTTTTATGACATTTCCACTCCTTGGCTTGTCTGCACCCTTGTCTGTGGCTAACGTCCCGAGCCTGTGTATGAGCATTTAAACACCCTCCCTTCCCCATTGAAGAACAACAAGATCCCAACCCCTCCAGTCTTATGGACTCTGAGTTTGTCTCCCATGGGACGCCCCGGCGTTGGAAAAGTTCTCCATCCACAGGTAGACTTCATTAACTCATCTGTTATTATGCCTCGATTATCAACGCCAGGCTGGGGGGGGCACTTGGCTGAGAGTAGGGCCTCTTTCAGCACATCTGTCTTTTTTTGAACTGTTGATACGCTATAGCCCACTCTCTTAAGGCCTGTATATGTAATTGGGGGGGGGGGAGTACATGGACGAAATGATTCGGTGTTTTATGTCGGCATGGAGACCGTGGATGTGCATGAAAACAGCAGGAAGCCCGGAAGAGGAAGAGGATCACAGACGGCCTGGGGGCATGAGAAGAAGGGGGAGGGGGATGTGAAGAAATGAAACCTACAAGCACTTTGCACACTTTCACAGATGAGGACCTTTTGATTGGCCACAATTTCCTGTAGAGGCAGGAAGTGAGGTCAACCCCATTCATGGCCTGGCCTTGCGGGAATTCGCAGACCTTAGGAACATCGGGGGCGAGAACCCACATACAGCATCAAGGCGGCGACTGAGAGTGCGGACAGGAAGCTGTGACGCTGCTCCTTGCCTGCCGGATCGCGGCTGCTCGAGGTGATTATGACCCGACTGGCCATACCCTGACTAATCAAAGTGTCTGAACGGCAGCCAATGACCACGAAAAGTTACAGCTTTCATTTACACGCTGAGACACGACAGATCTATTCAAGGGCCCTTCAAAAGCCGCTTTAAAAATGATTTTGTCATTTCCTGAACGATTCCAGCGATGTCCAAAATTAAACGATACCCTATCCTAAGCACTAGCAATACTATTTATTTAGCTCAGCTAATGACAGCACAGGAAATTGTTTGATGGTTTTTAATTTGGTTTTTAAAGGGATTACTATAGGTCATTTAACATAAGTTTAAATTTACATTTCAGGGTGGGGAATTTTACTGTACAGTGATGTTTGGGAATGCTGATGTTCCTTGGGTTTGGAGTCCCCAGCTAGGATAAGCACTGGGTCATGTTGATGGTTAACCATTAAGACAGACAGTTCATTTGCATATATGCTTATTTTAATGTTAAATTGCGTCTTTTTTTCTAAGCAAATATTGGCTTACACTTACTACCCAGATAGACAGCCTTAAACATTTTTCCACTGCCTTTGCGCAGTACTGTATAAATCACGATAGTAATATGTATAGAGCCTTATTATGGGCGTAAGGACAGCTCAGGGATGGACGCTACAAGCAACAGTGGCCGCTGTTCAAAGCCGTCCTTCTCTGGCCAGACCTGTCGCTTTTTTCCAGACCCCCGCACCTTAGTACCTATTTAACTGAGGTTTAATAACCTGGGCAGAGAGAAAGCAGATTCAGAAAAAGAAAAAACTAGAGATTTACGTGTTCGGTAGAGCGCCTAAACATATGCCAGCCATTCTGTTTTCCCATGGGGCCAAGGGGTAATAAAACTCGTACTTTAAATAGGCCGCGTGATTTCTTTTACCCCATAAATCTAAAATGGGCGGCTATTTTTATATTTTCCTTTCGTTTTGAGTCATGTGGCGTTATCCGTCATATTGACAGTGCAATTAGGGCTGCCACACATCACTATGCCAGCAGACTCAGGAATGCAGCGGTCGCGAAATGCGCTATAAAATAATCGTCGCTATACGTAGATGCAGTCTGCATTTGCCATTCGTAATGCACCTAAAAAGGACTCCTTTCGTTTATATAAGATATGACCGAAGTACACGGTCATTAGCGGTTCAATCTGTTTGCATCGCTTGAACAAAAGCATCTGCTAAGGAAAAACAAATGTAAAATGTAAATGAATGTATCCCTCCATTCATGCCGGTGCTTTGGCCAGAAGGCCTCCGCTGCCGTCATGCCCAGCGCCTCCTCATTCAAATAAAATTGACTTAGTTCTGCATTCAGAGTTTGAAGGGATAGAAAAATAAAGTGTGACCGCCTCGATTAGCAATCCCGAGGGGGGATTCCCGGCGTGCAGAAGTTGGGCCACAAAGCGGCTTTCCCCGCATCAGGTCCATCCATCAGCCTGACGCCGGTTAAGGGGAGCAGCCCGGCCAGCATCGCATCCCCCACCGCAGGAACACCTGCCAATCGCCATGCGTTTGGCTGCTTTTGCTGTTTTCAAACTAAAAGAGCCAACAGAGGACCTCGGGCTGTGAAACGGGCCAGTGCACCATTCAATAGACACTGCCGCTTAATTCAGCCGTGCTTTTATAGATGCCTACATCACTGCTGGTATTTTAAGTATCGCTAACATTAGGATAATATTGCAGCAGCGGCGTTATTGTATTACAGTACGGATGACGTATCTTCAGGGTTATGTTGGTAAACGCTGATGACGTCGCCCCGTTGTAATTTTTATGCTGCATACTGACTGCGGTGGATACAGTATTTGTAGTAAGTCTAAGCTGAGGATAATGGGCAGCTGTGAGACATGCTTTGGCTCGTGGATTAGGAGCTGTATGAACAAATATCACCACAGGTATCACTGTAGAGGCCCCTAGCCTCCGTCCAGCTGTGGTTTCCACATGGAACAATGTTCCCCTTCACATGCAGAAGTTATGTACCCTTTCGCCATGCTAATGTCCTCACTGTATCAATGTCCACACCATTCACACAAAATTTTCCCAAAGTGATTCCAGAGTATAACACACATGCACTTTTAATCAAATCATGAGGAAACAGCATTTCTTATTCAAGCCTTCACTAACATCTTGAAGAAACCACCCCCCCCAAAAAAAAAAAACAGACTCACGCAAACAGTACATGGACCCAGCTGTAGTTACTTCTGCCCCTGCAGTTCACCAGTCTTGCCCTTGCTTTCATTAGGATGTTTAGCGTTGTTGCGTTTCTTACTGATTAAAAAAAGCAAAAACACGCGCTGTTTATTCGAGAAGTAAGACCATCGGAATTCAAAACCGATTCCTTTATGCAGAGTCTAAATTGTGTATATGGTTTTTAGCCAGGGAAATTTCATTGTTCTTGTGTGCTGTATGCGAATACAGTAGCGGTCTTCTTTCGGAAACCCTTTTGTCCTTGTGGTCTACTTAGTGGTCTTTTTCTCCGTTTACTTTTAAGCTTCTACTCCACACAAACCTGCTTTCCTGCCAAACCTGCATGTTCCCTTCACATGCTACGTCATATGTGTTACCAGTCCTTTGTTTACACCTTATGATATCTGTGGGAACAGTCAAAGGATTCTGTTCGACGATGAAGATGATGGAGGCCGTTCGTAACGGTACACGATAACCCCAGTTTCCGTCGGTGTTTACTTTCCTGGAACGTGTCTTTTTAAAGCCTCTCAAATTCAATCTGCGCTAATGAGCTTCAAGATGTCCCAGACGGCGTGCCTTTCACACGCCAGGCCCCAGCCTGTGCTGACCGTCTCCAGACGCACTGCGACTGCGTTCGATTTTGTAAAGCGAATCCCTTTCTTCAGTTTGAGAAAAGGTCGCAAAGTCAGACAAAAGAAGAAGACAGCTGGGACAAAGTTGTGAATTATAGGGACGAGGAAGAGATTTATAAATCTCCAGCAGCTGCTATTGAATATTTTTTTAAGGCATTGCTGTTTGGAATGATCTTTTGGAAATATCTGAGAATGTGATATCCATCTGTATTTATGCTGGGACCATGGATCATTTATAAACAGGGGAATAAAACACACCCCAAACTAACCCGTAATCTTCATATCCACGTGTGCACTGACCACACAGGACTTGCCTCTCCGAGACGTAATCAACCCTGACATCCTTTTTGCGTTAACATTTTTTTTCTCTCCTTACGGTTATCAGTTTACACGTTAAACTAGTTGGTCAGGATGTTTCTCAGCGTGACGGAGGTCTGGTTAATGTAAATGAGGAGGGGCACCTTTGTGGGTGTTTATGGTCAGGCAGGGGTCTGGGTTCAGCCGGAACGTTCATTGTTCATTGAGGAATAGACGGATGAATCAACAAGCTCCAGAGGCAAGACTATCATGCAGAGGAGGAACAACAGGGGGTATTTGGACCCGTGTGTGTGGGGGGGGGCATTTGCAGTAGAATGCAGATCCCCCAGCAGACCCTTGTTT
>JAODJW010000038.1:20797633-20809997 GCA_026777045.1 Hyperopisus bebe
CGCTTTCCCAGACCAGGCTAGTCAATTATATTCAGCGGCTCCAATGACAGAGGATGGAATTCATCTCAGATCTCTTAAGGGCTCAATTGCTTTTTATGTGATGCTTATTCAATGTTTGCTTATTTACCCCCGAGGGTACAGAAATATAACAGAACTGGCCCATGTGTCAAAATCCGTCTAGACAAAAATGAGCCATGGAAATCGGTTGGAAAATTCCTTCAACAAAATATGAGCTGGCTGCTCTGTGACCAGGATCTGGACCGGAGATCTCAGATTGTCATACTTGTGACACATTGAAGAATCTTCTGCTCATGTAGCTGGATGTGATCGGCACCTTCATCAATGTCATCCCCTCATTCAGGTTTAGCTTCTCAGCTGATCACATGACCAGGCACCGGGCATCCACTAACCCTGAGAATCCAGGAACTAAACAGTAGGATGGCATAAGATTGGCTTGGGGGCAGTGAAATGCACAGAACCAGGGTGCTGGGAACCAGGACGGCTTTAACGAATGAGGAATGACAACAAACAGCAGGCATTTTGGCTTCAACACAAGGGTGGGGCACAGTAATCGAGGGAGGAGCTGGGATCTCTTTTCTGGACCAGAGAAAATGAAAGCCAGTCGTGTGTGGACTGATGATAACGCACAGGTGTACTGAACAAATGTGCCGATCACCTGACTTCACACCGCCAATGGCACACCTACACTGCCCCCCCACCCTTATATTATATATGGTTTTGATATTCAAACACATCCACCATTTCATAGGTTCATAGGTCAAAGGTTATGCTGTTGTGGGTGAGGTGTGTGGGTTAGCAGATAGGTTGCTGGTTCAAATCCCAGGGTCTGCGAGTGATTTCATAGTTGGGCCCCAGAACAAAGCCATTACACGCTCCAGCGACTGTCTGACGCCATCTATCAATCGTTCATCGCTTTGGATAAAAGTGTCTGCTAAACAAATTTTTAAAAATGTTATAAACGTACAGGTAGATAACTTATTGCTCAGACACTTTATTAAGAATTTAAGAAAGATGATAATGAATAAAATGAATCCATCCATCTACAAAAGCACTGAAATGCAAAACAAAGTAACTGTTACCCTTGAGACATTAGCCGCACGTAGGAAGCGGTGGATCAGCTGGGGTGACGTGGAAACTGAATCCTTATTTTATAAGTGGAGGTGTTTCACTTTGTGGTGAGGATGGTGAGGAACTGATTTTTTTTTCCTTGGTCGTGCAGAGTAGACATCTCAAACTATTTTGGGAGTAAAATTTTAAATTGTAAGAAAGGCACATGTTACAGTAAGAGCAGCTTTTCCAGGGGGTGGGGGGTGGTCAGATATATCGTTGAGAGGACTTTGGAACGTAATCCAAGTGACAGTAGAAGTCAGGGTTCAGGAATTTATAGTGAGTCACATAAATAAGATTAAAAAAACACATGCATTGGGGATTGATGGATGATTCTTCGTCTGTGAAGCCATTCAACCGTTTGGAAATGAAATATGCCACTGTATGATGTGGATGATAAAAATAGTATTACCACCATTTTGGCCCCGTATAAATGTGTCAAGATGTTCTGGTCTTACTGATTCTGTGCACGTGTTGATAACTCACACCTGCTACTGTATAGAATCCTGTGAGGTGCTCTGGAAGAAAGGAGGAACCAGACAAATAAAGGTGAATGTGATAGTGTCCATCAATCCATTAAGGAGGGGGGTGGGGGGCTGGAGCTTATCCCAAGGAATGAGACAGGGGGTCACCCTGGGTGGGATGCCAGGCCATCGCGGGGCACGCACACACTCACTCTGTGGCACATTTAGGGAGGCTGGCTCATCTGACTGCGTGGGTTTGGACTGGGAGATGAGAACAATATCCAGAAGACAGCCCTGAAAACATGGAAATCGCATGCAAGCCCCCCCACACACAGCAGGGGGTGTGGCTCGAACCTGCAACCCTGGAGGTATAAGGCTATGGTGCTGCCCACAGATCAATGCAAAGCAGCTGTCATGAACCATAATTAATGGTGGCAGACAGCACAGAAACACGAAGTCGAAACTGCAGGAGCTTGTATTCAATTTGGTATGAGCTCTGTTTGATTTTACCTTTTAGATGACTAGGTGATGTTATCTCCACCAGCCGGCTGATGGCAGTTATTAAATGGTATTGAAATACAGCAGCTGCTTGGAGCCAGGGCGTAACACACTATCGTGTGTGCTTTTTTTTCATGCTTCAGAGAGCAACATCAGCCTTGCTCCTGGTGAGATCGGAGGCGGTTCCTAGCACAGGACCCACTCTGTGACTCATGCCAGTTCGAAGCTACGAAGCTCTGTCTGGATGGCGGCCGTGACCACGTCTCCGCCTCGGGCCCCAGGGGGTTTACCGGGGTCTCCATTCTCCATCACGCCCTTAAGGCTGGGTGGACGACCCGGCCTGGGCCAGAGGAGCCGCGAGCCGCTATAGTGGCTATATAGCGAAAGTTGGCGCCTGCTTTGGTGTGATTAGAGCATAAGGCCGCCACAGCTGTTGCTGGATAAATGCTTCTGGGAAGGGCATTTTGGGACAGAGGGAGGGGACAGGGGTTCAACACCAGATGGGCCTGAAACATATGGTGTAGGGATGAGGGGAGGCTTTGCTTGTCCGAAGTTATCCGTGACGGACCGATAAATGCAGCCATATTGACTTTCAAGCAGTATTTCGGTTCACTGGAGTCACACCCGGGTCCCCACGAAGTCCCTGCACCTGTGGACTGCACACGAGTCCCCCAGTGAGGCGAGAGGCCGAGGCAGGGGCCTCATTCCTGCAGTATGTTTAGAAATGGGGGAAGTGAGGGGGCCGCTTCTCTCAGCAATCAGAGCCATTCCTCGGATGTTTGCAGTTAGCACGGGGGCTCTAAATTCAAACCACCGCCGCTATGCGCTTTGTAGGTATACGCAACAAAAGCAGGAATCAGTGAGTGTGAGCAGTACGGGCGGGCTGACATGTACCAATGCGCATGCTCGAGGAGATGATGGGGAGCTGGGCCACCACTGGGTTCTTCACAGGGCTGCGTATCTCCTTCACAGAGCTGGGTAGCTTCTTCAAAGTGCTGGGTATCTCCTTCACAGAGGTGGGTATCTCCTTCACAGGGCTGCGTATCTCCTTCACAGAGCTGGGTAGCTTCTTCACAGAGCTGGGTATCTCCTTCACAGAGGTTGGTATCTCCTTCACAGGGCTGGGTATCTCCTACACAGAGCTGGGTATCTCCTTCACAGAGCTGGGTAGCTTCTTCACAGAGCTGGGTATCTCCTTCACAGGGCTGCGTAGTTCCTTCACAGAGCTGGGTATCTCCTTCACAGAGCTGGGTATCTCCTTCACAGGGCTGGGTAGCTCCTCATTTTGTTTGATACTTCCTTACAGGTTTGAATAGAACCTGCCAGGGTTTAGTCACTCCTGACAGGGTTAGATAGTTCATCACATAACCTTGAGTAGCTGTTTACCATTGAGCCATGAGGAAGAACCAAAGATGTGACCTGTTCAGAGTCTGATGTTGAGAGTCTTTTGCTTGGTCCATCCTCCTCAGGATACACAAAAGTTTGTTCACGAATGGCTATGTCTTTCTGAGGCATGGCCATTAGGTAGTTGCGAGGTGCTTCTTGGCTTCATGCAGCTTACGCAAGGTCATCCTGATTGTTTCCAGTGACTCTTGTGAATAGGACACTTCCTTGGAAGACCTTGAATCCATCAGCGGTGTCATCCAAACATCCTGATAATGATCCTTGGGCATTAGAGGGTTGCATACATTCTTCTAGAGGAACATTTCTCCTTATTTGAAGTTGAGATCAAAGCCACCTCCTTTTTTATATTGTGGGAAAGATCTAATCCGAGGGTGGGGGGGGTGGCTGGAGGTCTGATTTCAGTAGAATAGGCTGTGTTATTACCCTGAGGTTCAGTTTCAGTGGAACTGGCCATACTGTTGCCTGGGAGGTCGCAGCTGCTGCCCGTCACCTCAGAGAGGACAGCTGTGGTCCGAAGGCTCTTCTCAGCCGCCCCCCAAACCCCCGTGAGTCCACTAGAACTGGACAGTATCCCGCTCGTTATTCACGACACTATAACAATTGGGCTAATAAACCTCCCACTTTTTCATTCTTTGCCGCGGAGATGGCAACGCGATCGATTTGCGGGGCCCGCCAGCATTGCGTGCCGGTCCCTGATGGACTGGACCTGGGTCTGATAATGAAGAGGTGATGACTGGCCACGTTTTTTATGCTTGAGAAGAACGGATTCAGGCAGGAGTGCAGCTGCACCATCACACAGATACTTTGCATTTTGAGGTATCCAGCACTGGGACTCAACATGCGAGGGAAATTACTTTAATTATAAGCCTGGCGCCTTGGCCAGCAGTCGTCCCACAGGGGCCCCCCTTAGGGGTCCCCTCTCACCAGCCTCTACGTTGCCATTGGCTCATCACTTATCACTCACGCCAGCTCCACTGGGCGCTGCGTGTCACTGAGCCAATGCCGAGGGCCACGCTGGAGCTGGGAGACGCCAGCCCTCCCTTGGGCTTGGAACACGCCAGCGCTGCGTCATTACAGACATCTGGAATGAGACACAGTTTCCAGATTAGAAGACCCTCGGCTCCCTTTGCATTTATTGCGACGGCTCTGCCAGGGGTCCTGAGAAACGTCGCAGGAGGGGAGCCTGCGCTCTGGAAACTGCTTGTTGTTTACAGTTGGAGAGGAGAAGGTTTGAAAAATAACACAGTCTAATGTGAATGAAGAGAAGAACATTCTGTCAAAACCACAAAAGGTTTCTTTTCTGTAGCTGTCCAGCTAAGCTACGATGGCTCAGACGCACCCTGGTCTGTCGAATTGGATTGATTTAGCCAGCCTCTGTGACTGTGAGGTATGGATGGTCAAACCAATCTGACTGATATTTTATAAATAAGTATTGAACGGATGGATTATCCTTCGGTTGCTAAGTTGCATCCTTATGCATGTTCTAGATAACAGAATGGTGTTCAGCAGTACTGGGTGGGTGTTCAGCAGCCTCGACACGGTAATGCCCAACTGAGCAAAAGGGTGGGCAGATAGTCATCCCTGAAATAAGCAGCCAGAGGAAAAAATACCCGCCGTGTTCGTCCAAGACGTCGTCAGATACAACTCAGTGCCAGGATGGGTCTCCCAAGGACACTCGTCACCTAGAGACACATAAATCAACACTGAATCAGTTACACCCCTTCCCAGCGTCCCCAAATGAGTCACCACTACAGGACAGACGCAGTCTGTTTACATGAAGCATCTTTGATTTTGCAGCATCACACGTGGGTGTCCTGGCCTCTTAGTTTGTATCACTCTGCGGTGGGGAGACATTTGAGGTTGATCTTTTATTACAGCCCCACCACTAGGAGGTGCTGTGATTTAAAGTGGCCACACCCTCAGAAATGAGAGCAGTCTAACATCCATATCTGTGGTGTGACTCAGGGACCACAGAATTATTTATGTATCTTTGGTCCATCTTAGGAGTACAATAAAGGAGGTACGAGACCTCGGTGTCACGGCAGCGTGGAGTCTCTGTGACACCGAGATCGATTTACTCTTTTATTTCACGAGAGGCACCTTACATCCCGTGTTATACCTCCAAGTTCACTACGCTAACAGTCAATAGCGGGACACATTTTTTAAAAGTCTGTAAAACATGTTATGAACATAATAACTCGTAGTCAGATATAGACTTTATAGTATGATGGGATCCTTGGAAACACCTTTGCTAAGATATACACTCCGCAAATCATTTTCCAGCATAACTTATTTAAATGGACAGATAGAGTTCAGCTAGTACCATTTTTATGTTTTGTCGTGTTACATTGCAGCGTTTCATCCATCATTGAAAATGCTGATATTAAAGTCAATCCCTAAATCCCAGCCTTTAGTGGTAAGGATATGGGGGCCTTCAACGAAGCATTAAAGCGGCAGACAGCTAAAACCGCAGAGCCTCTGCTCTCTCATTGGCCGACCTGGTGTGATGAGCTGAAACATGGAGCCAATCCAAACCGCAGGGTCTCTGCTCTCTCATTGGCCGACCTGGTGTGATGTGCTGAAATATGGAGCCAATCCAAGCCACAGGCAGCTGAGGATGGTCTCTGAGGCTTCTGGTTATGTCCAGCCGACGTGCACAGAAAAGGCTCCTTTTCAGAATCATTACGGAACTCTTGACACTTTGTTTACACACTTGTGACAATATATATATATATATATATACATACACTGTCACCTCATTTTACATTTTGTTCACGTCTTTTGGTACATTCTCCCAATATGTTACTTTGTTTTTAAATTTTATTTTACATTCGCTAAAGTGTTACTATCAGTCCTGGTCTTTTGAAGTTTATTGTTTATTTTTGGTGTTATTTATGTATTCTTTATTCATGGTATCCATAACTGTGCTTTGACATGTGTCTTTCTTGTTGTTACACGTGAGCCAAACAGTTTTTCTGTCGTATGTACAATGGTATAATGGTAGAATTCTGATTCAGAATTGTGACCCACGTTGTGCACCGAGCACTTCGCCATCCCACTCCCACAGGGCCACTCATGTGGACCTCAGCCAACTCGCCAGGAACGTGCAGCTCCACGGGAAGGGAGAGTGGCCCTCCTTTTGGTCGCTTGGCCTGCCATGTTGGAACAGTGGACCTATAAAGCTGCTTCTAATCTGTTTGATTATCCAGACCAGCCTGAAACAAAGAGTCTCTTTCAATCGCGGCCATCCTTAGCGAGCCATGTGATTCGGCGATTCAAGGAATCTTTATAACTTGAAACATTTTCCATGTTTTTTTCCCGCATCCATTTGTTTCTTCCTCAGACTGTGACTCGGATGGCCGCTTTCTCCACGTCCCCAGCGTACGAGTGAAAATAAAATCAGGGCCAATCTCTGGCAGGCATCAGATTCGAAGACTCGACTTCTGCGCCGCCTGTCTCCTGGGTCTCGTCACTGGTCCAGATGGTTCGAATTTGCATGGATTTATAGAAACGCCGTTGATCTGGTTGCTTATCATTGGCTGCAATGGTCTGCCAAGTAGAGTTTTAATTGGTAGGAAGATGGCAAGGTCCTGAAAACATGATTCAGATAATCATCCCTGTATTCAGCAGCCCGAAGACGTGGCCTGAAAACATAAGAAACCACAGTGCATTCTGGAACTAACTGTCCTGGTACTACCTTCTGATGAGCAAGTTCCATAAGTCATGTGGATCATTACAGAAATCACAGAGAGATGATTGCATTACCGGTAACAGGAGCAGGATCCTGACCTTGAGCAGATGAGAAGAAGGTGACTCTTTCAGATCAGACAGCAGCAGTGTTACAAACTAGAACTATAATTATTATGCATCAGTAACTTTCATCCATAGCTGCATATCTGATACAGAGCCATGGTGAGCCATAGTATTAGTAGTAGTATAAGTAGTAGCAGGAGTATTAATAGTAGTATTAGTAGTATTATTAGTAGTGATAATTGTAGTAGGAGATGAGAAGAAGGTGACTCTTTCAGATCAGTCAGCAGCGGTGTCACACACTGAAATTATGATTGTAATCATCATTATCTCTCATCCATAGTTGCATATTTGTCATGGTGAGCCATAGTAGTAATAGACGTTGTAGGAGTATTAGTAGTAGTAATAATAGTAGGAGTAGTGGCAGTAGTAATAGTAGGAGTATTAGTAGTAATAGTAGGAGTAGTAGTAGGAGTATAAGTGATAGTAACAGTAGGGGTATGAGTAGAGATAGTAATAGTAGGAGTAGTGGCAGTAGTAATAGTAGCAGTAATAGTGCTACATTTGCACAGATGGGATATAAGAATAGTGACAAATTGTAATGCAGCTGGAACAGAAACAGAAAAAAGTCCTCAACCCCTGAGTGAGCCCCCTCATTAACAAGGGTCTGTTAAAAAGCATTCTTCATTCCCCTACTGAAGATAAACTTCGATTTTTTTAATGAAAAGTGAGATGTTTGTATATACAAAGCAATGGATGATATATTATTAATACTGGAAGTGAGGGTAATGTTAATGGTGAGATCAGCTTCTCTCCCATATTTACCCACTCAGCAATTTCTCACGTGTTTTGTTCTTTCAGATTAAAACAAATAAGAAAGACCATCACTTCATTCTGTTGCTGCATGTTTCTTTTGCGATTGGGAAGAATAAAATTATCCACGGGAGTT
Source organism: Hyperopisus bebe (assembly GCA_026777045.1). Taxonomy (NCBI): domain Eukaryota; kingdom Metazoa; phylum Chordata; class Actinopteri; order Osteoglossiformes; family Mormyridae; genus Hyperopisus; species Hyperopisus bebe. Next base: position 20,805,827 of record JAODJW010000038.1, read on the forward strand.
TGAAAGTACGCAAACCACATTTTTCTGGTCTCTTTATGCTGTCTTTTTCAGTTTGTGATCTGTAAATCAGGTCATAACTGCACGCTTGTTTACACCACAATGACAGAATAACAAGCACAGATGTTGCGACTCGTGTCGTCAAAGTGGATGTTTCTCAAGCTATGTTGATATTGTAATATGACCGTGTCACATGACACATGACATTACGCGCTCTAATGTGTCCCTTCTGCTTTGATGGGGGACCCTCTGCATTCATTCGAAACATCTCGGATGAATTGCTGGAAATCATCAGAGGTTTCCGGCACATTCCAGAACACATGTAGCGGCGCCGCTGCCAGGAACCGCGAATGTGTCAACGGGCTGGGCCCATGTCATGGGGCGTTGCGGGGGGTGACGGTGAACCGAGTCATGTGACCTCCAAGAGGTCATTAGAGAATGGTGAGATATTCTCATCCATTTGCCCTCCACACTGGTGAGGCTAGTGACCCCAACCCTGAGCCGATCGGGGATCAGTGCGTAAACACTATGCACAAACATGTCCAGTGTGTAACCAGCAGCATGGGAGTCCTAGCAGGCCACATGGTGTAATGCTTAATACAGATGTTCATCCCATCAATATGAGTGGAAAGAGGTTCCCTTGTTGTGTTTGTTTGGTGACAGCGCGTGCTCACACTTCCTCGGACACACATCTGACCACACTCTCAGACTCGTCATCTTAATGAAGAGTGTGAAGCTGCAGATCATTGTTCTGGGGCATCTCAGTTCCTCCTCAGCAGAACCAAAGGCATCATACTGACAAACAGTGCCTCTTAATACCCATTTTCAGCTCTGTACGAAGTTTACTCAAACCTAAACCGTATCATCCCCTGGTGCCATCGGTACTACCAGGCTTAGAATTAGAATTTTTAGAATTTAGTGATTAATTTTCATTGTTGACACACCACAGCACACAGTGCACAACAACAAAATGTGTTCTCTGCATTTAACCCATATATGACATAGGCTTGGGTGCCACGTTGTTCTGGGATGATTTTTTACAGCTATCCTGGAATCCCACTTCCAGGTTCTGAACAGCTGTGACTATGCAACCACAATTCCAAAACATCTGGGGTCCAACGGGACCCGCAAGGACCGCAGCTGGAAGTCATTGGTGTTCAGGTCTATGGGTTGAACCACATACATACCAGGCAGAACTAGCTGGGCATGTAAGCATGCAGAACCACTGTGGATTCTTCCAGAACATGTTCCTGAAATGCACTGTGTGTCCCAGGTAACGTTTCAGCTGTGTTGCATAGTCACACTGGTTTGCATGAGCTCCCCTAGATCACGATAGGCTTTGACCCTGCTCTGAGTTCCTTGTTAGTGTAGTGGTTAGTATCCCCTCCTATGCAGGACTCGGGGTGCCCCGGTGGCCCAATGGATAAGGCACTGGTTTCCTAAGCCAAGGATCGTGGGGGGCAGGTTCCATCTGGGTTGTAGTTACTTTTTTAAAAAATGCAGTGTTTAGATACAGTTACAGCTGTTTGGGACAGTTTGTGGCTCAGCAGCTTAGCACACTGTGCCTGTGATTGGAAAGTCAGTGGGTGAAATCCTAGACTCAGCAGAGTGATTTCATCATTAGCTCTTAAGGAGGGACCTTGCTCTGAATGGATCAGCAGTGACATCTCAGCCCTGGGGTTCAAACAAGCAACATTCTTAGTACAGGCGCAAAGTCTTAGCCCACAGGGCCAAACACTTCCCCATCTCATCATTACAGGAGCAGCTCTGCAAATTCCCAGACACCCAGTCGTCATTGTCTATGAAGTACAGGAGCTTCTGAGAAACCAGAACCGACCAGGCATGTGGCGTCTTCCTGATTTGCCAATACAAAGGTGGCGAGATGAAAATAACCATCCCTTAAAGAAAAAAGAAATGGGTCTTTATACTTTATTGCAGTGTTTCCCAATCCGGTCCTTGGGAACCCACAAACAGTCCCCACTAAGGAGCTTAGAGGGAGCAAAAACGTGGACCGTCTGTGGATCCCCGCGGACTGGATTGGGGAACACTGCTTTACAGAACCAGACGCCTGAATCCCAATACCAGGTTACTCAAAATAGTAGAAGGATTTAGCATCAGAAGAATCCCGAGAGTGAAAGGATGCGACCTGAACTGCGTGTGAACTCATTGTCCTTCAGGAGAACAATATGTGTCCTGTGAGGCAAGCGTATGAAGAAACTGAGCCATCACAACAGAACAGTTACATAAGGCCGACAACAAATGAAAGACAGATTCAGAAAATAGATGCAACGCATGACTGCCCTACTGCATGTGACTGGGAGACCCCTTCAAAACAAGGAGTGGGGGCCCCCAGAAAAGTGTCCACAGTATGGAGAGACATCAAGGACAGTGAGGCGATGGGGGGGGGGTTGGTGGGTCAGGTGATCATCCCTGTTTATAACCCTACTGGCCTATGGGTGGCAGGTAGACCAGGTAGACACTACTGGCATGTAGACTCACGCTCAGGGGTGTCAGCGAGGCATGGATACCCTGGTAGATTCCGGGCACCCAGCTCATCATAAGGGCCCCTTTATACATTTACACATTACTACCCAATGGGGCCCGAGGTGACTTTTTGGGGGCCCAGAATTTCGAGCTACGCCCCTGCTCACTGTAAAGCCACATAGGTCCATAGAGGTGGGACATAGACCCGACGATGTCTTTGCAGCCTCCAGGCCTAGATCTTTCAGCTCAAAGCCCACATCTGAACCCATATTCCTACTGTATCCAAGCAGCGGCAGGTCACTGATCGGGAGTGAGACCGGCATCAACCCCCCGTCCCGCTGGGGTACATGGACAACAAACCATATGACACCTATGCTGACGGTAAGACAGACATCTCACTATAATCCCATTTAAAAGGTTCAGCACTGGTTGCTTCAGGTCTTCAGCTCTTCCCCATAGAGCAGCCATCTAGTGACCTTGGATGAACATCCATCCATACTCTCTTCTTCAGACAAACCCAATGTGTCATTAAAAAATCGGCCTTTCCCACTTCTCACACAGGCCCGTAAATCATGGCAAAGTCTTTGACTGTTTCTGTATAATGTACCGCAGAAATACACATTAGAATAATGAAGCCCAGAGCTCGACTATAAAGCGGGGACGACCTCCAGCATGCGATGCAGGCCGACGCGCGACTGGGGCTCCGTTATATCGTTAGAGGCATTTGATTATAAATTACTGGGAATCCTTTAGGAATCTGCTTGTTTTCTGTTGAACCAACGAGCCCAGCTAGTGAAACCAAGCAGAAAAGGAAGCGATGGTGTTGGTGTTTGTAGCTCAGCAAATTAGGGTGTGGGGTTTATAAACAGAAGGTTATCAGTTCAAATCCCAGGGTCAGCAGGGGGATCGGGTTTCTGGGCAAAGCCCTGTTCTGATGACTGGCTGATCCTACTTCCGCAAACATGTTTGTTATTTTGGACAAAAACGTCTGCTAAATAAAACATAAATATGCTTTTTTCATTAAAATTTACAGACTACATTTAAAATAAGAGATTAGTGTACTAAGGAAAGTGACACTATCCATCCATCAATCCATCTACCCATTAATCCTTCCATCTATCTACCATAACTATGCTGCAAAACTAAGAAAAGATAAAATGCTTCATGAAAGACTGAAAGTTTGGTGTATAATGGTTACTTCTTCAGTACTGTTTATTTGTAGGAGGATGTTTTAATTTCTCCCAAACTTTCCACCATACCCCTGTGAGGTGTTCACACTTAACTCCATACCAGCTCTTTCCATGTCCTGCAGGCCAGACTCCACACAGACGCTCTGATCACCACCATCAAACCGCTCGCCCCCCCCTCGGCGGCCCTGCTTACGCTCCGGGCCATTACTCTGCCCGTATCACTGCCCGCAGGGCTGAATGTAGATTTTGTTTATTTAAGCACCATGGAGCGCAGACCTGGAGTGCTTAGCATGTGACTTTGGGCAGACTGTGCACATGCTATGTGTGTGTTTTGGGGCATGGGGAAGAGGGTGTGACACACAACAGTCTTGATGAATCTACCACTCACGGGTGCTTACCAAGACAAACAGGCCTAATTGATTTGACTTGGCCCCTCCCTGTCCCCCGCCCCGCATCCATTTAACTTTCTTTTCCTTTGTAATGCCGCCTCAGTCGTTCCT